>CM029388.1:15225609-15848185 GCA_017165825.1 Hepsetus odoe | reverse complement strand
TATATATATATATATATATATATATATGTATATATATATATGTATATGTATGTTTGACTTTGTCTGCTTTAAACTGTTAAAATCTTAAATTTGATGAAACGCAAAGCTGCCTTTCTTACTGGATGTACTAGGACTCATCAATTATCACAGATTACAGAAGCCCTTAATATAACACAGTTTAATACATTAATGTTCTTTTATAGCAAGACTTTTATGTATAATTATATCATTATGCTAAAGGTTAGGGTTACATTTTCTTTACATGTTCTTCATAAATGACCCATGCATTTCTGTGCTCAGATGTACTAGTTCCATCTATATTGTGATTGGAACAGCTTAGCAGTTTTGCAATAATAAAGGTTTTCCTCACATCAGTGGAGTCTGTTACAAGACAAGCCACTAAATATTGGTGCTTTATCAGTATAATAGCTAACAGCAGTAAATCCACAGGAACACAATACCAGCTCACAAATATATTAGTTGGGCCCTAGTATGGAGACATTTGCTGCAGAGCTTTGGCAAGTCCTTTTGGCCTGCTGTTGGTGCTGCAGGGTAGTGCTTATCCTATGTTAGCCAGCTAAATTGCTGCATAAAGGAACTGCAAGTCATCTTGATCAGTTCTGCAACTAGAAGACTTCTATCAGGCTCTCATAGTAAGCGGGATAAAATATTTTTTACTTGTACAGCATATATAAGATTTCCATTGTGCTAGAGTGGGCAGCCCCCAACCCTTTCCTTATAAGCTAGGAGAGACCATGCTTTTAAATAACTTGGCACTGATGTTTTTTTAAATAACTTGACAACTATGTCTTTCCTTTGAGAAAGGCAAATGAGCATCTAACCAGTAATATCTAATAAAAGCTAGTCCACAGACATGGATTCATTGTCATTTTGGATTAAACTGCAGAGCTAATGGCATATCATCACTAAAGATTCTGGCCCTAAACGTTTTACTTAAAGTATTGAGAAATTTCTCAAAAAGTATTTTAGGGTGTTAAATGCAAAATCATTAATGTCACTAACTTTTATTATCACCTCAAGGATTTCCAGGTGTGTTTAAATTGGCTGTAAAATATATTACAGTTGCTAAATCTAGCATGATAGTCATTTACGATCAGTTATCTGGACATCAGTTATGTCCAGATCACACCTAAGCTAGTCCATGTCCAGTTTAGGCCTGGTGAAGGTTCCTCAGCCCTCATGGTGGCAGCAGGTCTTTAGGAATGCTCTGAAAGGGAGAGAAGCTCGCAAAGGTCAACAGGGGAAGGGGCAGTCTGAAGAATTAGTGGGGAGCAAGAGAGCTGTGTGGGAGGGGGGGGATCCATGGTGGGAAGCTGAGCTCATGGGTACTAAATTAGACATCTCCTTTGGCTGTTCGTTTGATGTCCATTAATCTGTCGTCGGGCAGACTCTATATTAACTGCTAATTAACTGCTGACACAAGGACCAAGAGATATGGGTAAATCTTGACAAGGGCTGCAAAAAGTTTGATGGGATCTACTTTGGAAATGATTAAAACCGATGGGAAAAAATTAAACACCATTTGCCGCAGTAATTAGTAACACTTTTACTGTCTGTTTCATTTTGTCTACTTCCCTGGATTTCTCTTTTTAGTTCCTCTCTTATGTCATGTACACGATGTGTACATTAACATTTACAGATGGATTTAAGCTGAATAGCTAGTTACCACTTCCTCTGATTCTTAGTCAGTAAGCTTTGTCCTGCATTGTAGTCAGCCAACACAGTCAAAAAGCTGTAAGTCTCTGAAATAGCTATAAATCTGCCCTAAGCCTATGGATTTAAGCCTTCTTTGAGCCTGTGAAATACATACCTTCCTTTGTGAAATACATACCACACTCTCAGACCACTCAATAGCAGCCGCTCTGAAATACAAGCTCCAATAACAACAATAACAACATTCCCAGCTCCAATGGTGGTATTCTACTGTCGGAGAGGGCCATTGTGTGTGCTCATAGATTTCCATTCCAGATTTATAGTGGGACCTCAAGTCAGCATGAAATCTGCAGGGATACAAAGGGATCATCTAGAATCAATGAACAAACGTTATGTGCCGGGCCACCTTCTGGCCGTTGGCTCATGTTTTCATATATTCGCCCCTGTGTTTGTTGCGGGACACCCTTGCTTAATTAAAAGCTGGGGGCCCTACTATTGAAAGCAGAGGAGATTCTGCTGTAAATCTTGTTTACTGAGGTACAGTGTGAATTGGGTAAAAGGGTTAATGATTGAAACCTTTATGGTTTTACATGATTGGGGATAATACACCTTAGTCTACATCAGTGTTTGATAAAAGCTATTTTTGGGCTGACAGCTGCACATTGTACTTATACCTTATGTGGTATTGTTTATCTATATTTGTGAGTTTGACATATATTAATCTGCCAAACCTTTAACCCATCCATCCATCCATTATCTGCCGCTTGTCCCAAACGGGGTCGCGGGGGAGTGCTGGTGTCCAAGCCAGCGCACACAGGGCGAGGACGGGGGACGCACCCTGGACAGGTCGCCAGCCCATCGCAGGGAGGAGCGGGACGGGGACGGCACCTTGCTCAAGGGTACCTCAGGGCAACCCATCGAGAAGGGGTTCAAACCCCCGATCCGCCGATCACGCGGCCAACACCCTAACCACTAGGCCACCACTGCCCCACCTTTAACCTCTAAAAAAATATATATTTTTAAAGAGTCTATTGCCTAGACTTTTCCAGTTATGGTGGCTATACACAGCACCTATGCCAATTGTAAAAGAACACAGGCAAATATAAGTTATGAATTGTAACCCCTTTTATGTTTATCTGACTCTTTTGAAAGGAAAAACAACTAATGTACACAGGCACATTAGTGCAGACATTTCCAAACCTGTTCTCATAGCCCCTGTGGTAACCTGATATGAGATGCACTTTGGAACTCTTCTTCTGTTTCACCACATCAGCCATTTTGAATGTTATGATAAACACAAAGTGTACATTAAGAGGAATAAAACTGGCGCCACAGGGTGGGAGGTATGCAGGAGGGCATCAGGGGCAAAAGAGTTTTTTGCTTGCCACCTCTCTTATGCAGGGTCACATTACATGGAGTAGACTCTTCGATGGTCAGAAGTGTTAACTCTCCAACATTAATCTATCAGCATTTGTAACATTGTCTTCACACTTTCTGTAATTGAGGATGATCATGTGTTTTATGGGATAAGGAGGATTCCATACAAGGCAAATTAAGTGTCAAGTGGAATGTGTTGGCACAAATGCAAAGCAGCCTGTAAAAATAATATCTCTGATCACCTCAGTCATTTCTTTTGCCTTCTGCTCTTACTGATCTCTCAGTGGGGCCTGATACAGATAACCATGATAGATAGATAAGATGTGTCCTGAGGTTGATGGGTTCATTCACAGCTTGGAAAATTCACCAGTATAATGTTGGCTGAGTAAGCAGACAGGCAACAGACATCAACAGTATGTTGTGGTTTCTGCTGTTGGCTTCATAACAGTTTGTGATATCTCAGCAGATAAGACTTGTAGATGATGAAATGAAATGTCTGTTTGACTTCTTCCTGGATGACTGAAGAAACGTTCTTGGTGAGTGAAAGGGAAAGGTAGTTTTGTGTTTATGGAAACAGGAATGGAAAAATGGGCTAAAGTTATGTGCTGCTCTTCATTTTGCTTTCAAAAAATGCCTCTTTTACCTGGGCCTTTTAAAGTCAGATATTGGAGGGAAGGGATCAAACGATGGGGTACTTTCAGTAATTCCATGGTCTCTGGGATTGAAATGTTTTAAAACGTGTCTAAAACCTTGAGAGGATGAATTGCACACTGATGTGCATTAGATTAATATTTAGGGCGTTGCTCCGAAACCATTTTTTAAACTGATTCTCTGTATCAGTTGCTCTTCATGCCACATACTGATAACAATACAAAATTTTCTAGCAGTGACCATTTGATATTGTAGCACATGCCCGGCATGTAAATGTGTTTTATCATTGTTACCTATCTATATTTCACTATTCCACTATAACCAGGGCATTAATAATCTGCTGATAAAATAGCTAATTTTAAAAAGCCATCAAGCCACATGAGATAATATAATATTTCTATTACCTGTATTATTCATATCAGTGAAGCAACTGTTTTGTACTTGCTGTTTGGCAAGCAGAAGTCAAAAATGAAAGTCAAAAAAGTTGCAACTCGCTAGTTTCACTGCTTTTTCAGTCCTTTTGGCACTACTGTTGTCAGATTTTTTATTTTTTTTAAATATACTAACAGCTAGTTACAGCTACTATGACAATTAAGCTGGCTATTGATAAAGTCTTTATTATGTTTTGCAACCATGTTGTCAGACTGCACATGCAATGAGAATTACAAAGAGGCTCTCCTAGCTCAATATGATGTCTGGTGTGATTGTTTCATTCCTGTGGGATGTCTTAGCCATATTCTGGCTAGCAGACGAATGGAGGCTCGTGGACCTTGGGATGCTGGTTGATCTGAACTGAGTTTTTGTTTTGTAAAGTTTCGGTGTAACATTTAAGTACACTTTTTTTGAGAATTCATCATATATTTGTTTAGCAATCAATACCTTTTCATGTTTCAGTAGCAGCACAGGATAATAAATAAATTAATAAAAAGAATGACCTGACATTGGACAAAACTCTTTCAAAAGATGCACTAACTCTGAGAACTGATAAGGAAGTGTTCTCCACTCCTGAATTCTTGATTCAAAAGCAACTGCTGCTGTAAACCCAAATATGACCTCTATACACTCAAGTCTTCAGTCTTCCACACAAGAAGTCTTCAGAGTTGATAGCTTTTAGATGTCTTTTTCCTTGCACAATAGTGTCATTTGGTATTAGGTATCAGAGAAAGAGAGAGAGGATGGAGCAGGAGCAAGGCCCTGATCAGTGAAGTGGTACGAGTTGTAGAGCAGTGAGCTCGGGGAAACAGATCAGTGCTCAGGAAAAGGGAAGGTAATGCTGATGTGAACACACTCACCTGGGGACGACATAAATCACTGGTTGTCCAGAAGAGCAGACAGCAGGCTGAATCCACAGGCTGAAGGGTGGGGGTGAGAATGGGAGCTGGGTGACTTGTATTTGTATGTATCTGAGAGTGTGTAAGAGGGTGTAGTGATCACTGAAAGAAAGAAAGAAAAAGAGGTCAGAAAAGTGTGTGAACACTATTTATATATGTTTGGATTTATATGTGAATAAATAAAGTGATGCATTGATTGTGTAAATTACTTCCTGAAAAAATAAAGATCCCCAGTGTTCAAACAATACAATGTTTCTAAAACTGAAATTTTACAACCGAAGACAAATGCATTTAAAAAAAAAATAATGTATATTAATGTAATAAGATCATTTTGGATCATTTCAGGTGGTCCATCTTTAATTAAACGAAAGAGGCATTGGAGATTTCAAATGTTGTAAAATGAATGAATGAGATTAATATAATATAATATACTATAATATAATTAATAAACTTTCTGTGATTTCTGTGATTTATCAGCACTGGGATAAGCTCCAGCACAAGATAAGCAGCTTAGATTGTGGATGAATGGATAATAAAAGATAACAGGTTTGGATATAAAAGCAAATGTTTGTTTACCACTTTACTAACTTTTGCTTATAACTGAACTGATGTTGCAAATTTTCTTTAGACTAATCTTCAGGCTCGGTTGTGGGAATGCTACTTAGAATTAGAATGTTCCCTTGAAGATTGAAATGTATATTATCCTTAATGTTCAGAAAATGTTTTTCGTAGTTGGAAGAAGGCTGCTTAGTTGCTCTGAGGGAACAAACTGGCCTATAACTTTGCAAGCTTTCTCTCTGGACACCAAAAGCAGTTCTATTATAAAGAACACGTACATGAACAGCAAGCAAGGAAAGAAAAAAGGCTTAGTTCAGTCACAGCGATCAACAAAACAATACATAGGTAGTGCAGATCATTAGAATTCATAAACAAAACATAAACTTAAGTTACCTTATTACTCTCAAAATATTGGTTTTATTATAAGGTTTAATATAAGGTTTTATTACTTTTAATAATGTTTTAATTATTAAATGTAATAATAATTAGAGTAAAAGGGGAGGTTTACAGGACGGTAGTGAGACCAGCTATATTACACGGGTTGGAGACAGTGGCACTGACAAAAATACAGGCTGAGCTGTAGGCAACAGAGTTAAAGATGGTAAGATTTGTGTTGGGTGTGACAAGGATGGATAGGATAAGAAACGAGTTTATTAGAGGGACAGCTCTTGTTGGACGGTTTGGAGACAGAGTAATGAAAACCGAGTGAGTTAGTTGTACAGAGGAAAGATGAAGATTTTGAGAATAGAGCTGCCAGGCAGGAGGAGAAAAGAAAGGCCAAAGAGGAGACTTGGGGAACTGATGATAGATGGCATGCTGGCACTCAGCAGAAAAGACCGGAAGAAATGGAAACGATGCAGTTAAACAAAATTTGAAATATGAAGGTGCAGCAAATCTATTCACATCCCCACTTCCTGCAGCTCAGCGGGAAAATTATGTTCACATTTGAATCAATTGAATTCAACACTGTATTTAGTGTGCAAGCTTCAGAGAGGATGTGAGTTTGCATGTAATATAATCATAATGAGAGTTTGTCGTAATGAGTATTTCTGTGCCGAGCATTTGATCTTTGAGGAAACACTTTAAAGCCATGCTGTACACAGGCATGGTAAAAGCCACTATGAGCCGAATACTCCACATGTGTTTTGTTAGCGCTTACCACTGCTGTGAATGAAAAAAGAGACAGCTGCAAGGATTGAGGTATTTAACACATTCTGCTAAACAACCAATTCCTCCATGTGAGGCCAAAAGGAAAAGGATGCTGCTGGAGCACAAAATGGGTCATAAATATGGTTTAGAAGACCCTCACTCAGTGGGAAACATTGCGTTTAGTCCTTTGGCCCAATAAACAGTCAATGGCACTATGGTATTTCATTAGGGCATTATCAATTACTCCCTGGCACACATGCTTTAATGAATGCTGCCTCTGGCTGTCCACACTTAAAATATATGAGGCCATTTTCCAAATTTAATTCAGGAAAGCATCATTTTGGATTTGTTTATTTATGGCTGATCAGATTATGCATTATATGGTCATACAAATTTCATTTGTGGCTTAAAGCATAGAACAGAGAATGATAGTGCCCTCACTATCAATATATGAGTTGTGTGGGCCATGTAATTAAAAATTTAAAAAGGACACTCCCCGTTTTTCAAAGAGGGATTCTTCAGTGGACAAGAATTTATGGTTCATAAATCATACTAATGAGGACAATTAGCTTGCACTTCCTTTCAGCAGTTGGGTTGCTTTCACATGGTCCTGAATCCTCCACTGCTTTAATAGGAAATAAATGGAAGGTGAGTGGCTAATCTGAGTCTGGCTCAATGTCACTGTGCTCGTGGCTGCATTTCTTTTACTGGGGGCGATGTGATGGTTATTTGTTATTAAGCTGCCCAGTTTTATTTTCCTAAAGCTGTGTTACTGCAGAGGGATCTTTAGGTTTCTATATGTGCATATATTAGGGATGCATGATTGCAATTTACCAAAACCGGAACTGACCATGGCTGTAATCGGCAGATTTTTTGCTCCAAACACATCAGAAGAGGGCCACTGACTGAAACATGACTGAATCATGCATGTAGTGCTGTGCCAAATACCCAATGATTTCTCTATTTCAATGTATTTTTAATTGGATTAGTTTTCATTTTAAAATCAACTGATTTTGCATATAAATGCTTCATTAAATAGTCAGTGATTTAAGTTGCAAATTTAGCTAGTAATGGAAATGTTTGCTGGGGCTTCATTTCCCGGTAGCCATGCTTGGACTCATGGTTAGTCATTGCATATATACCTATTCTATGTCCTATGCTTTTCTACAGCCACTATACAAGCTATATGTATGCAGTTAAATGCCAATGTCAGGTTCAGCTTTTCATCAATAAGAAAACATGTCGGGTTACCTTTGGAAATATAGTTTTCACGTTCACTTATACGCACACACATGCACATGTGTAAGAATGCAGTGTGTCCATGTTCAGACGAGGTCAGATGTATATTGTGGTTAAGGTCGTAGGTTGCCTGGAGGCTGCTGATGTAGATAAGAGGCAGAGGAGACGTGTGAAATAATGCTTCACTGATAACTCCAACCACTAACACTGTGCTGAAGCACCAGTAATGAATGTGCTCCTGAGATGTGAACCAAAGGTAGCCGTTCAAAATGACAGCTACGTCTCTGTTACTTCTACACCAGCTGATATTTTGTTAAATGTAGAAAAGGATACCGAAAATGATTTGACTAAATATGCGCCTCCATATCGGTTGCCCTGTGATGGCTTTTCTGCAGTCTCTCCTAAACAGGCATTTTCCACTAGAAGAGAGATAAGGAAAAATTTTAATATTTTTGTATTTTAATGGATTACGTTTTAGACCTTTTGGCAGTGTGTTTCTACTTTTGAACCTTGTGCCAGTAAAAAAGCATTTGAAGTTGTAGAATGGGAGATATCGGGGGTGGAAGATAAAGAAAGAGGAAAAACAGGGGAAGAGAAGGTGGGTGGTGGGGGATGTAGATGAAGGGAGCTCTACCAAGGTTTTGGGTTCTTGCTGAAAGTGCTGAGATGGGATATATTGATTGCGACTGAAGGGGCGGCAGAACAATCAGCATGAATTAAACTTCTCAAGGTCTTAGGCAAATGGGGATTAGCTCAATTATCTGGCCACACTTTGGCCGCCCACCTTTAGTTTTTTTTTTTTTTTTTTCTTCTCTAAAGACAAAGACTGTTAAAGACAATAAAACAAGGCCAAAGACAGGTTGAGAATAAAGCTAAAACCAATTAAGAGGAAAAAAGGCCTCTGCATGCTCTATTGAATATAGATAGCTTGTATTGTTTGTAGACCCACTTCAAGTAGTGCGGTATTGTTTTGCGACACACTTGTTGCATTGAATGGTGAAAAATGAGCCACACTGCGTTCCCTCATTAATGCATGTGTACACATTTTGATGGAAACAAAGTGCTCTGTCAAAAAATCAACTGTGACAAAACCTTGAATTATCATTAGCCTGTCTGCTTTGTTTTGGTCACAAACAGTGCTTGGAATGAAATGGCTGTTGTCTGTGGTGATTTAATTCGTATTTTCTCTCCTTCCTCTTGCCTGGTGTTCACTCTATTTGCAGCTAATTAATTTGCAAATTTTATTCTCAATAAAGTGCTTACAAAAAGATAATTGTGACTTTATTAACAGTTTCTTGAGCAGCAGATGGTCTTCTGCAGGCCTGCCATGTTGAATTAGTGATGACGGTGTCTTTTTATGTGCTCTCTGCTGTGGCAACCCATAAAAATTCTCATTAGGCCACTAATTAATAGTACCTTTTTTCTAATCTTAATGTTAACCAAAATGATTTTAAGCTGAATGTATGTACAGTGAAGTGTACACAAGTTCAGCTAGTATAGAAATAGTAATTGCATTAGTTGTTATAATCTCACTTAATATGTTCATTTGTATACTATTATGGATAATTAAATACCTATTTAAGATGCCAAAATATCTTTGGCCTCATTTGTGCTCAGTTTGTGTGAAAAACCAAGGGATCCTGGCTTTTTAAATCGCAATAAAACTAATTTCGTTCATGTAATCTTCACAATGTTTTTATTAAAAACAAATTATGTCCTTCTGTGCCACTGATAATCCAGCGCATCAAGTATTAGTAACTGCATAAAAGAAAAGCATGAGGGTTTTAATTAATTGCACAAATAGCAAGCCAGCAAAGTGTTGGATTAGTGTGTTTGCTTGGAAATGTTGGTTTTGTTGTTCAGTCTGGAAGGGTTCCAGTACTAAGAGATTTAACATTCATTGGCAGAGAGGCAGAGCTCCCTGTGGAGGTGACTGGATTAAGTAAAGGAATGTATAAAAATGGGCACATGGATGACACATATATAAAGACATAGTACCTTGCCTGCAGAACATCTAAAAGATAAGGTAAATATGAGGTAAACATCAGGGGTTGATGCCCCAAAGCAGGATTTCTCAGTTAGCCAGCTAACATACGCTAAAAGTGAGAACTGCCCAACTGGAATGTCCCTCTCCTCTTGTTGGATGAGCCTGACTCAAAGAGGAGGGGGGTGGGGCTGGACGAAAATGATCTGGTAATGAGAATGCACATCTGGGGACAGTTGTTAATCTTTTGGATCTAGACTGTGGCAAACAAGTGAACTCCCTCAAAAAAAAAGCCACAGTGTTGCTGTCCTGTCAAGCTCAAAAGAACAGGAAAAGCTATAATTAGACTTTACAGCTCGCTTTGGAAAATGAACTCTGCACAAAACTTTCTCTCCCCCATTAATGGAAAATATGGTAATTAGCTTTTCTTATACATGTATGGGAGGGCTGATATGACTTATTCATAGAGGGGAATCAGTAGCTGTTTTCTATGTCCATGTCGGAGAAAGAGAGAGAGAGAGAGAGAGAGAGAGAGAGAGATGGGGGCCGATTCTCTTCAGCAATCGAGCTGCACTTCTTCTACCCTCTGATCTCCAAACGGTATAAATCAGCGGCATCATTAAGCACCCGCCGTTTCATCAAAGCGGGAGTCAAGCCGAAAGATTCGGAGGGCACGCAATCACTTTGAGGGATGAGCCTTTTATTTATTCCAAACAAAATGAAATTATGCCAAAGCACACTGACTGACGTTTATGGGTGCGCTGGATCATTGCTGTGCCGCCATGTTTACAAAATAACACCGCCTGAAAACAGCCCTCGGCCTGTGCCCTCTAAACCAAGTCCGAGCACATACACGTAAATTCATCCACCCCTTCTCTGTTCACTTTCTGTTCATTAGATTGTCTCACTGCCACTGTTGGATTAGGTTGTGAGTTTTACACTTTTTTTCCCTTGTCCAACTCTTAAATCCTCCCTAGTGTGCCCAGGGACGGCCCATTTGGTGCCACGGCTCAGCAGAAATTGTCTCATGGTGTCGACGGACAAATTGGTCATTATCTGTTGTGCCTGGATCTAATCGTAGGGACTAATCCCCCAATTATAGGCTATTATGTGCCTTACTGGAGGTAGCGCAGCCTTCATTTGAACTTGAGCCAATGTGCAGTGGTGAATGTTTGACCTGCACCCTGTGGAGGATAAAATTTAAAAAAAATGAAAAAACACTGAAGAAAATCCTTCTGTTTGCTTCTCTCAGCATTTAAAGGATATCTCTCTCATGAAAGCAGAAAATAGTAGTGTGTGATGGCTCCTTAAATGTAAGTTTGATATCGTACAAAGCTTAGGCAATAAAATGCCTGGAGAGATATCTGGGTGACCTGTGTGAAGGAGAGATTCCAATATTGCTCTCCATGAAGGAGGAATGGTAGCAGAGGGAGGAGAGCAAAGTGGTAAAGGTTTCACAAATTAGCATGGAGTTTGTATTATCAGCACAGTAAGCAGAATGACAGCATCGTACCCTGTATCCTCATAATATGCCAGCTTCTTATTCAAGAAGTCTTTTGACCTATCGCCTTCGTCAGAGTGAGAATGTAGTTTTCCTCAAAGTTCCTAACATTAAACTGTGTGTTTTTTTTTTTTTTTCTTTTAAGGTTAAACTTTTTCATTGTTGCTTCATAGTACCAGTGTGAAACCTCATATTAGCCATTAGCCGATTTGGAGGTCTCAGTGTGCACTTTATTTTTTAGATTTTTAATTAAAAAGATTTTTAAAAATAGTGTTATTCTTTCAATTTTAATATTTTTCATCTGTTCATTATTCAGCTGGGTGCCACCATGGTGGTGAATTTTAATATCAAATGTCATTTTCAAATGTTTGATAAATTAATATTTATTAGAATCTATATACTAATAAATATATATTTTTCTAAAAACTGCAGTACACGTTTTTCCAAATTGTTCAATTTAGCTTAAGAACACTCATCTGAGCAGGGGCATCAAAAGCTTTGCATGAAACCATATGTGTGGAAAAGGCAACACTGTAGGAGCAGGTGTAATTATTTTTTCTCTTGAACTTGACAGAAGATGAAAAAGTAATTTCCAGTTGGTTTAAATTTATGACAACAGGGTAGGTGCTGTAGCAAAGGTTGTTATTTAAATTATTAAGATATTTTGACAAAAATGGAGCAGTATTAAGATGTAAAGGCTTTTTGTTCTGTCAAGCTTGTCCAAACAGCTCACAACAGCTGCTAGGACTGAGTTTGTGGGGGAAAATATGGACAGGTCAGTTACAGAGAGGGAATCAATGTCATGATGGTGTAAACACACACAGACACTGGAAAACGTACAGACACATTTGAAAGTGAAAGTGACTGTCATTGTGAAACTTGGCACAGTACACAGTGAGACACAATGAAATTCAATCTCTGCATTTCACCCATACACACACCATGCCCAAAGAGCAGTGATGGGGACGGTACCTTGCTCAAGGCCTCAGGGCACCTCAGGGCAACCTACTGGTCTGAGATTCGAACCCATGATCTTTCGATCCTGGGGCCAGTTCCCTAACCTCTGGGCCACTGCAGCCTGAAGGTTCTGGGTTCCTGAGTCTTATCTGTATGGAGCTGCATGTTCTTCTTGGGTCAGCATGGGCTTCCTCCAGGTGCACTGCTTTTTCTTCCCCACTTTAAATACATGCAGGTAGATTGGAGTTGCACTGCTGCCCCGGTCGCCTAGTGGTTTCAGGGGCAAACAAGATCACTTGCTTTCTCCATCTATCCTCCTCCTCCCCAAATTCTCTGTAATACACACAGAAATATACACTCCCCAAACAGTCCATTGCTCAGCCTTTCTTTTTCCCAGCTTCTTTGTTTGTGGGGGAAGATACATGTCGACATAATAGAAAAAGGTCTGCTCTTGATGCATTTTCAACAGTCCACTGCTTCAATTACACCTATTTACTTACCACTCAGAATTTATTTTCTGCCTGCTGTGGCCCTGATTGTTTACATGGGTAAACCGAAAGGTCTCCTGTGCTATTATACAGGATGTATAATATTGTGCCAGTACTAACGTCCATCACTTTTATTTTTTTTTTAAGTCAAATAAACCCTGCTGCTTGTATGATTTGTAAAATTTTGATAAGTTCCAAAATGACTTTGAAAGACACCCTTTTAGATTAATTTACATTGAAATCTAGGGAAAAAAAAAATTAATGACACCCATGATATGTAACTCAGTCATATTTTTTCCCTGAAAACTATGGATGGCTTTCTGGCTAGGAAAACTATGTGTCTACCTGACTCTCTACTTCAACCTGCATTGATGAACTCTTTAACAGCAGAGAACATTTTAGTTAGTCAGCCTATCAATAATCTTGTAATCTATCTTGAGTGTTGTAATTCCAGAACAGCAACTTTTTATTCTGTGTTGAGCTCTACTTTCAAAATCCTGAATCTGTTCTGCTTACCTCCAGTCCAACTCACAGTAAATGACACTGTATTTAGGGTTTTAAGATCAATTAGCTGTCTATTGGTTTTCATGCCACTTTATTTAATTGTGACACTCAATCTGGGTGAGGGAAATGGGGAAAATAAACAGAAATATGGGAACAAGGTGTGTGTGCGTGTGCGTGTGTGCGCATGTGTGCGTGTGTGTGTGTGTGTGTGTGTGGGTGCTGCTGCCTAATCGAGAATGTTAAATATTGAAGTAGTTGCCAGAGGGCTAATGGAATTAACAATGCAAGTAAACAGCCTTGCCTGTGCTGGAGAATCATAGCCCGCCCCTGCCTCACAGACACATTCAAAGAACCTCATTACAGTTGAGGGCTTTGGGGAACTACTGGGGTAAAAGGGAAACAGAGGGAAAGGGGGGAAGGGTGTAAACCCTACCAAGGTCAGCTATGGTATTGCTGTATTTTAGATGTAGTATGATAGCAATGATGATCTGCATTTATGATACCCAGGCCTTCAGTTCAAACCTTTAATATCAAAACAGAATTATAATAATAACAAAAAACTAGAAAAACACAGCTTCATGATCTTTGTGATCATTTCTTCTAGTGCTCCTACTGCACTATGCTGTTCACTGGCTGTTTATGAAGATTTGAAGGATTTGTTTTGCTTAAAGCTGTAACATGTTAACATTCACCATGTCTGTAGCCTTTCTGCTGTGACTCCTGATATGGACAACTGTTTCCCAGTTGATTCACAGGTTAGACTCTTGGCTGTGTTCACAGTCAAGTACTCTGTCTAGGACTTTCAGATCGAGAGTGCAATTTTCCCACATTAAATTAATCCCACATCCCACAATTGGCTGATTCTTCTGTTCTTATTATGTGAATAGTTCACCTATGGCCTTTAGTCCAGCTTATTTAGGCATAGCCAACAGGACATCTCAACTGTCTGTCTTTCCTTCCATCATCCATTCATCCATCAATCCATCCATGCATCCGTCCGTCTGTCCGTCTGCCTGTCTATTGGTCTATCAGTCAATCTGTCAATCTATCTAGCAAGTTGTATCTTCAGTAATCTTTCAGTTTAAATTCTAAACTTTAAGCCCAGTATGCAGCCATTTGCATGTGCTTTTGATGGCTAGTAATGTGAAAAAACATTGTTTTTCTTTAACCTTTAACCATGTCACTTTAGGTTTCTCCATTGCCCATTACCTGGTTTCACCTTTATCAAGGATCTCTTGCTTATGAGCTGAGTATCAAACGCTGTTGTTGACAAACCTAATGTGGAAGTGCACTCAGATTTAACTCCTCATGAGACAGTTGTCATGTCTTGGTTAATTGGACCTTGCAGTGTTATAAATAATGCATGACACACTCTCATGTTTTATGTAGCAGGCCCAATTTGGCAAATTATGCTTTTTCCCCCACATTTGGCTAAGTGTCTCAATTACACGTGTGCTCAGTCTATAATTTAGGAGATGAGCCTCTTTAGGAAGTCTTACTTATCACCAAATATTATATCAATTATTACTTATCTTGCATATTGAAACAAGTTGAACAAAAAAGTTTGAAACTATTAACCATAGCATATTTCTCACTGTAAGTAGATATTGCATTATGATGAAGATTGGATGAAGAGTTACTGTTGTGTATAAGTAATAAAAAAAACACCTCCTTTAGCAGTACTCAAAACCATTTTCAGGATAGGATAATGAACGAGTGAATAACACTGCCAAACTTCAATCAATAACAAAGATTTGTTCTTGTTTTAAATATATTGCCTGATTACAGACCTTTAGGTTTAAAGTCACAATGTACTTTCTTTTCTACATATTCACACATTAAAACTATCTTAAAGTTTCTTTAGGGGCCCAAAAGTAGTTTATCTGTGGCACTGCTTTAAAGGAGCTTTTTAAGAGTGTCAAAACTATCAGCCTTTGAGGGCTCAATCTTTGAGCTCCCAAAGAGCCACATTGGACCATGATGTTTTCAAAACAATGCAATTATTTTCTATGTGCACTTAAAGGCATCACTTATAGAAACACCTACTAAAGCAGCATCATTATGAATGAGCTGGGGGGCTAACACTTCCTTTATCTCCACCAAAGTTGAGCTCCTCACGGCAGCTTGTGACAGAATGGAAAAAAACCCACATCTTTCTCCCCCACACATCCGCTCACAGTTGCAGACATATACAAATACACTCTAGACATTTACAAATACTCTAATCATCCCAAACGTGTATTCTGATGGAGGAGATTTTGCCAGCCCAGTCATTGAGACAAGTTAGTTCAGACAAGGACCTTTGTTCTTTGTATACAAACAGCATGTACATAGATGTTTACATATACACACATGGTACTTATAACATGACAGACGAACACATACACAGCTGCCAATATAGCTCCTGGAATCGTATCAGGTCCAGTTGGTGGAGAGAACACTGGTTGATGCGAGTCAAAGAGAACATGCTGGTCTTCAATACGACAGATTCTCAACAGATGGGCATCTCAGGATGCTAAATCCTGTTTGACTGGCTCTTTGCTGAAAGGAGAGAAGCTTAAGGAATCAATTTCAGCCCTATTAATCTTCTCTCTTCTGCTTTTGTCATTCCTACCTCCTGTCCTGCCTGTTTTACTTAATGCAGGGATAGACATAAGCCAAATGCAGACACTGAAATACCAGCTGCATCCAGACAATAAAAACAGACAACAATTTAGAACTCCAATAAAGATGCACCAATTATGGATTTTCTGTGGCTGATTCTGATTTCTTTACAGCCAGCATTGATGTTGTTTTTTTAATCCCAGATATTTCAACTTTTGCTTGTCACCCCATAATCAAAATTTGTATTTTGCCTCTGAAAACAGACTGAATGAACAACCTGTGACCAGATATACGTGGGCCCTTCTGAAACGCTATCATGCTGCAGCTTTGTGTGTAAAATCTCTAAATCAAACCCAAGTTTCAAAGTTGCAAGAAAATAAGCATGTGATGTGGATTAAAAAGTTTGGAAGACTGCATTACCTATTATATCTGTGAAAAGAAAAAAAAAACACCTCTTGTGTGGCAAAACTAGCAAATCTGCTTTTAATATCATTTAACAAAGCTTTTAATATCATTTATTAGAGTCATGTGTTAGTAAAACATGTAATAAAATTATAACCTTGACTTGAAAACAGGACAGCATGCTCCTGAATAAATCCTGTTTCTTTTTACAGTCAACTGTGGCATTGGTATAAAGTGTTGCATTTTCAACCAGGTTATTGAAGTGATTATGCAGAGACTTATTCAGCACAGATTTGACTTTTGTAGACAGAGTTAGAGAAGCAAAATTGCGTTGGTTTGGACATGTACAGAGGAGAAACGAGGATTATATTGAGAGAAGGATGTTGGAAATGGAGCGTGACGGAGAAAAAAGGAAGTTCAAAGAGAAGGTTTATGGATGTTGTGAGAGAGGACATGCATGTGGTCAGTGTGAATGAGGAAGATGCAGAGAACTGTAAGAAATGGTAACTGATGATCCACTACCAAAACGGGAGCAGCTGAAAGAAGCAGAAGAAAACACAGAGACTCATTTGTAGTACTCTGAACCATCCCATTTTATATCTATGGGGGATGGGAGGGGTTTGGGTAATGTGGTGTTAGAAATACCAGACATATGCATGCATGATATGCACGAGATGCAATATGACAAACACACTAGCTTAAACACTAGCTTAGCACATTGAAATACAGAAAGTGGAGGCTGTTCCTCTCTCCTCTTCTGTCATCTTTAGGCGTAAGCTCCTCTTACAGTTTCACCAGCAGGGATTCTGATCACATGATCAGTATTTGTTAAGGAACCATACTGAGGGAAGAAAAAACCTCACACAACACACACACAAAACTATATACTTAAATGTAATACAGTTTTGAATATCTTTTAGAAAATGTACATACTGTAGGTTAAAATGATCATACTTTGGTTTATGTTATCTGACAGTATGCATCATTATAAAGCATAAGACTTGCTCCAACATTAGCTTGGGAATTGTTATTCCCTGCTATCATTTTTCAAAGTGGTTGTGCATGTGAATATTCATATGTTGAGACTTGAAAGCATCAAGGATTTGCAGTTGATGCTTAATGTTCATGAGAGTAACTTCTTAAGTCCCTTAAGAACATATGGGAAATAACCAGAAGGTAACTGGGAAATGTAAACAAGAGGTCTGTGTCTTTCACCTGCTGTTTCTTGATGAAAGATGTAGTGCCAAGAGTAGCACCAGGCCTTGTGGATCTTGTGGTTTTTTTGAAGCACATTTTTGAATTAGAGGAAGCTAAGATGCTCAACATTAAAGCTAGAGAAATCTGTGGAAGAACTTTTAGTTTTTCTTGCAGTTTCTGTTTACTTTTAAAGGAACTCAGCCAATGGAACAGTGCTATGTGGATACGCCCTTAAACTGCATTGACACTTCTTCTTTTTCTTTCGGCTGCTCCCATTTAGGGGTCACCACAGCGGATCATCCTTTTTCATTTCTTCTGGTCCTCTGCATCTTTCTCCTTCAAACCGACCACCTACATCCTCTCTTACCATGTCCCTAAAATACCATGTCTAACTTCATCCGACATCCTGTCCATACTATTGCAAACAAGAATGGGCTCAGTCCTGATACTTGATGTTCTCCAACCTCTACCTTATATGCATCTGTCGCTCTTACTGCCGATCTCACCACTGTCTCACTACCCTCATACCTGTACTGTTCTCACATACTTCTCTGCAACTGACTTCCTCAAACAAAACCACAACTCTTCTCCAGGCATCCTGTCAAAAGCTTTCTCCAAGTCCACAAAGGCACAATGCAATTCCTTCTGACCTTCATTGTACTTCTCCATCAAAACCCTCAGAGGGGCAGTGGTGGCCTAGTGTTTAGAGAGTTGCGCCGGATCGGAAGATTGTGGGTTGGATTCCCTCATCAGTAGGTTGCCCTTAGGTACCCTTGAGCAAGGAACCATCACTGTCACTGCTCCCCGGGTGCTTTCAATAGCTGCCGCCTGCTGCACGTGTGTGTATGGGTGAAACGCAGAGATTGAATTTCGTTGTGTTGTGCTGTGCTGCGTTTCACAATGACAAGGGTAGTCACTTTCACTTTCAGAGCAAACATTGCATCTAGAGCTCTTTCTCAGCATGAAACCATACCGCTGTTCACTAACCATCATTTCTTTTCTTAATCTAGCTTCTACTACTCTTTCCCATAACTTCATATTGTGAGCGATCAATTTTTTTCCCTCTATAGTTGCTACAGCCCTGTGCATAACCCTTATTCTTGAAAGTATTGACACTTCTTTTAACTAAAAATCACTCAGTACTAAAAATAAAGTCAGTTTTAAGGAAGATATGATCATCTAGAGTGATGCAATAGAAAAGGAAAAAAAACCTTTTGTCTTCTGTAATTTTGATTTCTCCAAAAGTTACTCTTAGAAATACATACATACCAAAAATGTTTATTAGTTAATTATTTAATATTATTATAAAACTCCCCTAAAACCCATACTTTTATAATGATCTAGCTACTCCTATGAAAAATATTTCGAAGTTCAATACACAAATGTATTAGGTTGTCAGCTATATACAGTGTTGGCTTATAAGTTACAGCTAAAGATCACATGATGATGTGTATTGAGTAGTATTCCAGTGGTCCTTTAAATTACTACAGCAATATCCATATTTGTCATCAGGAAAAGTAAAAATGAAAGATAAAATACATCTCTATAAAATATGAAACACTATTAGGAAACTGCCCTGAATATGAATTTAGGTGGTGGGGGCAATCTAGTAGTAGGGTACTTGCCTATGGACCTATGGATCAAGAGACGGCAGGTTCGAATCCCACCTCTAGCACTACCACCATTGGGTTCCTGAGCAAGACCTTTAACCCTGAATTGCTCCAGGGGAACTGTCCCTGTAGTTAGGACATGGAAGTTACTCTGGATAAGAGTTTCTGCTAAATGCTACAAATGTAAATGATAACATTGCATATAAATTTAACTTTTCTGTGGTCTGCATTTTTCCACTGTTCTTCACTTAAACTGAAACTGAAAAACAAAGAGAACATAGCCTTCTCATTTTAGCCATGGCCATTGCAGTTTGCCCCCAAAATGAAGACCAGTCATTGGTTACTGTGTAGCATATCCATCATTCTTTTATTTTTACTCAAATCTCTATAGGGGTGGAATTTCTGCAGCCCTATCATCTATAGAGGCAAAGCCAATCTGCCAAATGAGGTCAGGCTCTGTTGGAGGAGCATTGAAACACAAGCTGTTGCTGTAATAAGGTGAAGGCTTGAAGCATGGAGCTGAAGAACCTTCCAGCACTTGCTCTCCATCTGGAACTTCAGGTGTCTGGGGATAGTAGGTGAAAGGTCACCACCAGTTTTCAAACTTGTGGCGGAGCTTAAGCCCCGTGGCCCAGAAAGAGCCGCATATTCATAAGGAGAGCAGAACAATTTGCCCCACAGCCTGAAATTGCTTTTTTAATTGGCCACACAGAGTTCACCAGAAGTCTTTCCCATTTATTTTGATAAGAATTTCAGTCACTCTGAATTTGGAATGGCCATTTCATTGTGCTTTAGTTAACTGATACTTGTGCTTAGTTCCAGAACTCCCATTACCTGCCTGCAATGGTTTGAGTCAGTATATGTACGCATGCATTTGCATCTAAATTATAATGGTCAAATAGTAAATGTCCATTACTCCTTTCTTTTTAGGCTTGTTTTGCACTTTCAAACTTTCCTTAATGCCTAGTTATTAATAGCGTATTACTTATATAATATTAATCTTTATTCTATTTACCCTCAAAGGCTCTTTTATCTAGTTTATACTTACAACATAGTAGATTAACCTTTTTTTTTTCTCACACAGCTTTTTTTCATGCAAACCTATCACCTATCAAGGCATGAGAGAGTTCATGAGTGAGTAACACAGGCTAGAAAAGGTACAGCGAAGGAATTCATAATAAAGTGTTTGGCAAATATAGATGTGCAGTTCTGAATTTGTAACCAATTAATATTAATATCAGAATTACCAATTACCATAACCTGTCATCCAAAGAACAACATATAAAGAAAGAAAGGAGATACAGGGTGACATGGTTCACAACTAGAAATGAAAGTGAGTATTTTGTCATTATGAAACACAGCACAGCACAAAGTGAGCCTCAACAAAATTCAACCACTGCTTTTCACCAGGGGAGCAGCGATAAGGATGGTACTTTGTTCAAGGGTACCTCAGGGCAACCTACTGGTCTGCGATTCGAACCCACAACCTTCCATTCCTGGAGCTAACACCCTAACCACAAGGCTACCGCTGCCACGACCTCTGCTTTTCAGAGGTCTTATCTGTATGGAGCTGCATGTTCTTCTGTGGTCTGCATGGGCTTCCTCCAGGTTTTTTTTTCTTTTCTCCACACTTAAATACATAGACTCGGGTAGATTGGAGTTGCTACACAGCCCCTAAGGAGTAATTGTGTTTGTCTGTGTATCTGCCCTGCAAAGGACCAGTGACCTGAATTTGTTCATCTGTACTGTGGTTTAAGGGGCTAAAAGAACTTTCTTTAGAAAATCTGTTTTAGCTATAGACAGCACCTCCATTCAAGTCTACTGCTGTCTGTATTTCTGCCATGTTGGACTGATTGGATACTGTTGCACTGTTTTTACCCATTTCACTCTTTTCTATCCAAGTATATTAGTACACTACAAAGATGGCACACTTCCAGGTCAAGGAGATCAATAAGTGCCTATAAGAAATATAAATTCTACTCGAGCAGTCTCCCTCCCCCCACAATCTTCTTTTCAAGTGAGACACAGCCACAGATGCCAGGTTTTTACCCTTAGCTGTTTGCAGCTTAGGGTAAGCTCAGCACATGTTTTATTTCTCCATCTGATAGTTTTCACATGTCTTGTATCGAAATGGAGGATTGGATTTTCATGCTACATTAGACCAGAGTCAAAATGAAGACGCTGCTGCTGCAGCACTGGTGTCTCTGGGGCCAGCCAGGCCTGGGCTTTCCTGTCAGAGAAAAAAGGAGAGATGAGACTTCAGTTGTTGATTTTGATTTAACTGTGTAGCATCATTTATTCCCAGTTGTCCCCACCCTCAATGCAGCTAAAGTGTTCTTGAATTCATTTGGCAGTCTGAAGAAACAAAAGGGGAGAAAGACTTTCGATGAGGGAAAATAGAAGGAATTCCATAGAGCTATCAATATTAATTTCCCTTTGAGGAGAAAGAAGGAAAGTAAATAGAGAATGATTGACATAACACAGGTTTGCTCCTTGTTCTTCTTATGAAAAGTGCAACAGATCTTAAAAGCTCGCAGCAGCTTCTTGCCATCTGTATACATAATTGGCAATTTATACATTTCAGAATATATTTTCTCTGTTCATTTAGTCTATCATTGCTGATAAACCAAAAATGTATCTATAAATCCATCCATTATCTGCCGCTTGTCCCAAACGGGGTCGTGGGGGAGTGCTGGAGTCCAACCCAGCGCACACAGGGCGAGGACGGGGGACGCACCCTGGACAGGTCGCCAGCCCATCGCAGGGGTGTATCTATAAATAAGTTACTTTAAATGGGATATTCTTAAAATTCAGTGTAATTTAACATAACGTTATTTTGGAACATCTTGAGTGGTCTTTTTATCATAAAATTTGGACAGTGTTTATGCCAGTGGATAAAAAGTGAAAGTGAAAACTTATTGTGAGTACACAGCACGACACTCAGTGAGCCACAACGAAATGCAGCCTCTGCATTTAACCCATACACACGTGCAGCAGGGGCCAACTATAGAAAGCACCCAGGGAGCAGTGATAGGGACAGAAACTACTCAAGCATACCTCAGGGCAACCTACTGGTCTGGGATTCAAACCCATAAACTTCTGATCCTGGGGCCAACTCCCCACTGCTACCCCCCCCCAGGCCAAAAAAAATGTCATGAGGTCTCCAGAGTGGTGCAAGTTTGATCCATAGAGATGCCATGTCCAGGACTCCAGTAATAATATAATTGGCATAATTGGTGTGGGTGTACTTTAGGTTTGACTCCAAGCACACTGAGCTGTTTGATGATGTAGTACAAAATAAATTCAGGAAAGCAAGATTTTTTGACAGTAATATAAAGCTGTTTTTCACTCATTCAGGACTATAACAAACCATTGTGATCATAGAATAACCTCATATATCCAAGAAAATGAAATTAAAGAAGCAGAAAAAAAGTCCTTACTGGAGAATTTCTTTTAGTCTATTCATAATGATGAATTCAGACCACACAAAAATGTTGCAAAGCTTTATTTGATATGTAGAAAATTCATTTTCTGAAAGATGCATCAGGATATCAAATTTTGACCCACCCCATAACAATATTTATGGGCTCCTACAGAGTGATACCTACAGTATAAATGTGGTGTTCCACTTAACTAATGTCCACTTAACTAATGTCTTGTTTTTACTTAACTCACCCCATTATAATTATGTTATAATATGTTATATGTTACGTCAACATTATGAAATATTGAGCTTTAGAAACGGTCTACTTCAATTTGAGGGGTTAATATTTTACATGATATGCATTCAAATGAGTGCTCTAAAAAAACTAAGTGAAATCTCCCTTGATACTCTAACATGTTTAATGTGAAAGGCCACTGTAGTTCTCATTTATGCATTCTCTCTTCAGACTCTCTGCATTTACTTCAACCATGCCCTACTGGTATGCATGGTGCATTCCTAATGCCTGCTTGGTAAGAGTGACATTTAGCCTATTGCACAACATAGAGCGGACAGAAATCTCAGCAAGCGCCTACTCTTTGCTCCCCTGAGTAAAGGTTCAAGGTTTATACACGATCATCATCCTTGGCCCAGCAAGAGTGGAGCACTGATATCTCACAGGTCAAGAGGTCAGTGGTGCTTTAGCCTTAGTGAGCATCTAGCTAAGTGACTCTATGACTGAGAACCATGAAAGAACTTGTTCAATGAATCCTTCACCTTAAGGCAGTATTAAATAGTACCATTTACTAAGACACATGTTCTTAACCCCAGAAATCTTGAGGGCCTGCAGGAACACCCACATTTAAGGTTCCCTGTCTTAAAATGTACATATTATTCCATAACTGTTATCAAATAAGTATTTAAAGAAAATACCAATTTTAAGATATTTCAATTAGTAACTGTATGCTACCACCACTACTGCTGCTATTAATATAATAATCAAGTATACTTGTCAAGAAATTAATCTACTTCTTATATTCAGATTGTGCCTGCCTCAAGGTCTGTTTTTGGTTTAATTTCCTTCTGTTCAATTGGCTCCCCTAGATTGCTTTGCTTCTGCTCAAACCTCTCATTTTCAATGCCTTAACATATTTTTAGGATAAAAAAAGAAAGGAAGGAAAGCTTCCCCTCCAAAAAGAGAAATAGAGTGTGAATAACCTTTACCTACTTTGCTGACAGAATGTAGTTGGAAGATCCGCTGTCTCTCTTACTCTTACTCAGGCTTTTGCTGCTTTTCTTTCAATAAAATGAAACTGTGCTTGAATATGTGTTAAAGGTACTGTCCACATTCCTGGCTTCCACTCCAAGATCTTGTTTGTTGTCAGGGAGACCACATGCATGTACAAGCAGGTGTGTGCACTTTTGCGTGTATATGCACTTCAACAAGTAGAATAATGGATCCTGCTATTGATAGTGATTGTGCCGTCATTATGACCTGCCTGACTTATGGAACCTTTATAGCTGTGGGGCTTTTATGGAGCGAGCTGCAGGCTATACTAATGCTATCGCTCTCAATGAGATGGCTTTATCATTCACCACATAGAGGTTTTCAATGTGTATATGCATGCATGCGCACGCATGTGTGTGTGTGTTAGAGTACTGCATGAAATGAAACATCTGTTTTCTACTGCATGTTCCAAGAGGTTTTGTTTGTCATGTAAGTTACACAAACACATAATACAGCTCTTACTCAGGTGTTATGTTCCTCTTCAAAAAAGTGCGGCATATATTCTGTAAAATGCCACATTATGGAGCTAGTGCTGAAATGTTTTCTGAATCCATAACCTGTAATTGGTGTCACGCAGTGACTTTAGATTTAACAGCATGGATACATAGCAAAACTTATTGTATGTCATTTAATAAAGGATTCAAATGCATTAAAACTGACTAATAGTAAGAAAACAACAAGCTTTCAATACTGTGGTAGCTTCCCTTTGGAGTAATGGACCCTTTCATACTGTAATGATCACAGACAGAAATCATTATTGCAATGAAAACATTAGAGTATTGTCAATTCTTGTGAACATAAATGTTGGGCAAATCATAAAAGAGAAAAAAAAAATCTCTCTTATTTACTTCTCTAGTTTATTTCATGAAGGACATTATTCAGTTGGAGCAGTTTTTTTCTGTCATCAGTTCCTCATGACTGCATGGGCAGATGGTACAGAGAAGTAGAGAAGGTAAACTGTTGTTTTGGAAATCAAGAGTATGTGACATCATCCATAAATAAAAAAAAAGCTGGTGCTGTTAAGTTATGTAAGGTTTGGAAAATCAGCCAGTGGCCTATACAAACTCGGAGCAGGATTATGTGTGGCAATTGTGTTAAGCAGTGTAATTAGTGTTGATGCGTTTGCAAATTAATTGTTAAATTCATATTAACATTGAGATCCCTGGAATTACTGTTTAAGCACTGAAGAAATTACAAGATAATTATGTAACATAAATCACACGGAGAACACTCAGTACAAACTGACCAGTTACAACATTTGATCTTTTATGATTAGACACAGGAAAAGTAAAAGACATGAAAGACCTCACCACATTGTTGTTTTCTATTTTCTATTTTCCCCCTAAGACGACTTCCATCGTGTCAACATTTGGAAAAGGACTGTTTTAGAGAAACAGAACAGTCTAATCAAACAAGGTAGTTCAGGTTTGTAAGACAGCAGAAGCTTAAGGCTATCAAATTTTATATTAGATAAAAAAATTTCACATGGCATGTTTTTCTATTCTCTTTTCAAGTTCTGTATAATTTTCTATACTTCCGTATTAACTAAAACTAATCTGATATTTTTAATTTAGAGGCTACAAACCATTTAAAATTTTTAAGACTCAAACTCTTCTGTTACTCTCCCACTCCTCTATCAAACACAAAGAAAACACACAGCTAATCACATGATATCACACATGCATGTGAGCATGTTCTAATTCCTTTGAGATTTTCTTATAGGACTGGATGGATGCATCTCTTAGATTAATTTAACACTACTACCCATCTTTACTGAAGTATCCTCGCTTGATGAAAATATTATCTTCGGTAACACTTTACTGTTTGTTTGCATTTAAAGATGTCTGTCCAGGTTAATCAAAAAAGTCAGAAAAAGCTTTGGCTCATCACTACTTTGAACCACCCTCCACAAGTGCAGAAGAGGATGTGAGAATAAGGTATCACAATGAAATTGTATTGTTTCTCTTTTTGTCCCTAGCTCAAATTATAAGTTAATTTGTTGCTTTTGTCAATCCCTGCACACAGCAGAATGTATCACATCAGCCATAATTGTTCTGGACACAGAAAATCCCCCTGCAG
The DNA here is from genome assembly GCA_017165825.1 of Hepsetus odoe. Lineage (NCBI taxonomy): Eukaryota > Metazoa > Chordata > Actinopteri > Characiformes > Hepsetidae > Hepsetus > Hepsetus odoe. The sequence continues at coordinate 15,822,171 of CM029388.1, read as the reverse complement.
CTAGGGACACTAACCGTTCCCTACCCTTTTGCTACTCGCTCCTCTGCCACCTTGCATAAAAGCAAAGAAAAAGCCTGGCTGCACTATGCTTAGCGAACGCCATTTTGGCTCTGTTTTTGACAGGTTACAAGTTTTACATAACAAGGAATTCGCAGCAGGCTCCTGGTTGTCGGAGCTGATGGGATGAGATAAGAAGTAATGAGAAAACACCCCCATGGCTCTCCCACTGGCACGGAGAGTTTCCTGTGGCCTAGGCTGAGAGCGCGTGTGTGTGGAGGGTCTGCAGGAAGGGAAGGCAGGTAGTTGAGGTCCGTGTCAGTCCACAGGAGCCCATGTCACCAGTGAGGTGTCTTTCTACGCTTTTTAATTAAACATGGAGGAAATTAAATGGAGCTGCGGGCCTGATGCCCTTAACAAATCCCTATAAGGTCACCCTTGCTCTCCTTAAAATCCAGCCAGAAGCAGCGGTTTTGTTCTCTCAGAGTTCATTCAGTGGTTTCGCTTTTATCAGCTTACATTATGCCAAGCTCTGCAGTACAATTGGTTATTTTTATCAAAGGCACAAAAAAGACAACAAAAGGAAGACATTCAAATAAGAATAGAGAAAAGGCTAAAAAGAAAACAAGGTCTCCTTTTGTACGCCATTTCCTCAAAGTCAGTGGTATGCTATTAAAACGGGTCTTTTGTAGCACACACATACACATGCTTATTACAGGCAGATTTTTTGTGAGCTTTGTTTATGGGAGGTTGTGCAAGATTTATTTCCTAAGGAGTAGTGTTTATTTGTGTCATTGCTACATTGCTTATTACCATTATAATTTATTCCATTTGCATGGACATTGGTCAGTACTATAGTATGTGGCAGTTACTTTGAATAAATAATGGATTTAATGGCATAGTGGTACACAATAAAAGTGAAACTAATTTAGACATGAGAAGAAGCAGCCAGGATGTGTTATTATTTAATACTCCTAGGCTGCTTTAAATGCCATATATATCCAAAGCATGTTAAATGCTGGTATATTTAATACACTAAAGCACATTGGAACAAGCATCAATAGACTTTCTGGCAAATAAGCCTTATTGCAAAATTTGAATTGAAACTGATGAAAAACACTGTGCCATAGCGGGTAGCGGGCATAAGGTCCTAGGTTAAGTTGCCTGGCTAGGCAGCCTGGGTCCTTTGTATATGGAGCTTGTCTGTTATGTCTGTGTGGGTTTCCTCAGGGTGCTCTGGTTTCCTCCCACAGTCAAAAGTATATCCGGTGGATACTATATGTTAAACTGTGGCAATTAATTTACCCTCTGTGTGTGTGTGTGTGTGTGTGTGTGTGTGTGTGTGTGTCTGGTTTGCAATGTGCATGTTTTTCTATGCCTTTTGTGTTATTTGTGTTGGGATAAGCTCCAGCTCCACCTGCTACCAAACAAAGGATAAGCTGTTGAAATTATGAATAAATTAATGAATGAGTGAATTAATTAATTAATAGTTAAGAAACATTAGAGCAGAAACAAGAGATGGTCCACATTTCTAATACCTACAAAATATTTTATATATGACCAAGAAGTGAATAAAATGGTATTCCCCTTCCAAGGGACACTGCCAAGATTGCAGAAAATAAGCAGCATTGGCAAGGGGAGCATGCTGCTCTGGAAAATAAAACTGTCCAGAATTCTGCCATAAAGCATCTAGAGACGGCTACCACCTTGCACTGAATAGGAAGCAAGGGTGTGTGTAGTGGGGCTGCCAGAAGCAAGCCAATGATTTATAGCCATTGTGGAGGTCAGCAACAAGTCAGATGTTAGTATTTTGACCAGGTGCTGGGGGGCTAAAGGGCATTCCCCTTTTCTTGAAAAGCCCTCAAATTGAGTGGTAAATGTATAAAGGTCTGTTTAATTTAGCCACCTCTCCATTTACTCACAAGGACAATTGGACTCCACCTTGGGTTTCAACTGTTCTGAGGTAAGCCCACTGTGGATCCATTTTCCATATATCAGTGCAGCAATTATCATGTTTTTTGCTAATGCTTCCACAGCATGCCACTCTCATAAACTAGAGGTCCGCAAGCAAGATTGATAATGAAGGACTGGCTCATTAACAGAGCCTATTAGCCATGTCCGTGTGTTCAGTCCCAAGAGCAGCGTGGGGGCAAACTGGATGGACATGCTGCAATATGAAGACTAATTACCTTTGAAGAACTTGTGTGCATTCCCACACTGGAAGTCTCCAAGAAGCTGTTGGCACAACTTAAGTCACCGATTGCGCAATTGTATGCCTATTGAATCGTTTGCATGTGTGTAATGACTTGCACCGAGGTTCTTCCGCTTCCAGCTTCCCCCCCTCGTCTCATCTACTAGGAAAAGTGTGGCCTAATGTGATTTCACAGTGTTGCACCTGCTCATATGCAGCTCCACTTTGAAATCTACATGGAGAGAGGAAATCTTACCATGCACTATAGTGCTATAAGAGCTGATGACAAGAGCACTATGTTCTGAGAGTATTTCAGCCTTTATATAATGGATAGGCAAAATAGGTGTTAAAGTCTTAAAATATGCCACAGTGCAAATCATGGTTTACCAGTTGTAACATGAATAACTGCCATCATATATATTCTAAAATTTGGAAATACGCTAGACTGCTTTTGCTAAAACTCAAAGTGTGAGGTATTGAATAGAATATCTTAAGCATTTTAAAAGTTTCTGCTTGTTTTAGTCTGTCTGAACTCCTTCTACCAAATATTTTATAAATTGTTGTAAATTCCACATAACGTCATTATAAAACCTAGCTCATGAAAGTACATTTTTGATAACAACTGATTTATGCATTTGTATTTTAAAACCTGGTACTCAGATCCTAACACTCTGATGGACGATGGCTATGGAGAGATTGTGAAAGACAGAGCTTTGTTAGAATGTAGCTTGTGTGTTTTTATAGCAGCATATGGCCTCAAAGCTGTAAATCCTCAGAGCCAGGAATGGACAGGTGGCTCACACTCTCCTGCCTTCTCCAGGGTCACTACGTTGTTTTAGAGTCGCTTGCTGAGGGTTAACAAAAGCATCCGTCCAAGAAGTACATCAGTTGGTGCTCTCAAAAACAGCACAACACTTTCTAAATTATACTGTATTGTATTATTATTAACTTTGTATTAAATTGCACAAGATTACAAGGACTTTGCAGGGCCAAGAAAGCAGTGCTGAAAGCTAAAGGTAAGGTGTATGGTTAATTGTATGAGAGGTTGAACAGTAAGCAGGGAGAAAAGGACCTTTACTGATTAGCTAGACAGAGAGCCAGCGCTGGGAAAGATGTGGAGCAGGTCAGGGCAAAAAATGGAAACATTTTCACAAACGAGGAGAGCATGTTGAGCAGATGGAAAGAGGACTTTGATGGGTTGATGAATGAAGAGAACGAGAGAGAGAGAAAAGATTGAATGATGCGAGCATAGTGAACCAGGAAGTACAGTGAATTAGCAAGATGGAAGTAAGGGCAATGATGAAGATGATTAAGAATGGAAAGGCTGTTGGTACAGATGATGTACCGGTGTTTAGGAGAGATGGCGATAGAGGTTCTAACCAGATGATATAACACAATCTTGAGAAGTGGAGGAGACATGAACTAGTATTGATTTTCAAGAATAAGGATGATGCACAGGGCTGTAGTAACTATGGAGGGATAAAGTTGATCAGTCACAGCATGAAGTTACTGGAAAGAGTAGTGGAAGCTAGGTTAATGAAAGAGTTGATGATTAGTGAGCAGCAGTATGGTTTTATGATGAGAAAAAGCACTACAGATGCACTGTTTGCACTGAGGGTGTTGATGGAGAAGTACAGAGAAGGTCAGGAATTGCATTGTGCCTTTGTAGACTGCCTAGAGTTTTTGTATGAGGAAATCAGGTGTGGCAGAGATGTATATGCGTACAGGATATGTATGAGTATATGTATGTATGAGGGCAGTGTGACAGTGGTGAGGTCTGCTATAGGAGTGATGGATGTATTTAAAGTAGAGGTTTGATTACATCAGGGATGAGCGCTGAGCCCATTCTTGTTTGCAGTGGTGATGGAAAAGTTGATGGACAAGGTTAGACAGGAGGCCCTGTGGACTATGATGTTTACTGATGATATTGTGATCTGTAGAGAGAGTAGTAGGCAGATTGAGGATACCCTGGAGAGATGGAGATATGCTATAGAGAGCAGAGGAATGAAATTGAGTAGGATGAAGACAGAATACATGAGAGTGAATGAAATGGAGGAATGTGGAGTGGTTAGGATGCAGGGTGTTGAGGTGACAAATATGGAGGAATTTACTTCATCAACAGTTCAGTTTCAGTAAGTGTGTAAGAGAGGTGAAGAAGAGAGTGCAGGCAGGGTGGAATAGTTGGAGACACATGGCAGGAGTGAACTTTGACAGACAGGTATCAGCAAGAGTGAAAGGAAAGGCTAACAGGATGGTAGTGAGACCAGGTATGCAATACGGTTTGGATACAGTGTCACTGATTAAAAGACAGTCAGCAGAGCTGGAGGTGGCAGAGTTAAAGATACTAAGATTTTCATTGGGTGTGACGAGTGTGCAGAGGAAAGACAAGGATTATATTGGGAGAAGATTGTTGAAGATGGAGCTGCCAGGAAAAAGGAAATGAAGAAGACCAAAGAAGAGGTTTATGGATGTTATGAGAGGACATGCAGGAAATTGGTTTGAAGGGAGAAGATGCAAAGGACAGAAAGAAGTGTTGATACACTGTGGATACCATTATGGATAATGGTAGCATCCAAAATAAGAAGAGGAAGAATAAAATTGCACATGATTCCGCTTCAGCCTTAATGTTCTTATAGATGGTCTCATATGTTGCTGAAGCACCCTCTGATACATGATAGAATTTGTGGTGGATTCTATGATGGTGAGCTTGCCAGGTCTTGCTGCAGCAAAGCATCTCCAAACCATGACACTTCCACCTCCATGCTTCACAGCTGGTATGAGGTTCTTTTCCTGGAATGCTGTATTTGGTTTACGCCAGACATGTCCTCCCACATCAACAGTAGCAAGCACCTGCTGTATGTCCCGTGATGACATTTTTTAGGGTTTTTGGATATTGCTTTTAGCATCTTGTGGTCTGCTCTCGGGGTGAACTTGCTTGTATGGCCAGACCTGAGCATGTTGGCAGTTGTTTTGGAAGTCCTCCACTTCTATTTCGCAGACAGTGGAATGGCTGATTGCAAATTCTTTTTAAACCAGATTTATGAGCTGCTGCAATCTTCTCTCTGAAGGCCTCAGACAGCTCTTTTGATCTCACCATGGTGTTTACTTTCACCATCAACAGTCAGGAGCACACCAAACTAAATGTCAGGTTTATAAAGGGCTCCTTCAAAATGCTGAGCAAAGACATTCTAATCATGTGCACCTGATGTGCTACACCTGTGTGTGATTTGAGCCATTTTAACTGGGAATAAAGTGGGGATGTGCTAATTTATTCCTCACCAGAGATTGCCATTTGTAAAATTAAATTTTACAGAAGATTCTCTATCAGTTTTAATTGTTTACTTCCCAGCACTTTTAAAATGGAAATGAAATCTCCATATTTCCAAGAACATTACAAAAACAACTGGGCTTTCATAGGGTGTCCTTATTTTTGTCACTTGACTGTATTTTTATGTGAGTCAGCTTGCTATTGATATTTTACAAAACAATATGTGGGCAAATAAATGTAAAAGACCACTCTCACTCTTTCAGATATATGCTCGATGCTGGCCTAATTCCAGTCAGGACCAAGTGAACTAAGGGGAACCTACTGATCAATTCTAAATCAATGAGTCCAGCTGGACAAGTTTGCTCATTTAAAACCCATTCCCTTTGATAGGCTTTGTCCTGTTTTCTGTGGGCCACCCTTATATGTTAATGCTCATGCTCAAGCTCCAGAAAAAGCATACGTACATCTGCCTCTGCCACCTCTTAGGGGGAGATGCCTTCCAGACATGATTTCCAGCTCAATTAAACATGAAGACCTTCTTAAAATTCTATGTTCTTCACTCCACTAATCTAGATGTGTAGTGTGGGTGTGTTAATGATGGTTTAAGTCTTGAAGCTAAGGTTTACTGCAGGAGCTTGGCTTAGACATTGAGATGTGTGTGAAAGATACACTGGGGTTCTTTTGATGTTAATTGTGTCAGATTTAGAATATGAAGGAAGCTACAGTACTTCCCAGAGAATCGTACCCTGTCCCATTCCTTTCAGCTTCTTCAGGTTTTACTTCAGAAGACTCAGATCACGAAGTATTACTTGCGTATACAGTTTATGTTGTGTTCTGTAATATAATAATACCTGTAATATCCTTTGCATAAAATAAATAATTCTATTAAATAGCCACACATTTTTATTATTGTACATCTTATGAGTCACTGAAAAGAAAGACAACAACTAAGCCACATGACTACATGAAAAACACTCATTGCCTAGTCAAGAGGTTGCCACAAGAGGTTGTTTTGTAGACCTCCACATGTGAAGATGCTCCTCTCCCCTGAGGTAATTTACGACACACTCATGGCTGCCATTACCTCGCTGTCATTTTGGCCATCCACCATGCCACATGTGGATAATTAATACATTTTTGACTCTGCACACCTCTCTGACACACTTGACTCCATTTAATAAATGATGGCTCATATATCCCCATTCATTATAATGTCATTAAGGTATATTAATTCTTCCTGCTGCTTTAACCTTTTGCTAGAGCTATACAGCAGGGGCCCTTTGCACCAGGACCCTCACATTCACATTAAATACAGGTGAAGTATTCGTGTGTAAGGTGTACCAAAATGAGAATTTTGACTATACTGAGCTACAGTCATGTGAAAAAGCCTGGGTGTTTTTGTAACATTCTTGGACATACGGATATTTAATCTCAATTTTAACAATGCTAGGATATATAAGTAACATAATTAAACAATTAAAACTGATAAAGACTGTTCAAAATCTTCTGTAAAATGTAATTCAACAAATAAATTCTGGTGAGGAATAAATTAGGACACCTCCTACTTTATTCCCAATTAAAATGACTCAGATCACACACAGGTGTAGCACATCAGGTGTACATTATTAGAACATCAGTACTCAAAATTTTGAAGGAGGTTTGCCCTATTTAAACCTCAGGCATTTAGTTTTGTGTGCTCCTGACTGTTGAGGTGAGAGTAAATACCATGGTGAGATCAAAAGAGCTGTCTGAGGCCTTCAGAAAGAAGATTGCAGCAACTCATAAGTCTGGTTAGGGATTAAAAAAGATCTCAAAAGAATTTGCAATCAGCCATTATCAACCACAAGTGGAGGACTTCCAAAACAACTGGGGGCCATCCAAGCAAGTTCACCCCGAGAGCAGACCAAAAGATGCTAAAAGAAATCTCCAAAAACCCTAAAATGTCATCATAGGACCTACAACAGGCTCTTGCTACTGCTTATGTAAAAGTGCATGCCTCTACAGTCAAAAAGAGACTGCAAAACTTTAACTTGCATGGAAGGTGTGCAAGGAGGAAACATTTGCTCTCTAAAATAAACATCAGGGACAGACTGAAGTTTGCCAGAGAGAATGTAGACAAGAACCAGGACTTCTGGAATAATGTTCTTTGGACAGATGAGTCTAAAATGTAATTATTTGCACACCAGAACAGAGGGCATGTCTGGCGTAAACCAAATACAGCATTCCAGGAAAAGAACCTCATACCAACTGTGAAGCATGGAGGAAGAAGGGTCATGGTTTTGAGATGCTTTGCTGCAGCAGGACCTGGCCAGCTCACCATCATAGAATCCACCATGTATTCTTCTGTGTATCAGAGCGTGCTTGAGGAGCACGTGAGACCATCTGTAAGAACATTAAAGGTGAAGCAGAACTGGACCCTGCAACATGACAATGACCTAAAAAATACCAGGAAATCCACCAAGGACTGGCTGAAAACTAAGAAATGGAGAGTACTGGAGAGGACGAGTCAAAGCCCAGATCTTAATCCCATTGAGATGTTGTGGGCTGACTTGAAACAGGCTGTACATGCAAGAACCCCTCAAGTGGGTGGGGCAAACTTTCTTCAGACTGATGTCAGAGACTGGTAGATGCTACAAGAAGTTGTTATATTTTGATGTTTACCTGCAATTAAATCACATTCTTTTCCAGAGAAAAATAAAAAGACGATTAGACATCGATATGTGAACATTTTTTTAATAAAGAACTGAATATTTAATGGGGTGTCCTAATTTTTTCTTATGACTGTATATGGCTTGAATATTTGAGACTATACTCATAACGAACAAATTCTACATTTTGTGTGCACACTGAATACAGTATACTGTAATTGCAGCTTCTGTGATACAGCTGTAGGGCAGTATACAGCATACAGCATTTTCTTACAGCAGGAAATGTGGAGGAGAAACCTTCGTTAACAAAACACACTAGTAGCAATTTATCAATGCTTATGCATTTAGCAGCCTTAGTGTTACTGTAGGGGCAGTTAAACCAGTCCATTCATCTTCCAGCAGTGATGAATGTCTTTTTAGGATTCTGTAGGTGATCCCCCTGACATCAAGGGGTCTAGTCTACATACCCCATGCTGATCTCAACACTACCTTAACATAATGAGCACAAGAATTCCTGGGGAGAGGGGATAATGCTTAGCCCTCAAGTCCTTCTTCTCTGTCAAAATACAGAAAGTGCTTAATAAATGCATTTTTTGGATTAACCCACATTTTCGCCATGCACTAGGCCCACTGTAATCACTTTAGTCCTGATCAGCTACTCCTTTCTTGCACCTCATATCTGAAAGTGAATTCTTTGCTGTTTCCTCCTTCCCATTCCTCACCAATAGTAGTAAACCAGTCATCCCTTCTTAGTACTCATCCTCAAAAAATGCTTTCAAAGCAGAGGTTCATAATGAATTACATGTGTTCCAGCAGGCTTTGTAAAAGGCAAAGCTGTATGAGGCAGAACCTGTTTCAAAAGCCCAGGCTGTTCGTTTCCCTAAAAGATGACCAAATCCAATTTAATGCGAGCTGAATGAGCACTGTCGGGCTCATGTATCAACTTTCTTCTCAATGCCAGCTCCCACAAGAGAGTCATAGCTTGGGGAGCAGAGTTGCTGCAGCTTTTCCCTAATGCGCTGGCAGGAATTTGCATCCCCAATATGCCCTCAATAGAAACCCTATCCCTTTCTGTTGGCTGAAAGTTAGTCTACCTCTTCTTCACTCCCTGGAACAGGCTGTTCCTACAGTGGAAGCTGTCAGTCCAGCTTACAGCACACTCATTCTCCTCTATTCCTTCCTGTCTTCGGCTGAGTTTTCATCCTCGCCTTAACTCCAAAACATAACGTTTGTGCTGTAAATGTACTCGAAGCTGCATTCATTACCATCTGCTGATGAATGGATTGATGTTTTGACGTACACAGCTTGTATTCAGCTGTGGTTTAAAGTAGCTGTATTTAGACTACATCAGAAAAGCATTAACATTCTTTGAACAGAGTCTTTATGGTACAATACTGATAAAAAATGAAATGGGAACTTTTTGGAATATCCAGAAAACAGCAATTGTCAAATGACTGCTGAAACAATAAACATTTTCGCTGCAGAATAAAATTACCCATCATTCATCAAAGTAAAAGTTCTAGAAATTAACATTCATCCCCTTCAGGAACATTCAAACATCTGTTTTCTTGGTCCAACATTGCTGCCGCTAAAAAACATTAGCTTTGGTGGAATCCCACACATCTCATAATCATAGGAGCCAATCTGTTTCTGGGGCTGTGCCTAGGTTATTTACAAATAGAGCCATATGTCAGGCCTTTTGCTTGGATCACACCATAACTGAAAATCTTGTCCATATAGCTCAGTTTCTCTGATGTTTGGGTGTCATTTTTCTTTAGATCATTAGCAGCTGTAGACTAGTTTCAGTAGGTCCACAGATAGGTAAGATTTTTTTAATTCCACACCAGGCATTGCCAACATTTAAAACATTTAATTTTCTTCCATTAGTCTCACAGAGTATGTTAAAAACATCAAGCATGTACTTTGCTTAGGAATTCTGTTGTTAATCTAATAAAAAGTAATTCTTTAAAGAATGAATACATTTGAAAAATGTTTAGAGAACTAAAAGTATTTCTTCTGTCATCACTCCAGAGAATCACTTCAGCGTTTTTATTTTTTCAAGAGAATGGATATCGTGTGCCAAGTACAGGGCCATAATGCAAAGATCCTTCACTCCATTTTCATCTTTCATCAGCACATTACAGTCTAGCCCAGTTGAGCATGCACAGTGTGTTAAACCCATAACCTTCATCATATGTGATAGTGTCATGCAACATGCAACGGCAGCTTTGTGTCGGAGGGCTCCTGACAGTAGCGCACACTCAATAAAAGCACACCAGTTTTTTTCTGAAAATAGTAATCTAATTCAACCTTAACATAGCCTTGCAAGCCCTTCCCAGGTCACATTCGGACTTGCCTTCTTCAGACTTTAGGAATAGAGGGGGCGTTTTTCACATATAGGCTTAACATAAACTGGAAAAATTAAAAATTTAATCCAGTTCATACTGGAAGTTTACTGAAGTGCATCATAGAAATCTTTCCAAAATATTGAGGAAACACGTCAAATGAAATGGCACGTCAGGTGGAGTGTGTGTTTATGGTTGAGCGGAGCATAAAACTGGGCATGAAAATGAAAGAAATATTTTTAAAGTGCTTATATATATATATATATATATATATATATATATATATATATATATATATATGGCACATGTGTTGACTGCACATTCTGACAGGCAGAAAAACAAGGCTCTATGTGTGTGATCGATAAGTCATAATTAGAATTCTCCCAGTCTGATTTTGGAACCTGCTGTAAGAATTGTTTGGGTAACATTTGATCAGTATAAGTAATTCTCAAAAGTAAAAATGATGTTGAAATGTTTTGCCCTTTCAAGCAGTCCTACATGTTTGAAATTTTGAGTGAATTTAACACATTAACACCGTCAGTAACTGATGCAATGTTCTGACTCTTCAGCTAGTGCAAGCCAAAATGACGGTGTGGCAATAACATGGCAAAAATCCTCAGCAATCTCTTTCTCTCTTACTGGGGGTCTCTGTAAACCCCTCCACAGGGAGCAGGCTGATCAATACTAGGAATCAGGCTATTACGCTCTTTTAAAGTGCTACTTGTGCGATCAATATGTTATTATTTTTCATCTGCTGGCTGTATTTAATACTCTCATTATTATTTTCCTGCTTTGATCAAGGCCCTCTTCCAGGCCTCCTGGTGCTCGATGTGCTCTTCCTCTCACCAGACGTTTCTTTTGTTTCAACTCTCATCGCACATCTCTCATTTGCACATGCTGTGCATATACATATGCCTGCGTGCTCTCATAAGCTGTTTGCTCATGATTAAGAATTAATATATTTGAGGAGGGGAGGTCCTAAAGGATGCCGTGTTGAACACATTTAGTGTGTTGCTTCATCACCACGGAAGAGGTGTCATCACATGTGCCTTCTTGGAGAATCCTTTGGCTTCTTGGATTAATTTTAGTTCTATTTTAATTTGTTTAATTTTTTATTCTTTAAAAAAGCAGCTCTCTTTCTTGTAGTGAATCCTTGGTAGAACCAGTTTTTGAATTTTGAAAGAATCTTCCATGAACGGAGCAAGCAAAAATCCTTTTCTTAAAAAGGATTAAAAAACCATGCCATCATGTAAAGATTTTACACCAAGGAAGATTTTTCTTACTATAACCTGATCAACCAAAAGGTTAACGCCACGTGTGATTACCTTGTAGGTCTTGTTCTGCCAAAACAGTTCTGACCCAAAAAAAGGACTCAACAAGCCTTCTGAAAGTGTGCTTTGGTATCGGGCACCAAGGTATTGGCAGTCTCAGTTCTTTGGTAGATGCTTTGACTCATTGACAAGCTATTACTATTGCCTTTCCTCAGTTGCTTAAGCCAATCTTTCCTGCTTCCAAAACATGAAATTTTGGAACGGAGTGCTCCCTTCCTGTCTAATATAGTCTGCCTTTCGATTGGTGCCATAGCAATGAAATTTGCAATGTTACTCACTCTAACTGTCAGTGGTATTAATGTTATGAGTGATGGTTGTAGATCAAACCCAAAAAAATGTGAGGTTACCTTGATATTTTTAAGAGTTTAGCAAACCACCCTTCACATGGAGTGGAGTATCATGTTGAGGGTAAACATTTTTCACACCAGGTTCTATTTCATCACAACAAGAATGACCTTCATGCTGATTAAAATAGCAAAGGGCAGGCTTCGGTAATGTGATTTTGGGGGGAAAAAAAGCAAAAGGGAATTCCATATTGTTTTTCTCATTTTTCTTTTTGGAGATGTACAGAATGAGTAATTACGATGCATTTATGGCTACGCAGTAAAGGCGAAAGAGACAGGGGCTTAATATATGAGATCAGGGCCGTGTCGTCCTTTAATCTTTATGGGAAATCTCCGCAAGATCAAACACGCATTAACTCAACCATAATAAAGCGGTAGATGTAGACAAGGGCCATATGAATCAGGTGAAAGAGCCCGAGTGGGTTCTGGGTGCATGCTGTGTTCAAAATTTAGTGGAGGAATTAGAGGTAATACTCATTGTAATGTAAATGAGGTCTTTATAGCTACACTCCGATTTCACCTCGCGGTAGGGAGAAGGTTTGTCTCTTAACGACATTTTGGCAATGAATCATCTCTAATTAAACAATTTGGCAAGTGGAGGGTGATGCCTGTGCCCATCCTGGTGGTCTTTTAATGAATTCAGGAGATCTGATTGGCTGAACACTGCCGTCGCTAGTGGATTGTTGGGGAGAAGGGCTGGGGGTGCCTAGATTTTCTTTTGCTAGCTAGCTGCAGGCTGAGCTCTCAGTTCATTAATCAGAAGCACATTATGATACATGTGTCTCCGTTTGCTTTTTAAATGTCTTCATGCATAGTTTATACAGAAGGCCTCCACTCTCATCCCTCCTGCACTCATGGTTAAGAGCCCCATGCTCTTAGTAGGAGATTAATTGCTCTTGATCAAAGTTGTCATGTGCTTTTTGCATCCATTGTAATGGACTTCAGGCAGAACGGATGGAGGAAAGAGAGAGGAGCAAAGAATAAACCCAGCGCATGCAGCAAATGACGTTATCTTGCTGTTCGTGTTTCTAGTGCGTGAAGTTTAATTCGCACCCTTGTTTACTCTCAACGTTTATTTGGGGAGCAAGGCTTCAATGTCAGCGGGGATGTCGTCAGGGGCCTGGAACACGCCTGCTATCACACACCAGAGACTCAGCCTGGGTTCACCCTTGCCTCATTGGGAAGGGGTATAAATCAGAGAGGACAAGTGACAGAGATTAATGCCGGCCTGGTTCATGGAATAACATCCCCCTCGCCCTAGAACAACTTCCTGATAAAAACACCAATGTGACACCCGTAGCCGTTTGCAATAATAGAAATGCATTACCTGGGAAAGTTTACGACTGCCTGATATGGGTTGCCGCTTAGATATGGTAGTCATTCTAAGCAAATGAATGCTTTTATATACTCTCTTGACCCCTCTATTTGTTGAGTTAAGTTCCAAGTCCAGTGTCAGGCATAACAAGATACTGAATGTGCAATGTGTTGGGAATTCTGAGAGAACAAAGGCATTGCCCTTGCTTATTTGAAGTTAGTTGTTTTAGTGTGTCCATACAGGTCAATAGTAATAAGTGTTGCAAATAAGGTGTGGTTTAAATTGCATTCTACTTAACCATTGGTTGGTAATGGACCTTGATATCCTAAAAAGGCTCTTTAACACTAGAAGATCAGGGTGTTTTGGTCATTTTTGCATAACTGTGTTGTTTCAAGTAATTTTTTAAAGCCTCTTAAACACATATGAATGTGGAGTATTGCGTCTCTTGTATGCTTTATTTTGGCACAACTTAAATCATGAAATATTAAACAAATGTAATTAAAAACAGATCAAAAAGAAATAAATCTGAAAATATGCTTACTTTAAATAATCTGATGTCACATGCTCTAAACCTTTCTGGCAGCTTCAATTGAAGGTATTTTTTTAGTGCTGTTTTTATGTGATGCCACATAAAAACCCCAATTACTGTACAGGGTTTTGTACCCAACTACTAAACGCATTTGTTCTTCTAGCTAAAGTCACAAGAAATAAACCAGCTTAGTTTGTGGCCTTTTGGGGCATGTTTGACAAACTTCCCATTGACAACTGCCACCACTTTTGTTCAATGAAGAACCCATACACTATCTGAAAAGTAATTTCAAAAATGGCACATCAGTTCAAATACTTGAGCATAACTCAAATGACTTGCGTACAATAAGAAATGGCAGAACAATTCAGATTTAATGGACTATAACTTTAATACCGTATTAGCATTCACTCTGACGAGCTACTACTTTGTGAGGTCTTCTGAGTACAATGAAGACAAATGAGAAAGAGTAGAACTCTTATGTCTCACTCCCTCTGATCATGCCAGTACCTGCTGTACCCTGAAAAGGCTTTCATTTAGAAGCATCAGGTTATTGGAAGGTGGGGGAGAATCTTCACAGAAATAATCAAGCCTTGATGAAATAAAGGCATGCGTTAAGCCTGCATGTCCGGCCCTGATGAGGTCCACCTCTGCTGCAGTGATAGCCAAGAGGAGATAAAAACATAAATCCAGGATTTTTAGTATTAGCATTTCAAGCATCTAAAGTCTGCAATAAACATGCAAATTGCTCTAAACAGAAGTGACATGAGGCTGACAGGACTGCTGCAGAGCTTTGTGCTTCATGTCCATTGTAAATGCCTTTGGTAAATTATGAAGGAAAGAATTATCTGATGGATTTTAGGTGCTTTTGCAGAATATCATATCCATTTCATTTAAAAGCATCACCATTACATTTGAAACACTATTACAGCTGAATAGTTTATTTTCAGAACAGTTTCATTGTTCTTAATATAAACTTAATGCTTTGCAAGTCAGTGACTTTTGAACATAGTCCACTGTGACAAATATTAGTTATTTTTTGCATATTTCATGCAACAGTTTTGAGATGACCTTTAAAATCCTACTTGACTTGAAACAAAACCAAGACTTTGTATTTCTAAGCAAACCTTAAAAGTGCATGCATTTCAATAAAAAGCCATATTACATGTAAAAAAAAAAATTTCAAAAAGTGGAAGTGACAACCCTGGTCACTGTGAAACGTAGCACAGCACAACGAAATTCAACCTGTGTGTTTCACCCATACACACACCTGCAGCAGGGTGCAGCTATTGAAAGTGCCCAGGGCGCAGTGACTGGGACGGTACCTTGCTCAAGGGTACCTCAGGGCAACCTATTGGTGAGGGAATCGAACCCACAATCTTCCGAGTTGGGGCAACTCCCTAACCACTAGGCCACCGCTGCTCCCCGTCAAGTTACAGAATCTATCAAATTAATTAAATATATATTACAGATAGGCCTCAACTAGTTCCTGTTTACACTTGGCACCAAAGTAAGTCCTCTTTGTAAATGTGTGTAAAACTTTTACGTCCATGTTTAAGTGTGTAGTTCAAGCTCAAACTACGTACATTGTTTAATATCATGTGTATATCTTACAAAACCTTCAAAATTATTCTCGTCCCATTCTCATATCTATAAAATACCAAAAGAAAAGTTTTTCTTTAACTAACAAATACTGTGGAAGACAAAGTACAGTTCTCTCATAAAATATGGCACCACATATGACACATTGTTTTTTGTGGTAGTGTTTAAGATGCTTCTAGGCAAATAATGCATATTGTTCATGTGCACAGTTTTTTCTATGCAACTTAAATGCCTGCACATTTTAAATAGAGGATAAAACACAGCCTTAATGTTCTACACTGTTCCAACACTAGCTTGTTTTTAAAATGTAAATGTAGCATAAGAAAATGACATATAAATGCAGAAGCTATTTTTGAAAAGAATGACTGAATGGTGATCTAGTCATTGTGATCAGATCAGAGTGACTGGACGTTAATGTCCGGTATAAACAAATGCATTGTAACTAACTCTAGAACTAAAAGTGCATATTCCTTGTGCTGGATGCAGCCCACCATGGGCAGCTGTGGCCTAGTGGTTAGGGAAAATTGGATCGGAAAATTGTGGGTTCAAACCCCTTACCAGTTGGTTGCCCTGAGGTACCCTTGAACAAGGTACTGTCCCGGTCACTGCTCCCCGGGCGCTTTCATTGCTGCATGGTGTTTGCATGGGTTAAATGCAGAGGTCCAATTTCGTTGTGCTGTGACCTCGCAATGACAAGAACTTTCACATTTGCTATGTTTGAACCGAAAAGATGCCATTGATGCAAAATGGACTATCACGTTTGATATTATTCATACTTTGTAAGTGTATTTATAGTGTTTTAATTTTATGTAATATGTCTCTCAGAAATGAACTACTGAGCTTAAGTCTGTTGAACTGTGACTTGGATGAACATTATGTTTCAATTAGGACTTAAAATGAGTCATATCCTCCATTTATTCCAGTTGTCACCGTTAAAGCATCAGTCCATGAAAAGTCAAATTAAATTATTAAATCTTGAACCTTTTTTTCTTAATGGATGGCATCTATTTTGGTTTCAAATGAAAGGAATGTTTTTGACTTTCCATGTCCAAATCCAAAGAGCAAAGCTTCAAGATCATATGCACCTAGGAGTGTACATGCGGCTGAACACGGACAAAAGAAGTGAAGGACATCTGCCTTAGAAAATCATACCTTTCTATCTAATCTCGCCATCTATCTTTCCATCTGAGCACTGGCATCGATGGAGGCAGGATTTCATTAAAAAAAAACCTCTGGAAATTTAATTTCCACTCTTTACTGAGGACACAACTGATTTAGCTATCCACATGATCTTGAACATTTTTTTCTTTGCCCTCAGTTTGAATGTTCTCTGTATCTAGCCGGGAGAGGCTTCCAGATGGTTTGACCATTATTTATTTATTTATTTATTTTGATCATCTCCTTAATATAATTCCAGACATTGGGTAATGTGCTTAATATCTTTTTAGATGAGCTATGCTTTGTTCAGTACACAGCAGATGACAAAATCTGCTCTGTGGAGTCAGGCCTTTCTCACTTTTCCTAAGATACTGCACTATCTAGCAAGCTCTCTAATCTTGCCTTGCGACTATCTGATTAGGGCTTGGCAGTTATGTCTGGGGCACCAAGCTTATCTAGTATTTTGTGGACACTCTTGTGCTAAACATGTTTGCCCTAGGGAAGGTACATGTACCTAGAAGTTATATGATCAACAGCAAACATGCCATCTCTTAGACATTTGCTGAGAACAAAAGACCCTGCTATTTCTATGACAAAAGGAAGCAGGGGGTTCATAGGTGTCTGTTGAATTAGCAAAGAAAGCACGTCTTCATTGCTACCTGGGTTAGAGATTTCAGGAGTAATTAAGAGAACACCTGAGGTAATGAAGCACTGATTTGATGTGAATGGCAGAGATTAACCAAAATGGCTTGGTGCAGCAGGAAATGCTGTAATATCTGTGGATAGCAGTATTGTGTGCTTGTCTTCCTTGGGAAACTGGGCTTGTCTTGTTTGGCCTTTATCTGCTTCCTTTCTGTTTTTAACCCTGTTTAAGTTATATCTTGTCAGTGCTTTTCTTTAAATGCCATTTTTTTCTTTTGCCATCTTAATTAACATGTATTTTTGAGGCTTTCTTAGGTACGTTCAGATTGATTTGCTATCACTAGCTCACTTACACTAACACTAAAGACATAAAGCCTGTATTTAGCTTGCAAGCCATTTATTTCCAGTTTGTGTGACAGTTAAGTCACAAATTGTCAGTACTGCTCCTTGTCTCAAGCAATTTACTGGGTGAAAACAGCACTGTCTAGAGTTCTGTTTTTAATACAGTCCTCCAGTAAATGCAGTGAGTAAAGGGCAGTCTAGTGGATCACACTGGCTGGACCATAATCTCCAATCATCATAAATAAAGGACACCCATTTGTTTTTGCAGCCTCATGGTTTTCTGGTAGTTGATGTGAAAAGTTGCGAGCTGATGACAGGTGGCAAAAGCATATTTAACATAGCCTCTTACACACACATTCAGTATTGGGTAGCAAACCATTGGTCCAAAAGATCCTTTAGAAATGTGATCTGTAAGCAGCAGCTTACAGTTCCGTTCCAATGAAACCTTACAATCTATGTCACACCTGGAGATATTTTTATGAAAGCTCTTTACCAAGTAGAAATAAAACAATTTATCATTGAATTTAATATTGATGAGATCTTGATTTCTGACTTGAAATAATCCATTAGATCTATACCTTCTATCTATATATTTTTAGATATATATATAAATATCTAAAAATGGTTACATCTTTCTAAATGTTATGTAAACTTATTGAATTATGGAGCAATTAATGAATGCTTTAGTTTTCAAAAATATGGGTGTTGCACAGAGCTGTAGTATGGGTTATGGGAAAGAGTAGTGGAAGCTAGATTGAGAAAAGAGGTAATGATCGGTGAACAGCAGTGCGGTTTCATGCCAAGAAAGAGCACTACAGATGCAGTGTTTGCTCCAGGGGTGTTGATGGAGAAGTACAAAGAATGTCAGAAGGAGTTGCATTTTGCCTTTGTGGATTTGGAGAAAGCAGGGTTGACAGGGTGCCTAGAGAGGAGTTGTGGTTTTGTATAATGAAGTCAGGTGTTGCAGAGGAGTATGTGAGAGTAGTTCAGGATATGTATGAGGGCAGTGTGACAGTGGTGAGATCTGCAGTGGGAGTGATGGATAGAGGTAGAGGTTGGATTACATCAAGGATCAGCGCTGAGCCCATTCTTGTTTGCATTAGTAATAGACAGCTTGACGGATGAGGTTAGACAGGAGTCTCCATGGACTATGATGTTTGCTGATGACATTGTGATCTGTAACAAGAATAGGGAACAGCTTGGGGAGAACCTGGAGAAATGGAGATATGATCTAGAGACGAGAGGAATTTAAGTGAGTAGGACAAAGACAGAATACATAAGTGTGAACAAAAGGGAGGAAAGTGGAGTGGTTAGGATGCAGGGATTAGAGGTGGCAAAAGTGGAGGAATTTTAATACTTGGGATCAACGGTTCAGAGTAACGGCGAGTGTGGAAGAGAGGTGAAGAAGAGAGTGTTGGCAGGTTGGAATAGGTGGAGAAGAATGGTTGGAGGGATTTGTGACAGATGACCAGTGAGAGTAAACGGGAAGGTTTACAGGACATTAGTGAGAACGGCTATGTTGTACAGGTTGGAGACGGTGGCACTGATGAAAAGACAGGAGACGGACTTAATGATATCAGACTTAAAGATGCTGAGATATTTGTTGGGTGTGACGAGGATGGACAGGATTAGAAATGAATATATTAGAGGGACAACTCAGGTTTCACATTTTGGAGACAAAGTTAGAGAGGCAAGGTTGCGTTGGTTTGGACATGTCCAGGGGAGATACGAGGATTATACTGGGAGGAGGATGTTGAAGATGTAGCTGCTAGGAAAGAGGAAAAGAGGAAGTTTGTGGACATGGTAAGAGACGACATGAATGTGGTTGGTTTGAAGGAGGAAGATGCAGAGGACCAGAAGAAATGGAGACAGTTGATCCTCTGTAGCAACCCCTAAACAGCAGCAGCCGAAAGAAGCAGAAGAGGAAGATGCCAAAGTGTTTTGACATAGTATTGAGGTATTAAGACAAAATTATGCCCTGACTAATATTTAAAAATTCTAAGTTAAGAAAGGGCTCATATTTTAGTTAATTTTACTTTGAGTCTTTGACTGTACCTGCAATGCATTTTCTATTGACTTTATATCTAAAGAACAATTTAAAGAATATTCATATTAATAAAAAATGGCTTTAATTAACAAGTACTTGCAATCCCTTTTCAGAGCAGAGAAATAAAGCATCGGTGTCCAGTATTTTAGGATTTACCTTATAATTTTTCACATTTTTAGAAGAACACTTTTAAATTGCAGACCCTTTAAATATAAAAATAGAGGATGAAAGAAGAAGACAGAAATAATGATATTGTGGCAGAATATCCAGATGAGCCATAAGTAAAAAGATTCAGGGAGAAAATTTCTACAGGAAAATGCTTCCATCACAAAAACCTGTTTTTACAAATTATTGTAAATTTTCATTTTCATTTTTTCATGAAAGTTCATTTTATGAAAAAAGTTATTTTTTGATATATTTATTCTGCTATGATGTGATGAAATATTTTGTTACTCTACACTGGAGACTATAGTAAATGAAAAAATAAATTACTATAAATCAAAGATTGTCATCATTTTCTTTTCCTATACTTTGAGGATTAGCCAAAACCAGTACTGTTCAATTAATATATAAAAAAGATGAGACATTAATAAACAAAAAAAAAACAAAAATAAGAAATACACACAAAAAAAGAAGAAAACCAGAAAGTGTGCAGCTGATCTGAAAAAAAAAATTGCTTAGTTCATGAAATGGGCAGTGATCTTGCTCGAGGGACTGGGGGACCAGCAGTGGACTGAAGAAGATGATGATGAGAAATTTTCAGAATGTCACTTAAATGACAAGTGAATTTTTCATGGAACACACTAACAAGAGTCATATGAAGAAGAGGACTGTTGTGAATGAGTCTCAACATTCTTCTACAGATATGAGTGGTACCCACTTTCTCATTTTACACAATTCTTTAATGCTATCTGACACTGCTGTCCATTCTTATGCACCTATTTCTCTCTCTCTCTCTCTCTCTCTCTCTCTCCCCCTCATTCTGTCTTTGTCTTTATGTGGGAATATGAAGCTGGGCTGTAGTCTCTGATGTGCAGCTGACCTGCTTTCCTGCAGCCTGGCGGTGGAAAGCGAGGGCCTGCTGGCTTTCTAGGTTACACTCAGACAGCAGCTCCAGCTCTCTCATTTTCACACATTCTCTGCTAAAGCAGGGGTCCTCACCTGCACATTAACTTCAATTAGCATCATCATCCCCACTTAACATCTGAATATTCAAGCGTAAATCAGACTTGCCAGATAAGCAGCAATTATATTTGGTCAATAGCTTGTGCTACAGATTTATGCAGGTGGAACGGCATTTTTGGCATTCAAAGGTACTTTTATTTGCACAGCTCTGTCTATATTTTGATATTTTTCACATGTTCTCAGTTTTGAATTTAAAAGTGCTGCCTGCATGTGGAGAACAGTTGAATTAAACATTCCTTTCTGCTTTGCTTCATTTTACCGAGTCTGATAACCACAAGTAAATCATTCCAGCCAATAGAACGAAGTGCTAGGGTTTAGGAAAGTTAAGGGTCAGAGGTAGGAAATGAAAGTACATTCAGTAATTCATATGCAGTCATAGGCTTAGTTTAATATCAGTTTAATTTCATATCTGCTTGATTTTGACTGATCTAGTAGTCAAGTGGATTGACATGCTAATCACCTCTACCAATATGTTTAGAAAGGCCTGGATTATAGAGCTAAATTAGGTTAAGTATATAGAATTGGAGGCTTCTTTCAACTATTTGCATGTAACTTTCATGTTAAAAGAGCTTTCTTCTTCAAAGCCAGCAGTGGCCTAGTGGTTAGGGAATCGACCCCAGGATCAGAAAGTCAGGGGTTTGAATCCCAGATCAGTAGGATGCCCTGAGGTACCCTTCAGCAAGGTACCATTGCCAGTTCTGCTACATGGGCACTGAATCTGGCTGCCCGATGGGTTTAATGCAGGAAGGATTCTGTTGTGGTTTACTGTGTGCTCTGGTCACAATGACAAATAGTCACTTTCACTTGTTGGAAAATCTTTTGGAAAGTGCTGTTGCAAAGTCTGAATCTTATTGTCAAATCAACAAGGAATGGACCAATAGATAGCACAAAAATTACTTTTTTTTGTATACATGAACATGTTTATACAAAACGTTTTTTTTTTAGGACAGCAACAATGAAAACTCTCAATTGACTTCCAACATCCTAAATAACAAGTTTCATGGCCGCTTCGGTGTATATGTTCTTTGATATCATACAGTAAAGAAAGGTGGCACTAGTCTATCACAGTGGATTTACTAGTTGCTGATGATTAGTTGACCTACCTAATTATGTAATTATGATTTGATGACTATTTGACCAGGACTATCCTCATTACACCATTGGTGATTTAAGTAAATTTTGCAGCAGCAACTTTTCTCTAATGATACTACTTCCTTTTCCCTTTCTTGTTAAATGCATGCTAATTCTGCAAAGGCAAAGAAGTCTCTAACTGGGTTCATCAGTCCACTGGTCAATAAAGAAGGTTATGGGGTCACCATATCTCATCTGTTTTAGGCCTTGACAGGGATAAGGATTGTAGGCACACACACACACACACACACACAGACACACACGCACTTATTTTTCTACAATGTCCTCCTACTCCTGCTTATACACCCCATTTGCTTATACACTACAGATTGGCCTTCCACGCAAACAAGTAAAATCTGTTTTGTGGCTCATATCATCAACCCTCTCTCAAAAGGCCAAGCAATGTCCTGTGTTTCACCTTCATTTGTATCTCCTTTGCTGTCATGATACACAAAAACAATACCATCACCTTGGGCAATGCACAGCTTTGTAGTACAATGAAGAACTTGGGAGCTGGAGCAGAACAAACTTTGCAAGGCTGCTGCATAGGGAATTGGAGGATACTGAATGAGGTATCTGCTGTGGTTTATTTTAAGGCTACAAAACACATGATGACATGAAACATAATACAATGAAACGATGCATGAAGTTTATGGGGGAGCAATCAGAAATTGTGCTGGAGAGTGAGGAGGATCCTTTCAGTGTTCTAATCCTCTGGAATGCACAATACAGCAAAAGTCTCTATTAACCTTGTGTGAGCCGAGACGGCCGTACTCCGGAGATGCGGACAGATGACCATACGCTGAGAGAAAATCTGTCATCGCTAGCCAATGAGGTGCTGTCGCTGCCTCGTGACCAGTCGGCCTGCTTGCTGGGACTCAAACATGAAGGAAGAGGGGAAAAAAGCTTTCTCCTTGAGGACAGATGATATACAGTACACTACATGCTTGATTAGGTGTGGGTGGACTATTACTCCAGGGATGATGGAGATTTACAGCAGCTGCTTTCACTACTTTTATACAAGCTTCAGAGTTGTAGTAAATATTTCATATGAAGGTAGTGTAAAATCATTTTGGCTTCTCTTTGGAATAAACAATTAGTGCCATTAAGCAATAAAATACCAGAGGTATGTTGTCACAACCAAAATTTGCTCTACATCACTGTAATGATGATACATGACCACAAGCATTATATTGCTATTGTACTGTCAACAGGAGGGTCCAGATATGACTATTCAGCCTGTCTGAGTATCAGAAAAGTAATTTTTTTATTAACACCTAGAGTTCTCTAAAGCCTAGCATTTGTGTTGCAGCTAGAGCCATTAAACTCTCATACTACTGGGTTCATCCATCCACCAACTGGGTGCATCCATCCATTATCTTAAGCATTTATCCTAGCCATGCTCCAGGGGCCAGGGGTTCTGGAGAAAGGGTAGACACACAGACAAATATGCAGTCACACCTAGGGGGCAATTTTGCATCTCCCGTCCACTTGATGTGCATGTCTTTGGAATGTGGGAACCCTATGCAGGCACAGGAAGTACATGCAAACTCTATAAAGAAAGGATGCAGGTCGCCCAGTCTGGGAATCTAAACCCAGCACCTTCTTGCTGTGGGGTGACAGTGCTACCCATGGCACCACTGTGCCCTGCTGATTTCAGCTCAGCTTATTATTTGTTTTTAATTTCTGTTTTTTGGCTTTTAGCTTTTTTGTTGAATTTTTAACAAACCTAGTCAACTTTAATGACTCCTGATTGGCATAATCTGTAATGGATGCAACATTAGGTGCATTCATACTGTTGTTGCAAATGCATATTGTGCAGCATGCCTAAACAGATGCAGGCTATGTATATGAATGTACATGAATATTTTGTTAAAGTGAAAGGTGAGCATTCTTCAGTCACTGTGAAACACAGCACAACACACTGTGAGACACAATGAAATTGAATCTCTGCATTTTACTCACAAACACAGTGCAGTAGGGGGTAGCTATTGAAAGCGCCCAGAGAGCAGTGGAGGGCACGGTACCTTGCTCAAGGGTACCTCAGGGCACCCGCTGGTATAGGATTCAAACCCATGACCTTCTGATCCTGGTGCCAACTCCCTAACAACATAATTATTGGCAGATGTGGATTTTGATATTCTTCAGCAACTGGAAACCATAATATAGTCTTCTATTATTGCTTATGCATGGGATGGTCACTGCAGAATGGAATCAAAGTAAATACATTTTAGGCAGCAATGTGCCCCTTAGCACCACAGAGTTCAGCACAGGGTGACAGACAGCAGCTCTAATAACAGTGAAGGGTGGAGATGTGCGCAAATCTTTTGTGCCACAAAAGGAAACACTCCTCTGGATGAGTGTGACATCCTTTTCCCCATAACTTTATATGTGTGCTCTTGATTTGTGAAGGAGGTTGGGGGAGGGGAGGGTTCTTTTAATTTTTGCTCACTCCCATAAGCTAATAAGTAGTTAAATGGGGCTTTGTGCATTTCCTCAAATGCATTTCTTTGCCTGAAACCGCTTCCTTGTGCGTCTTGACACTTATGCAATACTTCTATTGCCATGAGAACGTAAATGGCTCCACTGTCAGGACTGAACGAAGCGCTAGCTTTCAAGAGCTCAAACCCATTAGCATAATTTATTGCGTACAAGCGGATCATTAACGGAGCTTCAATCTTACTGTGAGATGGATGTTTCCTAGCACCCACCCTTGCCAGGAACTTAAGTGACACCCCTTTATAATCGATGGGATACCTGCACCACACACACACACACACACACACACACACACACATGCAAACACACACACACGCACACATATTAACATCACATCACCAATCAGGTGATTCTGTTTTTTTTTTTTTTTTTTTAACAGGATCAGTGGTTAAGGCCTAAAAAGAAAGTAATTAAAACTGTGGCAGCTGAAAACTTATTATGCTTAGGTGAAAGAGGAGCTGCCTATACATTGAGCAAGGGATCGTTCAAAACTTATCTTTAATCCCCCATAACATTAAAGGCTAGCCATTCATCACGTCACCTGGCTGCCTGCTGCTCTCAAAGGGCCCTGTCGCCTGCCTCTCCCAGAACATAATTGAAATTTTTTTAGCAATGCTCTTGGAGGCCAGGGCTTAAATCGAAAACAAACCAGTGTCAATAAATTAAGGACCATGTTTTAAGAACAGTAAATAACCCTTTCTATCCTCTTTTTTAAACCTTTTTTTGCACAGGCAAAAACCTGTCAACATATCTCCTGTTTCTGTGTTACTGGTTTTCTCTAACGGGGGCTTTTCTCTCCCTATTTCCATTGTAATTTGCTTGTTATTGTCCATAATTACACAGATCCCTGGATATTTATAGTATGCATTAGTAGAGATGACTGAAAGACTGCTTATTAATGGCTCACATTAGCAAAAATATTTATTAGCAGTGACTAGGCATTTATATTACTCTCTTTAAAAAAAGGTCCAAGTAGACCACATGTCTTCAAGTTGTGACCTCCAATCCAGTTTGCAGTGCTGCATTTTCTAATCTCTGGTTGTTTACACTACATGGCCAATCAGATTCTGTAACTTAAGCACTGACTACAAATTCCAGGACTTGAAAGTGGTCCTTAACTGAAGATAGTATTAGATAGTAGTGCGGTAGTAATCTGTAATCTCTCTTATTGCAGATTAAAGATAACCATCTCTTATATTTGTTTGTCTAATGTTTTCCACCTATAAGGATAGGTGATGCTGCTAGGAGGCTTTTAACAGTCAAGCTCTAAAAATAGCAATAGGCATTTTAATTGAAAATAAAAATATTTAACCTTATCCAATCTTTCTATATGAGAAATTCATGTATTATAGATAAAAGGTTAAAATCAGAGATACTCTCAGAGGATAAGGCCCCCAAGACTGGGCCAAGTGAAGCAGTTGTTTATCAGAGTGAAAAAACTGAAATCCAAGCATAGAATGAATCGATACAAATACAGCAGTGAGTACCCAGCCCTATGCATCTAAACCAATCAAACTGAGGCAGACCTCCGAAGATAGAACTTTTCTATCTTTAGCCTGACATCTTGCTTCTAAACAACACCAGCAAACTTTCAATATAACACCTGGATTGGTTAAATCTTTTTGTAGGCCAAGAAAGTTATCATAATTAGTTGCGTTAGCCACAAGTTGCAAAATGTTGGGACTGGAGCCACATACCATATTCAAACATTAGCACTGCTTTGTAAAATTGACTAGTAGTCCTGGATAATAGTGACAAAAATCACAAAATTTTACAAATATAGTACTGTGCAAAAGTTTTAGGCAGGTGTGAAAAAATGGAAGTGTTAATCATTTATTTTCATCAATCAACAAAATGCAGTGAATGAACAAAAGAGAAATCTAAATCAAATCAATATTTGGTGTGACCACCTTTTGCCTTCAAAACAGCATCAGTTCTTCTAGGTACACTTGCACACAGTTTGTGAAGGAACTCGGCTGGTCTGTTGTTCTAAACATGACTGTGTTTCAGCCTCCGTGTGACATTGATGATCATCAGCACCTGTTTGGTAAAACTGGTTGATCATACACCAACTATAATCCTACAAAACCGCTGACTTTGTGCAAGTGTACCTAGAAGAACTGATGCTAGTTTGAAGGCAAAAGGTAGTAACACCAAATATTGATTTGATTTAGATTTGTCTTTTGTTCGCTCACATTGCATTTTGTAAACTGATAAAAATAAACAATCATTTACTGCCTAAGACAGTACTGTATATTCCTCAGTTTCAATTCTATTTCAGTTCAGTTTTATCATGTACTACTACATTATGGCACAATTATGTGTTCATCATAGGTCCAAGTTATGCAAGATGCCTCATTTGTATATATTTAACAAAGTAAAGGTTAAGATTTTAAGCATACAATACAATATACAATGTCAATATGTCTGAAATATGGGGGAAAAATATTCCTCTGTGGTATTAGTACTATGGTCCCCCACATGAAAACCTTTTTTAATTAAGAAGCTAATTTGCTTGTTTACTTGCTATCATCACTGTGTAATGAAGGCTATTGAATAAAATGCATGCCTAAGTTAACTAATCCACCTCCTGAGTCTTAGGTGCAAAATTACATCAAGGGTTGAATAGAGATATTAGGGGGCATAGTCTCCATGGCATCCCATATTGGGCTGCAGTGCTAATGCTCCACCTGCCCTGCTGATAGAACAAGTTTCTGACCATTGGTGAATCTGCAGTCATAGGTCACATTTTTATATACATAAAATACATTACACACAGTAAATAGACAATATACATCAGGTGTGTGGTACTGCTAATAACATTGATATACATCATGACTGCTTGCACTCTTTAATACCATGGGTTAAATTTTATCAATACTTCTAACCCTGAAAATCAAGAAGTTTTACGATTCTAGTAGAATAGTAGAACTAGAATATCGATATGAGCGTTGTATCGTCCATCACTACCTCCTCATTGCTTCAATTGGTTGCTTGGTCAGAGTTCAGTGGCAGCTTTATTCTGGCAGATTCACTTTCAGCCTCACTCTACATCACCAGACATATCTACACTTGTTCGTTTCCTTCTCTCATCCTCTTAACTTCTTTTATTGCCTTGAGTTTTTCAACAGCATGCTCGGAGTGTCCGTATCATGGTTCAGCTGGGGCAGCTCAGCAGCAGCAGCAGTCGTAAATACTGCCCTCATCGTTATGGTAGCTGTAAAAAAAAAGAGATACATAAAACCTAAAAACAGAAAGAGAGAGATGTTCCTATTTATGGATGAAGCTATTGGAGTGTTAATCAGAGTCAGAGGAGAGGGAAGCCCTCTGTCAGGAATGATCTTTGCCTCTTTATGCTGAAACCTCTCTGTAGTGTTGCTTTATGCAATGGGACCTGCTGAAAGGCTTTTACTCTTATAGAACATATTTTGCCATGTGCCTATGAGACTGCACAGTATGTATGGCCCAAAGAATGTGCATGAACAGATGATACAAGTGGTACTACTTTTTGAATATTTGTTTGTTCAACATGATGCATATTACTTTCCATTAGTCCATCTGTGTATAAACTGCATAATTTTAAACTCGTTGTGTATTGGCCTGATGTCATAGCTATTTTTTGTGTTAATTATTCCTTATGTTGTGTTATATACAGTACTGCAAAAGAATACAAAGAATGCTTTCAGGAATATAAATAATGATTGTTTATTTTTATCAATTTACAAAATGCAAAGTGAGCAAACAAAGAAAAATCTAAATCAAATCAATATTTGGTGTTACTACCTTTCGCCTTCATACCAGCATCAGTTCTTCTAAGTACACTTGCACACAGTCAGGGATTTTGTAGGATTATAGTCGGTGTATGATCAACCAGTTTTACCAAACAGGTGCTGATGATCATCAGTGTCACACGGAGGTTGAAACACAGTCATGTTTGGAACAACCGACCAGCCGTGTTCCTTCAAAAACTGTGTGCAAGTGCACCTAGAAGAATTGATGCTGTTTTGAAGGCAAAAGGTGGTCACACCAAATAATGATTTGATTTAGATTTCTCTTTTGTTCATTCACTGCATTTTGTTGATTGATGAAAATAAATGATTAGCACTTCCATTTTTTAAAAGCATTCTTTGTTTACAGCATTTTTTCACACCTGCCTAAAACTTTTGCACAGTACTGTATATAGGTCCGTAAATATTTGGGCAGAGACTTTTTTCTAACTATGGTTCTGTACATTACCAAAATTTATTTTAAATGAAACAACTCCGATGCAGAGGTGCAGACTTTAAGCTTTAATTCAGTGGGCTGAACAAAAAGATTGCATAAAAATGTGAGGAACTAAAGCACACAATCTCTTCATCTCAGGGGCTCAAAAGTAATCGGACAAATTAAATAATTGAAAATAAAATGTTCACTTATAATACTTGATTGAAAGCCCTTTGCAGCCTGAAGTATTGAACTCCTGGACATCTATTTTGTTACGTTCTTAATCTTATTTTATGTGATGAATCTCCCCAAAATAGTCTAAGTTGGTGAAGTGAAATGAGAAAAATATATACAAAAATAATAAATCAAGTAAAAAACTGAAAATTGGCATGTGCATATGTATTCATATTGCCATGAAGCTCCTAAAAAGTCCTGGTGTAACCAGTTACCTTCAAAATTCACATAATTAGTGAAATGAAGTCCAAATGTGGGCAATCCATGTGTCACATGATCTGTCAGGATAAACACACCTCTTCTGAAAGGCCTCAGAGGCTGCAACACCACTAAGCAAGAGGCATCACACCATGAAGACCAAGGAGCTCTCCAAACAAGTCAGGGACAAAATTGTTGAGAAGTACAAGTCAGGGTTGGGCTATAAAAAAATTTCTAAGTCTTTGATGATCCTCCATCAAATCCGTCATCTTCAAATGGAAAGAACATGGTACCACAACAAACCTGCCAAGAGAGGCAGCACAGAGACCAAAGGTAATCATGAAGGAGTTGCAGAGTTCCACAGCAGAGACTGGAGTATATGTCCATAGGATCACAATAAGCCATACACTCCATAGAACTGGGCTTTATGGAAGAGTGGCCAGAAAAAAAGGCATTACTTAACGTTAAAAATCAGAAGGCACATTTAGAATTTGCCAAAGGCATGTGGGCGACTCCCCAAATGTATAGAGGAAGTTGTTCTGGTCAGATGAGACTAAAATTGATCTTTTCGGCCACCAAGGAAAATGCTATGTCTGGGGCAAACCCAACACATCCTATCACCCCAAGAACACCATTTACACAGTGAAACATGGTGGTTGCAACATTATGCTGTGGAGATGTTTATCAGCAGCAGGGACTGGGATACTGGTCCGAGTTGAGGGAAAGATGGATGGTGCTAAATACAGGGATATTCTTAAGCAAAACCTGTGTCGGTCTGCCTGTGATTTAAGACTGGGACGGAGGTTCACCTTCCAGCAGGACAATGGCCCAAAGCATACCGCTAAAGCAACACTTGAGTGGTTTAAGGGGAAACATTTAAATGTGTTGGAATGGCCTAGTCAAAGTCCATACCTCAATCCAATTGAGAATCTGTGGTCAGACTTGAAGATTGCTGTTCACAAGCGAAAACCATACAATATGAAGGAGCTGGAGCAGTTTTACCTTGAGGAATGGGCAAGAATCCCAGTGGCAAGATGTGGTAAGCTCATAGAGACTTATCCAAAGTGACTTGCAGCCGTAATTGCTGCAAGTTGTGGCTCTACAAAGTGCTGACTTTAGGACAGTTATGCACGGTGAAGTTTTCTGTAATTTTGTCTTATTTGTTGTTTGCTTCACAATAAAAAAACATATGTCTTCAAAGTTGTAGGCATGTTCTGTAAATGAAATGGTGAAAAATCATGTTTTGTTGCCTCACAACAAAACATGATTTTTCACCAAAAATGCCAAGAGGGGTGAATACTTTTGCAAGGCACTGTATAACTATAATTAGAATATGTTTCAGTAAACCGGTAAGAAAACAAAACTTGTGTCAGTGTCCAAATATATATGGACCTGACTGTATATATGTTTTTTTTCATTTCCTTGACAATGATTGGAACAAAAAAGGACTTTTAGCTTCTCAATGAAAGTGAAATTCAATGTATATAACTTACCATGTATTTGCAGATTTATTTTTTAAATTACAGTTGTTAACATGCAATAACAGGCAATAGCAAATATGGAAAAAAAAATAATTTGAGATTAGGATTCACTTGACATGTGTTTGCATCCATAATGGAACACTGTTTGAATAGCACAGCAAAACAAAGATAAGAGTTAATGGAACAAATTCTCAGGCCTGCACACAATTTTCCTTGTGCTTGGTACTCAGCTCTCAAAGCTGCTGAAGTGCCAGATCACGTAAAAGACTGTAGAACACACCTGTTTAGGTTTAGGCCTTTCTGTTCTCCAGGTGGGGGTGCTAAAGGTGTATAAGAGTGTGCCAGGTGGGTGTGGGTGCACAGAAGTGGGGACTCCAGCTTCTGACAAATGTGCAAAAGTTTCTGTGTCACTCCACCATTGGATATCTTTCAGCAAAGCAAGCAAATGTCTCCCTCTCTTACTCTCCCACACACAAACATACTCACATTCTCACAAACATGCCTCAAGTCTCATCTCTCTTCCTTTTTTCAGTAGGCATCTGCAAACATAAGCTTTTGTTCACCTACCTACCTTCAGTGTCTCTCTCTCTCTCTCTCTCTCTCTCTCTCTCTCTCTCTCTCTCTCTCTCTCTCTCCTCTCTCTCTCTCTGCCTTTGGGGCTTGAACTAATTAGAATATAATGTACCAAAAGTGATTTGCTCGCTTCAGGAAAAAGAAAAAAAAGAAAAGACTTTTATGTGTAGCAAACAAACACTAGTTTAGGCAGAAATAATGCTGTGTTGTATCTCACTGATGCAAAATGGGCTAAAAACAGCCTTGTCTAAAAAGCATATTTAAATGCATGAGTTTTCCTTTTACCACTCTTATTAATGTGCAGAGGCATAATCCTAGGTGACTGAATGTCTTTATATATGTCTTTATATATATATATATATATCACACACACACATACATGCATGCGTATATGATCAGGAAGTGTATTTTATTATAGAACACTTTCACAGTGTGATTCTCCTTGACGGAGAGAGAAAGGGTGTGTGTGTGTGTGTGTGTGTGTGCGTGCGTGCGTGCATGTGTGTATAGACACTCCAAGCAATCATCATTATGCAATGATAAGCAACATGCCCCATCTACTCCCCTGAGAATTAAGCATGCCACATTTTCCATGCAAACTGTTCTTTTCTCTCTCCCTCTCTCTCTCTCTTTTTCTATTTCTGTTCCCCTCTCTCCATCCCTCTACCACCCCCCTCCCCCCTCCTTTTTTGTTTTTAATGTTCCTAAATAACCAATGGGCACAATTTAGATCACTAAAGAAGAGCAATTCATAAAAGGCACTTACGGCAAGAGCGGAAGCAGATCTAAAGCATAACCTGCATTATCCACATGCCCTCTTTTGCAGGGACATCGGCTCCACTCTGTCAGACAGAAGATGCCATATGAATTCAAATGTGCATCTCAGTGCTTCTCTGCACATGTTTTTCTAACATCAATAATTATTTGTAGGAGGAGGTGCAACAATTACAGTGAAATGGCATGCAGAATGAGCGAATGCATGCACATTACAGTAGATGGAGATGTGTTCAGAGTCTATAATAATATCATATCAAATAACCCACAGAGTCCACTATTGAAGTATCAAGATGAAATTATACGTTCCATGTGTGCAATACATAATTGAAGAATCATTTAAATTTGGATTTGGTTTCAAAAATCTATTATTAATGTCCACTCTGTAACCCTTGTGTGCCTGGTGCAAGGCATAAAATGACATACATGATCAATGGCAGCTGAGTTTCTGCATCCAGCATTTGAAAGATGTATCATCAGTAGACACCAACTATTGAGTTTATTTTGAATTTGCTATCTTTTGGATCTGTTATGACCAGTTGGCAAAGGAATAGTGAAACAAAATTTTGAGTTACAATATGAGATACACATTTTTTAGGAAACTTTTTCATTTAATAAAACAAAACACAACAAAAAAATTGTAAACAAAAAATGTGCTTACAGTTTTTTTTGATTGTTCATTAAATGTAAAGAAATAGAAAATACATGTTTTTGTATTTGGTGGGAGCAAAAACTCCCTTTTAAAACAAAAACATGGCTAAAACCAGCAGTTTGGTCTTCACCATGTATCCAGTCCTCACAATGTAGTGTTTTAACATGTTGCAATCCCCACCGTGTACTAAGCACAAAGACACACACAAAACGCCCATTGATTAGATAGATAAATGGGAAGGTATGTCAGTATGTAAATTGTGTACAGATACTTTATTTGACTTGAATTATATCCTAATATCGTTGGTTTATTCTATGGTTATGTGGTTATAAAATCATAAAAATGGACAAAAAGCTAACCATTGTCTCTGACAAACATGGGTGGTTATCTGACATAGCCAGCTACCTATATAGATATATTGTGATAAGCTTTAATCTGTGATATCATAGGATCTAACCTGACCAAGTTAACATACTAGAACACAAGAGAACTTGTGTGCAAAAATGTAATGTTGGTTGACAATATGAGCTAGACTAGCCATATAATATGCAAAAATATTTTTTTTCAATATTGTTCAGATTATTTTTTGCTGAAGGATCCATAGCTCTTTTTCCTTGAATGAGTGTTGTGCACTCCCTCCTTCTGTTGTCAGGGGCCCCCAAATTGTTCTGGATTCTGACAGCCCTAAACATTCATCTCAACATAAAAAATGATACAATAATTAAGATGATAAATGTAGTACATTTGTGTAATATTTTTTTAGAATGATTTAGATAATTACACACACAAGGTATTCAGTAACACTCCAAGTCATCTATTTACCTGTAAAGTAATACCTGCAGTCACAGGTAAAAATCTTCCACAGTAAACCATGGAGTTTATTGGAGAAAAGGAGAAATATGTGAATATTTGACAACTGATGAGATTTTAGTAGGCCCACATTTGTCCAGTTTTTAAACCATTTGATTGTCTTTTCCTTAAAAAAAAAAACATTTAATGAATGTTTTCCTAGTTTTTAGTCCTCTCCACAAATCTCTTATGTTTACTGGATACTATGTCACATGCAGGTGAGTTGCTTTACCAGCATTTTGACTTTGGCTTGCGTTTACCTTGAATCCTGTTCAGCCCCTGTCAAACTCCCAGGTAAAGTACATGTATATGTGGGGCATTTTAGCATTTGAGAAATGATGAAAAGTGTCATTTTTACATAAGTCTCTGAACAGACATTGAGCTTTAGTTGAATTCGGTGAGTAAACAAGTGTTATCAATGTAATACTAATGTCTTTATAAGCAAATCTATATCACAAAACAAAAGTTATTTCTTAACGACCAGTAAACAGGGTGAATAGAATGAATAGAGATAGAATGAGAAGCTGTTCTCATAGAACACTGCAGCTAATTTATTCCAAAAAGCTCTACTTGGCTTTCCAGGCTGTAGGTTTTTTTGTATCCATGGCGATGTACATACATATACATATACACGTAAATCATTACTGCTATACTGATGACATGTTTCTGCAAAATTATTTTTCATCTCAAAAACTTACATTTAAAAGTACAGATTATAATATAACATAAATTATAACATTATTATTATTATTATTATTTCTGACTGAATCATTTAGAAAGGTGTTAATTTATTGATAGGGTTAAGCAACTGTCCAATGACTTACTTTTTCTGAGTCAACTGGTTTTGAGAGTCGACACACTGTAACTGATGGAACGATATGGCAAATAGAAACATTTCATAAACAATTATTTGATGTCACAGTAACGCTTTTCCCTAGTTCTCAAATAGCTCAACTGAACAGTTTGATACATTTAAAAAGGCTAACACAAAAGTGCTTCCGACTGAAATATTTGGATTTGCTGCATCTTCAGTCGTGTTACTCAAGCACAGGGTCAAGTATAGAGACATGTTTTTAAAAAGATCCCTGTGAATGATTTTTTGTTGAGAGTAGACAAAGATTGACAGGATGCCACCGTGTGATCAGAGACACTCCATGCCTTCTGACACTGCATAACACTCAATGAATAAAAGCACCGGGGAGCAGTTTACAGAACCCCCCGTTTGTTCATCAGGGCTGACTTCACTGACACTCTCTCTCCTGCTGCAGCTGTTGCTCCTCCGCCCGCAGTTAATGCTGTTTATTTTCTGCTAATTTCACTGGCCTCAGGTGAGATGGGGGTAGACGGCACAATAACAACAGTAACAGCGACATCAACAACAACAACAAAATAAAAAGCCCGTCTGCGATGAGGCAGGCCCCCTTCTGTGTCAGACTGGAAGCCCACGCAGGAACTTTGACAAATCGCAGCTGCCGAGAGCGATTCTCTCACCATTTTCTAGGAGAATATTCTCACTCAAGGAGCTAGACAAGCAGTGACTTGACACTCTTTCCATGACCATTAAAGAGTGTCTGACCAGCCATTTGGTTTTGCCTCTGGTCACTGTGTACTCATGTACACAGAGCATGTTAAAGCATGCTGCTCTAGCTAGCGTGTCTTCAACTTGCCTCAGGTTGTCAAGAGCAAGCAGTACAGATATGAACAAAAATGCTGAGTACTATACACTTGAACACCAAAGTAAAGATGAAAGGAGGAAAATGGAAAATGGAAAATTGGCTACTGCTGACAAAAGGAGAAGGCATGTCCAGAGGCAGGAGGGTGAGAGAGGACATGCAGGCAGTTGGTTTGAAGGAGGAAGATGCAAATGACAGGAAGAAATGGACACAGTGGATTTGCTGAGTTAATATCAAGGCAAAAATGGGCTCCCTTTTGGCCTTCTTTAATTATTTACATTCTGGAATGTACATACTTCCATATGTGTTCATAGTTTAATGTATCCACTTTTATTTTAAAATTAAATTAAATTAGCAAAACAGTGGGCCAAAATATTTTAAATTTTTTTCTTTATTAGTAGCTGTGTTTAAACTTTTGAATTTAAGTAAAGCCATTTTTGTGCCTGCCAACTTGTTCCTATGAACATAAACTTTTTACACTTTACACTGTAGCTTATTTTGGTCAGTTTATTCATTGAAGCAAACAATTGTAATAACAGAATTAATGGATAGCAAAACCACAATAACACTAAATGAAAATGGCCTAATAATACTTCTGCTGTGAAAGAGCAGCTCTTTTTTTAAATCTGTGAAGGCCTTGTACTTTTCCCTGTATATTATAAGTTTGTCTGAAGTATAAGAAAAAGTGGTATTTGTTTGTTTGTTTATTTATTCAAATTGTTGAATTAGGAGTACAAAGACTTCTGGTGCTACTTATCATGCAGAGCATTCAGGAGTGCACCGATTCAATCTCTGTTTAAAATCAGACACACACATTATTTATACAAGACTACAAAGCATAGAGTCCCCAAAGCACTGACACTCATTGTTCTTCCTCTCCCTGAATTGCTACCCAATCACTTTCTGAATTCCTGCAAACCCAGTTCCATTGCAGGGTGTTCATCATGATCCTCGTTTTCCATCCGAGTTACAGTGTTTAAATGTCACTCACCACCTGATATGGTCAATGATGTACACTGTCTGTCCAAAGCAGACACCTTCCCTTGTAAAAGCTTTTCCAATTTATTTTCCAACTAAAAAAAGACACGTACCGAGGTTTTGTTAAAATTTAACCTTTTTGGATAAGTCTTGTTTCTATGCTTAGCATAATGTTTATCAGGTTTCTTAATTGCTATGAAGCAGATTTGGTCTATAAAATGCATGGACAGTTTAATTTGCCAGATTAGAATGTATTAAAGCTCTTTTGTTCAAACATGGTTAAAATGGCTGTAAGATTTGAGAATGTACATTGCAGCAAAATTGTAAAGGCATAACTGGAACGCTGTAGTGGTGTCGTGGGCTGGACATCAATGCAGAGCAGAGAGCTTTGTACTGAACTTCAATAACTGATAATGTCCACAGAACTTATAAACTTAACATATGCAAAAGCTAGCATAAATAAACACAAAAATAAGCACACAGAATGACCAGCGCCCTGCTTTGATTCAGCAGGGCGCTCTCTACCGTCACAATATCAACTGTTTTCAAAATTAGGACTTTTTATTTTTTTCTCTTCAATGTTGCAGTTGTCCTAAAGACAGAAACATCTTTATTGGTCTCTTGTTTCAATTCAAGATATGCAGATTTGTTAAAAAAAAAGTTGAAGGGCAAGTTGCCAAACATTTGTCTCTAAAAGGAATTTTCAATTATGTCTCCCAAACACCAGCTGCATTAAGAAATGGTCTCTTGACACTGCTTCGTTGCACTTGTTTTTAAAAATTCTAACAAAGCCAAGTTCCAGATTAGCATATGTTTGTGGAAGATTGATTATATAGAAATTTCAAATGATGTATCCTTGCTTCCTTTTATTCTATTCCAGCCCTTTCTCTACTAATCACAGATACCATGTCTGCCTCTGCTCTTTCATTTCCCTTATCCTTCTCTCTGTCATTGTTCTGTTAGTGACACAAACGACAGAAGAAACTTCCTTTAAACATGGTGAGCTGGAAGAGACAATGCACTGGTCACTGAAAGTTGTGTGAATGTGCACATATCCATCAATTGTCAGTAATGCCACATTAACAGTTCGTATCCGTCACCTTAGGCTGCTCTCACCTGATCTGCCCATAAATCCTTTTCTTACTGAATGATGGAATGAATCAAATGTACCTAAATTCTTTATTTAGGTTGACGTTTAGATTTATGGAATAATACTTTTGAAACATGTTTCTGGTTTCAATTTGTCCACTACTGAACTGCTAGCTAATTGAAAAAAGTCAGTGTGGCAGCACTGGTAAACCATATCAATGGTCTGGCTCTGCGATAGGAGGTCCAAGGCAACCCACAACCACCTAGAACACCATAACAACCACCTACATCTTGACATATCTAAGCAACTTACAAGCTCATGTCGGACACATTCTCACATGCCAGAAAAAGTGAGGTTCAGCTGAGGAGAGGTTACTGGGGGGAGCATGCAGGAGCCTGTTCTTTAAATTTGTCTGACAATTTTGCTGTCATGCCCTGTCTTCAGAAATCTCATGGTCTCTCGAGGTAGACATGTTCATTGGTGTCTCCATGTGAATCACCATTCTGCTTCACCCATTTTCTAGAAAAAATAAGGATTAAAGAACGGTCACAGAAATGTATGGATGGCGTATCTCCAAGTGCTAAATTAATTTCTGCAATATTACCCTGTATGTTTTAGCAAGCATGCAGAGGGAACTTTCTTGGTGCCTTACTTAAAATCCACACCAATCAAACATCTGTTCAGCTTCAGTTGTTTAATGTAGCTTCATTTTCTCGTGCATTACTCTCTTGATTCACGCAGTATGTCAGCATGTTACTAACACATGGCATCTGATACGTTCCAGTATTTTTAATCAGTTTGGAGGAAATTGCTGTAATAAGAGGAAGGGAAAGACTCTGGGAAGAATGCAAAGAAGAGGATGAGAGAGAAAGAGGGAGAGAGAGGGAGAGAGAGGGAGAAAGAGAGAGAGAGAGAGAGTAGTGAGCTTGATGCTCTTGCATTTGTTCTTCATCAAAACAAAGGAGTGTGTTTCAAGGATGTGTTTTAGACATGTCTGCACTATTGATTCGTTAACAAGGCCCCATTCAGCACCACTTCCGCATTCAGTTCTGATCCAGACAGACAATAGAGCACATTGCAGTGTTTACAATGAGAGAGAGAGAGAGAGAGAGAAGAGTGATGGAGAAAGAGAGTTTAGAGAGGATGGATAAAATGAGGGAATGAAAGGGAGGTTAGAAAAATACAGAACTGGTTGTCGGAAGTCTGTTAACAAAGAGGAGAAATGTATTACATGATACTGCTTTGGGCCCCTGTGTCTTTGAATGTGCTTGTTCGTTTCTTTGTTTTCGAGAAGAGTGTGTAGATACTGTTAAAAAAAAAAAGAGAGAAAAGTACTTTACCTGCTGTAAAGTGCTGTTCAAATGGTTAACGGGGTAAGAATAGCACAATAAAAGTATTCATATTCACAATAAGGGATATATACATAAATCATGGATAACATTAAACCACCTGCTTAATATAATGTAAAACCCCTTCTTGCATGCTTTGACTCATTGAGGTATCTCTGACTCAAGATCTCTGAAGGTAAGCTATGGTATCTGACACCAAGACTCTAGCACAAGCTCTTTTAAGTCCTGTAGACTGCAAGCTGTGGCCTGTTGGTCAGACCTATTTGTCTTCCCAAAGATGCTTGACTGGACTGTGATCTGGAGAAGTCAACATTTTGAACTCTTTATGTTCCTCAGACCCTTCTTGAAACATTTGTAATATGGTAGATCACTTTATTCTGTTGAAAGAGAGTACTGCCATTAGGGAATACCATGAAGAGGAACAACTGGTGAACAGCAATGTTTAGATAGGTGGTATATGTCCACTTGGTATGTCTAAGTTTATCACAGTGAAATACTGTAAATAGGTGCATGTAAACAACATACAGTGTATATTTTAGCACCTAAGTGCCTGTTCAGTACAGTAGTAATATAACGTTCATAAATGCTGTATCAATAAGGCTTTATAACTACATATATTAATATGAAAAAACAAACAAACAGGCCAAATTAACAATTGGTAAAAAAATTTAATCAGCTAATGGACCAATGGGCTGACTTCCCATCAGATGCTGCTTAATTTGCAGTTCATGCAGTTCCTTTGCATCATGCACTGTGTTTGTAATTAGATTATTTCCTTTTTATGATGATGAGTTATCTGTTGACTTTATAAGATAAGTATTATACATTGTCACATGATTTATCAAAATAGTGCAATCCTATAGAATCTTTTTATTATGAACGAAGACAAGAAATGTGTTTATGTGAACAATTGTAACTTTTTTCAAGACTTCAAATCAGCCTATATGTGCTCTTCTATTTCTGGCTATGT
Organism: Hepsetus odoe; assembly: GCA_017165825.1. Classification (NCBI taxonomy): domain Eukaryota; kingdom Metazoa; phylum Chordata; class Actinopteri; order Characiformes; family Hepsetidae; genus Hepsetus; species Hepsetus odoe. Next base: position 15,782,576 of record CM029388.1, on the reverse strand, counting down.
GTGTGTGTGTGTGTGTGTGTGTGTGTGTGTGCGTGATGCTTTTGCTGCCTTTGTAAACTTTGCACAAATCTAATTTCCGCTGGCTGCAAAACGTTAAGTTGTTAAATTTCTCTATGCACTCTGCTTCTGCTTCACTGCTGCTCAAGGGCTTCTTGAGAGTCTGAAATTGAGTGATTGCCTGCAGCCATAGGATTGCTTAACCTCCACCGTCACACAGCTCTCTGTGGCCCTAGTATATTTTTAGGGCCTCTTTTTTCTCCTTCCTCCGTACATCTCACTTTGTCTTTTTCGTTTTGCCATACACACGAACACATTATCTCACTCTCTTTCCCTTGCCTTTGGTTTTTCTTGTCATTTGCTCTCTCCTTCCGTCCCTTTGTTCTTTCTCCATCTGCCTCGCATGTCCCTGGTTTACAAGCGTGCGGGATGGAAAAAGACAGTGACGGTAGATGTGGGTAGCTGAGGGACTGAGGGGAGGAGGAGGCAGTCATTTCCTTATTTATGATCATCACCTCCGGTCATGCTGCTGATTTGTGGGAGGGGGAGGAGAAAAAAAAAAAGTGCCCACCAATTCCAAACGGTGAGACAGTGTTGCGTTTTATTACCTATTATACTGGAGCGGAGAATGAACTGACCGCTTCAGTCCCTTTTTTGTGTCTCTTATCTTTGGCCTCAGATAAAACACCTACTCATTGCGTTGGCCATTGTGTAACCGAGAAACCATTATTGCATCACAATGCGCAGTGAGGAAGCTGCTTGAAGAGATGAGGTTATATGAGCTTCTCTTCTGTGGCTCATACTGATACAGTAACACTCAATAACCGAGTAGCTTTATAGGTTTTAACTGCAATGGAGGTGTTAACCCTTTCAGACCTAAGGGTAAACCTGTTTTTGCATCGCTCTGTGACTTTAATGGTCATTATTTTTAACAACATCATAGTCAACTGAAGAGTTTCATTATACCCGTTTGTAAAAATACTGGATATAAAGACGTCTGAAAAGAGTAACAGCTGATGCAGTGGCATAACCACTGGATGGGCGGGGGTTGGGGCACTTGCACTGTGGCTCCAAGCACAAGGAGACCTTCAGAACTGGTCCCACTCCCTCAAATATTTCATTTTTATAGACACTGACACATTTGTTAAACTGGCACAAAATTCCAAATAAGCTTGTTAGTTGTTTTTTGCACTTTTCTTGTGTTTTGTACTTTTAAAAGTCTTCTTGGATTAATGTTTACTTTTTATGAACTAGATTAAATACTAGTGTGTGAAAAGTAAGGATGAATATACTTTAAGGGTTGATGGATGTTTTAATTCTGGGTTTTTCTGAATCAAATTGGCAGTTCTGATTTTTTTTTCTGTTAAAAACTCCATCATCAACGGAGATTTACTTTTTTCTTGCTTAAAGCATTAAGAGACAATGATGCTCTACACATCGTATAAACAGTCCTGTCTATCTTGCTGGTTGGATACTTTTATGCATTATAGGGATGTTTATTCTGTTAATTTAAGCCTGTTTATGGCTCTTTAGAAAAACCCATGTTGTTTGATAAGTGGCCATCTTGCAGATGAAGTTATCCATGTCGTGAAGTGCAGATATGCAGTTTTGTCCAGCTTTGGGGACAAGCTGCTGCAGTCTGTGCCAGCAAATGTGTCCTTCCTTTTCCTCCCATCAATACTCTTTCATTTCATGCACTGGGCCTTTTCTGGGATGAAAGCCTCAAAATGGTCATCTTTATTCTTTTTTTTTGAGAAAGAGAGAGAGAGAGAGAGAGAGAGAGAGAGAGAGATGCTATTTATTAATAAACTACATTCACTATAAGCCTATGTGTATGATATATCATATAAAATAGTTATATAATGCAAGTGTGTGTGTGTATGTAAAATATATTAATATATTTTAGTGATATTCATCGTGCATGTTTGTTTATGTGGGCACTATCAGAAATGCAGACACCATGTCTTTGAAAAGACGCAATTTAGTGTGCTGGGAGTTGGCAATGACCAGCAGTAATGTAAAGTGCACACCTCTGCCTTACACACACACACACACACACACATATACACGCACAGATCTGTGGAGTCCCCTGCTGCCGGTGTGCTGATGAAAAAGTAATGTAGTGTGTCTGGAAGTTTTTCTCCGTCTTTCCTAGAGGAAATAACCCTTTCAGAGAGAGAGGGAGGGAGAGAGAAAGAGAGTGAGAGACAGTTTGAGAGTGAGAGCAAGAGAGAAGATCTCTACATTGAGGACACTAGCATGAATCAAAAAATAAACAAACAAACAAAAGAAAAAACACAAGCTCATCTTTCCCCTTTTCCACCTCTAAGCAGGTGATTGATGGTCTCCAAATCAGGTTCTGCTGCACTTGACTTTGGGTCTGCCTCCCCTGTGGGAGGAGGTAGAGACAGGGTTCAGAAACTTTAGTGTCCCATGTTAAGTCTTCTTGTGGTTTTCAATAGGAACTGCTGTGCTTGGCAAACTGCTGACTGTGTGACTGGAGTCCAAAGGATGGAGGTCTTTGTGCAAAAAGAAACCAGAAACACAGCTGTTAATAAACTTGCAAGAACGAAACAGAAGTTACATAATTCAGTGAGGGTTTACACTGAAAAAATAAAGTTCCTGAGTCATTACTGGCCTCAAATCACATTTCTAAGGGGAAATATTGCAGTTTGTTTCTAGATTGTTGAGTAGGTGCATAGACTCTTCACATTAAAAAAAAAAAAAAAAAAAAAAAAAAGTGTTCTTTAAAGAATCGTCCTTTAAAAGGTACCTCTATGACATGGTTGCAAAAAGTCATGTTGAGCACCTTTTAGAGTGTAGGTTCAATTAAAAACAGTGAGAATAATCTTTCGTCTTCTGTCCCGTTGGAAACACAGTCTGCTTGGATTCTGTCATCTGTACTAAAGGGATTCGATGCACATTTCTTCTTTACATATTCTGTGTCATTTTTTAAAAATAAGACAATCCATTCACATATTGCCTTTTGGCTTTACTGATGAAGCCTGTTAGCTGTCTGTGGTTGTTTGACAGAGGTCCACAAATACAAAGCTAAGAAAAAAATAAAGAATTAGCATAAAACATGGACACAGCAGCCAACAGAGACATAATTACTATTGACAGAAATAACAAACGCATAAAATCCCAGTATTAATTAGAAAGTCAAACGTAAAGACAGCCAGACAAAGAGAGGACAACTGTTTGTCATTTACCTCATTTGGATTTGATTTTGCAGTTCCCATTTTTTTTTTCCTTTTATCATTTTGCCATCAACTAAACTTATTTTCATTAATTTTTTTTGGCACCAAGAGGATAAATATGCTCCACAGTGTGACATGATTTAGCAGCAAGTGTGATGAAGCCATATGGCACCATCAAACATAATCAAGTGGAAATGATGGCTTTGTTTATTGACAAACAATTGGGATTTAGATGATGGACATTTTGATAGTCACCAAAGCACCACTGCTTAATTTACCTTAGAACACTTTCACATACCATTTCAGGACTACTGGTTGAATTTGATGGTTTGGTGGTTGAATTTTTATTCAGTGGCATCTGTCATATTCCACTATGTAGCACCAGGAGTTGCCCTTCACCGTTTACAATGACGCCAAACAAATTACGTTTATTATTATGATAATTATGACTACTACTACTGCTAATTGCCTCCAAGGCCATGCATGTTTCTGTTTGTTCCATGAACTTGTTTCTAACCCCTGCTTGTGGAAGTTGTTCAATTAAATGTGTGATTTAGCTTGGTATTTGTTAATAAGTAGGTCTACTTTCATAGCTGGAAACTAAAGCCGACAGAGTGTGTAAACAACTGATAGAAGTTGGCATATTTGTCTGTACTCACCATTTGTTTTCTTCTTCTCTCTTTCATGTTGCTTCTGCTTCTTCCACTGGGAAACCTCTTTCACTCTAGGTAGGTGATTAATGCTTTTGTACTGTTGTCAGACCTACTTCTGTAATCACCCGGAAGAACGAAATGAAAATGTATAGCAGAAAATGATTCTTCACAGTCCAACCATGGACACTTGCACCATCCAGATTAACAGAACAAGACTAGTCCTCGGTCACTCTTACCCTTAGACCCACATAGAGGTGTATTTGCCAGCCCAGGCCCTGCCCACACATCTATTCTTTCCTTGCACCAGTGTAGGCAACTATAGATCAGAGAGATTGTTGCAAAAAATTACATTTAACAAAATTATGTGTATTTAGGTTTATTTTCAAATGTTCTGATTCCAGGTTTAAAGTTGGACTTTGCTATAAGGCTCTCATTAGTAATAGCAGTAATTAACTGACAGATTAAGTAGCCATATACACTTACCTTAGGCTAATCAAAACTAGGTTAGAAATGATAACTTTATGCCAATATTACCCATTAAAGCCATACATACACACTAACATCAAAACACTAATCAACACTGACAGTGGGATCTTTCACACTTAAAATACACATCCTTTAAAATAAAAAAAGGCTTTTAAAATTGGGTGTTTGTTATTTTAACTAACTGCAGTAAAATTATTGCCAACATTTTCCAACTTATGTGGGATCTCATAACGAGTGCTAAGAAAGAATTTGGAGTGGATCAATTAAGGGCCTTCTTATTTTTTTATTCCCAAATGTAATGATTGCATGCACTTTCAGGGCATTAAAGTTTGGAATTGTTTGTGAAGTTGATGGCTGCTCCTATTACAAGTAGCTTGTTCTATAAACCCCAGGCTGTAACTGTGATTCAGTGAGTGTTTGGTTTTGGGGCTGTTTCGCTCCTTTGTCACTGAAAATAAACAGAAATGGAGCTCAAACTTTGCCTTCCAGAGAACCTTCATCTGACATTTTGAGAGGTACAAACAGGAATCCTTTACTTATCCCTTTGATTTTTTGGCTTCCTCTTTTTGCCTTTGTCTCATTTTCCTTTGCTCGTTTCACTCTCTTCTCCTCCTCTACTGCTTTTTCTCTGGGAGTCTACAGGCAAGTTGGCTTTGTGTATGTGTGCACTTGCTCTGTCAGAGAGGTTATCATTGTGTTTTCAGAGTGGGCATGTAATGTACACAAGTTTATAATGAGAGACTCATAAAAAGTTCAATCCAAAATTGTCTTCAGGCCATTGTACACTACTGGTATACATCCTTAAGCAAAAGCTTGGCAAACCGGGGTGAAATTACTGTTTAATTCTGCGCAATTTATTTATTTGCTGAACTAAACATGTATTGAAAAAGCTAGAATGTGCTCAAATGTGATTACATTTACAGCATTTAGCAGACACTGTTATCCAGAGCAACTTCCATTTCCTGATTACAGGGACAGTCCCCCTGGAGCAACTTGGGGTTAAGGGTCTTGCTCAGGAACCCAATGGTGTTCCTGAGTATCCTACCACTAGGTAGAGTATCCTACCTCTAGACCACCACTGCCCCACCAGTTAAGTTAATATATAGCAGTTGTGCATGAAGTTTGTACTCTATACTTACTTTCACTTAGAAAATAGCATGTTAGATTATAATTATGATTCTCAGTGATGGCAAAATTAATATTGTGTACCAGTTTAATAACATATATTGGACAATACACAGATGAAGTTAACAATGTCATTAAAAGAAAGGTAAAAAAGTATTTGATGCTATATGTAAATAAGATTACGGTTTTACTATCAATGTTTATTTTAGATGATCTTTTTGACAAACATGATATTGTGCTGTCTCTACTGATTACTCACTACTGAATTATTGGATGTGAGAACTGAAGCAAGTTTGGAATTGACTGTTTTCTCGTCTGTAATACAACATTTGAAGTTAATGATCATGGTTTCTCTTAAACTGACATTGAATACCACCTGCATGCTTCCAAACCTCCAGGCCCTCAATGTGACAACACTGTGGCAAAAAGAAATAGGTCACACCTTATATACTTTTCCACTTTGAGAAAACTCTGGCAATGGGGAAACATGATGAGAAAATGCTTTTCTTTCCACTCAGTACTGTAGTGCTATCTGTGCAGCATGCTGTTTGTCTGTCTATGGCAAATTTATTTCAATTAGATGTTGCTCTGCATCCCTCTTTGCCTAATCGATTGCTGCCCCTGGCAACCTGGAGTGTTATACAGTGTGAGTCCACTGTCATTGTGAAATATTCACTCCACTCACCATGAGAGTGGAGAGCCACACTGGCACTGTCAACGGTAAATATAGACATGCCAAATAATTAGCAACCTAATGAGGGTTTAATCGTGTCAAGATGAAAGCCAAGTCTAGCCTGGTTGTTCGATGGAGCCATTTATACCCTCTTTATCTCCATTAGTTAAGAACTAGCATGTTTCTTTTAATATCAGGAACAGTCATTGATTTTTGTGCCTTTCCCCTTGGCTTTTGCTCTTCTTTTTGGACACAGATTGAGTGATATTATACAAGGATGTATAGAGTCTCATATCGACTTCTCCATCAATATTATAAATGCTTTTACAGCAGCAGTAAAAGTCATTTGTCATTTATTGGTTTCACAAAGTAACGAATTTATCAATCTCCCACACTCCCACATAGCGTCAGCCACCTATTTACACCTTAATGTAATATCTAGCTTGGATTAGCGAGAAGTGTTTCTGTGAGGTTAAAGTGAGTGCTACCTACATTTAGAGCTGTCATCACTGACATCTTCCCCAAGGAAAACTGAGACACTTTATCATATTTGTGGGTATGGGTGGAAGGTAATACAAGCCTGGGGACTTGCTTAGGGAGACCAGATGAGACTTAAATTAAATCACTTCCTCATTCAGTTATTATTGTTACATTTTTTTGACTCAGCTGTTAACGGCCTGTTTGCAACTGACAGTATAGCACATTTAGGTTAATGGAGATCAGCCTTCAGGCCGCAATGCAAGCTGGTTGTTTTTGCCAGGCTGACACAGACTCTGTCGAATAGGGCAGGCCTGTCATTGCTTAACTGGAATTCTTTGCAAGTTATTAAAAGAAACACATGCAGCAGTATGCAGAGGTTGACACTATCAAATGAACTTTAAATGAAATGCTTTTACACATCAATCTTGAGCTCTTTTGCTTATTATAATATATATATATATATATATATATATATATATATATATATATATATATATATATATATATATATAGGAATGCATGGGAAAAAATGTGTGAAAGAGATTTTCCCAGGTTCTGTGTGTATCTTCTAGGGAGCTGAGCCGATCACAGCCATCATATTTCAGTTTTTTTTTTATTTTTTTTTTTTACACACCTCAGTTCTGGCTAAGAGAGCTCCACTACCAAGGTCCACATTGGCCATGACATTCACACTGGCATCCTTTCAAAGGTGCAATGGACTGAAGGCTCTCCACTCTTTAATGCATGGAGCCTTCAGCAATTGTCTTCTATTTATAGTGAAGTAGTGGAGGGATCAAAGCAACTGATTTATCAAAGTGCATCAAATCTTCCTTGTCTCACATAGTGACCTCTTTCTGTGCCACATTGTTCTAAAACAGGAATGTGGGAAAGCCCCAGAAGAAATCGCTTTATTCTTGTGAGAGATTGGTGCGAGAATGGTATAGAGTGGGTTGGAGTAGTGGTGCAAAAATATAATGTGATGTCAAAAATAAAGTGGAATTCTGAGACAATACTGTATGTAGAAGATACAGAGGAACCTGTATGATTCCTTTTTCTACAATTAATATTGTTATTTTGCTATTTATTAAAATTGTATCACATCATTGTTTGTCCATGACTAAAGTACATCTTTTGAACAGTTGTACTTTAAATGTAAATTTACATTTTCATCTGAGGTTGTATTTGACATGTTTGAGTGAAACATTGATAGAATAAGGACAAACATATTCTTCATACAGGCAAGTTTTGAATTGACAGAATGTTTTGAAAAAACTGTTTCAATGAGAAATAATGAATAGAAAATTAAAAAGAGAGATTTAAAGAATTCTTGGGATTGAATGAGATTTGAATCATCACATATATTGCTCAAGTTCCCTATCATGTGACCTAATGGTAAGATAGAGCATAAACATTGTGGGGTATCATTCACTGGGTGAAATGGGTATACATGATTTATGTCATTTCTGTCTGATTTTACTTGTCAAATGTTTTTAATGACTTTCGGTTTGAAGTTTATAAATCTCTCATGATTTAACAAGATGGTCGAATCTGGTCTATGGCAATAGGTGGAAATAACTGCCTGAGGGTGTTTCTAAGACAGCATGTGAGTGGTCAGACTCACCTAAAAGGCTTTGCTTAAAGGCCTGGATCAATATGTAGGCTCAGTAGGAGTAGAGGCAGTACGTCTGCTGCTGTTTCTGGGGTCTCTCCTCCCTCCCACCTCCTTCCCAGCCACTGTTAACCTGCCTGCTCCTTCACATACGCTGGAGGGAGAGCGCCAGGGGCTCCTGTTGCTGTGGCAGCCCCTCGGACAGTCTGATAAATCACCCACCCATCATGTGCCGTGGTCCCGCCTCCTCTAAGGCCTCATTACAATGAAACTATCAGCAGCTGCTTTTCTAAGAATGAAGAAGCACTTTCTGTTTGCCATCTAGTTAGAGCAACAGGATGGGTAAGAGTTGGTACCTCAGGGCTGGATGTATATGTGTGCTTGTGTGTTTTCTCGTCTGTCCTCCGTCACCCTAAAAGGAGTGCTGTGCTGGAACTTGATGGTAATTAAAAGCCTGTCAAGCCTGGTAACAGGCTACACACTCTCTCTCTCCCTCCCTCTGCCTGACTAACTCACACTAACACACGCTCACACCTGCTACAGCCCCAGAGCAATGCTTTGTTTTGACGTTACGTGGCATGGGGTGTCACTGTGTGTTCCTGTGTGTTTGTGTGTGTGCATGTGTGTATTATAGTGTGCAGCCATGTCCTGTGTGTTTTTAGCATCTTCAAATACGGCTGCCGTATTTCTCCGACATCCTGCTCACGTACCTGATTCCTCATGATTGGATAAAGCAGTCTGTAGGCCTGAGCTTTTAAGATATTGCAAAAAGTCATCCCCACTGAAGGTTGCCTTAGACAGAAAAGGCATTGCTATTCCTTGCATGTTCCACAATATTGAACCCTGCCAGTATTATACTGTAAACAAAGATGAATGTGCTTTTAAGCGACAACAAACAGAAACCACATTTTACTGTAAGGCTTTCCAAGAGCTTCTACAAGCCCCGCAAGCCAGCAACAGAGGAGAGGAGTCGTTTTGCCAAGAGTTCAGAGGATATCCGCCAAGAAATGTGATTTCTGTAAAAGTGCTTTTATCAAGGGAATGATAGAACTCGGAGATTAGAGACGCTTTGACTTCCTCGCTTCCTCTGGCCTCAGCCCCGTCTTCTCCAAGCATCGCAGCAAATAGCTATCCTGGAGTAAATTTATAACTGCCACTTCAGCTGACAGTCAAATGCTATCACTGAATTCACACTGTCTGTCACTTAAGCCCAGGCAGAAGAAGAAGAAGAAGGGCTTCTACTGGACCTAATCGAGCAGATTGTTGTAAAGAACCCCCCACCAACCCCCATGCTCCACATGCAGCCTGATTCATGTCAAGGCCTCTTTCGCTCTCATTTGACGCTCGCCTCATAATAATTTGAACGACCTCCCTCCTTCTCTTTCTCTCTCTCCCTGAGCAGAATAGGAAATAGCTCTAAGTTCCCTGGGAACAAGGCTACATATGCTAACAGGCTTGTGTAAAATCTCTGGGCCAGATGTACTAAGTCTTTTGCACCAGTTTCAGATGCAAATAGGCCGCATTCTGTCTGTAAAAGCCTTTACATATGAATCTGGTGTACACTGTGTGCACAATTATTAGACAAGTGAATATTCTGAGAATTAATTTTAATATGGAACTAATCCAGTGCTATCAGTTAATCCAAAATGTTAAAAACCCTGAAATCTGAATGGAAATATGAGTGTGAACATTCTCAGGGGAAAACATATGTGAGTGCAATTATTAGGCAACTATTAGTGTTCAGAATAATTACGCAGCTAATTGAAAGTCAAAACATTTCCCATCTCACTTGTTTATTTTCATCTGTTAAAATAAGAACAAGCAACTCAGCATTTACAAATACATTTCTGAGCTTTAAAAAACAAATCAGTGACCAATAAAGCCACCATTCTTTTCCATAACAGTCATAAGTCTTCCATTCATTGCGTCTGTCAGTTTCTTGATCTGTTGACGATCAACTTGTTGGGCAGCAGCCACAGCGTTCCAGACACTCTTCCCCATAAATTTCCTGATCCACGGAAGTTCTCAATAGGGTTTAGTTCAGGTAAGGAAGGGGGTCATGTCATTATTCTTTCACCTTTAAGGTTACTGGCCACACAGTGAAGAACCTTCATGCATGTGATGGAACATCGTCCTGCATAAAAATCAAGGTCTTCTCGAAAGAAGCAGTCTTTTTCCTGAAACACTGCTTGAAGAGAGCATCTTCTAAAAACTGACAGTAGGTTTGGGAGTTGATTTTGAGTCCATCTTCAACCCGAACAGGTCCAACTAGCTCATCTTTAATAATACCAGCCCATACCAGTAACTTACCTCAACCTTTCTGGTGTATGAGGCAAAGTGGAACCCTGTGCCCATTACTGATCCAGCCACAGGCCCATCCATATGTATCTTGTTCAGTAGTGGTTGGGTTTTAGCCCTCCTAACCTTCGCCATGTCTCAGAGCACACCTTGTACTTCTAGGCACACCAGGTAGGTTGCAGTTGTAGAATATGACTGCACTGGAGGATCATGGGATCCTGGTAGCTTCACATTTGATTCTTCTCAAATCTTTGGCAGTTCATTTGTGTCTTTTTTTTTTTTTTTTTTCCTCAACTGTTTTACTACTTTTGAATTTTCAGAGTGAGTTTTATCTCTTTTTTTTGCCCAATATGCCTGAGGAAAAGAAGCTGCATAATAGTTATGCAAACCTTGATGTTGGGTGTTGATCTCCTTACACACCCTTCCTCATTACACAAATACGCATAGCGTGATCTGTTCTGTCCAGTTAGCATTCAAGTTCATACAGCTTGGAGTTGGTATATATTCATAAAAATTTTGTGCTCAAAATACTCAGCTGCCTAATAATTGCGCACACAGTATAAGTGGGGCAACATGTATATATAACAAATTACCTTGTTAAAAGCCAAAATGTTATGGGGCAGTGGACAAAAGAGTGCCAAAAAAAAAGAAGCTGGAAATGTTGGAACTGTATTAGAATATATCTGATAATTTGAATACTCCATTTGGTACACTAAAATTTAGGTCAGTTTTATGTGGAATTCTGTTTGCCTCTAAAGCAGTATGGCTCTAAGTGTTGTCAAGAGACTTTATTCCAACACTAGGAGCAGCCGAAGGGAATAAATAGAGGTACTGGCCTCAAGCACATGCTGAAATAATATTTGCCAACAGATTAGCTGTAGTTCAGTTCCCAGAAATCTTTTTTAAAATGCACTAGCCTAATTTCTGTAACCCCCCAAAAAATAAATAAATAAATAAACAAATTAATTAATTAATTAAAACTAATTACAAACAAAACATATGAACTGGTGTTTGGAAATGTATGAACTCTAGAAATGTCTAGATTACTGCATTAATATGAGCGAACACATCATATTTTCACACCTGTTCTAGAAGTAGACTAAGAGAGCTTGGTTAAACAAATGAAACAAAAAATTATCATGGACATTTATTTATTTAAAAAATGAATATGTGAGTGGTAAAAGTTTATTAACCCTTGATTTCCAATAACTGTAAATAAACATGTTGTGATAACTGTTGATCAGTCCTGTATATCGGAGGTCATTGCCCATTGCTCCTTACAGAAGAGCTATGAAATGTTAGTGAGCTTCCTTTTGGACGTTCCAAAATGTCGTCGTCTTCATCATCATTCTTTATGAAAATGGGTTGCATTTTTTTTTTATATTTCACGCATCAAGTAAACATTTCACAATATCCTTATGCTTGATTTTGATCTTTAGCAAAATTGGGTGGAAAAGCACTGGCTTTGGAAAGCACTGGCTTTCTCTTTGCAACCTTACCATGCACACCACTGTTCAGCGTTCTCCTGAACTCATGAACATTAGAATTAACCCGTGTGAGCGAGATCTTCTTTAAAGAGAGAGTTTTTAAGGAGTGAATGTATGCATAAGCTTGAGTGTAGCACACAGACATTCAACAGTGTTTTGACATTTAGGCTATGCCATTCTCATCCATATGTTTGTGTGTTTACATGCATGTGTATGTGTGTTTCTGAAGATGTTCAGTGGCACTTTGACAGACCCGGGCTGGCCTCTTTTCAGTACGCCAATAGACATGACAGCTGTGTTTATAGGAGCAAGGAGATTTCCAGGAACAGACAGGGAAAGAGGAAGAAGAGGAGAACAGGACTCTGACACTAACGCATCCACCACAGGCTCAAAGAGGGCCAAGAAAACAGAGGAAAAACAAGGGCTTCGGAAAGCAGTGATGGATAGAGCTTGCGACAGCACTGATCTGTGAGAGTAAGTCACCCTGCGCATGCTGATGATCATTTCCCCTTTGGGTCCTTGCAAGTCCATCCTCAGCACTTGTCCTTACTGCCCTCATCTCGTCATGCAACAAAACTTAATGAATGGCCTTAAACCTTTATTGATGAGACGCTGACATTTAAGATAGGACGCCTATCAATGCCCCTGCCAGAAGTCTCTGACACTTTCAAAAATTCAAGCCCTTTCTAACTGAGCTCAGTTGCCACCATTTAGAGTACAGCAAACACATGTGGATCTGCTACAGTCTCTGTGTGGATATGCATGTAGAGCGGTGGATGTTCAGCATATTTTGGCGTTTTTCCTGCTCTAATGACATAATTAGCCATTAGAGGCAATCAATCAAATTTAATTTTGTAATTACACATTTAATTACTTAGGATGTTACGCAAAGAGTTGCAATAACATTTAATTAACATTCTGTATTAGCTTTTGCACTGACTTTCTCCTATTTGTTCTGATATCATGAAATAACAAAAACATGGCAGAAGTAAGACACCAATATAATATTGATTGATTGTCTTTTTATCAATATTTTCTGCTTATTTCAATGACCTAAGAGTGAGAATAATTCTAACATAAGACACCTTTTTATCCCCGGCAGTAAATAAGACCTTTCAGGGTTAGTAAACAATTCCTGAATTGAATTGGATGTGTTAGCACAGGAAAGGGGGTCCAGATCAAAACTGGAAGTAGCGTTTAAATACTTCAGACCAAGACAGTATCAGTATCCATAAATCCTATATTAAAATTTGACCTCCTGTTGAGCACTTCCATATTTTTTCCTCAGATATTCCCCTTGAATAAGTGTTATTTGCCTCAGGCAACATTGGCACAACTCAGTTTTTGCCTATTTGCATTCAGGTGACTGATGAAAACAATTCTGCCTGTGCTTGAATTCGGCTTGGTATTGAGGGCTGGAGCAGAGTGGCATATTGGACCAAGGAGGTAAGTAGAGTTAATAAATGACCAAGGATGTGTTTTGGGTGTGATCAAAAAGTATTGCCCCTGTAAAAAGTGAAAAAGAGCCAATCCTCAATCACATCACAAGCACCAAGGAACCAAAGCTGCAAATTTCAAGGTTTTCAGAGGAGTGTAAGAGAAAAGAGAAAGTGCAACCTTGTAAAACAAATGAGTTGTGTCATTTCCTCTGGCGGCTCTGCTCTGTGGGAAAAAAGAAATGAGCCAACATCGACGATGAATTGTGACGTACCTTATTTCCTGGGGCCTTGCGGCGAGAGTCGATAAAAAGGAATAGGCTTGGAATGACCTACAGTGGGCTGTAATTGACCTATTTTGCATACGCCGTGGAACATTTTGTGCTGTGCGGGACAGCCGTTTTATTTGCCTGGTTATTTATTGGCCAGCAACATGCGGCTAATGTCCGACCAGGGATTTTGCTGGAGTGTGGATATAGATTATCATGATTGCCACTTATTAGCACCAGGCGGCCTGAGTGTGGAAGGGTCTTATGAGTGAGTGAGCGAGTGAATAAAGGAGTGTTTGTGTCTCTGTGTCTGTTGTGTGTCTTTCTGCTAGGCACTGAGTCTGAGTGACACTCCACAGTGCAGCTCCATGCATGTCTGCGTGTGCTAATGGAAAGAGACGTCATGTCGGGAACATATTGTTTACTTTTTGAAGTGTAAGAGGTGTAGAGTCAGCAACGAGGTGAACAGATCATGTTGTGCTGTCCTCAAACAGGCATAAGCAAAAGGTTTATTTGGTATAATATAGCCATGTGATCACTGCTGGACCTGGAGAATAACTGTACTCTATGCAGCCCTGAGCCTGCTTGGCATGGATACACAGTTCCTGGAAAGCTTTATACACTATGTGAAGGTTTCATAAGCTTAAAAGAGAGTCTTCACATACACATTAAATTAAAAAAGAAAATATAAAAGATCCAAAATGATTATTGGCACGTATTATATGGTTGTAGAAAGATGGTTAAACGTATATTGCTGAACAAGTCAGAACCCAAAGTGGTTATTTTAATGCATCTTTCATGTGATTTATAGAGTGTTGCCTTGAATTATCTATTGCTAATCTGTGCTCCATCAGTTTTGGTCAAACACTAATGCACCCACCTTAAAGGCTATCCTACAAACACTCTGATGAACAATCATATCTAATTGATATTGATGTGCACCCCTTACATGAAATAAATGTGAGAAAAAAATATACATTTTTTATATCTAAAATCAAAAAGCAGCTGCTAGATTATAATATATGTTAATTTAATAAAAAAGGCAAGGCAGTATAATCTCAGAAGTATATTTGGGCATTCTTGGGTTAACACAATATTCTTTTCTAAATAATTCCTGCTTCTTTTCCTTAAAACGTTGTTTGCCCTTTTCTGTCAGTCAGAGGAAGAACATCTTGTCCATGTCCAGAAACTTGGCTGTCATTCATGTCTCATTAGACTCTTCTGATGTGCCTGAGAAGTGGCACAGTTTAGACTCAGCAAGTTCAATATCCTGCCTGTGATTCAGAACAAACCTTGAATTTTGGACATTTAGGAAACTAAATGAAATGAATAAATGGAGCGAAAATGAAAAATGAAAAAAGCCAACATGTTACAAAGAAATGCAAATGTTTGTTTCGTGCTATTATTGTGCTTTAAAAATATGCAAAACATGTAATAAACAGTGAGCCTAGACTCCAGATGGTTAAATTAGTCTTATGTCAATTTTATGAAATATATCTTCAATTGAGCATGTAAAAAGGTTCAGATATTACAATATCGATTAACAATAGATCTGTATGACAATCACAATTTACTGTAAGCCTAGCAACAAGTGGAAATACATTAACAATCAATATGAATCTGAGACACAGGGAGCAGCGCAGGGCCCGAGTGTGTCACAGTGTGTTGGTGGGGTGTGTGGGTTTCTCCTATTGCCAGTGGGAACCTGTTTATCTCTTGCTCAATGAGAGTTAAGCTGAAGGCCTCAGCAGGCAGTAAATGGTCCCTGTAGGTGCTGCTTGGAGATAAATCTGAAAGGGTACAAACAGGCGTTCACGCACTGGACTTGGGTAATGGTGTGGGAAAGGGTGCCAGACAACCCCTGCATAAGCCAGGTTAATATTCCCCTCTCGCTCCCTCCCCTTCTTGCTTATTCGCTTATTCTCCATCTCCCTGACTTTCACAGCGGCTGGGCTTGTTTTTGATGAGTTCCGCCATTAAAGCGCTCGTCCAGCGCGAGGCTAATTAGCCACGCCATGTATTAATCACGACGTTAGCGGTGGTGGCCCGAGGTGGAGCTATGCAGGTCCCCGACCCCCCGTCTCCCTGCTAGGCCAGCTTGCATGGCGGCCCATGTTTGCCACGTCTTGTGCATTAACCTCCGCTTGGCCTGGGTCGTTTGTCTTCACCGCCTGCCACTGCGTCGACTGCCGTCCACACAGCCACAGCTCTCTCAAGACATGCTAATCGCCGCTAGCGACTACAGGAGTCAGGACAAAAGGACGAACACACTGAGACGAAGAACTGCAAACTTGAAGCTGCTGTGGAGTGGGAGCATGAGATACAAAGCCATGAATCATAGATGTTTTATAAACTGGACCAGCTTGTGGCCTGTCATTAGTGATAATAAAAAATGAGAATAGGCCTGTATTTCAGGGCTATTCTAATGACTGCATAATAATAATAATAATAATAATAATAATAATAGTGATAGTATCATTCTGGCCATTGCGTTAATACACAGGTAGCCTTGGTTACCAGTCATGGAACTGGCTCTTATATTTGCACAAGGATTTTTAAATCCGCCTGTCATTTGATCACTAGGAAACACTAGTAAAATGCCGTTCCTACATGCTCAGGATCTATATTTTGTCTCTCTGCTTTTGTATTTAACAGTAGGTTGTGAGGAAAAGCTTTAAATAGGGTAGATCTGCTTTTAATATCCAGCTGCTGCATTCCACATAAAATATAATTATAACAGGGTTTGAATGATTGAAAATCCATCTGCAGTTCTACACCAGCATACAGATTACTGGACTACACCCATTT
Organism: Hepsetus odoe; assembly: GCA_017165825.1. NCBI lineage: Eukaryota > Metazoa > Chordata > Actinopteri > Characiformes > Hepsetidae > Hepsetus > Hepsetus odoe. Next base: position 15,766,055 of record CM029388.1, on the reverse strand, counting down.
CCATTGATACACTATACCCATTTCCATGGTTATGCCAGTAATGAGCTCTGAGAAGGCATGCACCTCGTGCCTGTGTGCTATCATGGTTAAGATAAAAAGGCAAATTAAGATATTTCAATAATTAAGATATTAAGAAGTTTCCTGTATTATCCAAAAGAAAAAAAAGAAAAAGTTAGTTTTGGATAAAAAGATGATCCCTTTCGCTTTGAAAACCAAATAAAACTCTTGCCCTCAGATGACCCTTGTTTAGTCTAGACCAGAATTTAAACTAGTCCTTGAGGACTCCCTACCCCCCTCGATGCCGGACTGCCGGAAAACCACTTTAAGAACTATTGGCCAAGACCAGTACAGTTTGTGCAGGATTATTAAGCTGATGTCAATGCACACCTTCATCATTTACATTTTTCATCTTTTCAGAATCCTTGTAATATTTCTGCATTCTGTGGCTTGTTTTTAATCTGGTTCACACTTTTTGTGTCAGCCAGACTCGACTGCTGTAATATTCACCTTTGTGTTTTATCTAAGGACATTGCCATTACATTGCTGACATAATGAACCAGCCAAGATATGATTATCATATCATATGATTATCAAATATATACAGTACTGTATTTGGTGTTACTACCTTTTACCTTTTTCAAACCAGCATCAGTTCTTCTAGGTACACTTGCACAAAGTCAGGGATTTTGTAGGATTATAGTCGGTGTATGATCAAACAGTTTTACCAAATAGGTGCTGATGATCATCGGTGTCACACGGAGGCTGAAACACAGTCATGTTTGGAATAACCTACCAGCCGAGTTCCTTCACAAACTGTGTGCAAGTGTACCTAGAAGAACTGGTGCTGTTTTGAAGGCAAAGGGTGGTCACACCAAATATTGATTTGATTTAGATTTTAGACTTTTGTTCATTCACTGCATTTTGTTGATTGATGAAAATAAATGATTAACACTTCCATTTCTGAAAGCATTCTTTGTTTACAGCATTTTTTCACACCTGCCTCAAACTTTTGCACAGTACTGTGTGTGTGTGTGTGTGTGTGTGTGTGTGTGTGTGTGTGTGTGTATATATATAATATTATATTATATATATGGCGCTTTATCATCCTTAAAAATCTTGAAAGCATTATTTAACCACTGATGTGAAGAATGGCTTTCACTCCATCATTTTATTTAAAATTTCATAAATTTACCATCATTCTACCATTCTACTTCTATAGCATCACAAAATGGCTGCCATCTCCTTTCCTCGAATGATGTCTCTGTCTGAACTTTGACAAGCCATTAAAAAGTGAGCCTGCATTTTCCCTTCTGTCAATGCATATCAAATCTCTCATTTTTCCCCATCTGTGCACCCCACCAGTTCCACGCTCAACCAACGCACAACCATCCTTAACACTTGATTTCATTATCGCCATGACTGAATATTCATATCATTTTATGACTCACACCTGGTATGGAGAGCCCTTGTGCATTATTCATGAGCTGGAAAGCAATGGGGCGTGGTCTCCATAGTTATAGTGTAATAGTGGGAGTTGTAAGTCTGCTAGACTTCATGATGACATTAATCATGCATATGGAGCCACACTTTTATAATTTTCATCTACGCCCACATGGACTGGCCAAGGTCCCCCATGACCTGGTGGATCTCCTCATTTAATTGCGCTCTCTCTGTCTCACTCTCTCTGAGTCAGTGGTGAGTTTACTGATGGGAGATGAGTGGGGCTCACTGCTGTTGCGCAGGTTGGAGTTGATATTTGCAGTGGCTGCTCTTGTGCAAATACTCCCACACAAAGTGATATTCATGTAGCAAAATATCGGGGACAGAAGCTCAACTCTCTCATGCTTTCCTGTGGACTGACAAGATTACATATTCAGTCTAGAGAAAAATATACTGTACTTAACATTTTCTAATCCATAAAATGACAAACATTGATGCATATTAGTGGCATGTGATTTTTCTCATGTTAAATTCATTCAAACAGGAATAATCATTAATGAAACATGCTGGCAGTGGCCGTTGTTACGAATGAAGGGGGGGATCAACGCTTGCTGTGTGCTGTCTTTACAGATCTTAAGAGTTGGATACAGTTCTGGATGTGTGCTGACAGCAGCGATTAGTTTCTCCTCCATCTTGCTCAACTGAAGACTGACTGAAGCCTCATCCCATACATCTCCAATTGGCTGATGCATGAGTATGTCAGAGTATGTTCTATCAACATCTCAAACATTTTTTCAAGTTTAAAAGACAAGTGTTATTCCTGGCATTCGGGTTTGTTCTATCAACAACTTGTTGTCAACGGTACAGGACACCAAAATAGGAACACAGCCATACTATCCCGTAATGAAGCACAATATTACTTCAATGTCAGAAGTGTGTTTTTGATGAATGCCAAAATTTCCCCTTTAAGATCAAAAAACTGTCTACAAATAAAGTTAAGTGAAAAATAAACTTTTTTTAGTCTAGAGCCTCATTTGAAAGAAATATACTGTCCCTGTGTCATCTTATTGTGCATAGAAGCAAACGCTCTTTTTATTTCACATGTGAATGCCTGGATAGCTCACTTTAAAAACTGCCTGGATAGCTCACTCGGGGCCTGGATATATTACTTGGTACAGCATCAAAAAACTGTTAACCTGAGAGTCCCTGTTCAGGTGACCTGTTGTGGTCAGGGACATGGCCTAATTCATGGATTGGAAAATCGTGGGTTTGAATTGGGACTAGTGGGTTGCCCTGAGTTACCGTCACCATCATTGTTCCCTAGCCACTGGATATGGCTGCCCACTCCTTCACTGTTAACACATTTTCTTACTACGTTATAATCCTTGAATAAGTACAGCGTGAAAAGAGGCTGCATCTTAAAGCAAGTGAACGAGCCCTGTTTCTATATCATACACATGGATTCAATAATACTAATAACTTCCTGAGTGACTCTACTTACATTGTACAGTCAATTAATTCAAATAAGACTCTTAAGGGGACTGATAGAGATAATTGTTCTTAAACTAAATGCAAATTTACACCATGTACAATAATCTTTTGAAGCAATGAAATTATAAAATAAAATAACATAACTTGTCTTAAAAAAGGATCATTCCATTTGCTATGAGTTATTTACCAGTGCATTCTTCTACCAACTTGATTATAGTCTTTACAACACTGTCACAGATTTACTTTAGATCAATTGACTGCTGCGTGCACTGTCATTCATCGGTACATGTTAGGGCCGTAATTGAGCCTGGTCCAAGTTTCTGATTCCATCTGAAAGCTACTGCAGCTATGACCTTTTGACCCTATCCTGCCAGAAGCCTCCATAGTACCCTGTGAATTCAGATCCATTAATCCAGCAGGATTTACCAAGCTTTATCCTGAACATGTGCAGCATTCTCTCATCTCACCAGCTTCTGTGCTGCCCGGAGTTGGTGCATCAATTTCAGATGCACTTCTGTTTTTTCATTTGTCTCTTTTCCAGAATGTGTTGTGACCAAGTGAATGGGTTGAGAGAACCGAAGCTCACATAAAGGTTAACTGTTATCCATGTTTATTCTGTTCTCTGCTTATCTGTCATTCAATATGAAAGGAGGCTCAGAAATAAGGAAATCACTTTTTTGTTGTGCCCTTCCACTCGTGGACATGCCATGTCTTTATGCATCTCACAATAGTGCAGTAAGGTACCCACGCTACCTTTGGGCTAAATATGTACTTGTCCCTATGCCATCCCTTAGAGCAGCAACCCTCAGACAAAACCTTTTTTTTCTTCAGCAGTCTTATTCGTATCTTATTCGCCATTACAAAAAAAAAAAAATAGTTGCCAGAATGGCAACATGATGAAACGAATCACTTTTGGTTCAGTTATTTGCTATGAAAATTAGTAGTTCGTCAGAAATTGAATTTATCAATGACGGGTCATGTCATTGTTAAAATGTTTATCCAATATATCAGTTTAATCACATACAAAGTATTGCAGCAAATTTCTGAATAGTAAAACTATCTAGTTGTGGCTATGTAGATGGATTGTTGGCTTTTACATCTCATTTTCATAATATTTTCCTCATAGGTCTCCTAGTTATTGTGAGTTTCTAAGTTTTAGTGACTTGATTTTTGACATTACAGTGTTATTTGGGGACCCGGCATCCCTTGGTGCTTCCTAGTTAACATCTTAGCTTACAAACTTTTAGACTACAGCCAAATAGTACCAAAATAGTAATGAAATATTTCATGTAACATATTTAGTCAACATGTTTATTGGATGAAATAAAAGCCTTCTGTCACTAGCAGAGTTTGGCGCATCTCAGCACTTTATGTATGTACCTGATGAAATGCAGCTCATCTTATTATGGGGAATGTTGAAATTGTATAGGAGAACAGAGTTGTACATTTGTATAAATGCATCAACATTTACATTACTTATCTTTCATAACATCTGTGTGTGACCCACCCACATGGTCACAAGGCTTTCAATCAAAGAGACACATTCTAATGAACTAAAGTTTTGCCCATAGCTATTAATAGTTAGTTGGTGTTAAATGTTTGAATGGAATATAGTATAAAGTGCTATCAAAGTTTATCCCATAATCCAGGAAGTAAGACTGATTTAGGTACATTTAAGAGTATCTCACTGTCTGTAACTTTCACCTAGTAACTGCAGTTTAAGTTCTGTCATTTATTCTAGTTCACCAGTCCAGTGAAGTATTGCAGCATCATATTAAGTGGACATCGTCAGCCAGCGTCATTTGTTATGCTTTCATGGCTTAAGCGTTCAATTATACAGCAGTTATTCAGGCCTTCAAAGTTGGACCACTGAAGACAGGGATTCACGCTGCTAGCTTCGAGTCACCATTTCGCTTCAAGTAATGAACAGCAGAGTGTGGGCAGAAATGAATATTGATCAGATTTTATGAGTCCATATTCAGCTGCGAAAGAAATACAAAAGAGAGATGCTTCTTCTTCACGCTGCACCAACGATGTACTAGCTGTCCTTGCTTTCCACATCTTTCATCACTCTGTGGAACGTTCAAGGTAGCAATCAATCTATCATTGAAGAAAAACAAACAAAGGAATAACAGATGCACCCATGCTCATCACTGACCGCCAACCCCCTTCAGAGTGAAAAGAAACAACGTTGACAAAATGGATTGGAACAAGCTGAGACAAAGACTCGGACGGCACCGTACTAAACGCAATTCAGCCTTATCTGCCAGCAGACTTATCCAAGCCTCAAAATGATTGTTTCACTCAAATAAACAGATTGAATGTATCATGCATCCTTGGCACAGATTGAAATAAATCTTTCAAATCAGATTTTTTTTCTCAGTTTTTTATTTATTTTTTTTTTATTTCTAAAAGTAATTTCTTAGCTGGCCTCTCTGTCAGAGAAGCTGCCTCTCATAAATTCTCCTGCGAGAGTGCATAAATCTCCCTTACTGATAACGTCTGGAAAGAGAGGGAGTGAGTAAGGCTGTGTGATCTGTGTGCATTTATCTAGCTTTTTGTGTGGGTGCGTGCATGCGTACTCATAAATCTGCTTGCAAAATACTCAAGTCTATTCCTGCATTTATGCATTCGCTCCTTCTGCACTGCCTGTACCCTGCACATATAGACCTGTAAATATCCATTTTGTCTGCACACAACACACAGTAAAATTTCATAAATTGTTTAATGAAAATGTCTTATATTCCCTTTTTCAGTATTTTTACATACCAAATCTAAACAAATGACTCCTTTACTTTGGGTTTTTTTTGGGTTATCCATCCATCCATCCACAGTATGCTGAAATCTGGACATATTTTTATAGTTTTTTATGCTCTGTAGAGAATACAAATTTCTGCACAAGCTCAGTAACTTTATTTTATGTAATATAACCGCTGAAAATGAAACATAACATTTGGTCTATGCATATGTAACAGCATCTTTTATACTTAAAAAAAAAAAATAGGGATTACTGCATCAATAAGGAGGCAAAAAATAAAATCATTTGTAACAGTGTATGGATGTCTTAGAACCTCACAAAAGGGTTTATGTCTTTTTTCGTTTACGTTTTATTGCTTTGTTTTCATGAGCAAGGCTGATGAATTGTAATTGACCACACATAAACTATTGGTGTTTATTAAAATGTACAACTAACATTTTTTTTTCTTTATTATTGAGCATAGTGGTTGCACTCCAATTGAACCTTTCAGTAGAAACTGAGAAACAGAAATAGAACTTTACAATAAACATTCAAAGTAAAGTTTGTTTTGTGTGTGTGTGTTTTTTTTTTCTAAAGTTATAAAATTGGAGATACTTGTATGTGACAACATTTTTGCAAGAATTTCATATTTTATGATGTAAAAACAAAGCAACACAATAGCCCTTATGGACCAATATGCTGATGATCTGTGTGTTATAATTGTATTCTCTGTATGTGTGTGTGTGTGTGTATACATGTCTCTGGGGCTGACTAAAAGCGTGTATCTGTTCCTCTCCCTCATACTGTGTCTGTGTATTGAACACTGCTGTGATGCTGTTCACTCTAGGTAGGACTGTAATTGCACTCTGCAGTGAATGCACCAGTGTATGTATTGCAACCCAACAGCTGCAGCTACATCAGCCCCACTGCAGAGTCTCTACTTTTCTCTTCAAGGTATACACTCATCTGCCCTCTGGCCTCCTCCACACAAACAAATCCTAAAGTAAAGCTGACTAATTGAAAATTCTTAAGGAGGTATTTGGGGATAAATAAATAATGTCATCACAATATCAAAATAGTCATAATAAGTCATATAAGACTCACATGGTGAGGCTGATTGGCGAAATATAGGCTTCCATTACTTGATGCATTGGTCTTACTTCAGTGAGCAGATGTTAACTCAGCAGATGTTAAAGTTAAAAGTTGGACTTGTCTAGATGTCTTGCATGAAATTGACTCTATGGCAGAAAATTGTCTCTACACCCTTTGATGAAGTAGCTTCATCACACAGAGAAAAAATGAGAAAATCCTTGAGATAAAAATTTAATAAAAAAAAATTCAGACAAAACAAATAGCGCAAAAAGAAGTAATTCCCCAATATTTAGCGCCCCTGGAAATGACAGTGAGAAGAGTGTAACTGAAGCACATTTAACATTTAAATTGTACATCTGTAAGTTAATTGGTGTGTGTAGGGACCTTCCAGCTGTAATCCTTACCTTCCTGATTAACTCCAGTTACTGCTCCAGCAAATATGATGTTGTCAACCATCAACATGGATTCACCTTCAAAATTCAGGGAGCAGCTATAAAAATATGTATAAATATATAAGTGTTGATTTGCAGGAAAGAGTAAAATATTAACACTAATAGTTAAATGAATAATGTTGAATATATTGACATAAAAATATAATGTTGAATATATTGACATAAATCAATGCTATTGATCATCTACAGCAGTCATGGCCTTTGTGGTAAGGAAGTGCTTGTGGTTGCTATGGAAGAAAAGAAGTTAGGGGCAGCGGTGGCGGAGTGGTTAGGGAGTTGGCCCCAGCATTGGGAGGTCAAAGGTTCAAATCTCAGACCAGTAGGTTGCCCTGAGGTACCCTTGAGCGAGGTACCATCACTGCTCCCGGGCACATTAAATAGCTACCCCATGCTGCACAGTGTGTATGGGTGAAAAGCAGAGGTTGAATTTCCTTGAGGCTCCATGTGCTGTGTTTCACAATGACAAAGTCATTAGTCCCTTTCACTTTCATACTTGTCGGTGACGACATGCATTCTGTAATAGACGTTCATGTTGTAGAGAGCAAAAATAAGATTATTCCTTCGTTTATCTCTCCGATACATTCCCACCATGCTTTTTTCCTTCCATTTCCAGTGATTACCGACTTGTCTGCAGTTTAATAATCTTCAGGAGCTTGCGCCTAATGAATTAAGTCACTCCACCTAATTGCTTGCCACATTTCAAGATATGCATGTGTCCCTGTGTGTGTGTGTGTGTGTGTGTGTGTGTGTCTCTTTGTGGAAATGTATGTGTGTGTGTGAGAGAGAGAGAGAGACAGTGAAATCAAAATGGGGGTCTGAATAGGGCTGGTGAATTTTAAAGAGGTAATTAGAGACACTTAGAATGGTCATGTTTAGCATGTTTGTATTGTTGGGTTCAAATAAAATGATGGCACAATGGGTCTAGGCTGCATTGTGGAGGAAACCCTTTAGAATATTCCAGTCACCAGGATCCGATAAAGTGAAAAGAGGGTCAATGTGTTATTAAGTATGTAATACCATTTCCTCACCTTAAAGGTGCTAAAGACATTAACATGTCAGGTCTTTAAGCAGAGAGGAAAGTGACAGAGTGAATGTCCACACTTTCTGCTCCACATTTGCATTCTTACGTTTTCATTAGTTTTAATGCATCTGAGGAGAATTATCCATTATTTCTATTTGCGACATCAATACCCAACAACTGTCCAACATCAAACTCAAGCTTAATGGGGAAAAAACACAGACAAGATTATCTCTCAGTGTATGTATAAGTGCAGAATAAACACAAACAACGTAACTAGATGTAACGTAAAAGACTTAAAATGTCCTTTGACATTTTTTTGAGAAAAAAAAAAAAGACTTCACCATAGAGAAAATGGCATGTATTAAATGTGACAGGGGAACTCATAAAGATATGAATGAAAGTGAAAAAAAGTGAAAGTGACCATTCTTGTCATGGTGAGTAAACTGCACACAGTGAGGCACAACGAAATTACACCTCTGCACACCCACACACAAACACATGCAGCAGGGGGCAGCTATTGAAGGCACCCGGGCAGCAGTGATGGCGACGGTACCTTGCTCAAGGGTTCCTCAGGGCAACCTACTGGTCTAGGATTCAAACCAAATGAAAATGATGCAGTTAAGTTAATGTTTATTTCTTTTAAATAAATTGTTTTTTGATTATATTTAAAGTTAAAAGGATTTGTTTTCTGAATACCTTTCAGAGTTTGACATTTTAATTTTTAAGAAATGAAACGGGTACTTTACCTTTTTAGTTTTGCACAAAATTATTTGTGTGCACCTTTGGCCCGTTTGTTCTTAAGTGAAAATAAAGGCGTCATAAAAATGCATTTTTTCCTAACTTCCTTTTAGAGGGTACTTATCAAAGTACTTTGCATACTGTTTTCATGCACAGAAACCTGTTTAACACAGTACACAAAAGACAAAATGCAAGAGGTCCACTATGACCAAATTTTAAAGCATTTTAGTGTGTGGTGATTCTGGCCAAGTAGGCTCAGTAGTTGTGGTTGCATAACAATGCGGGTAAAATGCCAAATTTATATATGTCCTTCTTTTGTCAATTGTCAATTTTTCTGTGGTAAAAAAAAAACAAAAACTTTTTCCAGTTTTTCTCCTTTTTTGAAAGACTAGAGGTAAAAAAAAAAAAAACACTTTGTGTTTCCGATTTTCTAAGCTTGTCAAAATCCTTCATCTGGTGAGTCTATAAAGGGACTGTTTCACCTCAAAATTGTGAAGTAAAGTGTTATCTCTTCTGAAAAATATGTACCAGTCCAAGCCATTATTTCTTTATGTCGAAGTGACAGAAAATTGAGGGAAATTTGAAAAGATTATTTTTGTGTGAATTTTCCTTGAAGTATGCTGTGCAGTATGATAAGCTATAGTGGGCCTTAAATTTCACACATAAATACACCCCCCCCACCCCCCCCCCACACACACACACACACACACACACACACACACTTTTTCAACAAAGTAATTAAGTCATCAGACTTTACCATCAGCATCAAGCTAAATATTTGATTTGTGTCACTGTTGAATGCTTGGACCCCTACTGTTGCTTCAATCAAATCTACCCCCCCACATACCACGATCCATATTTGAACTACAGGGTACAGGGCCTACATGCTACAAGTAATGCAAAGGTGATGTAATCATTGCCAGATAAACTCTCACATGGGTGTAGTTTGTGTGTGTAATTGTGTAAGTGTGGTTGGGGGAGCGCATCCAAGGAAGACCTATATTGCCTTCAGATATGGGTGTGTGAGTGTGTGTGTGAGAAAGATGAACTTGTGCCATGTCGGCCATGCCGAGCAATGAGGTGCAAGTCATGTCTGACCCTGAGGGTATAATGCGTCTATCATTTACTTTTGCTTCCACTAAAAGAAAACAGCTTTTTTCCAACCTGATCTCCCTCTGCTGCATCTGTACAATACTGTTACCACAGCAATTCTGAAGTGCTTATGTGTGTTAGAGGTCTGCTGCTCAACATGAGCCAGACTGGACCTAACAAAACTTTTAGATTCAGGTTTGGTTCAATTTTTATCTTGCAATACTGGGCTTGGGTTTGTTTTCTTAGAAGTGATTTTTCTTTTTTGAGATTTTGTGCACTTTCACACATTTTCTCTTCCTTGCATTCCTATGCTCACTCACTCTTATTCTCTTCCTCACATGCATCATATTTTCTTTCTCTTTTGTAATGGTAGCTGCATTCACAATAGCTCAGAGTTTGAGGGAGTGGATAAATGTGCCTCTCCCTGAAACCCTGGATGGTGAGAGAGTTGTGTTGGGCTGGTATAAAGGTCACAGTGAATTTTCCATGGCTTGTTAAGTTTGCCTAGAATATGTTCTGCAAGTATAAGCAAGTTTTTTTTTTTTTGGAAGGAATTTTTTTTACAGATGTGAAATACCAACTTATCTCAGTAGGACGTTTTCAGTCGCTCAATCTAAGCTCTAAGTAACTACGTTGAGCTTTGTAGAACAAAGCCATTCCTGTCTCTACACTGTATGTTAGCTGATACTGTGAAATTTAACAGTATCAGTCAGATCAGGTCAGGTCAGGTCTCAGAGGTGTCTCAGGTTCAAGCCTCAACTACATACCAAAAAGCGCATGCAAGTGCAAACCTCTAAATCATACCGAACATCTGTTCACTTGAACATCACACTTAAAAAAGAAGCCAATAGGCAGCTGCTGCAACACCTTTCAATTGACTTCTGTGTTTTGAGACAATAGGTTTTAGTCAATGGATTTTCTGTTCAGGTAAATTATTGTCTGAGGTAATCTATCAGATTCTGCAGATAGAGATCAGGTTGAGAAATGCTGGAGTGTTCTTTTCAATGACATCAATATTTAGTTTTGATGCTTGACAATGCAAAGGAATTGCAAACGTAATTTGAAAACTGACAGGTTCACCAATTCCAGGTTAAGCTTCATCAGTTCCAAGCATGACGTTTTCTATCAAATTATACCGTATGCACACATCCTCTGGAAAAGATGATGTCTTTGTTTCAAGTTTGCTCCAGTAAACTTTTGTAGACCATGCTCTCGTTTCCTTTCTTCTGATTGAGTCTTCACCTCTCTGTTCAATGTCAGCAAGTGGAGAAAAGAAAATGTAACTTTGGCCTTCAGTTAAAGGGGTTAAGACTTTCTTTTCACTTTCTCTCATCAGCTCTGTCTGATCATTTTAAATGCATGCTGTTTACCATCTTGCTGTACACCAATTTAATGCCTGGCTGCTTTGCATAAAGCAAATTTGAAGTTGTGCAAAGGAGAAAGCACGAAGGTGTGGTGTAATTTTGGTGCTGTCGACTGGTTCATGCATGTTTGCGTGTCTCCCAAAAGGACTAATCCACACAAATGAAGGTCATTAACAGCAACCAAAGTTACGCCACAGACCTGTGCAGAAAACGGTGTGTGATATTGCTAATTAAAGTCAATGATGCGGCGGAAGCTTCTTCGTGCTGCAAGTACACCCCCCACCTCAGTCCTTCCAGGCAGAAAGGCATTGATTCTAAATATCTATGAATTTTCATGCTCACACTTATGAGTGCACAAAAGCCAGTCAAACACATAGAAAATAAAATCTTGTTGGCCTAGTCATTGCTGTAATTCAATTTCCCTACCAGATTGGTTTGATAAATCGAAGTCTCTACACAACGTAAGGGAACACTTCAAAGGCCCGAGTGGTTCTACACTGTGAAAGAGGGATGTGTGGAGGAAAGAAAGGGAGAAAAAGTAAATAAATCACTTTGTTGGTATCAATTATCAGATGACTGTTGATCAATCGTAACTGTGCCATAATGATTTCTTGTCACATATTTGAGGAATGAGCAATGGCGTCTGCTTCTGTTTTCTCCCCCCTTTGCTTCGTTTCCTCCCCCATTCCTCTTTTCTCACTCAGTGGTCCCTGAAGCGAAGGATGAAAAGAAAAGCAGATGTTTAATAAACATCAGGATTTGTTTGAGGAACTCTTTTTTTGCTTCTGCTCTTTTTTGTTTCCTAGAGAGGAGCTCATTTAGGGAGCGCCGATTTTTAACAAGTGCACAAGCTAATTGTGTTCCTTGGCTGTGTAATTTTCCCACTGATGGGCCCCGCCAACCCAGCTCACTACCACAAAAGCCTGTCTGACACCATGACAATTACCATTACCCCAAACACACCACACGGCACTTGTGTTTTTTTAGCCACCAGCATGAGAAGAAAAAGAGGGCTATACGTTCCTCTTTGTACTCCTTCTTAATGAAGCGTTTAGCCTGTGCCTAATGGAAACAAATGTCAAGCTTTTAGCAGCAAACATCTCATGTGCAGGAAGAAGTACTTAAAGCAGAGATTCAGCAAATGGTTTCTTAATAAAGTCCCAGAAAAGACCTGCTAGAGGTTCATTTTAATCAGGGTTGAAATTTGGTACCAACTCAAATATAGGCTAAATATATCTGCCTTACCAGCAACTTTGGATCAAAGTTTTTGATCCAAGCCCAATTGAAGCCTGACATAGTCCTGACCAAACCAATCTAAACTGCTAGTTTAAAAGTTTAAAGCTAATTATTTAAAATGTTTAAATCTGGTTTAAAATGTATTTATTTTATGTCATCCAGCAACATTTCCATTTCCAAGATTTTAATCTGCATAAACAAAAAGCCACATAGGTTTATGCAAAATTGTAATGTAATTCTGTATCCCTTGAAAGCAGTGCTCCTTTTATAGAGAATATAGTGACTTAAAATATTGGAGAAGTCTTCTCTTTGAAGTATTAAGTCACTAGTAACCCAAATTTCCTATTGCTCTCACTGCTGCAAACCACTTTGTTCCATGTGTATGTATGTTTGTGCTCCGGCAGCACGTATACTAAAAATGGAATGAAACAGAGAAGATTAGCATGGCCCCTGCACAAGGATGATGGCAAAATCGTGAAGCATTCCTCACTGGAGCAGCAGTTGCCTAGTGGTTATGGAAAGGGTCCCATGATCTGAAGGTCGTGGGTTTGGGTCCTGGAGCTGTAGGTTAGTTTAACGTCCCCTTCAACAAGGTATTGTCCTCAAAACTGCTCCCAGTGTGCAGGATATGGCTGCCTACTGCTCTACTTCAGTCTGATAGTTTAAACACAGAGAAAGCATTTTATTGTGGTTTCACGGTGTGCTGTGGGTGTCTCCACAATGACAAATCATCACTTTCACTTTCACATGGGTGTGTTTATTATTACTATCATTGTTATTATTATTATTATTATTATTATTATTATTATTATTATTATTATTATTATTATTATTATTCAATGTTTTGGAAGATGTAATAATTGCCTATCCCCACAAACAGTAATGGTTAGGTATTTTGCTTAACAGTTCCTTCCTGCCATGTAAGTGGTTCTTTGAGCAATGAACCCACCAAGTTCCATGATGATAGCCAGAAGACTGGTATGTTACACTAAAGGAGTGACTCCTCCATGCTAGATTTAAGCTGTTGGATCTTGCAGTGGCAAGAATGAATGTTACAAGCAGCACTAGTCAGTTGCAATGATCTCTTGTCAGATGTTGCGTAACTTGACAGTACTGACTTCCAAGAAGTAAAGGATGTGCATTAGGTATGAGCAATATCAGGTGGCTAGAGCAGCACAGCCACACAGGAAATACAGGTGTTTTCTGCAAGGCCAGGAGCATGTCATTTAAGTTTTAGCTGTTGTGATTTTACTATTAGCATATATGCAATCAACAGTCTTTTGCTTGGATTTGCTGTTGAATAGGAAGCAGGCACAGGCCTCAAATCCTTTTGGAGGGTCTAAGCAGGCTCAGGGTTGATGGATGGTTGACAACGAACGGGGTTTGATGTTGCACATGAGCAACAGGTTTGTTGAAGCGTGGTGTCAGACAAGAGATGAAACAGTCAACTAGATGCTTCTTTACAAAGACACCAGGAAAGGCTCAAGATAAGGTAACATTGCAGTGTTGTAGCTTGCTTGACTCTTTAAACAGTGAACAGATAATTCAGTGTTTATTTGTGCCCTCTAGTTCAGCTCTATTGGATTGGTTTGGTTGTAAAGAAAAGTACACTGTAAGTTTATCATTTTCTAATGCAAAATTTCTTTTAGATATTCTTCTAATAGCCTTCTTTTTGCTGCAGTCAAAGTATAAATTAAGAAAATGCACACAGGCATTTTGAATGGATTCATTTAATGACAGAGTTACGTGATGAAGTACATTCTGATACAAATCTGCACTCAAGTTCTTCATTTATTTAACATATGTGACCTCTGTGACCTCCAGTCCAGCTCTAGGTTCCCTTTAGGTTCCACAGTTCTAATCATGTTCTCCATCCAGCAGATGATGTGTGTCTTGCAAGAAGCACTGACATTTTGCTCTGCTGTCTAAAACAATGGCACATTTCCATTAATGTTTAAATGGTTTGATCTGTAGGTTGGAGAAAGCTCCTGTTGAAAAATACTTTCCTCCGTGTCACAAATGTCCTTTGAATGTTGTTAGTCACTCTGCAAGTTTCACTCAGCCACTGTTCAGCTTTCATGAGTGAAGAATTCAGATTTTTGAACCATATTGTGACGAAGTTGAGAACAATAACATGACTATATGCTGTGACTTTGTCTGCAGTCTGTAGGCTTCTGAGCTGCCCACCCAAATCACCCATCACCCAAAATTGTCCTTGCGCTCTCTTTCTCTTCCACCCTCTGAATGCTAATGATAGCTAATGCTAATTAAAGCTATTTTTTCTCCTCTTGCTTTTTCTATCCTGTTTTATATAGACCATCTAGACCATCCTCCACAATTGACTTAATCCTCCATCTCCTCTCTCTATCACTTCTTCTCTGCATGGTGTTTGTAATTAACACTCAAAGACTTTTTCCTCCTTTCAGCCACTCTGTCAATTTCACTCACTTCACTCACTCCCCTCCCTTTCCTTTTTCTCCATGAACATTGAAGTTGTTCTGTCCACCAGCCCCATGGCTGGGTGAATGAGTGTTAGACCCTCTTGGCCTTTTTCACCGCTTATGCTGCTCTACTGGAACTTAGTCTGGTGACAACCCTCTCATCAAAGTTCCACTTGTTCATAGCTCTTGGGAGAGGTTTACTTCGCTGTTCAGCCTTTCAGCACAACTCTCTTGCATGCGGCATGCTTGAAGGCAGTTTTGTCCTCCCCTTTGAAGCCTCTGGTGCTGATAAGGGATTTGGGAAAGTCATGGAACATGATGAGAGGATTTTTCAATATAATTTGTCTTTGTGACAAAACAGCCACTGGCATTTCATGTTTCTTTTCCTGTACATCACCAATATCAGTATTAATACATTTTTGTCACTGTTAGCAGGAACCCAGTGATAAGTCAGTGACCATAGAGACTAGCAATGCGCTCAATTGAATATACATCTATCATCTTCTGTATTTTATTTTTGGTGCTGTATTTTATTTTCTAATTATTGAGTTAATAAAGTTTTAAAAAGTTTATTCTTTAATATATCATTTATATTATTTTTATATTTTCTGTATATTGTTTTAATATTTTACGTATAGCTTATGTAGTGTGATTGACTGGGGAATTGTCTGCCATGCACAAGTGTTAGAATAGACTTCAGAATTCCCCCCCAATGCATCCCACTGAGGATAGGTGTCTATAATAGTGGACAGATAAACGGTTGGATTTATATGTTATGGGAGCTTGCAAATTTAAAGAAGCATTGAAGTAGAGCACTGAAGCATTATGGGAGTGTTCTCCATGCTGCAAGATCTAACAACCTGTCCTCTGTCTTGATTCTCCTTGACCTCTTGGCAGCCTTCGACACAGTGAACCACCGGATCCTCCTGACCAATATCTCCAACCTGGGGATTGCTGGTACAGCCTGGCAATGGTTCTCCTCATACCTACAGGATCGACAGTACCAAGTGTCATTGTTGGGCCATCGGTCCAATCCACGAAATTTGATAACTGGTGTTCCCCAAGCATCTGTCCTCGAACCCCACGACTGAGCTTCTCTACCTGGAAGGCCTTCATATCTCCTTTGGCAGTTCACTTCTCCTCCCATCTAGAACTGCTAGGAATCTTGGTGTCACTTTCGACAATGAGCTCTCCTTCTCCTCTCATGTTCTTAATCTTTCTAGCTCCTGTTGACACCTCCTCTTCAACATTAGAAGAATCCGTTATTTCCTCACCACCCTGGGAACCCAGCTACTGCTCCAGTCATCTCGAAACTGGACTACTGCAACTCTCTTCTGGCAGGTCTTCCACTGAAGGCAACGAGACCACTACAACTGATTCAAAATGCCTCTGCAAGACTCGTCTTCAACCATCCCAAGTTCTCTTTTTCTATTCCTTTGCTGCGGGACCGGCTCCCAGTGGCTACAGGTTTAAAACTTTAGCTCTTGCTTACAAGGCTACTAATAGTCTTGCACCATCTTACCTGACTGCTCTTATCAAACACTGTGTCTCTTCTCATCCTCTCATCAAGCACTGCTTGTCTTTAACCCCCACTGTTGAGAAAAAGAGGAAGACATGCATCAAGACTCTTCTCAGTTCTGGCCCCTCAGTGGTGGAACGAACTCCCCCTGGTTTTCAGAACTGCTGAGTCCCTTGCTGTCTTCAAACATCGATTAAAGACCCACCTGTTCTTGGAATTTCTCAGGGAATAATCTTCCCAAACCATCTACTCTCCTACCTCTGCTCCCTCTTTTCCTTAAACCTCTACTCTCTTTCCTGTCTTTAAAAAAAAAAAAAAAAAAAAAAAAAAGTTTAGGTGTATATACTTGTCACAAGGACACTTAGTTTGTTGCTTAGGTTGTAATAGCTAATTAGCAGTTGCTGATCTGAGCTGGTTACCAAGATGATGATGATGATCTAATGTGGAAACAAAGCACTGTTGTAAGTCGCTCTGAATAAGAGCATCTGCTAAATGCCATAAATGGAAATGTAAGCATTGAAGTAGAGAAGTCTCTGTAGTAGAGTTGGACTGAAGTATCCAAAGAAAATTAAGAACTTTTGATTAAGCTGTAATTAAAAGCAAAGGGATATATTGTGATCCACATTGACATCACAATGCAACATCATGACATTACAGAAAATGAGCATTCTAGAAATTGTGAACATTTCACTTTCACTTTTAGTTATGGAACTGCATGGTTGGACCCCAAGTTTTAAGCCATCTCAGTTATAGTGCTCTTCCCGCCTCCCAGCTAGATTACAAAATATCCAGCCATCATTACAAAGTACCATGATTGTGAAGTGTGAAATACTGCTATTTCAATTGGATCTTAAATCTTTTACAGGTAATACAGGTAATTTGATTTTAATCCATTTTTCTGTAATCTAATTGTTTAGCTCCATGGTCCAGGAGGAACATTGTTTCGTTTCACAGTGTACAGCGAATATGGTTGAAATGACAATGAAACCTACTTGAGTTGACTTGACTTAGCAGTTTTAAAGTAAAACCAAGATCAGTTATTACTTTTTAATTGAGTTAACATAAAAGTAATCCATATATGTAATCCACAAAATCGAGAGATTGCTTATGACATCCCAGACGTAAAAAGAACACATTTGTTTACACATTTTATATGTATAACTTTTAAAAATTAAAATAACTTTAAATACATTTTTCATGAACACATCATGAAATGCAAACTAAAACATTATTATAGTATGGGAGGAGGGTACATGGGGGATAATGGAGTAAGTCCATTACATCATACTTGTAATTTAATGTTTCAAAATGAGCATATAATTTATATACATTATATAAATATATATATACATGTACTCAACAAATCAGAGGAAATTATGTGAATAATGCCAGTACAGGGACTACTAAAAACTAAAAAAAAAAAAAAAAAAAAAAGCAAAACAAAACAAAAAAAAATTATAGTTCCTGTCCAAGCTTGTATATGATGTACTCATCATGCAGAAAATCTCCATGAACTGGCGAAAAACCAGAGGGGCTTTGCTCTCATTACAGTAGTATTTGGGTTAGTTGAAGCTAAACACAGGCTGGAGCACTAGTCCCTGTAAGTATGCCAAGTGTGTGTGGCTGCACACATGCATGCATGCATGCACATGTGTGAATGCATGTCCCTACGACAGGTTGAGGTTACTATGTTGACTATGAAGGATCCTGAGCAGTGAAGTGTGAAATGAGAGAAGGGGAATGCTCCAGCTACTTCCGTAACACACGCACCCACACACACATACACGGACAATGACACACACGTGCACATACACACAACCCTGCACTCACTTAAAGAATCGTCTGGGAATTGTCACATCAAAAAAATCTGCCCCTGGGACGCTGGCTGATGATGTCACAGGGAGGACAGAATTAGAATGAGGTTAACATAGGGTGGTTAACCTTCATCGTTCTTGGACCACCAGGGAGGGGGAGTGTGCCAGCAGTAATCTGAAGTAGGTATTACTGTACTATTATACAGTCCAGTTACTACAACCATGCAAAAAGATACATAGAGACCAGTCACTGAGACATGCATTGAGAGTACATTATTAAGGGGTTATTATTGTTTCTTCTCTTAAATATAGATTTATGGGTGTAACTGTTGTTATATAACTTACTGTATAACTGAAGAAATAGCTGTTCAATTAACTACAATTTTGGATTGTGAGAATGTGCTAGCTAGTAAATCATATTACATACAATTCTAAAATAAATAGAATTAACAAATCAGGGTGAAATAACTTTTTGAATTATAGGTTTTAGTCACTGAATTTTATACATTTACATCATGATTGTAGACAGGCATTGCAGATCTCAGTGCAGTGGGACCACCAGTGTACCATAGTCCATTCAACTTTTATTGTCTCCCACTGAAGTGGAATAAAAGGAATCCGTAAACAAATTTTGGATGTTCCAAAGTCCAAGTTTGATGAAACTTATTTAGATTTGAGTTGGTATATTCATCTCCCCTCAGGGATATTGTTACTATCTCCATAGCATCGTTTAGCCACCTATTGTTGCCACTAATGAAATAATGCACAGTTCACATTAATTTTATTACATTTATGGCTACATTCATAATTCTAGTATACAGTAATACGACTATATATATAATCCAGAGAGTAAAGTTGACACATTTACAGTGGAAATGTAATGGAACTATGAAAAGTGTTAATATACTGTAAAATGTAGGGTCCGACTAAACAAAAACATAGTAAAGGTATTTACACATTGCATTCCCCCATTGCATACCAATTCTGCTATGAGACCAAAAATAAAGTGTTGCCACATGGACACACACACACACAAACACACGCATAGCATACCAGATTCCAGGTACTACTTTGCCTGCTATGTATGCAATCTCTAAACTATAAAATAACAGCTCTGGCAATTGGCTCTCCTTCTCTCATGTACAAAGGCTTACAGGACTGAGAGCAGGAGGGAAAAAAGGCATAGTGCTGGGCAAAGTGTGGAGAGAAAGAGCGAGAGCATGTGTGTGTATATTTGTGGGTGTGGGTACATGTGTGTGTGTTTATCGGCAGCGGCAGACCTTGTGCTGGGCTGCTGGCGACCTGCTCTGTCCATCCATCCTTGGCTTAATGGATGTAAATGATGAGGGCACAGTAAGCATCTAGTGCCCGTGTGCAGGTTGGCAGCCTGTGTGCAGCTCACTGGCACACTCATGCCAGAGAGAGTGCTGCAGGCACTGGGACATGACAAGACCCATGGTTGTAGCTCACCAAGAGAGAATAAGAAGGCTTTGTAGTGTGGCCAGGTAGCGCGGCGAGGTAGAAGAGGCTGAATGCCTCATACACTCATACACATATGTGTAAAAACCCTAAAATCTAATTTCTAATATAACATAGCATTCCTCAAAGGATAGTTTCAAATAGGTACAATGTAAATAAACCCTCTGTTCTCACCAGTGAATGAACACTATATCTATAAATAGACATATTTACACACACATCTATACACATAAACACCCTTTTCTGGTTTTGAACGAAGGACAATCTTCTCACGTTACTTGAATCTCCCTTAAATGCCTAAACATAACTAACTCACATTTTGCTTTTCACCAAGTGAAAATGGCTCTTATAATGTGCTGACTGACTTGAAAGGTTCAGTACACTGGGTCTTGCGTGTTTCTCATAAACATGTCTACCAAGAAAATAAAATTCTAATTGTTTAAAAATTTAAGATCTAGGCAGTTCCTTTACTGTGCTGTAGTCTAGTCTGAAGTAGTAGGTATATTGTTTTTAATTGAGTTGATGATGGTCATGAAAATTAACCTATAATTGTTATAGTGACCCAAAGGTTAGTCTAGCCAGAACATAGCAACCTTACTACAGCATGTATCTACCTTTAAAAAAACACATTTAATTTATAACTGTGATATGATTTTCATTTTTCCAATTATTCTTTCCTCGCTAGTTATGTCTGGTTCCACCAGCTCATGTTGCCATGTTTTAAATCCAACAGCAGTGGACAGGAGAAGAATCCTAAGTGTTATGTCAGCTAACATTTGTCTTTGTTGGTTAGCATTGCTCTAATAGTGTGGAAGAGGGAAGGCCATCCTACTCACTCACAGAGACAAAGGCCAACTCTGCTCTCCTAGACTCTTGAATGATTTTGTGACTCAGAGGAAGCATGTGCTAGCTTTCATTCTCCCAATAGGGTAGTAGGGTAAAGTCCTGACTGGTGGGTGAAACTGGACCAGTCTGAAATTAGGGATAAAATAGGGTTATATTAAAAAAAACTAAAAAAAAAGAAAAGAAGAACTCAGAAATTATTATAAAGCTAAGTAATAATTGCTTCCTAAGCAATTTGAGAACACAAGAAAAATTGCACATACAAAAAAGCATTATGTTATTTAGTTTTAGATATGAAAAATGTACTATTACTGGACTATTTAAAAAGGCTTGGTAATGTTTAGCTGTTTCATTAGATTGTGCTATTTCACACATGCACCACCCCCCCCTCTCTCTCTTTCTCTTTCTCCTTCTCTCTCTCTCTCTCTCTCTCTCCTGAAGTGCTGGCTATTTTTCCTGTCACAACTTAAACAGTTGTTCCCTGGGCCCAAGCAGTTTGCTTTTTCTTTCCTTTTTTTCCCCGGGCAAGCAGGACATTTTTGAGGGGGCGTCCCATGAGTTCCCCCTCAGCAGCACTGGGCTTGACAGGCGTTCGTTTGAGGCGATGTCAGCCTGAAATTATACTGTCTGTGAAGCCAAGTAACGAGCCAGGAACATGGCTGAGTGCAGCCTGCAGCTTACTACACAAGCATGAGGCGGCTATACACTCGGCAGAAAGAGATTGGGCTCTGTTTCTACAACCCTAATTAACTTCTTTAAAAGTCACTGATTGGCTGGAGCATGTGCTTTACTGGGAGGTAAGGAGGGGATGTAGCATCTTAGCTGGAAATCAGCTTTTCTCCAGTCGGGAGTTGGGTTTCAGGACTGGTGTACACTTTGGTGTTGAACCTTTTTGAGAACTATTATTTTTAAGAGGTGATGGTATAGAAACAGTTGTGGTTTATAGGTTTCAAAACATGTGGATGATGCAGTCAGAATACCATGTACACTTATTTATTCACTTTAAATGCCTACTCAGTTCACATTGGATTTTAAGAGAAGAAGCATGTGTGACAAGTTCTGAAAAGTATGTATTTTTATGTATGTATTTCTATCAAACTGCCTTATGCCAAGTTGAATCTTCAGACTGACGTTTTTCAGGGACATTTCAGAGAAATACGTTGTGGTGTACAGATTCATGATGAAATTATACTAACCATTAAGGTGTCTAACAAATGGCAGCAGACAGCCCATGATAGAGCTCATAAACTTTTACCAAAGCAACACAATGCTAATAAACCTTCAGAGATTCATATAGTGAAAGTGAAAAGTGAATTTTCTCGATCCGGCTGACACCCTAACCGCTAGGCCACCGCTGCCCCGATATATATATATATATATATATATATAAGGTAGCTCTCAAAAATTTAGAATATTGTGCAGAAGAAAATGAAAATTACACTACATGAAAACTAAACAAATGTTTCAAGCATTTGCCTGTTTTAATTTAGATAATTATGACATTGAGCTTAAAAAATAACTAAATGAATATATCTGAAATTACTAATTTAATTTAATTTTGACTTTGAGTAAATTGCTATTCAAATTATGTATCTCTGAAAACTAGTTCAGTTGACGCAGCCACAATCATGGAGAGGTCTGCTGACTTGACAGTTGTCCAGAAGACTATCATCAACACCCTCATCAAGGAAGGCAAGCCACAGAAGGTCATGGCTGAGATGGCTGTTCTGATGCATATTAATTAAAAGTTGACTGGATGGGAAGAGTAGTAGGAAAAATGATACGAACTTGGAAGGATTGACCTGAAAAGTAGACTCAAGAACTCGGGAGAGTGTCACAAGAAATGTACTGAAGCTGGTGTCAACACATCAAGAGCCACCACACACAGATGTCTTCAGGAAAGGGGCTACAACTACTGCATACTTAATATTATGCCACTCCTGAACCAGAGACTTCAGAAGTGTTCTAACTGGAGAAATGAGACAATGGACTGATAAAAGTACTGTTTTGAAAATTATTTGGAAATCAGTGCCCTAGACTCTGAAGGAAAATTAGAAAGGCACAAAATTCAAGGTGCTTGAAGTTCAATGTGAAGTTTCCTCAATCTGTGATGATTGGGTTGCCATATCATCTACTGGTGGTGGCCCACTGTGTTTGGTTAAGTCCAATGGGAAAACATCCGTCTACCCGAAGATTTTAAAGCACTTCATGCTTGT
This sequence comes from Hepsetus odoe, assembly GCA_017165825.1. NCBI lineage: Eukaryota > Metazoa > Chordata > Actinopteri > Characiformes > Hepsetidae > Hepsetus > Hepsetus odoe. Next base: position 15,743,080 of record CM029388.1, on the reverse strand, counting down.
ATCCGTTTTGATCTTGGGAAATATTCTAATTCTGAGATACTGGATTTCTGTTTTTCAGGATTTTAATGAGCATTAGGCCATAATTATCACAGTTTAGACAAAAGGCTTGAAATGTTACACTTTACATTAAATGAATATGGACTACACTTTCCTTCTTGAATTACATACTAAAAAAAATATTTGTTGATGCACCTATACCTGGACATGCATGATTAAAAGGTTGGGAGTGACAGTTGTTATTTACTGTGCGTATTGTAATCAGACATAATTAACTACGAAGTCAATCTGAAGTGGCTTGTGGTCTGAACTGATCGAATACTGCTTTTGTTCACCTGACCTTGTATTTGGGTTTGCATTGCTTCGTTGAAAGTATTTATATGTGTTGAATTACTTTGAACTACTATAAACATTGAACTATGAACTGATAAATCATGTTTAACATGGTTTATTTGTGTATCAAGATTTATCATTACAATCTTTAGCCAATCTGTTCTCATGCAGCTTCTTAGCTACCCTTTCATTCATTACTCATTCATTACTGGATAGTTTCAAACCACAGGACCATTGTTGACCAGCACTGCAGTGATACTTCCATGGTTGTGGTATGGTGATGCATGACATATGAGTATGCTGGGCAAAGTAATGTTGCTGGGGTCTGCATCACTGTTGCTGCTGGGTTGAAAGTGGTTAACTGTACAAAAACAAAATTCCAGTCAAGAGCAGTTCTGAGAAACTGAACGCTGATAATCATTAGTATGCACCAACAGATGGACAAAAGCCTCAAACTCTTCACCTGCAACACTGTAAACAGGTGAACAGGGCAGATGTTGATTTAAAATGTTTTTCAAAGTTTAAACTAATGTAAAATAGTAAATTAAAATAAACGTCAAAGTTTTTTATATTTGAATAAAACTCAAAATTGCTTCTTCAAGGTTGGTCACATTTTAGAGGTGAAGTTATTTCTATTAAGGTGGCCAGTGGTATATGAGCACACATAGTGGAAGCATGTCTGAAATATCATCTTAATCATTTATATACAGTACTGTGCAAAAGTTTTAGGCAGGTGTGGAAAAAATGCTGTAAACAAAGAATGCTTTCAGAAATTGAAGTGTTAATCATTTATTTTCATCAATCAACAAAATGCAGTGAATGAACAAAAGAGAAATCTAAATCAAATCAATATTTGGTGTGACCACCCTTTGCCTTCAAAACAGCATCAATTCTTCTAGGAACACTTGCACACAGTTTTTGAAGGAGCTTGACTGGTTGGTTGTTCTAAACATCTTGGAGAACTAACCACAGATCTTCTGTGGATGTAGGCTTACTCACATCCTTCTGTCTCTTCATGTAATCCAGACACACTGGATGATGCTGAGATCAGGGCTCTGTGGGGGCCAGAAGAACTGATGCTGGTTTGAAGGCAAAATGTTTTTTATAGCATTTTTTCCACACCTGCCTAAAACTTTTGCACAGTACTGTATATTTATATTTTCTTTTTTTATCATTTAGAAATAAAACTGAGTACGGCTTTATGATTTAAAATTCAATTTTGGATTTATTGCCTTGACAGTTGTTTCCACAATCAGCAAAAACGGCTTCGCTTGTCAGGGAGGTTCAGACTCCCACTTCGTTCAGCGCTGCCAGAAAATTCACATGACATCACTGCATGTGCAATAGCTCGCTTAGCTGCCAGCCGATTGGCTGAGTAGCAGCCAGGTCAGAGTTCAGACAGGAACTCCCATGTCCCTTGTGAAGAGAATGAGAGAGCTGTCACACGATCGGTGACGCCTCGTTTTAATTGACTGTATGTCACTGTGGAGACTGTGTTGATGCCGGGAGAACTGCTGCCTTGTCTTTGCTCTGAGCTGGTTCTCTGTTTTGCCAGTGGGTGCAGGGTTGGAGTGACTCACAACACATCTCTCCTGCAACATTTCGTGTGAGTGTGTTGTGAATCCTGGCCCGTGGCTCTTTAAGGCCTCCCTTGCATGTCAGTTCTATTTTAATCAGAACTCCTTAACTGCACCAGAGTATTGGGTGCTCGAGACTTTGAATAGTTCTTATCGGCTATGCTCCACATTAAATATTTACATCATGAATTACTTTAATGGCACAATCCCTAATGGTATTCAGTTGTCCAAGTGTGTATTTCTGTGCTTGTTTATGTGTCTGTGTGTTCTTGAGTGAGAGAGGGAAAGTGAGTACAAAGAGAAACAGTCTTGTCTCAATCCCAGCACTTTGCCTTACATCCTTCGAAGTAATAATAATTATCCAGAGCCTGAATTTATGTGAGGGAGAATCGCCTCCAATTGAACAGCTTGCACAAATGAAAAGGGCCTCATGAGTCATATGTGGGTTGGTGAATCGCTAATGTAAGTAAAAGTTAGTTCTAGAAAGTCTCTTTGCCATCTTAACATAAAAGAGCACATAGCAAACATGAAACATACTTATTAGAGACATAGAGTTTAAAATTTCAGACTTTTGAAGGTTCCACTATCACGTCACAGCAAAAACGTTGTGGGTTCAATACCCAGCTGGGGTGGCCTGGTTCATCCTGTGTGAAGTTCCCTGTGTGTTGCCCGTGTCTGTGGATTGCCTCACGGTCCTGAGACCTGGCCATCAGGTGACTTAGTGATGCTAAATTGCCCCCTAGAGCTGACTGTGTGTGAGTGTGTTTGTCTGAGACTGCCCTGCTATTGCATTGGTGACCTTCTCAGGGTAATTCTCTTCCTCTTGCCAGAGCACTTGGATATTGCCCAGCAACCTCACCATCCTAGTTAATATACTGTATTTACTTGTGTATTAGTCACACTCGTGTATACGCCGCACCCCTGATTTGGCTTTGAAATTTGGTCCAAAATTTATTGTTGAGTGTTATCTTGACATTAGAGATTTTGGATTACATGTAGGCAAAAATGCTAATATGTGTACATAAGCATATCACATAACTCAAAACTGGGATTTATGGTAAAATGTATTGAGTTGCTACGTACGCGGTCACTGGTTTATTCAAAATGGCGGCGTGTGAATTTCCTGGATTGAAATTTGTGAACTGAAAGTGATTTTTTGTGAATTATGTTGAATGACACTTTCAGATTTTTGCAGGTCAGTGTAGTACTATGTATTTTACTTGATAGGAAAGCACCAAAAACGTGTATTCGGCAATAATTTAGAGGAAAATTGCCTGGAAATGTGAACATTCACTGGTCTCTATGCGGAAGTGTCAATCACTGAAGAAAGTTCCCGTGTATAAATCGCAGATTAATTCCCCGTGTATGGGTCGCACCCCCATTTTTATAGTGGATTTTGGTACAAATTTGTGCGACTTATACACAAGACAATATGGTAAGCGATTTAGAGAATGGATGACAACATGAATCCAAAGTCTGTGCATTCTGTTTCTTGACATATTTCTGATCCTCCCACCTACTGCTACAAAATAAAATTTTTAATTTGATTTTTAAAAGCAAAACATTTGTGACAAATCAAGGCTTTTTAAAGGTATATTATGATGAATAGTGCTCAATTTGGCATAAGCTAAATCCTCAGTTAAGGGCACTCATAAAATCAATTTAGAATGTATTTTTTTTTTCTTAAGCAGCATGACAAATATTCACATGTAGTTGCATTTGGGCTAAAACTGTTTAGTACGCTGCAGTATTGTCTGACTGTCTAAAGTATTGCCTCTGTCTTAATCTGTGTGTTTTCCTGGTCTACTGGCAGTGAAGGCCTCCTGTGGCAGCTCCCATCTCACCCAATGACCTCACCACTGATGGCCCATCACTCTGGTCGCAACTCACACACACATACACACACACACACACAAATGCATGCATGTGGAGCTGGCCTTTCCACATCAACGCACATAGTGCGCACCCATATGCTTGTCACTCTTTTCCTTCCTTTAAAAAGAGCATGTGTTGCCCACCACCATGGCAACGCTCCTCGTGACTGGCTAGCCTGCCCCAGCCATGACCCATGGCGTTGTATGACAACCACGGATCAAGTCTTTTGAGATTACAGAGAGAGTATTGCCTTCTCTTCTTTCAGCCTGCACTCCACCACTGGGCCCTAAGCTCTGGCTGACGCACGGTCGAGGCAGAGGAGACAAAACCAGTGCGGCGATGACGGTGAGCTGACCGTTTCCACTGGACATTGACGGAAGAGACTCACCTCAAGTTTTCCACTTCTGAGTAGACTGGCTGGATCACATGCCGAGTTAATAGCTTACCACTTCTAAGTAAAGTGTTAAAGAGGTTATCCCTATCGTCTCGGGTTTGTGATATCAAGGTTGCACTTCAGCACTGGGAAAGTGATCTGTACAGTTAAATACTTAAAGGGGCTTTTTTTTTTTTTTTTCAATTAATGCTGATTCAGGTAGTATATACCGATGGTTTTACATGCTTTTCTCCTACCTCCGTTAATTTCATAGAAGGAAACAGGCTGTTATAAGTACATACCCTCTGTTCTGATTGGCTGTCCAACATTGTGCATCTTCATAAATCAGTCCAGGTGGAAAAGTGGAACCAGTTTTTTTTTAAGCTGTCTGGATTTATATAGTGATGCATTTTCCTCTGCCTGGAACAGCATGGCATTGAATTGTTATACTCACATGCTTCAGATAGTCTATAGTAATAACCCTACTTACTTAGGGCAGATCTCATTAAAACACTGTTTTATAGATATTCTTTTCAAAAATCAGAGCCTAATAAAGTTGTTTACCCCGTAGTTTATTCTGGGCTCTTAATTCCTTCATATATTTGTTGTTTCATGCAAGCAGCATAACAGTCAGCAGAGCAAAATTATTTTTCATGACTTGGTATGTTAATACAGAATATACCAGAAAAGAATGTCAAAGCTTGGTGTCCCTCTTAAACTTCCAAGCTGCTACATTTTGCTTTGCTCAGTCAACTCTCTCCCAGATTGGGTTTCAGTCTCATGACCACAGCACTGCTGTGATCCCTTAACCAATGCCAACAAAGCTCAGAGTTCACCAGACACCACCCTCCATCCACCCCCCCCCTCCCGTCCCTAACCTCAGTCACACTTGTGCCATGAACCCCATATCAGTTTCTCTCGCGGCATGGAAGGCAAGGCCATCCTCCAGCTTTCCAGGCTTTCTAATGAGCCTCGGCTGCTAGTTGAGACCATGAATGGGCTGGAAAAAATGCAAGCCTGATCACTCAAGCACAGAAGCCTCATAGCAACTGAGACAGAGAGGGAGAATGCGTATGAACTCTGTAGGACAAGGAAGCATCAGGGATTTTTCAGAAAGTGACTGGAATGAAGAAACATTCCATGTTTTATCTATCCATAATCACTTTATGAAATACTGACATAATTACAGTTTATAAAGGTGCCATACATTTTTAATTATTTTTAACCACATTTGGTTCAGTCATAACAAAGTGCTCACACAATGCAAAGAATAAAACTGGTATTTTCAAATGGTGTTAAAGATTTATATGTGACGTATGTGAAGTATGTATCTACTAATATATTAATATAAATGGACTGTTTTTATGTATGTTTTTTTCCCCAGTTTTTTAGGAAAAGCCCACTTTTACAACCTAGTAAGCACACCCCCCCCCCAACATATCATGCATCCCATTGTATGTGGGTCAGCATTGGCCTACTCGTTAGGGAGCTGGCCCTGGATTGGAAGATTGTGTGTTTGATTCCCTCACCAGGATGTTTTCCTGAGGTACCCTTGAGCAAGGTACCATCCCCATCACTGCTTCCCAGGCAGCTTTCAATAGCTGCCCCTTGCTGCATGTGTGAAACGCGAAGGGTTTTGTGACAAGTGTTTTCACTTTCATGATAGAGGAGAGGGAGGGCTACTCCACCTATCCAGAGAGATTAATGCCAATTATGCTCTCTTTAATAGATAGTCTCATTTACAGATGGCAATGACATTACCTCAGATCAAACATGCTGATAATAGACCTACAAATGACTCCTTTTCCAGTTTTTGTTAACGTTTTACATCTTTTTATATCACCTGGTCAGTTACAGTTTTGGAAAAGCCATGTTTAGTTCAAAAAGCAACTATATCTTGCTAATAGTACTTGATATATCCCATGACCATCACATCACATCAAAACTATAAACTGAAGTCACATTAAAGAGTGAGTAAGTAAACAGGTATGTGCTGTGTGACTCTTCAGTCCTTATTTCCAAGGGCAGATATGCATCTGTGCAAGAGGAGCCATAAGAATTCATCACGAGACTCAGTTCATTGTTGTTCAGTGAGGTTGCGCTGTCTGGAACTTTCCAAGAATGGTAGGCTGCTGAAGTAAATTAATACATGTTGCTGTAGTACAGCTCTACGCTAGCTCAAGACTCACTTGGAATTATCATAATGGACGTGGCTCAAGCTGTCGGACGTCAGGCATCTCTAGAAATTATAGTTGTTTTCCATTTCTGTGGCTTGTGCCCTGCTGGCCATAATTTTTTTTTCCTCTAAAATCCAGTGACACAATTCGAGGAAGTGCTCCTATTCCTGGAGCTGCAGGTTAATATCTGTCACCTTCATTTAGGCGCATAATGGCAGAACTCCATTAGCTGACTCCGTTGGCCAGCCAGAGATGGCGAAATGGCTGCACATGGCCACAGCTGTGATGACAGCACGTTGATTAAAAGATGAGAGCACATTTTTCCTTATCTCTTTTTTCCCCTTCTTCTCCTCCTCCTCCTTGTCCGCCACCTATAAGTCATTTTTGTCATTATTGGCGGCCGTCTCACTAAATCAACTGAACCTGTGAAATATATAATTTTGATAAAGCAGTGGTGTCTTCTCTCTCTTTACCCACTCTATTTCCAAGCCCACCTCTTTCTATACGAGAAAGGAGGGATATTGATCTGACCTGAGACGTGCATTATTGTGCAACACATTGTACACGGGGGCCTTTTGAAAACATGACTGGAACTAGAAGCATGCTAATCATATTCACTGTGGGATGTGCCTGCTCCATTACCTCGTTTAAAGTACATTATCTAGTGTCTTCTCTTCTTTGGATACATGGAGGAGTGGAAAACCTCCCTGCAGATGGATAAATATGCACACTAACACACATTCTGGCTTCATATGCTATTGAAATTATTATAAATGTACACTCAAAACTTTAAAATGGCACATTAATAGCATGGAGTTGTACACTGTTAAAACTTGGGGTCAAATAAAGTGTGGACTAAAATATTTTTGTAAGGACAGTTCCAGTTTTCCATGCAACATTAACATGAACATTTCAACCAAGCCACTGGGATGCACAAGTCAGTGTATTTCTTCATGCAGGTCTCAAGGCCGGATAAATGGGGAGGGTTACATCAGGAAGGGCATCCGGTGTAAACTTTGCCAAATCAATATGTGGACAATGAAACAAACTTTCATACCGGATCAGTCGAGGCCTGGGTTAACAACAACCGCCACCAGTGCTGAGTGCAGATTTGAATAGTCATGTTGGTGAAGGGAACAGAGGTGATGAGGAGGTGATGAGTAGATAATGGTGTCAAGGAGAGGAATGCTGAAGGTCAGATGGTTGTAGATTTTTTTAAACGGATGGAAATGGCTGCAGTTAATACCTATTTTAAGAAGAGGGAGGATCACAGGGTGTCGTATAAGAGTGGAGGAAGATGCACACAGGTGGATTATATCCATTACAGGAGGGTCAGTCTGAAGGAGATTGGAGACTGCAAAGTGGTGACTGGGGAGAGTGTAGCTAAACAGCATAGGATGGTTGTCTGTAGGATGACCGTGGAGGTCAAGAAGAGGAGGAAAGTGAGGGAAGAGCTGAGAATCAAGTGGTGGAAGCTGAAGGAGGAGGACTGCAAGGTGAAATTCAGGCAGGAGTTACATGGGCACTGGGAGGTGTTGAAGAGCTACTGTATTTCTGAGAAACTACTGTAGAAGTGATAAGGCAGACAGCTAGAATTGTACTTGGTGTAACATCTGGAAGGAAGAAGGAGGATAAGGAAACCTAGTGGTGGAACTGAGAAGTCCAGGAGAGGAGTGTATAAAAAAAAAAAGAGGTAGGCAAGAAGTGAGGATTAGTGAACAGCAGTATGGTTTTATGCTGAGAAAGAGCACTACAGATGCAATGTTTGCTCTGAGGGTGTTGATGGAAAAGTAAAGAGAAGGTCATAAGGAGTTGCATTGTGCCTTTGTGGACTTGGAGAAAGCATATAACAGGGTGCCTAGAGAGGAGTTGAGGTTTTGTATGAGGAAGTCAGGTGTTACAGAGAAGTCTGTAAATGTAAATGTAAGTATGTGAGAGTAGTTCAGGATATGTATGAGGTGAACAGTGGTGAGATCTGCAGTGGGAGTGACGGATGCATTTAAGGTAGAGGTTGGATTACTTCAAGCATCAGTGCTGAGCCCATTCTTGTTTGCAATAGTAATGGACAGGTTGACGAATGATGTTAGACAGGGGTCTCCGTGGACAATGATGTTTGCTGATGATATTGTGATCTGCAGTGAAAGTAGGGAGCAGCTTGAGGAGAACCTGGAGAGATGGAGATCTTGAGAGGAGAGGAATGAAAGTGAGTAGGTCAAAGACAGAATACATGAGTGTGAATAAAAGGGAGGAAAGTGGAGTGTGTAGGATGGAGGGAGTAAAGGTAAAAAAGATGGAGGAGTTTAAATACTTAGGAGCAACAGTTCAGTGTAATGGCAAGTGTGGAAGAGAGGTGAAGAAGAGAGTGCACTCAGGTTGGAATGGGTGAAGAAGAGTGGCTGGAGTGATTTGTGATAGATGGGTACCAGCTAGAGTAAAAAGGACAATAGTGAGACCAGCTATGTTGTATGGGTTGGAGACAGTGGCACTGACAAAAATACAGGAGGCAGAGCTGGAGGTGTCAAAGTTAAAGATGCTGAGATTTTCATTAGGTGTGACGAGGATGGACAGGATTAGAAATTAGTATATTAGTGGAACAGCTCAGGTTAGATGTCTTGGAGACAAAGTTAGAGAAGCAAGGTTGCGTTGGCTTGGACATGTCCAGAGGAGAGATGAGAATTATATTGGAAGGAGGATGTTGAAGATGGAGCTGCCAGGAAAGAGGAGAAGAGGAAGACCAAGGAGGAGGTTTATGGATGTTGTGAGAGAGGACATGCAGGTGGTTGGTTTGAAGCAGGAAGTTGCAGAAGACTGGAAGAAATGGAGATGGTTGATCCGCTGTGGCGACCCCTAAATGGGAGCAGCCAAAGAAAAAGAAGATTAACATGAACATTTCATAAACAAGTACATAACATGAGTTGTCATGAGTTTGCATAAAAGACTGTGTCTGTAATATAGCATGTTAATGTTAACTTTACCAGCAGTTGACACATAATAAAGTTGCTGACATTGTGGTGTGAGGATTATAACTTGGTTATGGTTATGTATATTGCGTACTAAATAATAAAAATGTTTGTTGCACGCTAACATCTCATTTACAAAAATGGTTCAAATCATTGTTTAAAGATTCTTTAATGAGCTAAAATTAAAGCTTCAAATTTCATCATGTACTATTTAGCAAACATTTTAGCTTACATCTACACCAGATGTCTTCAACTCTGGACCTGAGATTCTAGATACTGGTCCTGGATTTTGAAATCACTGTGGATGCACCTGATTGGTTACCTATTGTAAAATAACCAATGGCTAAAATAATCCAGGACCACATACTTCTATTGAAGTCTAGGGATGATGACTTTTGATCTTTACCATTAACAAAATTCATTATGTGCTTTTTTACGATGGGGAAAATATTGATAACAAAATTAATGAATACTTCTGACTTAAAACCACTTGAACTGAAAGGAAGGATGGGTGAGTTGATACAGAAGTATTCATATTCAATGGTGATTTCCAGTTAGTCTTCCCATAAATACTCTGCTGCCAGATGTAGTTTTTAACTTAGATTTTTTTTTTTAAATGCAAAAAAAAAATAACAACATCCAGCAGAGAATAGTTATAGCTAGAAACAGTTTTCCGTATGCTTATATACACACAAAAGTCCTGCAAGTGGCAGAAAAAAGCAAAGGTTGGGAAATTAGCAGTGGCTTTTTGGACATTGGTATAAGGATAATTAGTCTTGGTGTTACTTTCATTTTCACTTATGTCCAACTGTATAATTTTGACTTTGCACTTGAGAAATAGCACCATCCTAGAAACATGTGAAGGCTGCAACAATCACACATGTATGCTAAGAACTCAACTAAGGGGAAGCTTCCGCATGCCTTCTCTGACGTGTCGGGCCTGAAAAGCAGAAACGGCCATGCTGAGGGAGACTGATAGAAAAGCCATTCTCCCGTAACGCTTTATCAGTCCAGGCACTGCACATCAATAAAACCCCCCTCACTCTTTTATCCTTCTTTCCTTCTCCTCTCCTCCTTTTCCCGTTCTCCCTCTCAGGCCTTCCCCTGTGCTTTTAATCTTTCAAACCAGAAGAAAAAAAGAGGAATTGGAATCAAATGGCATGTGAGATAAGAATTGTGTGTTTGAGGTGTATTCAACTTGTATTCAAATAGCCCATTTGGGTGTACATCGATCACCTGTTTGTTTGGGTTTGCACTCGGTTCAGCCTTGTTGGTTGCGAAGCATGGGGTCTGGCTTTGTTTTCTGATACAGGGCAGAGAGGGTCCAGACACTTTTATTAATTAATAATCACTAATCAGACAACATATGCTCAAGTCAACATCTTTAACTCTTTGTCGTGTTCCTCAAACCATCTCTGAACAACTTTTGCATTGTTGCATATTATCTTGCTGAAAGAGGTCACTGTAATTAAGGAATACTGTTGACATGAAGGGGTGCACTTGGCCTCACATGAATGGCATTTCCCAGCAGAACATTGCCAAGAAATGTACTTGGTGAAAAATAAAACAAGATCATCAGACCAGATCACATTTATTGTGCCATGATCCAGATTGGAGGTACGCATGGCCATTGCAGGCACTTTTGGTAGTGGACATCGGTCAGCATGGACACATTCTGACATGTCTTTGAGCATTTGTATGCTGAAACTTTTCTAAGCAATTGTAGCTCTTCTGTGGGATTGAACCAGATGGGCTAAGATGTGCACATAAGTCCTGTAAATGGTAGAGAAAGAACAAATGCTGTGAAAATTAGCCTTGGTATTTCTTTTACCTTAAAAAGAAAGTCTATGGCTTCACCCATCTCCAACTGTGTAATTATGTCTTTGCAAGTGAGAAAAAGTGTCACCTTAGAAACATGTTTAAACAATTCAACCGTGTTTTAGCAATTTAAGCTACAGTAGCTTTTCTTGTGGCATTGAACCTGATGGGCTAATTTCCTTCCCTATGCACATGAATAAGCCTTGGGTGCTAATTACCATGTCACAGGATCACCTGTTGTCCTTTCTTGGACCACTTTGGGTCGGTTTTACCACTGCATACTGCAAACATTCCACTACACCTGCTGTTTAGGAGAAGCTCTGATCTAGTCATGTAGCTGTCACACTCACTGTCTCTTGTCAGAGTTGCAGAGATACCTTTGCTTGTCCATTTTTCCTGACTCTTTACTCAGACAGTTAAACCATTATGTAATATATCCGCCTTCTTTTTTTTTAGTAAAACATTTTCTTCATGTTTAATATAGCATGTGCGTTTAGCATAATGTAGTAATTCTTATTACATTACACAGTACTGCCTAGACAACGTCACTAGCATAGCTGATGTAGAGCTGCAAGTGCTGATAGTTAAAGGAAGACAGTTAGAGGAAGATTTAGGTTGACATCTACAGCCAGGAAGTCAACCCAGTGAAACTCTAGGAATGTTTGTCTAGTATATCAACACCACTGATGATGACTTCTAAATCTTGTGTAACCCTGACACACACAAACTCTCTCTCTCTCTCTCTCTCTCTCTCTCTCTCTCTCTCTCTCTCTCTCTCTCAAATTTACAAACACATATACCACTTTTCTAGTGATGCTAAGTTTCCATCAAGCGGCACATTATGCCTCGATCAAAGGAAATTCCAGAAGACCTGAGTAAAAAAAAGTTACCCAAACCTTCTCCAAATGAAGAAGACAGTAGTAAAGCTGCCAATTCTACTACTACAAAATTACTAGAGTGAACCAAAAACGTATCAGAGAAATCCCAGGTGAACATTTATGGGCCTGGAGGTGTCTTTCAGCTCAGATCATGTCAGTGTTCATGATTCCATCATTAGGAAGACACTCTGTCAAACGGTGTCAATAGGGGAGTAGCAAGGCATTAACCACTGTTAAGCAATAATGGCATAAAGATTCTAAAATCTAACATTTGCTTGATTGCCCCACAGTTTTGGGATTTTGGAAGTCAAAAGTAGAATTTTTTGGAAGACTTACAAGTACGTATGTAACTGATCTCATTACAACATGAAGCTAATATAGCTTTCTACAATAAGAATTTTATGCTAGCAGTCAAACATGGTGGAAGCAATTAAAATGGTCATGAATGATGTATTGTTTATCCATTCATCGGAAAATAATATTTTACTGTTTTACAAATTCTGCTATACTGTGATGGCTTGTTAGCAAAGTGGGACATTTGGGGGCAAAAGCTTATAGGTTATTAAAAAGCACCATAAACATGAAATAAGCTCAATTTCCTTTACAGCATTTTCAAACACTCTTAAGAAGAGAGACGGTGTAATCACACTTAAGAGGAAACCAAATGAGTTTTTTTTTATTACTCACTTTACTCTTCAAAGAGTGATTTATACCCCAGTCTACAGCCTATTTAGCAGGAAACCAACTTACTAAGCTATCTAAGGTCTGTCTAGGTATCTAGGTAGAGCTTCTATATCTGCAATATTGCTTCATAGAGGCTGGTGTTTTGATTGCACCTTTCTTGGGATTTTTTTTTAATCAATAAAAGTGTAAAGCACTCATTTTACCATTTAAAAAAAAATGTACATTAAGGAAACTGATGCTTTTCTAAAGAAATTACTAAAGCTTCTTTGATGGAATGTCCAGCACAATGGTGGTGCATGCCTCTAAAACAGGTCAAAGTATCTGATTCCACAGGCAGCAGTTCTGCACCAGAAGGGGTGTGCAATGAAACTTGTGGCAAGACACAAGCTCTATTACACTGGCCCAGTTTTGGCCTAGTTATTAGGGACCTGGCCCCATGATCAGAGGGTTATAGGTTCATTGGTCTTTAGTGTGTGGTGCTGTGGTGTTCATAATAACAAATAGTCACTTTCATTTCACTTTCACAAGGGTGAAGCCTCTCCTTGATTTGCTAAAATTGTGAAGAATGGCTAAATTAAAGACAATAATTTTTTATGTCAAGGAAAAGGGCACCCACACACTCAGAGGGTAAAGGGACATAGACTCACTCTCACCCTGAGGCCTATCTGTGCATGCTTGTGCTCCACTCTCGTTTATGACCAGAGTGATTCCAAAGTGCAAAATTGTAAAACTACAACTACTAACACATACCAAACGATAGCAGAGCCACACCAAATCCCATGCTTAATGCAGTTTCTATATTTGATCCAAGATTTGCACGATGGATTATACACATTACCTTAGCAATATTTAATTGCTTTTTAATAGACCTGGACATTAAGCTGATGAATGAAAAGAGGAGGGGAATCAAAACAAATCTCCATTTTCTTTTGAAACAGATAAAGTGCATGCAGAGGAGAAGAAGCAAAAAATCCAAAAATGGTACATATAGCAAATATATGTGACTAGCTATTCACTCTGTTGACAGTATGAATAGTCTGAGAAAGTGTCACCTTATTATTTTGCTGCATGAAGTTTTAAATTTTATCCTGTTTTAGCAGCTTGGCAGTGAGAGAGAATCACAATGCTGGCAAAGCTGAGTGTTCTTATGGGTAGAGAGTGTGAACTGTAACCTTGCATTGAAATTCTTGTCTTGCCTTGGCGCTATTAACATAACTATTGTTCGGGGAAGAATAGCACAAGAGGTTGTGTTTTCAAATCTGTAAGGGGTGCCGTCAAAAGCAAGGGTTGTGTTTACAGGTATGCAAACAATTATAACCCCTGACCTCTGGCTGCATGTATACGAAAATGTATTCGCACTCAGTAATGAACATGCAAAGTCTGACCTGCTGGGTCCACTGCACGTTCCAGTGTAGCCCTTGCCATTCTGTTCAATTGCTGACTGAAAAATAAGTTTAAAATGAGCTCTTTCCCTCTCTCTCTCTCTCTCTCTCTCTCTCTCTCTCTCTTTGGCTGTCTTGCTCCCTCCCCCTTGCTCCTGTATACCTATCTGCTGAGAAAAAACTCTCTCACAATGTCTCTCTCTCTCTCTCTCTCTCTCTCTCTCTCTCTCTCTCTCTCTATCTCTCTGGCTCTTGCTCTTTTATACCTATCTGCTAAGGAAAATCTCTGTCTCTGTCTCTGTCTCTGTCTCTCTCTCTCTCTCTCTCTCTCTCTCTCTCTCTCTCTCTCTCTCTCTCTCTCTGGCTCTTGTATATCTAGCTGTTCAGGAAAAACACAGCAGACAAAAGGATTGCACCCCCTCCCCCCAAAGCTCTTTCAAGAAAAGCCCTATAATGTCTCTTTGACTTATTACGCCTCAGCCACTCTCGTTAGAAAAGAAATTAGCCGCGCATTCTGTTTCAATTAACCTTCTGTAGCAACAGAGCGGGACAGGGGTGGGAGTCCAGGGCTTGCATGGAGGTCAGAGTAATTGAATAGCGATGTAATGATGACATTGCCAAAGAGCCATAGCTGTAGTGTTGAGTTGACTGATGGTAGCAGAAGGCCACGTGTCATGTGCAGTCCCGCCTTCAAAAGGAAGGCCAAATTGGTTGCCAACTGTGGCCATGCCAAGATACAAACTTATTAATGTAAATCTCTCTGACATTTCATCACTATTAGACAAAAACCTTGTATGTCCAAAATTGCATAAGCAAAAATCTTTCGGACCTCTAATCTAATTTGGACCTCTTTTTGTGGTTCACTCACTCTCTCACTCAGAGGGTAAAGGGGCATAGACTCACTCTCACCCTGAGGCCTATCTTGTCCAGAGTAGGGTCATGGGAAGTGCTGGAGCCTATCCCAGCTCTCACGGGATGCAAGGTAGGGAAACACAGACAAACACACTCAGACAAACTCAGGGGGCAATTTAGCATCTACAATCCATCTGATGTGCATGTCTTTGGAGGAAACCAGATAACCTGGATGATACCCATGCCTGGATGATACCAAGGACCTGGAACCCTCGATTGGGATTTCAACCCCCGAACCTTCTCATTCATTCTGAAATTTTGAAACAATCTAAATGTAAGGCTTTTAAATTGTTTAAAAAAACTTTTAAAAATAATAAAAAAAAACACCTATGCAAATTTTGTGTGGACAGCAATGATTTGCTATATAAAAGATGCTTGTCTAGGAAGACTTAAAGTCATTTTTTTGAGGGGAAAAATCTGTTCTGTGAAATGAATACACATCCATGCCTCCATTTCTGCATTTACCACTGTGTAATGTTGCCATTTTCACTACATGTTTAGGCACTGAAGTAACCGAGTAATGGAACGTTTCACGTGTTATTTTGTCCAATTCTTTCTTTAAACATGACTTAAGAGCAATAGTACATGCAATTGATAATCAAATTTTCTGTTCAAATGTTGCTTTAAGTTCTCATTGTACCTTTCTGCATGAATGTTGCCATCATTACCAAGTGTA
Organism: Hepsetus odoe; assembly: GCA_017165825.1. Classification (NCBI taxonomy): domain Eukaryota; kingdom Metazoa; phylum Chordata; class Actinopteri; order Characiformes; family Hepsetidae; genus Hepsetus; species Hepsetus odoe. The sequence goes on along the minus strand of CM029388.1, from coordinate 15,727,438 downwards.
AATGATTTTTGATAAGGGCACTGATACAACCCCATACTATGACAGACCCTGGATGGTCCATTTGATCTTCAGTCTGGAGTGCACTTCTGAAACTGATTCACAGTACACATTTCCACTGTGTGACAGCCCAGAGAGGTTGTTTAAAAAAAAAAAAATTAAGTGACATTTGTAAACGCAACTTCAAATTACAGTGCCTAACACAAGTTTGCCAAACTAATCCCTTATCCATGTGATTCTCTCAGCAATTGATATATGATGGTTCTTGATGCAGTGCTTTCTGAGGGATAAGAGATCACAGGGGTTCAGCTTAGGCTATGCGCCTTTTATGAACTGAAATTCCTCCAGATTCCTTGAATCGCTAAATGATATTATGTACTACGGAGAAGGAAATGTGCAGAAATCCTTTAGTCTTTGTTTGATAAACATTGCTTAACATTACAATAATTTTCTCATGCATTTGTTGGCAAAATGTAGAGCCTATGCACTTCTTTGTTCCTCAAAGACAGCTTTTTTTGGATACTGCTTATGATTAAAATCACCTGCTTGAAATCCCACCATTATTGATTTATTTTTTTTAAACCTCATTACTTGCTCTAAAATGGCCCTGTCCCAATGTTTTTGGAATGTGTCTGGAATGCGGGATTTGATGTATATTAACAAATGAAATGAAGTGGCTCAGACAAAATTGTTGGGTTCATACTGTCTGCAATGAAACGAAAGTAAACAAATGGGTAAGAGTAATTGCATTCTTATGAAAAAATTCTCTAACCATCCCAACCTTTTCCTAATTTGGGGTTATTCATTTATAGCTTAAACAGTACTAGGAGCCTGAAGTCGGTCCATAATTTTGTCAATTACATGTAAAAGTAATATTAGTAAGTGAGTTTTTTGGAGATTACTTGAATGCATGAACATTAGGTGATGCGAGTTTGTGATAGTCCCATTGGTAAAAGTGTGAAAGCAAACCTGTTTTGCCTGATTGTTGACTTGGGGTAATGTTAAAAATGTTGGCAAAAAATGATCAAGTAATTTAAGTGAAGATGCCATTTCCCTTGTTTGTAAAAGGACCAGAACGTGTCCCCCTTAAGCTGCCTGACTAATAGATATTTGTACAAAGCACCATGTTAACCTCTCTCAGATGGGATCATGCACATTGAAAGCTGTGTTTTTTTTTTTTTACTCAGGTCCAACTCCATTCTGTATGTTAAAAAATTAGAAACTTTTTAGGAAGCTTTCAATTAAAAAACTAAAGGCCCCAGGAAATTCTTTATAGCCAAGCATGGAGTCTTGTAGTAGTCATTCCCTCACTCACACACTTACTCTGTCACTCCTCGATTGCCTCCCAGCTGGAAAAGACCCCTGCCCCTCAGCTAACAATTCTCTCCAGCAGTCATGATGCGCGTGATTGGTGTCAGTAAAACACACCTGAGTACAGTTGTGTGTGTGTGTGTGTGTGTGTGTGTGTGTGTGTGTGAGTGAGCGTGCGCGCGCGTGCGCGCATGCGTGTCTGCTGGAGGGTGGATGGAGGGGTTTGGGTTGCGAGTGGTGAACATTCTGCTGGAGCGTCACAGGCCGTCTGATGAATGGTGGTACGGTTTGGCAGGCCAATCGATATGAGGGGGGTCTCCGTGGCTGAAGAGCAGGTGCATTCTGCTGAGCTGGAAATTCCATTAAAACTCAGCCAGCTTCACTGAGGTGGGCTGGGTGGGTCTTGTGAGGGGGGATTCGGGGGGTGGCTTTAGTGCTGCAGATCCAGTCAGGCCCCCCTTCACCTTCCCATTTGGAGACTATAGACCTTGCTGCTGGCGGGCCAGGCTTGGACGAACGGCAACTCGCCTTGCTTAAGTCTTCTTAAGCCCCCATCAGATCAATAAATAACAGTGGAAAGAAACACGAACCCCTGTCCACTTAATAATGTATCAGTGGCCTCCAGCAACTCATGTATGAGCAACTCAGTAAATATGTCTGCAGTGAGAGGGTTTAGGCCTGGGATACAGACTGTGCTCTAGCGTGGCCTCTGTGTGTAACTGATCATACGCATCATGCCGTCATGTCGATTCAGCCCGTGTTGATGTATGGGCGGATTGTGTGTGGGATTTAGCTTTGACTTCTCTTCAGTCCAGCCACAGAGAACAGTGCAGGATGCTATTATGAACTCTCCTCACATATAATTACAAGCTCTCACCTGCAGTTGTTGTGGAGATGCATGTGTTGAAAATTAGCTGACTGTCAATTGCTGCTTTCTCTTGAGGAAATTCAAACCTCTGTTTTCCCAGATTAGTAGTGTTGTTGGCTGATGATTCTGGTTTTTATCTAACTGAAATACACTATAATTTACATGGAAAGTCTCAGATATTACTATTTTGTTAGTGTATATGTAAATACATTACAATTGGGTACTACTGGAGCAAAATGTTGCTTTGTTTTTTCAACATGATAATAGAAACAGAAAACTGAGATAAGTCATTTTAAGTCAGAAGGTATAATTACATGGGTTCGCATGTAAGTGATTTCTCGTCAGCTGTGGAGTCTGAAACGGTGATTAAATGCCACCACTTGTCCTTGCACAAATTCACATAATAATGTATTCAAATGTGTGGAAAGTAAAATGGCCACTGGGAAAAACTGAGAAAACAGGCCTTTTAGATTTTCTACGAGTCCTTTTAAAGTCTGAAGATCAGTAAGTGTATCTGTAAAAGAACCAATATTCAGTTTTAGTAACAAGATACTTGATTTACATTCAACACTTTATTTGAAGCAACCGGACATAACCCCTCTTGCCTATTAATGACATGGTTATGTCAATGCTGTGTAGCCGGATTCAAGAAAAGTTTTCAAGACTTTTGTTTTTATTTCAAAATGAGCCAACACATATAGGTTGTTTATGCATTCTGAAAGACAAGATTATATGTGCAGCACTAACTTTATCATATTCAGATGATGAGGAAATATCTCCTTTTCTATATACAGTTGAAACTTTAGAATTTGCACCTGTTGCTAAAAGTTTTCATCTTTCACATGAAAAACACCCCATAAAATTGCACATTGTTTTGTAAACCCTCTAACAGACTGGTCTATTTAGGTGGTTTTTATCGACATGTACACCTGCTGTGTCTGTGTCTGATTCTGTGTGTTACTCTGTCTGTTTATTCAAAGAAGTGTGTGCATACGTACTGTGTGTTCTGTCCTGGTCTATATGGCATTGGCATGCAGCTTCTCTCTCTCTCCCTCACTAGAGGGGCTGGAGCGTGACACTCTATCTGTGACACATCTTCCAGTGTCTCTCTCTGATGATGCCAGCATGGTGACAGATCGCCCCGCGTGCTTGTCATCCTCTCACTGACAGGAGAGAGAGAGAGAGAGAGAGAGAGAGAGAGAGTGTGGAAAAAAAGGACAACTAATGCTGCCTTTGGTGCGAAGCCTCTCTTTCCCAGCCAATCAGAATGCTGTCAGGTAGGGAGCTCTCTAGCTCAGCTCTGGCTGCTGTTTTTAAACAAGTCCCCAGGCTGATGGAGAGTACACTAGTAAAACTAGACAGAGAGAAAGACTGAGGGGGCGAGGACGATAGATACACTGATTCAGAGTGTGCAGTCTGTGCATGTGTGTGTGTCTTCACATGTGTGCCTGCTTGCCATTTAAAAAAAAAACAAGTGATATTCACAAAAACACCCACATGTTAGTCCCTGGGACTGAAATCAAGGCCTGCCTGTGTTCCAGGAATCTCACTTGATTTCTGTTAATTAAATCCATGCAGGAGATTATTATCAAATTGGATAAAGTGTCTAGTTCTACTTCTGTTTATTTCTTTTACCAGGCATTTTCCAGATGTTCGTGAAACTTGTACATTGCTGCTGTAGAAGCAAAATCTTAAAAGGAAAGGATGTTATATATTTTCCATGTATCTAGGCTTTTTTCAATGTTTGCTCCACCTGCAACAATAGCATACATTGTTGGGATAATGAATGAAAGAATAAGTAATTATAAACCAACAAAGTGGTAAATGGACAGCATATGAATATGCACATCGTTCTCTCAATAGGTACATTCAGTTCTGATATTTCTAATGATGTATTAGAAATGGACACTGTGTCACTTGGTTAAGGTGCTTAATTGCAAGTAACTATATGACCGTGACCTCACAACAGCATCCCAGTCTAGTATGTCAGTGCAGAGCCTTTCAGCCGGTAACTGCTGGTCCAGAATCGGCTCTGATAAATCTCGTCTTGACATTAGAGTCGGAGATGAGGAGCTCAGTGGTTTTAGCTGTGCAGGTTGTGCATGCAGCCAGGTTGTCCTGGCCTGCCCCTGGTTTGCTCCTCAAGCTCTTAAACTCCCGCCAATGTGCAATCCCATCAGCACTGTCACGCACAGGAGCATGGCTTACAGCCTCTATCACTCTCTCCCCCCCCCTCTCTTTCTTATTCTCTCTCTCTCTGTCTCTCTCTCTCCCTCTTTCTTTCTCTCTCTGTTTCTCTCCCCCCTTCCTCTCACTTTCTCTTCCTTTTCTTGGTTTCTTATTCCTTGCTCTTTCTCTCACACCTTGCCTGTCTCACTCTCACTTTTTACCATTCCTTATTCTCTCCCACATGTTCTCTCTCTCTCTCTCTCTTTCACTCATTCTCACTCCCACTTTTATACCCTTCCTTATCCTCTTGCACATGTCCTCGCTCTTTCTCTCTCTCTGTCTCACTCTCTCGTCTCTCAGCTCACGTCCGCTTTATATTGTAAAGCTACACAACTGCTGTCGCAGGCACGAGCTTAACAGCAAAAGGACAATTCTACTAATTCCCTCTTTCGCTCCTTCCATGGCAACAGGGAGATTCCTCATTTAGTCTGTTTCCTTGCAGCTGTTTTTTCCTTCCTGTGGTTTTATGTGTGTGTGTGTGTGCGTGTGAGAAAAAGAGAGACAGAGAAATGTTTTTTTTTGTTACTGTGTATCTACAAAAAGATATTTGTCAGAAGGAGAGTGTACATATTTAAAGGGTCTGTCATGGGTAGTACTGTGCCCACTGGCCCATGTTTAACTTGTCAAAGAAATGTGCCTGCCAAAGGTTAATGTATTTAAATGGTTGGCATATAAAAATAAATATTTATAGCTCTCAGATGTGAGCTCTTAATTCTTAAGTTATTGCATAATTAAAGTTAATATAACATGGTTTTATTCCAGGCGAGTTTCATGGAACCTTTCATATGTTGTAATGAGAGTATCATTTTAATATGATGTGAAAAGAAGTGGATTAATGTTTTAACGTGTATTGTTTTGGTATCTGTCATGCTTTGTTCTCTGGTGGAACACGTTCCGTATGCAACATAGAGGAGACCTCTGTCACACTTGGTCACATCACAAGCACAGCTGTACACATGAGCAGCCAAGCATACTGACACAGGTGACTTGGCCTGTAACCCTGTACATGCTCTTCCATGAGCAGCGGTAATCAATAGAATTCCTTGCTCAAGCAACGCAAGAAGTGTGTTACCACGACAGCTAATAGAGATGAAATTCTGCCCCGCAGTGTTTCTAGCCTTGTGTGAATGTTCAGACACGCTTCTCAATGACAGTGTTAGGGTGCAGCCGTGCTCATTTCTTGGACAGATGCCGAAGGAGCTAACAGGCCCGGTGCTTCTTTAACACAGTTTTGGCCCTTCCTTGAAACCCGCAGGATTTGTGTTTCATAATAGACTCAGTCAGGGAGAGAATGAGCAGGATTAAGGCAGCCAACATCGGAGAAAGGATTTGATGATGTCATCCGTATGAATGAAGCATTTAGCGGATTAGCGTCCCTGAGGCGGAAGTGATCCAAACAAATGAATGTGAATGCCTGAGCCCAGAAAAGGGGAAGGTGAGGTGCTCAGCTTGGCTTTGGTACTTAAGCAAAGGTGAAGGGTGAGCTGGCCTGTTTGCAGCTATGAACCTCTAATCCAACCGATCCAAAGCTCACTTTTGGTTTGCACAAGTGTAGGTCAGGAGAACGTGTGCTAAAGCTGACCATAGGTGGATTCCTCTGGAGACTGAAGTCAGAGGTAGAGGCCGCCTCATTCTCACAGTTATAAAATGCACTGTCAAAATTTGAAAGAGATCCTTGGTGCTATGTCATAGAAAACCCTGATGCTTTCCCAAAAACATATTTTTAGAATTGACCATTTTTTGGTTCTTAATGGCACAAAGTAGTAAGTAGTTGTATTTTATGTTATGTTATCTTTGTTTTTAGGGTGCAGCTGGTGGCAGCGGTGGCCTAGTGCTTAGGGAATTGGCCACAGGATCGGAAGATTGTGGGTTCAAACCCCTTACCAGTAGGTTGAGGTACCCTTGAGCAAGGTACCGTTCCCGGCACTGCTCCCTGGGTGCTTTCAATAGCTGCCCCCTGCTGCACGGTGTTTGAGTGTGCATGGGTTAAATGCAGAGGCCCAATTTCATTGTGGTTCACTGTGTGCTGTGCTGTGACCTCGCAATGACAAGGGTTGTCACTTTCATTTTCAAATGGATGCAGTTGAAAATAATGAATTAGGTCTACTCAAGATGCCTAGCTCTAGAAGGCCAGAAATAAAATGCATTAACACAATAATAACAAATTAAAGAGTGGCTATCCATGGCTGCACTTGTAAGACGTTCTGGGTAAACTTATCACATTACATTGCCCCAACTTTACAGTACTCTCTTCCACTTCTGCTACACCCTTGAATCTAACCCTTTCAAATGAGTTTTCCCATTGATTTCCTCATAGTCTAGTTCTATATTAGTATCAGCACAACACCATGTCTTAGCAACTAAAGGCCAACACGTGCTTCTCTTTGTAGCCTGTCAAAAACTAGCCACACTGCATGGTGAATGTCTGCTCTCAGAAGAATGCTTAGCAGTTGTTCAGCTCATGCAGATACTTAACAGGGTGTTGCTTGACCTAGGAATAGAAGGTATTCATCACACAGACTATTGCCTTCCTATGAAGCATAAAGACACATTTTCTGAACTAACTGCAAATGCCTTTCACAACATTCAGAACATGTTGAATTTGTGGCCTGTGACTAGACTGCACTTTTTTTTTATCAGTAATTCTGCCACCAGTCGCAATGATGCTATTGTAATAGTCGTATCTTGTTTGAAAAACATTCACATTCATGTCAGCAAAAGCTTGATAATTAGCACCAGTTGAATTAGGTGCACTGAGAGTTGGTGATACAAGATCATGATATGGTTATCATGATAAGTTGCACAGTTTATGGTGAGCAAATCATGGGCATTGTCAGTACTACTAGAAACTGCATGTATCCTAAAAAACAGATTTTATACATTATTTATGACTATCAAATGACTACCAGTGAAGGGTAACCTCATATTGCGGCCAAATGAAAAAACAAACTCATATCTTCATTTTTAGCATTTCTATCCCATTATTTTGAAAATATTTTATGTTCTTTAGACTATGTGGAAATGTGATGATAAATGAGCCAATAGAAATGGCCCAGAAATTTGGAAAATACAATCTTATCACTATAACACTAGGTGTTTTACTTCTTCTGAAAGTTACTAAGTGCTTTCCTGCTGAGCAGCCATTAACAGATTGAAAGTCTGTTGATAATGGCAGTTGTTCTTGTACATTTTGTCAGTTTCAACAAGTTCATCTCAGAAAACCAAATATTGCTATAAATATCATGTACAGTAGAACCTCTGGTCAGAAATGCTTCCGAACACGTACAAATCGTGTTACAAATCAGGTCTTTGGAATGAATTATGGTCGTGACCAGAGGTTCCACTGTACCGGGAAATTGTTTTCAAATATCTCATGTATTTGCCATATCACCCACCCTTACTGTTGTTGCTCTTGGGGAAAATAATTGAAGGGACACTGTTGTATGGGCTAAAATTGGTTGCTTAGCATTTCTGAAGTAGCATAGAAAGTTGATATTAAACCATCCAAAATAACAGTTGACAAACGGTCACATTGACCTCTTTCTACTGGCCTAATTTATGAGGTAGCAATTTCTCTTTCTTGTTTTCACTCCATCATGAACCCATGCGTCGTAGAAACGCACATAAATCTGCCCTCTTGGGACTGAGATTATTTGAGTGTGCATTTGGCCATCATGTTCTAGCTGTAATAGCCAGAAGGGCACAGCCAGCCCTTGAAGAGTCCGAACTCCATTCCATTGTCACTGCCAACAGTCCATTTGAGCACATGGCATGGCTGCATCCACTTCTCTCCTCCACTGCCCCAAAATTAGTCAGGGCATGTGCTTATTTACTCACAGTGGCCCAGGCGGAATGCTAGCCCCAGCCGCAGCTGTTGGAGAGGCTGCCAGCCACTGGCCAACCTCTCAGCCTGCCTGCCCCCTTATCAACAAGCCTGGCCACTCAGAACTTCCCTGGAGAGAACGTTGAGGACAGGGCCCTGCGACCCCGTCTCTGTCAAATGGGCCGCCTAGACCATCAGACGAGCCACTAAGCTTAGTGTGGTATTAACCCTGCCAGCTAATTTTGAGTACCTCTACTTTTATTTATTTATTTATTTATCACATGGAATGAATGGCCTGGGTATTTCAGGACATAGTGACCAGGTGCAAATGGGAGCAGGCCAGAGTGTGGGTGCTCTACATTTTCAGCTGGACGTGACAACCTCAGTTTCCTATAACATCTCACGCCTGGTCACTCGACTCCAAATCACCAAGCTGTAACTCTCTTTGGGTTACCGCTCTGAGACTTGACCTTTGTCTCTTGCTTTGATGTGTAATGGTTTGTAGTCTATGACCAAATCCAACTAATGGTAATTATTCTTGTGTATGTTTAAACCCTATGACTTACATTTTGGTATGTGTTACACACTGTTGCCAATCTTTTCTTTTTTGTGCAAGTGTTACCTAACAATAATAGGTGCACATAAGGCTACTGAGTAAATATGCCACAAAAAAGCTTTGCAGGGCAATGCTCCTTTAGTTTACTAAATAAACTTTAATTTGCTTTTTTAAAATAATTTTCCACTGATTTTTTTGGTGAACTGAGAATAGAAATTCATATCCCTCCACTGCTAAAAGCTTCATAATCTGAAAGTAAAGATAAATACTCATTGCTCCTTTTTTGATTGAAACCATGGTTCAACTAGAATAGAATCTATACGGGTTGTGGTACATATCATCTGAAAAAACAGGTTCTTTAAAGAATCATCCACTGTATGGTCCTTGTTGGAATTTAAAAATGATTCTCCAACAGCAAACCTCCATAGAAACCAATTTTGCACCTTTATTTTTGAGTGTACTGTTTTCAGGGGACAAATAGAATCTTCCTTGTGGTTTTATCATTTACCACTGGCAAGTCAAGATTCTTTGCTTAAAGGGCTGATCAGTTCATATACACAGCAATGTGCCCAGCTAGTCTAGGCTTTGTGCTATTTTACACATAGACTAATCTGAAAGGAGGGTTAAGTGCAAAGTCTTGCTTTGTCAGTCTGTCAGTGAGCTTCTGTTTTTGTTAGGAGCTATTCCGCAGAGCTTTTTTGGAGTGCTGGTGTGAGTTTGGATGTTGGGGAGGGGAGGTTGGTGTTGGGCAGTGTGAAGCTTGAAGTTGACATGCTGTGCCCTGGGGTTCATGGGAAGACATTTAGCTTTTTATGTCCCGCATCAAAGGTTGGCTGAGGACTGCAAAGTCCTATATCAATTCTTACTTCAGTGTCACAGTCAGTCCCGGGCAAGTATGCAGCTGCCGTTAGCCATAGCAATTACAAACTGTACAGAGCTGAAATTGCAGTGTAATGGGACACGCCATCATCCATCTCGCATTGGCCCTTGTTCGCTTGCCAGTTGTCATGAATAAATCATTTCTGACATGGACGTAAGAAAGTGAGCACCACTACTATTACTAAATTCTCAAATCAAGCAACAAAACAGAATAAACAGATCATTATGAAGGTGCCCAATAGAAGCTGTAAAGCTCTACTGAACCCCTAGCAACTTATGCTTTACAGTATGGTTACAGTGTTGGCTTAATTTGCAGAGTTTTACAGTTAGTTACTAACATTTAAATAGATGTACAGTACTGTGTAAAAGTCTTAGGCAGGTGTGGAAAAAATGCTGTAAACAAAGAATGCTTTCAAAAATGGAAGTGTTAATCATTTATTTTCATCAATCAACAAAATGCAGTGAATGAACGAAAGAGAAATCAAATCAAATCAATATTTGGTGTGACCACCCTTTGCCATCAAAACAGCATCAATTCTTCTAGGTACACTTGCACACAGTTTGTGAAGGAACTCGGCCGGTAGGTTGTTCTAAACATCTTGGAGAACGAACCACAGATCTTCTGTGGATGTAGGCTTCCTCACATCCTTCTGTCTCTTCATGTGATCCAGACACACTCGATGTTGAGATCAGGGCTCTGTGGGGACCAGAAGAACTGATGCTGGTTTGAAGGCAAAAGGTAGAAACACCAAATATTGATTTGATTTAGATTTTTCTTTTGTTCACTCACTGTGCATTTTGTAAATTGATAAAAATAAACAATCATTATTTATATTTTTGAAAGCATTCTTTGTTTACAGCATTTTTTCCACACTTGTCTAAAACCTTTGCACAGTACTGTATATTGAATAATTGCAAAATCTATCAAATTCAGCTTGTAGTTGCCATTCTTTTCCCTGCATTCATGTTTTAACTGTGTAAACGGAGTGGAGGAACAGTAAGCTTCATATTGCTTTTACGTAAAACTGAAAAAAAAGGAAAAAAGTTTCTATTTCTGCCTTTTTCATAATTTTACATTTTTTATAATTAATGTGATTTCTAAAAGCTGTTTTTCATTTATTTTAATGCATGAAAAATGTACAAACGCTCAGGGACATGCTTTATGCTACATTTTAATCATGAATGTGAAAAATTAAAAAAATATAAAAAGATAAATGCTCATACATGTCCAAAACTATCAAAGTACATCCAACAATAAAGGCAGCATAGTGTTCTTTAACACTATAGTGTTAGTATTCTTTTTTAATTTAATTCCCTAGCAAAAGCCTCTGAATGCACAGCCAATGATGGATTGGGTAAGATAACACAAAGGTTAACCTCAGATGAGAAATAGGTCATCCTTTCACTGCGGTGTGATTTATATCAGATGAAAATGGAATACTTAACTTTAAATGACTGAGGATCTTAAAGGGCATAATTACGTTGTTGTCTTACTTAACACTGTAGTGAAGGCCACTCAAATGGGGTACAATGTGCTGAGGTCAATAGGGCATGTGTTCAGCAGTAGTTTACCTGTTGCCCTTAGATTTACTCTCACATGTAGATACGCACAGCTAGGACAGGTGTGTTAACACACATCCCAAGAGCACAACTCATGAGAGAGCGCGTCGCCTCCCTCGTCAAGAAAACACATTTGGATTGTGTCTTGTTTTTCCATTCTGGCGCCTCCATTTCCGTCCTTTGAGATTTAATTACCATCTCCCTTTCACCTCTAATTAAAGGGGCCAGGCCTCTTGGTCCTAATGCTAATTCACCACAGTGCCCTGTTCACTTTATAAATAAACCCCTGCCTGACTCTTATGCTTACACACACACTACTCTAGTTCTCTGATGCAATGTGGACCTATAGTCTTATGATTATAGATTTAATGCTGGGGTTTAATGCTGTACTTCAAAAAACCTAGGTGTAATTCATTTTAATTCATCTGACCCTTAGAAGATGCAAATCTCCAGAAAAGGCAAAGCATGTATGTGTGAGTCTTATATTATTTTTATTCATTTATTCAAACAAGCTTATTCAAACAAGTGGAGAAACTCTGACTAGTTTTCTACCCCATTTTTTTTGGTAGACAATAAATTGTCTTTATACAATAAAGTGTATATTTTTGTTTCATGGTTAAAGAACCAACAACAAAGGTTGTTTTCATGGTTAAACAACCTTTGCATTTTTAAAAATGTGTCATATTGACCTGAGCTCATCAATGCAGAATATAAAACTGAATATAAATTCATTATCCAAGATAAGTAATTCCATTATGTAATTACTGTCAAATAATTATGTGATGTAAAGCACTCAGAGATTGAATTGAAACACCATGCTTTATATATGTAAATACTGAGCTCTGCCAAATGACACAATAACCCTTCTATGTGTCTTGCTATGCTTTGGGAAAAAGGTTGTTCAAAGGCATCAAAAAAGTCCCAGACATCCAAGTTTGAAAGCAGCTAATTCTGCTAATACAGATTAGCTCTTGCATTGATTGAACAACAAAGACAGGCGAGGAAGAATGCTCCAACATTCAATTATCCACACCGATAGACATGAAACCACCACACAACTTACCCCATCACCCTGCCCATCCTAACTTGGGCCAACTAGGAAGGGGAGTTTCAAGTGGTCATGATTTATACTCATGTACATGAACTTGACTGGCCAGAAGAATTCCAAATTAATTTAAGGAAGGTTATACATTATTGTAATCAATCTGTGTTCATTTTACCCCTTGATAATTTATGGATTAGTAATAGTTCAAAGTGATCTGACATTTTCATTTTACCTCAGCCAGGATTTCTCCTAATATAGTATTTACTGATTAGCATCTATTAATGACACTCTAGTATCAACCTTTCGGGTCTGGCTGTTGTCCTTCTTTGCTGTACTTGGCAAATGACACGTGAAGGCAATGTGGGTAACAGATGTGGTGGCGGGATCACCCTCCACCACTCCATTACACACAGCACCCACCTACCAGCTCACCCAGGTCGTTATGGCAAAATGAGAAGCGGCAGCAAACGACTGCTGATGCGAGCAAGTTCCAAGCTAATGATGAGAGGTTAGGCCTGGGGATGATCTCACTTGGCATCAGATGGTTTGGCTGCATTTCTCAAACACAAAAGGTCTCTTTTAAAGCGTTTCATATAAGCACTGATAGCAGTTTATCGATATAATGCGCATTTCTACTGCCACAATTTACATGAATTTTCTGCATTAGCCAGTATCATCACTTTGTCCATTATCTCCCAGACAGTCTGCCTGTCTTTGTATCCATTATAACAGTCCATTCAGGGCCTGTCATTCATACTGGTTCCTGTCACTTTGATAAACAAAGATATACATGCGCTTAGGTTAACTCTCAAATATTCAAAAATGATACCATCCTCTTGGGGCATTGTTCCTAAAATAGCTGAATTCTGTATATTTAAGAGCTTAAATGATTTAAAAGTTGGTCCTAAAAGTATACAGCTCACGTAAGAATGTCATTAAAAATATTCTTTATTGGGTAATCGTACTCTTTATAAATCTGCTGTTTAACTGTTTATGTTATTTTTTATGGGTGGCTGCCAAAAAAAGCTACACTAGTTGTAAAAGGCGAGTGCAGTTTCATGTATGCTCATGCTGCTGATATCAAAATGAACAAACCTATAAGAAACTGCTTTTATCAGTGATTTAGATTTAGACTGGGTGTGAATTTTACCAGTTCTCATGATGTATGAAACAGAAATCTAGTAGGTACAGTTTTTATGCAACAGTCTGATCTAAATACTATCCTACATACTTACTTATATACTTTCTCTGAGCCATTTATCCAAACATGGGCTGCTGCTTTGGCTGGAGCCTGTTCCAGGAATAATTGTTAAATTTAAGTAGAAAGTTTGATATAGTAAGTAATAAAGAAGCAGTGATTTGTTAAAATTGTATGCACAAGTTAGATATGTGTGCTAAATGGATTCTTAAATATTTAAAAAGTAACTGTATACTTTGCATTCTTAAACTGCCTTTGCAAAACATAACATAGACTTGATTTCTGTGTATTCTGTCACACCCAGACCCCATGCATACACCTACTTTGTCCAAGTTTAAACAAAAAAGAAATGGACTCGTGCTGAGTGATTTTGGAGAAAGGTCAAGAGACAGCAGATGAGAAAAGGAATCATCTTAGCAGAATAAGTCTGATGTATCCATAACTTCTTATTGTGAATGCTTAAGAGCCATTAAAGTCTTCTGCTCATTATAGTTGTGCAGCAGTATTTATTTATGAACACACAAAGACCAAGAATGCACTCAGTTCTTTTCATCATAAATAAAATATGTCGCACCTTGAAACCAAGTGAAATTTTTAAGCCACCACTGCTTTGTAGACACTGAATCTGTGGTCGCATATTTGCTTTATGCAAATAAGATCAATGACTCTGTTGATTTGCACATATCTAGTCCAGGATGATGAAAAGCTAAAGGCAGCTGTGAGTGGCACTGATACTACATCTGTATAATTAGAACTCAGGATTGTCCTTGCAGCTCACAGATGGATGAAAAACATTGCTGTGCCTTAGATCCTGAGAAATTTATGCTTAAAAGATTACTTGTCTTCCCGGCGAGTGTTTATTTTTTTCTAAACTTGTGGTTAAGGAAGTTCAGTATTACTTGCTTTGGGTAATAAGTACAATATACAATAAATATCAGGTGTGCTGCTGATAGAAATGAGCAATTGTTTACAATGACCAGGTGCATTGAGGCAATATCTGAAACCAGACCATTGGGCATTGTGAGATTACAGCTAAATGTTGTATTGTATTGTGTTTATTTACATGAGCCCAAGTGTTACATAGTGACTTTTACATGCAAAAAAACATGCACTGGCCAGATAAATCTACACTTTACACATTGCTTAACACTGTACATGGTCACTTTTACCATGACACTTTTTCAATTTTAGAACTATTGACAGATAAGGTATACGTTCCATAAATGCAAGAGGTTTTCATCAAGCAATCAAATCAAAATGTATATGTCAATATATCAGTTTATGCACAGTGTATCAAAAAAACAGATTCATTGATACACCTGCAAAATTATGACTGAATTTGATCCATATCAATCAGGTAAGTATTTGCGGCATTGTTTACTTTCATGGCTGCTTTAAAAGGGCTGATTGGACATGCCAGTAGTCGTGATGTAAACCTAAATGACTTCCGAACCTCTACATCTCATTGTCCTTGGGAGTAACCATACTTTCAACAAAAGGGTCCTCTGATACTTGCTGCTTGGGTATTTATTCTCTCTAAATTCACTGGAACCATTTTCTTAAGGCATTTTGAACCTCTTTTTGGCTCCCCAAATATACATGTTAAATGATATTCATAAGGTCAGCCGTGGATAATCTTAAATAGAGCACGCTTTATGCACTGTAATATTCTCAATTATGGCTGCAGAACTTTGAGAATGTCAATGGAGTTTGACTGTAATATTTGAGCATCCTGGAACGCAGTTCATTTAAGCCTTGCAGAGATGACTTCCAAAGTGCATGCAAATGATCCAAAGCAGTTTTCTTCTCTTTTCTTACTTTTCTTAAGTTTTTCATCTTAGTCATTTGTTGTTATAATAAAATATATCATATATTCTTATGTCTCATGGTAAAGTTTACCACCTTTGTTAAAGTCTTTCATCCTATATTTCCAGAGCATAGCTTCCTGCAGTTTTCTACTCAGTACAGCATTAAAACTTTAAATTCAACAGTTTAAAGTCCCCTGTAAATGTATATTTGTACATTTTCATTTTGTGGTATTTATATTTAGAAGCATACATATTTAGAAGCATACATGTACATTCCCCCAAAAGAGAACTGTAGAGTTCTTCATACGTCTGGGGTTCTGGGATCTGGGGTTCGAACCCCTTCCCAATAGGTTGCCCTGAGGTTGTCCCCGTCACTGCTCCCCGGGCGCTTTCAATAGCTGCCCACTGCTGCACGGTGTTTGAGTGTGCATGGGTTAAATGCAGAGGTCCAATTTCGTTGTGGTTCACTGTCTGCTGTGCTGTGACCTCACAATGACAAGGGTTGTCACTTTCACTTTCATGTGTGTAAGGGATCTTTTTAGTGCCTCAGGTATGACTTTAGGGAGATGATTGTAGAAATGGTCTGAGAGCTTGTTTCTTGGTAATAGAGGTATGAAGTATAGTGAGGGTAAATGAAACAAGAACACAGTTGTAACTAACACTGTATAATTTTTATATTACTTGACCAAGTTTATCTGGTGTCCTCTCATTTATTTGCTTTTTCTTTGTTAATAAACAGTAATGCGACAAGATTATTATAAGAATTCTCTTTTTCTGTACTATTTTAATATAATTACTTATTTTATTAATTAATTTGTAATGGTTAGTAATATAATTGCATAAATTTACATTCTGTATTCAAAAGGGCAATGACGGCCAGTTTTAGCTGGATTAGTTTTGACAGCAATTTTCTTTTCCCAAAGCAAGACTTTAAAGAATAATAACCTTTTATTGAATTCAAATAATATTCTCTTGTACTTATAAAAAACAAATATCTGTATTTTGTTCAAGTGTCTGTACAAAAAGAATTCAGAAAACATTGAATGATCTCTGTAATATTGTACTATATAAATAAACTTGCCTTGCTTTTGTATTGACAGCCTATAACTTGTAGCTGTTACTGAATTGCTTGTCTGACCCGAAGAATGACATATAAACATATCCTTTATATACATATAACATTATCCTTTACTTTTAAGTGAAAGTGACTATTTGTCATTGTAAAGACACAGCACAGCACTCAATGAACCACAATGAACTGCAACCTCCTCATTTAACCCATACACACCTTGCAGTAATGGGCAACCATACCCAGTGTCCAGGGAGCAGTGATGGGGACAGTCCCTTGCTCAAGGGTACCTCGAGGCAAGCTACTGATCTGGGAGGCAAGTTACTGGTATCTCGAGGCAAGCTACTGGTCTGGGATTCAAAACCTTCTGATTCTGGGTCTAACAACTAGGCAACCGCTGACCAATAATAAGAGAAATATTACCATCATATAGAGCACAACTGATGCTTCATCTTCTTTATTTTAACTGTGGCATTGGCAGAAAATGGAACATTAAACTGGATTTTAAGGGGATTAAAGGGGTTTAAGGGGTTTGGAAGCTTTTAGGTAAAGATTGCACTTTTCTCTTGAAGCTTAACGATATATCAGTGCAATAACAGAACTAATCAGTTAGTGATGTTATGGAGACCTACAAGCAGTTCTGCTCATTTCTGACAGCCCAAGTTAGTCCAGAATAAACAAAAAATGTTAAATCATAAACTGGGAGAACAGACACAGAAAAAAAATCTCCATTGGCGTACAGCTGTTTTGGAGGGTTTGCGCATGCTTGTCAAATAATAATGCATTGATTTTAAAAGCAAAATCTGCAGATCTGCACAGGACAAATTTAAATATTACACATTCCTATAAATATATCCTTTCAGTCAGAGGGGGTGCACTGAGCCTTATTCCAAGTCAGTTTGACTTGACAATTTGAATTAATAAATGATGTGACACTTCAGACCACTTAGGGTGCTGTGCTTTTATTCAACATCCATGGGCTCATCTAAGCAACAGAATGAGGATGTTAATCTAAAGATAATTGACTCGTTTTAAGCAAAAGAGGACTATAAAAGATATATAAACAATTCTTGCTCTTGACTTTCACTGTCTGAAATGTCAGTAAGACGTTAAAGTAAAGGGGGACTGTTGAAGATAAGATATAAAAGACCAAGAAAAACCTCTGACCTTAAACCTTAACTGGTCACATACGTTAAGCAAACCCACACGTCACTGCCAGGGATACTTACAATCTGATGGAGAAAAAAGTATCTCTTGAGCTACACTCAGTTAATGTATGTTGGAGAAAAAAAAGCATTTTAATTAAAGATGACCAACAGAGCAAGATTACACAATCCAAATCAGTTTTGAACTACTTTTACATTAAAAAAGTATTTATCATCTCCACACTTTAATATGCTATTAAATCTTAAAAATGATTTGCATGGTGGATTAACTTATATTTCTAAGCTAGAATTTAATAGTAGCGAAACATCCTAAATTCTAAATGATGAAAATACTAAAAAAAAAAAAAAAAAAAAAGAACATTTTGTGTTTTCCAGTTGGTTAAATTCTGAAAAAAAAGTCTTATTTATGCCTGTGGCATGCAGGAGTGGCATTAACTTCTTCTAAGTTAGAAAACCATACTTTTTGCTTACTAACTATGATGATATAAGGTGTGTAGTTATGAGGGTTAACTATTGAAATCTGGACACACCTACTGACCTCTAGGGTGTATATAAAATGGGTTGGGTGGTGAGCCCTGGATAAACTGCTTTTATAAGTACAACGGTGTGTAATAATGGAGTTCGTAACTGTGATGAATTGGCCCTGTGGTTCTGGCCTGAAGGCCCCATGCAGGGATCAGAGGGAGTCAGCCTGTATACTTCCCACCAAGCATCAAGTCCCATACAACAGCTTTGTGTGTGCATGTATGTGTGTGTGCGTGTGTGTGTGTGTGTATATGTGTGTGTGAGAGAGGGAGAGAGAGAGAGAGAGAGAGAGAGAGAGAGAGAGAGAGAGAGAGAGAGAGAGTTTAAGACAGAAATGTACTGATGTGCCCCAAAGCCCCCTCTGCAACCAGCCAGCACCAGCAGATAAGCAAGCTGGAGAGATGTGCTGCACCCCAGGCGGTCATGTTTTAAAGGTGCCTTGCTAAAATGCCAGGTGCCACACACACACACACACACACACACACACACACACACACACATACACACACACTCAGACATTTGCACATGTGAATGTGCACATTCACACACACACATACTCAAATGCATATCTAAGCATCATATACTCACACACAAGCACTTTTTCAACACTCAGCCTGGTCACCTGCTGTCACACACATCGTCTTTATATCACCCACACACACCTGCTGAGGCCACCTTTTGGGGACCCTGCCTTACAGCTGCACAGACCATTGAGTGAATCCCCCTGTGGTTCTTTAGCTAATCCCTGTGCAGGTTAATACAAGGCTGACCTCCTGCAGTCCGCCATGCTCCGATGTTATCATCCACTCTCTTTAGGTCCAGAGTGGACTTCAGTAGATTTCAAAGTCCTGCTACAGCAATAATAAAGCCCAGTGATGACCCACAGCACAACAAGGCCAATCTGATAGTTGCATTGAGGCCTATTTGCCTTGTCCTGCAAGCCCCCATTTCATCTGTTTTTTGGCATCAAGTCTTGTGTACTGTGAGAGAACAGAAACCTTTTCTTTTCGTTCTGTTTTTATCTGACTCCACGAATTGAGATTGCAATTCAGGCTTGGTGACATTTAGTTTCAAGCCTAAAATGCTAAATTGCTTTTCTAGCCAAAATGGCTAGAAAAGCCATGCACTTCTAGCCAAAGACAACTAAATGAAACAAATATTTAGCTACCAAAACCTACACATAATCTTTCCTGAATGCCCCTAAAGCAAGACATGCAGTTCAAGAACAACATCATTGCTTTTCTAAAAGACATTACTGACTTACACCATGTAAATGACAAGTGATTTTAAATGTTATATGTTCTATGGCTTTTGTGGACCTTTTTTTCAATTTAAAAGCAGAGCCAAAACATCATGCTGAGAAATTAGAATGAACTGGAATATGACACTATACATGGTGCTGATAGTAAATGGCAATGTGAGCACCTACATTAAAAACAGTAACACAGTGTAGCATGGTGCATCCAATGCTTGGTGGCTTTAGTGGTGCATCCCAATATACTAAAATCAAAAAATTTCACTTAAAAATTCTTTATTTTAAGGAGTCGTACCTCATTTACTCAGTTGAAAAGGGATTTTCCATTTATAATGTTGCAGCATCTGTTTAAATATCACACACATGGAAACCGAAAAAATCATCATCATATTAAAAAAAATATAAAGAAAAAAGATGTTCACACTTTATTTGATTCATTATAGAGGCTTTGTAGATGTCCAACTTGTTTTTAATTAAAATCCAGTAAAACATCCGTTAAATGCAACTTTAATACTTTTATACCTAAACCTAAACTCAACTTTATGCTTCAGTCTAATCCTAATCCCAACTGTAAACCTAACTATAATAATTTTTATAATTCTTTTATAATCCAGATAATTCAATTTCAGCAGATAGTTTAACAATAAAAGAATTAGTAGATCATACATTGGGGACCATGAAAATAAAGCATGAACAAAAAAACAACAAAACATAAAGGAATGCTGAGACGCAATGTTTTACAGGGTATGAAAGAATGCATTTGTGGCAGAAGGATGAAAAGGTCAATTTAGCAACTGGGTAAAACTGCGGTCATTAATTTCTAATTTATCATTCAGTCCTTGAGTGTGCCAGTTGCATAAGCAAGCATTGCCTTGAGCTAAGTGGGGATAAGCAGTAAAGGAAAGAATGGTAAAGTCATTGTGGATTTAAAGAAAAAAAATCTAGGATTATATTCCCTGCATGTTGTCTCTGAAACTCTTTTCTACATTTAAAATGCTTGCTGACTTGTGCTGCATTGTGAACATCCCATGACGAAGGGACCAATAGAAATGCTCTGAAATAACTTGAGGTGAAACCTTGAGATTAAAAATAGTTTTTTTAATGTTTGAAAGGGGGCAGCGGTGGCCTAGTGGTTAGGGCGTTGGCCCTATGATCGGCGGATCGGGGGTTCAAGCCCCTTCCCAGTGGTTTGCCCTGAGGTACCCTTGAGCAAGGTGCCGTCCCTGTCCCGGTCCTCCCTGCGATGGGCTGGCGACCTGTCCAAGGTGCGTCCCCCGTCCTCGCCCTGTGTGCGCTGGGTTGGACACCGGCACTCCCCCGCGACCCCGTTAATGGATGGATGGATGGATGGATGTTTGAAAGTTTCTCCTATAAACTACATTTTTAGAGACACAGTTTTCCTATCACAGCATTCTGTTGCAAAATACAGAAAGAATTATACTACTTTTGGTCTGTTTGATCATCCATGAACCACTAGCTAGCAGCATGACTGTTTTGCATAATCATAATCATTCAAGTATGCCTAAACATATGTCACTCTTATACTCTTTAGGATTAAATGTTTGTCCTTGTGAAATATGTATTATTGATCAGATCTAATATTGACCCTAATGCAGTGAGGCAGGTTGAGCTGGAGGCCCTGCACATGATGACAGAGCTGCTTTGGGTGCTACAGTATGTGTGTGATGCTATTTGGCAGATAAAGCAGTTTGTGGTGAGTGCCTCGGGCTAACTGGCATGGACGGCTCACCCTCGTGTTCCTGCCTGTGCCACGTGGCTTTCCTGCCTGCGTTCCAGCTCATGTGGCACTGCCATCTATGTTTGCATGTGCGTCGGTGCCATCTCTTGTTAAATGGAAACTCCTTTCACGTAAGACCATGTCAGCAGGCTGAGCATGAATGTGTGATGATTCCAGAACAGCTTTTGACATTGCCATGTCCAAACAGCAGTAGATGGCTCTCAAACTAATAGTTTCTTTCAATGCTAAAGATGTCATTTGATTTAGGAGAAATGTTTTTGACCTTTTCAGTTCATTACCTTATAGTGGCACCTCAGAACTACTCACAATTTATACGGCATGCTTTCCTATATTGGCAACTGAAATAAAATGAACGCTTTGAATTTATACCTAAAGGCTGAGACTGATTTCTTGGGTTACATTATTCATAGATTTAGAGACCTTTCTGCTCTAATGGAGCATCTTCATGGCTTTGCACTGGTGTAGAAATGAGTGCAAAGTCAAGCATCTGGAATGATGAGTAAACCACCCATTGTCTGAATCAGGAAACCATCAAACGACTTTGAAATGAGCGGTGATTTGAGTGCAGTCAATGAATCAGCTTCAGGTGCATGGAAATAAGCTGTCCTCTTTGTAATCTCTTTGATACACAAATTTATCCTCATATACATGTCATTAACATGACACATGCCCAAAAGCACACAGTGGTGAAAAAATAAAAAATACATTAAATAAAAAATCATTTTGCAGATTCATTCAGCAGTTTTTTTGTGTTTTAACTTCAGGTCTGCCAGAACCATTAGTTTCAAACAGTTCAAGTTTGCGTTGTGTAATGTGAAGGACATTTCATTTGGAAACTACACAGCACTCATATATATCACTCTTATCCAGAGCGACGTATATGAGTGCTTTGTGGTTTCCAAACGACACAAATGCTGTCAAATGCTGGAAATGTAAATATCATGAAACATTACCGGTAAGTGTCTTTTGCCTGGCTATGGAACATTCTTGCACATTGCTGGCTTAACATCACAGTCTAGAACGCATGCTTAATTATATCCTCTTCTTGTTTAAATGACAAATAAGCTAAGATCCAAATTTGAATTTACTGTGAATATCAACTTTACATTTTAATCGGGGAAGTCAACAGATAATGTAATAGGACAAAGACGACCAAATAATTGCCCAAACCTTTACATATGAATGATATAGTCATCGCATAAATTATATTAAAAATCAAGTCATTTTGTTTACTCTGTTAAAGGCTGTTAGAATAAAGTGTTCATACACTCTTACCAGAAACCAATTGAAGAGAAACTATGAAAAATAAAGCAAATTATTTTTTAAAAGGTTGATTAATTGCAATCATGAATGATGCACCTTGAAGCAGGAAGATGCAAAATACAGGAAGAAATGGAGACAGTTGATCCGCTGTGGCGACCCCTAAACGGGAGCAGCCGAAAGAAAAAGAAGAAGAAGAAAGAAGAAGAAGATGAATGATACACCTTATGCTAGCTGATATGAAGTTGTGAAGTTTGATTTTAGCATTGCAGCCCATTCGTCCCACCAGCCGAACAAGCCTCATGCTCCCTGACTGTCTGGATGTGGAGCAGTTGGGTTTCCCTTTTGGCTTTTTAATTGTTGTAAGGTGGTATACCTCTTTTTGGCCTAATGTTTTGTCCAACATTAAGAAAAAATCTTTACCAATTTCCATCCAATCTTCTTGTATCTCAACTAGCTGTGAATCTGCATGCTCTTCAAGGTTCTGTTTTAAATTATGGATTATCAGTGGAATGGTGCTTTAATAACTGGAGAAACTTTGAAGTATGTGAGGGCGCACGATCATTCACTTTGAACTCACTTTTTTTGTGTGTGAGAACCAAACCTGAATGATAAAGGGCCTATAAGACAAACAGCATTTTTTTTGTCTTTTCAAATCCTGAATATGCCACAGGATGCACCTTTTACCTCATTCATTGTCCTTGCTCTAGTATTTTCTGTTGTTCAGTTATGATATATCCCCTCCGTCTTGAAGCTTTGAATGCCATTTCCTTTTAGCCCTTAGCATTGCTGGCTAAAAGCATGAAATAATAATCTGATGGGTTGAAAACAATATGAACCTGGTTTTTATTCCGCTGCACCCATGCATTTAGTCTGCAATGTCAAGGTGCCCATACAATCATTGCATTCAAGTCAATGGTCTGTATGATCATTGTGATGAAAACAATTCCCATTACTTTTGCATGGAATATACTTGTGTAACCTTCTATTGCACTCTATTGCATATAGAATATAATTATAAAAAGTTATGAGCAGCTGCATAGAGGACAGCAAAGTTTTACAGACCTGATTGGTTACAAATTCATCAAGGCTAACCTATAAGCTGTTAGTCTGAATGTGTTATGATTCCTCTTTCCAAAGGTGCTTGGATGCTGGCCAATCTTTGCGCCAAGGTGGACAGAACCATGGCAGCTGCAAAGCTGTAAAATCTGTCGTAGGGCAACTGCTCTCGTGTCGGCCTTGCTAGGGTTCAGAGTCCTTGGGTGATTTTAGCAGCAAGTTGGGGTGTGAGTTACAGCTTTGAGCTGGTTGGATTTCAAAGGAAGGAAATGGAGCACATTAATCCTCTTTCTTTAATGTTTTAAACCTCTGAAGTTTATGTTGAAGAGCAAGAAATGAGTTTGATTGTTCTTTTCAAACACAAACCCTGCCATAGAATTTTCTTGAGATCCACTAGTGCCTTATGCCATTCGCATACTCTTTCATTGGGGAAATTACGAGGTCAGTGGTGGTCATGCACGATCATTTAGGGACAGTGTTATTGCCCTCAAAATATCCCCTTATAATTCAGGCTTGGTTTTCTCACGCACAAAAAAGTGATTTCAAAGTAAATCATCCTGCTACTTCACTAGTTTCTCCAGTGATTAAACACCATTCCACTGATAATCCATAATTTAAAATAGAATCTTGAAAAGTGTGTAGATTTTCCAACAGACCATCCCCATGATGTTTTTTTTAGTGAAACGGCTTTAATTTTGTTTTATTTTACTTTGTTTTATAGCACTGTGGTGCAGTGAGTAGTACTGTCGCCTCACAGCAAGAAGGTCCTGGAATTGAATCCCAGGCAGGCCGGTCCGGGTCTTGTCTTTCTAAGTTTACATGTTCTCCCCATGTCTGTGTGGGTTTCCACCAGGAGCTC
Organism: Hepsetus odoe; assembly: GCA_017165825.1. NCBI lineage: Eukaryota > Metazoa > Chordata > Actinopteri > Characiformes > Hepsetidae > Hepsetus > Hepsetus odoe. Next base: position 15,703,212 of record CM029388.1, on the reverse strand, counting down.
CGGTTTCCTCCCACCACCCAAACAAATGCACATCAGGTGGATTGGGGATGCTCTAGTTCTTTAAACAAACATAAATTGAAGGGTTGTTTAGGAGACCAAAAGCAAAAGTAGTTCTTCTATGACAACGATGTAAATATCCCATTCAGTATCATAATCTAAGGAGCATATTTGATAAGTTTGGGGTTCATAGAGTAATGCTTTCAACTGAATGACAGAGGAAGTACATCAGGAGAAAAATAACAAGGAGTGATGTAATAATGAAAAATATGTAGGCCGTAATGGATATGTAGCTGTGCAAATTGAGGCAGGTGTATTTCTCAAACAGGGGCGATCAATTCAGCACCGCTTTGTCCATGATTCCATATAAATATGCAATGAGAGGAAAATGTAATTTGTTTTCCTTTTCTCTGCACAAAGAAAGTACATTTGTGTCCTGTGTGTGTGTGTGTGTGTGTGTGCGTGCGTGCGTGCGTGCATGTGTGTGTGTGTGAGAGCGAGCTTGCGCATATGTGTGAGAGAGAGCTTTTCAGTCGACATCTTCAGCTCCATGGCTCATTATTCAGGATGATGTTTATTAAGTGCAGCAGTTGAAGCTAAATAAACAGAACAGCAAAACTGAAACTGCACTGACTGAGCAAAGTGATAACTTAAAGTAGTGTTTGCATGAAACACCCCTCCCCACTCTCTTTCTCCCTCTCCCTCCATCCCTCCCTCTCTCCCGAACACACATCCTGATGTGTTGCAGTAATCAAAGAGCAGAGAGCTTCTGCTAGTGCTGGATTAAACGTTAGCCTCACACACATCCATCAGGTGAATCAGACACCAGGCACAATGCACACTCCGTGTGAATCTGTGTGTGTGTGTATGTGTGTTTGTGAGTGTATGTGTGTGTGGGTGTGTGTGTGTGTGTGTGTGGGTGTGGGTGTGTTGCAGGCTGGCCACTCTGTCTCCAGGGCAGATTATTGCTGCTGCCACGGTGTGCTGGAGAAATTGAGCGAGCAAGGCCCATCGTTTGAGAAATGCTCACCTCATGTGGTCTAGGGGGAGACAGATTTTCTTAGAGGCCTGGAGCACATTTGCCAGCCATGTTTGCGTGTTTGTGTGTGTGTGTGTGTGTGTGTGTGTGTGTATGTGAGTGGTGTGTGTGTACACTGTCTATAAAAAGTTTGGGGTCACCTACCTCTTCTTCAGTGTGTTTCTATTGCATCTTTAATAGAGTCCCTACATGTGACATAATGCATTATTACACATTTATGGGTTTACAGGAGTTTTACATGCCCTGTATAAATTGTGTCATGTTTCTTTGCACAAACCACAAAACTGAACTAAACAGAATGCTGCTTTGGGAATAAAGTCATACCTCTCACATTATATCTTCTCCTTGTGATGTTAGCCAATCTTCGGCACTCAAAACCTTTTGTTGTTTAAACCACCTGTTGCCCCAAATACTTTGTAATATGTATATGCATATTTTACTTTGTCAGTCATATATTAGAAAAACATATCAAATTAAAGTATTCTTTGCACGTTGCCATGGAAGTTCTCAAAATAACCTATTGATTAACATATTTTCTAAGAGCCATTTTTACAAATATGTGTTTTTGTGAGTTTAGAAAGAATTCTGCATATTGCACATTTCTTTGAAGAGCTTGCTAAAGAATAGCAGAAAAACAAAGCTGAAGATTGATGAAGCAAAATTACCCAAATTATTAGCAAACACTCACATTATGTTTACAGCATTTTACTCTGTTAAAATGTGCAGTGAAAAGATGTCCACAGGGCCTGAATCACAGATAAGAATATTCAATTATTACGTATTTATTTCATTTTCATTATTATGCATTTAATTTATGGAATGACACACTGAATTTACTTCATCAATGATTTTAATCTGAAGCCAGCACAATAAAATATAATTGGTAAAACCATATTTATTTACCCTCAGCAGCATTTTGTCTCTATCATTTCAAGGTTACAGATCTACTGAAAGACATAATTGCAGCTCTCAGTATTTACAAAATATTTAGTTTGATGAAGTTTAGGATTTGTGCTTTTATTCAGTTTTCTGCTTTCTGTTTTATTTTAACTGACTATTTTGCAGTGTGGTAAATATAGAAAAAAGGCTCACATCACTGTTTTCAAGCAGCTTCAGTAGCATTGTTTATCTAAAGCTTTGTGGATGGGTTTGAAGAGTATTTCCACCTATGGTGTGGAGAATGACTCAGTGCCGACTTAACAGCTTTTTGTAAAGACGATAGTATCTTGCTAACATTAGCCGATTGCCATTCATTTATTTTTGACAATGAGGAATTTGGAAAATCATGGAAAATACACCCAGCTGTCTGTGTAAGGGGAAGGATTCTCCACTAGAAACATGCAGACACTAGCAGAGTGCAGCTGTTTTTAGTGACTAAAATACTGTGGTGTGTGCTGTATAGGGATTGAAAGTGCCAAAAAATTACAGTTTGCTCACATATTTTTGCTTTTACTCTGTTAATAGGTGAGTTTCATATTTTTACTTGAACAAAGGGAAAATGTTGCAGCCTGTACTGAAACTCCTGAAACTTTGATTTTCCTGGGCTCTGTGTTAGAGCCCTGAATGAAAACTTTGAATAGGTATGCTAGAGACATACTACTTTATTCACTGAATCAGCTTCTTTAATATTTGAGAACAGAGAGAATGCAGCTATGGGGTCAAAAGATGGCTCACATTTTTTTTCTTAACCAAGGCACTTACTTCTCCATACATTCAACCCCTCCAGGTGTGATTGATCTAGACCTTGGCCTACACACAGGTGGAAGAGCCTTAATGTATTTCTTTGCAGAGTCTTCAATGCTTAATGATTGTGTGTGTGTGGGTGTGTGTGTGCTGAGTGTTTGTGTGTGTATATATGCATCGCCTGTAAAATGTGTGTGTATGTGTGTGTAATGTCAAAGGTTGATAAGATGGGCAGTGTTACATGAGACATGTGAGGTAAAAATATGTGTGCATGTGCGTGAGCTTTTTTATAAAATAACATGAGACAGAATAAAACATGCATCTCAAGCTACATGTGGCCATTTGCCCATGCGCTCAAAGAAACACACACTACTCATTGAGATGCCGTACAACTGATGTGAACTTAGGGGATACTTCCCTGTGCACTGGACAGAATGATTGAAGTCAGTGGGTAAAAGATAAAATGTATTTAGATGGAGAATTGAGCTTAGGGTTTATCTGTAGGGAAGCTGAAAGCTTCTGCACTCACCATCAAAAAATACCCCCCCAAAAAAACAAGAAAATACCTTCTGCAGTCAACACAGCTCAATTCAAGTGAACTATTAGAGGCAACATAAATAACTATGTTAAGCAGATGCACTTAAGAGTAAAATGACATGACGTAAAATGCACTTACACCAAAAAATTCTCACAGAGAAACCACCTACTTAATATTAGACTGAGATCTGAGGCCCAGTCAACAACTTGAGCTCCTTGCCATGAAACATGTTAGCTGGGTGCATGTGGCTGGGTGCATTATTCTGCTAATTGAGGCCTGGTAGGGAATACCATTCCTATGTAGGGGTTCTCTTGGTCTCCAGGGATGTTTAGGTAGGTCAAAGTAACATCCAGCAGTACACTGCCCAGAGCATCATACTGCCTCCACCAAGCTGCCTTCTTTCCATAGGTCATCCTGGTTATCCTGATCTCTTTTCCATGTAAGCGCTATTTCTTCTATTGTTCTAGTTTTGCAGTTTGCCCACTGTGGAACCAGACGGTCTAGTTTTCATTTCCCACATACGTCCCTGAGTTGATGACTTAATTCAATCTGAAAGCATGTGATATGAGTCCACAGCTCACCGTAGTTCCCGAAGAATTCACAATAGTTACAGAATTAAAAGCCTGAAGATAAAATAAGATAGTTGAATGTATGCATTTAAGCCTAAAGTTTTAGTAACATGGACCTGAATGCTCATAAAAGTCAAAATACAATTACTCTGCATATTGACTGTTCGCCGTGGGCTTAGGATAAGCTACATCATGGCCCACTATTCAACATGACATTAAATATACATTCCTAAACCAGTTTTTAACAGCTTTAGAATTCTACATTTAAAATTGGGTTGATCTTGTTTCATTTGGCATTACTGCATACTGAAGTGATATCTCCAATAAAAAAAGGAGGAAAAGATCAAGGAACTCTTCTCAGAAAAAGGTTAAAAATCCTCTTACTCAACCAGTTCTATGAACAGATAAAAATTGCTGAGAGTTTTTGACTGTAGCTAAGGTCAAAATATGCATGTGATGTATCTATTCATAGCAGTGGTCAATACAATAAAGGCTTATTAACTTTTTATATGAAGAATGTCTTGGTCCTGCCCACGCTTTTATTGAAGATCTTATAACCTTTGACCAAAGAGCACATTTGCCTCTTTATATTGAACACCATCTTGTACCTTATGAGGAATGAATGTCTTGCATCATACTAGAGAAGTATGAAAAAAGAAGAATCACATCTTCATTTTTGGCCTGTCTTTAAGCTCAGAGAGTAACAGGAATGTCTTGTTATGAGGCTGATATATTTTAAGGAACCGCTTGGCATTTCTGGTCCATTTTCTCTGAAATATTGTACATTTTTTGCAGATAAACCTCTAGTGTTGTATTGATATTATTGATAGCAACTTGACACTTTGTACAAATAGCATTTTTTTTAGCACATCCCAATTCAGAGAACAAGGTTTTCTTACTACACATGTCAAACATTCTATCAACTGTGAGCATAAGGAGTCTGTTGACATACAAATTAAGAAATGAGCCCATAAGTAAAAGATATGGAAAGAACATCTACCTTGCTAAACATAATTTGAGAAGCCCCAGTTTAAGAACAGTAAACCATAGCCTTCACCCCGTTCACCTGCTCTGTCCCTGGCCATCCCAGGCATCCAGAGAGCAAGGCCAACCAAGACTATGGAACTATCATCCTCCTGTGCTATTGGTGGAACCAAAGCAGGCTCTTGAGCATGGAATGAGCTCTCCAAATCTCATCTCTCTGAAACAACTAGCAGCTCTGCCTGCTGACCTCCATAGAAGGAAGTTCCAGCCTAAAGCAAGGCAGCCCAACATTCCTCTTAAGCACAGCAAGAGACTGTTGGACAGACAGGACTTCCTTGGTTTCCAAAAGCTGTGTTTATGCGAATATCCTGCACTTTTGTATGAACGTGTAGGTGTAAGCACACACATGTATTTGTGTGTGAGAATCTGCTGGAGAAGTGAATTGTTTTAAAGGGGTAGTGGAACCATTTCACATCTATATTTATAAGTGCATGTGAAGACCTCTGTGGGTTGTATACGTTATGATATGTACCTTAGCACACCTTAACGTATGTGTGGGTGTTCTGGAATGAGTAAGTGCGTACATTTGAGAGTTCAAAGCTGTATGTTACATTTCTTTTTTATTTTACAATCTTTAATACTGGGCTCCTTATTTTTAATACACCATTCTTCTGTCCTCCCACCTTTTTGATGCAAAAATACTATTTTATGCCTGTCAAACGATCTTATCTTTAGCAGATTGGGTGGATTAAATTAAAGAAATACCAAATATGTTTCCCTGGCCTATGCTGCAAACGGCCTAAAGATACAAAGATACAGATAAAGGGATTCAAATCACTCAGCATTCAGCATCACCAGTAATGAAAGATTCATACAAAGCTCACTATCTTAAAAAAAAAAAGAAAAAAGAAAAACTATCATCAGTAATTGGCTAGGTACTGGATTTAAAATAAAAGCCAAAAATCTGACTCTTTGGAAGCGAAATATGAAGAAGTGAGTGATGGATCATCTGAAGCTTAAATGATTACTAACTCAGTGTCGCAGTTTGCTGTGAAGTAGAAAAAAATAATGAAAATATTGCTGGGGAGCATGTATTTGATTCTACTTCATTAAATAGACATGTTCTCAACTGATCTAGAGACTCACATCATTGCACTGTTTCGACTGCACCCTGTGGCCACTGATCCAGCCCATAAGGGGCTAAATAATTAGCTGATGAACTGAATAAAGTGTTAGGATGGGGCACCTTAAAGCAATGCAGGACAGTGGGTCCTTGAAACCCACTTGAGACCCACAGCAGTAAAATCAGTACAAGTTCCTCACACTTCCCCCGCGCATGCTCACTGATTCACAGACTCTGGGAATTGTCTCAAGGAAACACTTTGAGAATTGGTTTCCCACAAGCATTGGTTAAATTAGCTGGCCATCTCAGCCTTATCATTAATCCTAAGTAGAGCTTTTAGAAGGCCTGAAATTTTGGTCCAAACCTAAATATAGCGCGAGAACATTCTGCTCGACCTAACCTGACCCACAGCATCATGTTTAGTATCCAAACCAGACTGCATTCAACCTAACTACTATCAACCAAAGACAGAATGTAGTTCCAGAGTAACCTGTTAAGTTAAAATTTCAGTTTAAAATGAAATTACCATTAATAAAATAAAAAAATATTAATCACTTTCTCAGCCAAACTGTTGTTTTAACTCAACCTTCATAAAAGCAGAGGTAAATACAAACATTTATTTGAAGACAGCTAAGTGAACAGGAAATCTGAATCCAACATAACCATGATCCTTAACATACACTTCAGTCAAGGGTCTATCAGTAAAAATATATTTAGTGTCCTGGGTTTCCCTTCATTACTTTTGGAGTTATACACCGTTTTCACAAAAGCATGCAGCCATTTATTGATTTCAGTAAAAGTGAAAATTTTGCCAGATCTGCCCTAGTGAATTTTTATTTTTAGCTTTTATTGTGAAACGGCCCTTGGCACAAAGCACTCAGCATCAACGCGTCAGACAATAGAAACTCACAGATACACCAGGTGCTAAAGTACATTGCACATGAAGATGAAATCACAAAAGGTCACTAAGGATCACATGTAATACAGAGTTCCATCATCTAGGATACATCTAGGATCATCATCAGCAAATTAACTGTGCATTTGGAGCTTCATGAAATTGGTTTCCAGTGTCTATTTGACTAATATGGATTTGCAGGATGCTACCTTGCAGAATACACTGTCAGTCAGTCATTCATTTCTTGAGCTGCTTGTCTTAATCAGTTTTTTTTTTTTGGTGGGGGCGGGGGTGTTGTGCTGGGATCTGTCCTAGCTGTCACAAGGGGAGAGGCGTCAAAACACCCTGGACAGGTCGCCAGTCCACCATGGGGCAGAATGCATAGTGCCAACGGGAAAGTTTGGTGGTGCGTTTCAGGGCTGAGTTGAGGCAAGAGATATTAACATGCATCCTATTATGTATTTAGAGGGGATTACTTCATTAAAGAGTCCATTAGTGTCTGCAGTTATTACAGACCTAGGGTAATGTTTTCTCTCACAAAACCAGTACCAACAATTGTAATTCAAAACATGTTGGCCACATGTCATGGTACAACCTTATACAAGCATCTGAAGGCCTAACTGGTGGGAGAGTTCACTGAGCTTTATTTACCTAGATATTAGAAAGCAAAAAATAAATGGGGTTGGAAAGTTTTCCTTAAGGCGTGCTGGGAGTGTTTTTCTTTTAAATCTGAGTTTGGAACAGGCTCCAAAGCCTACCCTTATCCAAGTCAGTATTAGCATTTCAAATAAGGAGTGGATGGATGGATAGATTTTTCCAACCGAAAACAAAAGGGCATTCCACAGCATTTGCAGTTAAAAGTCTTATTACATTTCTAAAGTCTTAATACGTTTAGTTTTTAGTTCTCAGAAATCAATAGGCTTTCCCTGAGGAGCTAGAAGTCCCTAAGGGTTCAATACTGAAAAAATATTTTTATTTTTAAGAGTGTTATTCTAAGTATACCCTCCCCTGTTTTCCTTTGACTCTTCTTCCACAAGCTTCCCTCACAGGCTCTGTACTCATTGGACTCAGGCTGCCTGGCCTCCCTCACATTACCACTTCAAGTGAGCCAAAGTTCAGCTGAAGGGCAAAGATTGTGCCTTCCAGCCGGAGTCATGTGGCTGGTCCGCCTCCTCGCGCACACTGTTCCATGCTGGGCCCCCCCTTATCTGATTCCATTCTGCCAAAGCCGCTGTTGACAGCACACAGTTGAGGAACAGCATGTGCATTCTCCAAGATACCCCCTAATCACAGAGTGGGGAAAAGAGTAAAGAGAGAGAGAGAGTTAGTGTTTTAATATTTTCCATGTATTACTGAACAGGAAGCTTTTCGATGCTATCTGAAAGGAAAAAGACTAAAGATGAAAAGCAATCACACCATGCACAGAATGATATGTCCCTCTCTTTTCTCCCCTGCCTGAGTGTAAAACTACAGTGCAGTCAATTCACACAGCTAGCTACTGGGAATAAGTAGCCAGAGTGCTGTCCATCACAACATTGCCAACAGGAGGTTGGCAAAACAGGCATATTGCTGAGTTAAAAACCTACAAATTCTCAAATCTCAAATCCAAGCCTCCCCAAAATGTTTCTTTTACTTTAATACGATAGCTGTAATACATAACCTAAAGTGTGTGAACATCTTACTCTCACATCTAAAAAGAAAAGGCTCAGAATATATGCCCCAATGTAAAAATGATGTCCCACGCCCATTTTCCCATTAAGTTTACCTTTTAGCAGTAAAGCAGTGAAATTTGGTAAATTTATCCTAAGTAAAATTATCCTTTACTGGAATGAAGAGGCTTAACCTAAAGCAGCCGATGACCATTAACTCTCCTCAACCAAGCTTTAATGTTAAGACTATCATTCTCCAGAATGATAGGATAATTTTACTAAAATTCACTGTTTTACTTGTCTTGCATCTCTCTGAAATATTACATATTTCACCAAGTTTTTCCACTGCTCTAGAGTCTGGCTGTAGCGTGATTTCCATCAGATGATGTTTGCATTATGTATAGTGTGTAAGGTTTTAGTGCAGTTAATCAACCATATTGACCCATTTAACGAAGCTCTTATCACACAGCTGTTGAGCTACGGTTCCTTCCAGAGACAGTTCTGAACTCTTTAGTAAGTAATGCAATAGTGGATTGGCTTGCTTAAGCAGCCAGGGTCATCTAGCAGTCATAATCTACCACTTTGTGGCTGAGCTGTTGTTGGTCCTAGCTGGTTTCATTTCACAATAGATTTTAAAGTTCATCAAGGTTCTGACAGGGCAGATATTTTATAAAATGAGCTTTGAGCATGATGCTAGTGTAGCTGCTAAGTCATGAAAACCTTTGAAAAACATTTACCAGCGTAGGGGACACTTTGTGCAGTACTGCACTCTCAAAAAACAAACAAATGCTACTCTCAGTAGAATGGCTCCAGTAGAAAAAATAATTCCTCCAAATAATTACTTTTTCTATTTACAGACTCAGAACACCCGATCTTTACTCCTGTCTTCATATTTAACTTTTATCTTATGTATGAAATTGGACCTCAAGGATCAGGGTGTACTGTTGTGGATGCATTAACATTTTTTATTGTTTGATGAACAAAAAAATGTACTTACACAACATTCTCACAGAACAATGTTTTTTTTCTGAATGTTTGGTCAAATTACAAAGAAAATAATTTCTTAGCACCTGGATGAGGATCTAAAACTAAAGATAAATTACTCTTTCAAAAAGGGTCTACAGATGTCTAAGCCTTCCCCGCTTGTGGCATTCACTATCAGACATCACATGTCATTATGAAACTTAAAGCAAACTATTAAGCAATATAAAAAATGCAGTATGGAAGAAAAAAAATAAAATCTGAAAAATGTGAGGGGACAAGGCAGTGATACATAGATCAATTTTAAAGTACTTCAAGAAACAAATAATTAAGTGTTTAAATAGTCTTCAAGTCAAGTCAAGTCAAGTAGGATTTTATTGTCATTTCAGCCATATACACAGTACACAGTGAAACGAAATAGCGTTCCTCCAGGACCCTGGTGCTACACACAAGACAAGACACAACACAAGACACAAGACAACATAAGACCAACATCTCAACACAAGAATTTAATTAGATCCAAACATGCTGTGCATTCAAGATGACCTATGGATATTCCTGAACTAGAGGAACAATTGGAAGAACAAATCATATCATACATACATATTTATTTTTAAAAAGGATAAATTGTAAAGAAAAAATCTGGTTAAATGTTGACACTTTTACCATTTTTAACAAAAACTTTTATGTGTTTAAAAAGTCACACAAGCATGTCTTTGATTTTGCTTTGAGGTCATTGCATGACAGTTTAGGCCAGTAGTGTTCATCTGCCATGGTCATTTAGTCCCACTTTGAATGTTTCACATTCATAGTCACTTTTACAAGCCAAGGTAAAGAAATTCCCAAAGTAAAGAAAAAGATCTTTACAAAAACACTATATATATTACTGTGCAAACGTTTTAGGCAGGTGTGGAAAAAATGCTGTAAACAAAGAATGCTTTCAGAAATATAAATAATGATTGTTTATTTTTATCAGTTTACAAAATGCAAAGTGAGCGAACAAAAGAAAAATCTAAATCAAATCAATATTTGGTGTTTCTACCTTTTGCCTTCAAACCAGCATCAGTTCTTCTGGCCCCCACAGAGCCCTGATCTCAACATCATCCAGTGTGTCTGGATTACATGAAGACACAGAAGGATGTGAGGAAGCTACATCCACAGAAGAGCTGTGGTTAGTTCTCCAAGATGTTTGGAACAACCTACCAGCCGAGTTCCTTCAAAAACTGTGTGCAAGTGTACCTAGAAGAACTGATGCTGTTTTGAATACAAAGGGTGGTCACACCAAATATTGATTTGATTTAGATTTCTCTTTTGTTCATTCACTGCATTTTGTTGATTGATGAAAATAAATGATTAACACTTCCATTTCTGAAAGCATTCTTTCTTTACAGCATTTTTTCCACACCTGCCTAAAACTTTCGCACAGTACTGTATATTCAAATCATTCACCAAACAGCACTGACCAACCAGCTTATATGATGAGCAAAAACGGAGAACTACAATGCTGTCAAAGAACTATGGAAAATGATTAAAATACTAGATATAACACCTAAACTGGCTTAACTGGTTAAAATGGTTTTCTTGTTTCATCAGTTATTTTTTCAGTCATGCAAACGCCTTTCAGGTACATTTTCTTAGTATGTATCTTAATGAACAACAACATATGTACAGTACCTTTTTCCTGCCAGGGTACAGTTGAGATTACTTAACAACTTGACACAGTTTGGGGAGTGTGTGATGATTTAATGAAGCTCTTTGCACAGTCCTAAAGGATGACTTCATGACTCCAGCATTGAAGAAGCAAACACCTGACTTGGCTGATCAGTCATTGGAGGTAAGGGTTAAACTTTTGCATTGTCTTAATTGTTAAATCACATAAAAAAACCCTTTTTATTTGATCATATTTGTTATATTATAGTACATATTTGTTATATTATTATTGGGGCAGCGATGTCCTAGAGGTTAGGGAGTTGGTCCAGGATCTGAAGATTGTGGGTTTGATTCCCTCACCAGTAAGTTGCCCTGAGGTACCCTTGAGCAAGGTACCATCCCCAACACTGCTCCCCAGGCAATAGCTGCCTCCTGCTGCCCAGTCTTTCCCCACACCTAAAGAGCTGCGATGTATCAGGTGATAACGTCTCAGTATAGTGTAGTTTTCCATTAACAAGTGTGATTTTCCACTGATTGGAGACATTTTTCATTGTCTGGTTGAAAAAGAACATTGAAAGTAAAAATCATCGTCAATCTCAATAACTATCAAGTTTACTTTTTTTTTTTTTTTTTTTTTACTTAATTTCTAACCATTAAAATTTCACCTTCTCTTGGAACCTGCACATTTTCAAAGGCAGAATGTTATTCAGACTTTGGCAAAAAAAGAATAAAACTAATGGACCACTTTAAGAATCTTGAAAGCCTGACTTAGCCCAAAAAAGTTTGAGGGTATGACTCATAACAGTATGCTATTCATGATTTGGTCTCTGCAGTCGTTGCAGTGTAAGCTTAATGACAGTCTTTATATCTATCTATCTATATATATATATATATATATATATATATATATATATATATATATATATATATATATTCACAATCAATACTGTGGGATGTGTCATAAGTGTTCAATACAAAAGGCAAGTGTTTGGCTTGAGTATGATTTTTCAATAGTGGAGGCTCATTGGTGCAATATAAATACAAATACAACAAGAGTGCATATGTATTTACAAACAGGATGGAAGCATAGCTGTCTTGTTCATTTAGGGGCTGCAGAGATGTTGTGGAGTCATATGTTAAAAGAATCCTCTGCTGAGCTGTTGAAATTGTGTTCAAACTCCTAGGGGTGGACAAGATGTTCATTGAAGGCTTTGAAGTAGAAAAGGACAAGATGCTTGAATGTTTTCATAACCATAGCAGTGTGCATGACCAGTCTGTAGTCATTCAAACAGGAAATTTAGAACTTTTTGGAACCGGATGATGATGGCCAATTTAAAGCAGGCCGTGACTGTCTTCAGATTTGGGGACTGATTGAAATTGTCTTTGAACACTGCAGCCAGCTCACAAATAGAGTGTTTGAGAACAGCACTTGACACCGTGTCTGGGTTCAAGGCTTTCCAAGACCTTTTGTTCATGAATGGAAAGTAGAGTGGGGCTTGTGGCAAGACAACTGAGCATGACTGAATGGAGAGAAGGTAAGAAGTGGAACACTGAGACACTGAGCTGGACAGGGAAGGGGGATCCTTTGTGATTCAAATCCTGTGTCAAAATCATTAAATTGTTCTGTAACTTTTGGACTGTCAGGGGTTGGGAATAAGGAGCTCTGTCTGTAGCCTGAGGTGGATTTAACTCCTTCCAGTGAGCTCTTGTGTCATTTTTGCTGAATATTTGTATTGCTGAGTCTCTGTAGTTCTGCTTTGAATCACTGATACCTTTGCTGAGTGTGCTGAACATTGCTTGTGATGGTACTTCTCCCTGTTCCCATCCTTGTGGGCTACCACCTTCTCCCTCATGACAGTTCATAGTCTCATGGTTAACCATGGTTTATCATTTGTCATTTGACAAGAGAATCAACAGCTCAGTAGCGGAAGTAGGATGTGACAGAGTCTGGACTGATCTGATTCATTAACTGGTTTGTGTTTTTGAACAATGCTGTGTATTCACCTATCAGCGTAACCACTGAGAGATCTTTGTTGCGGAGTAGTGACTCTTTGATTTTAGAGTAGCATTGATCATGAATCTGTTCTCTGGTCGACAGCAAACCAGCTGGGGGTATTTCGAGTTCTGATCTCATATCACTTTGGTTAAAATCCCTCATGATGAATATAGGGGAGCTGCTGCATTTGTTCTCCACCTCAGTAATCTGTTCCACTAAAAGCTGTTGTGTGGTATCAGCATGTGTCTGTGGTGGAATGTGAACACCCGCGCGAATAATTGATGTGGATGCTCTGGGGAATAAAATGGCCTGCAGTCTATCATCAATAGTTCCACACTGGATGAATAACATCTAGTAATGACTGTAATGTCATTACACTAGCCTTTACTCACATAGTAGCATACATCACTGCCCTTAGTTATAATCGTATGCTGCTGTATCTTGGTCTAATGAAAATCTCATTGTCACATTGTTCTAAGGTGGTCTCTAGAATGTTAAGAAGGACTGTTGCAAATGGTTGCAGTAAGGAAGCAGTCCAGATATAGGTGCAAATCCTTTCTTTTGTATATAAGCAGCACAGGTTGCTCATTTTCCCTTTGCTTTACAGCAGGAGAAATCACCATATACACACCTTCACCTGCTTGCCTTGGTGTATCTTGTTGTAAACCATTAAGAGGTTCATGGGTAGTCTAAGAAATTTGCTTTCAGACTCCCTTATTTTCAATTATTCTTACTGAGTGTAGAGAATCCTCATACTTGTAGCTTAAAACTATTACACAAAAAGAGCACAAGACCACCTTGTCCTCTCTCAAAGAATGCAATACATATGCAATACACTTTCCCTGTTTTTAGACATGCCCTTCTGCTCGGTAAAGGGACATTATTGAGTTGATTAGCTGGATCAGGTGTTGGGAGCAAGGAAAACACGTGCATGTTTAAGGCTCTATTTACGAAAAACACATTTATTAACATTTTTTTTTAGAACAGGCTCATTGATTTTTTTGGAATTGAATGATTACCAAGACACCTATGTTGAAAAGATTCTGCACAAGTGAGACCTTTATTAATTAAGCAGGTACATAGGAAGACAAAAACACACCAGCATTGTCACACAAACACTTATATTAATAGTTATAAATTACAAGATATGTGAATCAGTGTTAGGAGATGCAAGTATATCAATGTTCTGTTAATTGCCCAAATAACTACCAGTTTACACAAATACTCATATAATCAATGATGGCAGCCCAATAATGACCGCAGATTTCAGAAAATAGTCCGAATATTCCTCAAAACTATCTTCCCATTGCCCCATTTTTGCTGTTTAGCACATAAACGTGGGACCTCCCATTGCTGCCATGGCAGGCAGATTATGCACACCAAGGTTTTTGCATTGTTAATCTGGCAACCCGCACGCGTGAGCAGAGGGGGGGGATTTTGTCTGAGCTCCGCAATGGAGCTTATGTTCTCTCGACAGGGAGTCTGTAGTCTCCGGCTGTGTTTTCTGACTCACCAACACCAGTGCCAGGCCCAATAACTCTGCTCGCAGCCTTCATTGCACCTAGAACACATTATGTTGTGACGTGCTTCCTCTGTGTGCCTCTGGAGCCCTTTTGGAAAAATTTATATGGGACAGGATTTTATGTAACAGCACCGGTGTAGGCACAAGGAAGGTGAATCATGAGATCTTTAATGATTAGAGAGAAAAGAATGGACTACTTTAAATAGCAGGAGAGCTGTGTGTAAGGTTATGTATGCTTATTTAACACCGATCACATTTTCAGAAATTAGATTTAACTGTAATCACTATGATAGAAAATCTTTCAGTTGGCATTTCCTACAGTGTTTTCTGCCTCCAAACCTGCAACACTGGCACTCAAACTTACATTCCTCAAATGATAGTTTACTGGAATGCACACACACACATACACACACACACACACACACACACATTTGCTATGTGTCATTACACAGGATACACTTAGTATGAATAGTCCTTGTGAATCCTTGCCATTTTCAGATGTTACTGTTCTTCTTGTATTATTGATGCTTTCCTGCTTTTATTGTTCACTGTACTGATGTTTTACATCACTTGTCTCAAATGGTGTCAGAGCATCATGGGATAATTATGCAATCAAGGCACCACATCCCCCTTTCCAGGTAATTTTCTGCTCACACATGAGTCCCCCCTAGTAATTTTCCCAGAATTGTACTAATACTCAGACTAATCAATATCAATTTTCCCTGAGTTTTGACTCCAGGGTGTGTTGACACTTAACCTTTTCTTAAATGATTATCATTGAAGTCCGATGCATGTATGAAAGGGGCTATAGATTTCTACACACTTAGGAGAAAAGGGTATTAAATCATCACTGGGGTGTCACATCTTCTGTGGCTTTAGTGAGGGAACAAAGTTGTACCATATTCTATTGCTGTTCTTTTTTTAAGTTGTACTGGCTCCATCAAAGCTTGATTCTGTGATTTTATTTTTCTATTAAAACATGGTACGTAATTGCATAATTGTATGTTACATGTTGATACAGTTATGTATATTTTCCATTTGACACTGCTGTGCCTTGGTGAACAAAAATATGCCTGGACAGATTTTGTTTTTTGACAGTAAAGTGTACCTATATATTAAAACAGAATACAAATACTGTTATTCAGAAGCAGTGCATAATTGCCAAAAAATGCAGACAGAGACACTAAACCTTCTCCACGCATTTAGTCCCTCAACAAGGGAAGGTTTCTCGTACATTTCCAAAATAATTTACCAAACTCATTCAATGTAGCTGTTAGCAGCTATCAGATGTCAAATGGAAACATATAAACGTTTACTCTCCTTTTGATACTCTCCTTCCATATCAGCTTATTCTTACTTCACTACAGTACTAGATGAAGTAATCTTATTGAACATGCTACCAGGCATTTTGCTTCTTTCCCTTGGCATGCGAACTGTAAACTGCACTGTATGAAGTGAGTGCCAGTGTGTACAGTCAACAGTTAATTTCACAATGGTGTGACAAGTACATTTACAACTGATCTTATATTAATTCAATATTTTGACAATTGTATGAAAGTGGTTTCAGTTTCACTGGTGATTTTCCATGTCATTTACTATGGTATGTGCTATGTAAAAGTATATAGTCAACTGTGAGTTCATATGTCACTTCCTACATTTTCATTTCATTGTAGTTCATGGATAATTAGGTGCTGAATAATAAGTCATAACATCAACAGACAAATATAAACTCTACTTTAGAGAAATGTCTATGGAACACGCAACGTGCAGAGTACAGAAAGTACAGAATCTGAGCAAAGTACAGATCCTAGCTCCTGAAATGCAGCAGTCAATGATTCCATTATTCTGCTGAAGTGAAAGTGACTATTTGTCATTGTGAAACACGGTACAGCACTCAAAATACAACTTCTGCTTTTCACCCATACACACATGTAGCAGGTGGTAGCCTTTTTAAAGCACCCTGGGAACAATGATGGGGATGCTACCTTGCTCAAAGCATACCTAAGGGCAACCAACTGGTTTTGAATTCGAACTCACAACCTACTGGGGCCTCATCCATAACTACTAGCCCACCGCTGCTCTACCAGCTCTTGGTATAAATAATAGCAACAATTTTAACAATACTTACAAGTCTTAACAATAATAAAAAATAAAAAAAAACATGGTATACTTATTAGAAAAAAAATTGACCAGTTAGCTGGGCAGTTTGATTATGCTTGGTTATACTGACCAAAATGTATAATAGTGCACTATAATTTAACACCATACTCAAATGAGTCTTAAATCTTACAAAATGAATTGGGGACTAAGTTTATGTATGCTTATATCAACAGATTTAGTGCCCTCAATGTTAACATGTCAACAAATAAATTAGTCTTTACACTTCTGGCACTCCAATGGGCAACTAGTTTATGCTTTGCTTAGCATAATGCAAGTGTTTGCATGAGGTCCCAACAGCCACTGGCATGCAGGGAGCCGTCTCCAATGATGGTGCCGTGTCGATCACGTCAACATGCACAGCTGCACAGCCATGCAAATAGCCACTCCGCTCATTTGAATAAAGACCCCATCCATCTTAGAACACTGTCATTGGGAGAAGGAGAGAGAGAGAGAGAGAGAGAGAGAGAGAGAGAGAGAGAGAGAGAGAGCTTCTTTACAGAGATTGAAGATGGGGGAGGAGGTTTCTCATGAATCACCTTACATTCAGATACATACAATGCTCTGATGGGATCCAAACAGCCAAACAGCTGCTCCAGTAAACATTATTGATCTCCTCTACCTCCCCCTTTTCTCTCTTCATCTCATCCTTCCTTTTGACATGCAGCATTTTTACTGCATAGACCGGTTATCCTTATAGGAGACATACATTCAGAGAATTAAGGAGAGTCGCTTTAACAACCAGTTGGTGAATGTCATCTCTCATCTTGTTTGACTTCCCACAATGCAGTCTCTCTCTTTAATATAGCAATGTAGTGTGTAGTGATGGGCATTTTGGGCAATTCTGTAGTTGATGTATTACCATGAAAAAAGGGTAGCCATCTGCTTAAAAGTTAAACTCAGTTTCAAACTTGTTTCATATCCAAGATTCCTGACTCTATTGGACACAATCAATTTGCTGTGCCCCTGACAACAAGACACGTGTTAGTATTTTGAACATGCTTTAAGTGGCATACTGGCCCATCACTCTAAGATCTATTAGCATCAACCATTCTTAGTGATATAAAATCATAGCTCAATCCATTGCTGTCTGTTTGTGTACAAGTAGCTTCTCTTTCATAAGCACTGTAGTGAATCAGCTTGGGTTGAAGTGAGTGACTAGAGCCATACCGTTCTAAAATTAGCTTAGGCTTAGCAAGTTGCAATGCAATGAGTAACCCTGATAGAGACTTTACATGAGGCCTGTGGGCCCATGGGCCTGGCCGAAGTAGCCTTGCGCTACTTTTCATTCCATATGTTCATGCCAGGTATCAAGGTAAATGTGTAGCTGCAGAATATGCTTAACATGCATTGTATAGGATTTTAACTTCACATTAACAATGCTCCTTCAAGTTGGTCTGCTCATTTGTAAGGGCTGCACACCATTTAGCCAACAACCCAGGTGGAAAGCTTCCACCTGCTCTTTTAGACTGGGCTGTTTAGGACTACATGCAAGCTTCTAATAGAATGTTAAGTGTGGATCCTGCTGTGCTTTTCTTTATATTTCTTTATGCTATTTTTTGTCATTTGATGTAAAACTGTCTACAACTACTGATGCTGCAGCTTTATATTGATCCTCATTCTGTTTATAAAGGTGATGCTTGAATTGAAGGTGATGCTTAAAATGAAGCTTGTCCTTGGTATGTAAATGTTTTCGGTTTACTGAGCTTTACACATACACCAAACTGTGAATATGATTACTATGATTATTTTAAAAGTGTTTTTTACTGGAAATCATCTGAATTTTTTTTAGTTTCTAAATATCTCCTTATCAGTCTGTTTATATGCAGGGCAATTTCTGATATAATAAGTCAGCAGTGTTTAAGTGTGGGTTATGTCCTAAAAAGAGTTTACCCTGCAAAAAAGTGTCTTCAGTTCAGGGTTTTTTTGCAGTTACACATTTGCTAAAACTTCCAAAAGGCAAAACTAAGAAGCTGACTTTTATTAATGGCTTTGTCTACCTCACAGAGCGCCTGGCTGGTCCTTATTAGATGTATAAAGAGGCAGCAGGCAAGGCAACATTTTTCTAAACTTGCTAATGTTAGCAACTTTCCAGACCCAGACACACTATTGACTTACTAACACTCAAAGCTTTGCAGGCCACAGCAATGGCTCATTGTCTTGTTATAAACTGAAGTACACAGTGCTATCTGGAGAAATTACATTAGAGTGCTTAAGTAAGTTTTTTTTCTGGATGTGTAAGAATAATTAATTTTAAATATATCCTAGCAAGGTCTGTTTATCTCTTGCCCTAGATAGATGCATTTCTGCATATTCCTGTGCTCCAATGTTGGAGAACATTGAGTTTCAAGCAAATCAAACATGGAAAGATTCCAAAAAAAACTTCCATTCTTCATCAGACACAGGCCTGGAAACCTGGCATGCCTGGCGCAAACAAGAAGGCTGTGCTTTTTTTGGGCTGTTTGCTTGGTAGTTGGTTTTCACTCTGGGACCCCCGAACTGCTCAAAGATTAAGCACATCTTGATGCTCAATCTTGGTTTATCTTCTCAGCCTATAAAGAGCTTTGTCACTTCTAGATGTCTAATTCTGATCAAGAACTCTTTCTCCTTCTTTTTCCCACTTTTTTTTCCAACAATCAATAGTCCATAGTTTAGCCTTTCATAGGAAAGATTACAGAGAAATAGCTATTAAGGCTTTGCTGCTATCAATTCTGATATCGTAAAAAGCCACTTAAGGGCCTGAGCAGATCTGGTTAGGATTCAGGACCAAACTCAGGGCAGAGCAGAAAGAGAGAGAGAGCAAGAGAAAGAGAGAGAGAGGAACTTGCTCCACAACTCCCGCTGATGTTTGTCCTCTGATTCTCAGTATTAAAACACATTCGTGAAGTAACACAGAGGCAGAACAAACAGACGGTTGTAAAAGTCAGGTTATAAAAATTGACCAAGCAGTATTGTGGCAGTACTCATTGAGTTGATAGCACCATTCCCCCACTGTTCCTTTAGCTTCTGGAAAGTTTCAAAATGTTAAGCAATGACTGGACAGCACAGCAGGCAGCCCTAAATCAAGATAGCCCCTTGTAATCAGTGAAATACAAATGAGCTTCACTTCATCCACCCTTTCCTTGGTGAAACCAAAGAGAGGACATCTGAGCCCCAGAGCTATGTCGCTAATGCCAGTGCAATGGAAGGAAAAGCTCTGTTTATCATTGCTCACAGTGGGCAGTCTAAAGCCCAACTATGCACACCTAACCTTGTGACCGGCCTTCATCTACCTGCATATTCCAAATGACACTCAAGCCCATATTGAGGTTGCTCCATATGACATTACAGATAGGGAAATTCAAATAGAACGAGGGCCCATGCTGAGACGGGAAGTATGAGGAGATAACCAGCACTGTACTCACCTCATAAGGACTTAAACCAACTTTACAACTGTATAAACTTCTACATGTGATGAATATGCTCATAAAATGCACATTGTAACACAAATTACTCATCATTGTATGATTATCATTGGCCATGGCTGATGAAGGTAAGTGTGAAGAGCTTATTTAGAAGTACACTCATGCATCACAGTCTAAAAGAGTGCGTCACTCTATATGTAAAGCATATTCGCAGTGGATACTGACACTGCAGTGGCTAGCACAATTAAAGACTGTCATTAAGCTTACACTGCAACGACTGCAGAGACCAAATCATGAACAGCATACTGTTGTGAGTCATACCCTCAAACTTTTTTGGGCTAAGTCAGGCTTTCAAGATTCTTAAAGTGGTCCATTAGTTTTATTCATTTTTTGCCAAAAGTCTGAATAACATTCTGCCTTTGAAAATGTGCAGGTTCCAAGAGAGGGTGAAATTTTAATGGTTAGAAATAAGTAAAAAAAAAAGAAAAGTAAACTTGATAGTTATTGAGACTGACGATGATTTTTACTTTCAATGTTCTTTTTCAACCAGTGAAAAATGACTCCAGTCAGTGGAAAATCACACTTGTTAATGGAAAACTACACTATACTGAGACGTTATCACATGATACATTGCAGCTCTTTAGGTGTGGGGAAGGACTGGGTGTGAAAGTGAAAGTGACTACCCTTGTCATTGTGAAACGCAGCACAGCACAACACAACACAACAAAACTCAACCTCTGCGTTCCCCCCCTACATACACGTGCAGCAGGAGGCAGCTTTTGAAAGTGCCCGGGGAGCAGCGACGGTGACGGTACCTTGCTCAAGGGTACCTCAGGGCAACTTACTGATGAGGGAATCGAACCCACAATCTTCTGATCCAGGGCCAACTCCCTAACCTCTAGGACATCGCTGCCCCAATAATAATATAACAAATAATATATAAGTAATCCTTTAGGACTGTGCAAAGAGCTTCATTAAATCATCACACACTCCCCAAGCTGTGTCAAGTTGTTAAGTAATCTCAACTGTACCCTGGCAGGAAAAAGGTACTGTACATATGTTGTTGTTCATTAAGATACATACTAAGAAAATGTACCTGAAAGGCGTTTGCATGACTGAAAAAATAACTGATGAAACAAGAAAACCATTTTAACCAGTTAAGCCAGTTTAGGTGTTATATCTAGTATTTTAATCATTTAGTTCTTTGACAGCATTGTAGTTCTCCCTGTTTTTGCTCATCATATAAGCTGGTTGGTCAGTGCTGTTCGGTGAATGATTTGAATATATAGTCCTAATTTGGATCTGAAAAACTGATACAAGTAAATGAAAGTGCTTACTTCATGTACAAAGGCGGAAAAACTGGAAAAGCACAGTTTTATATTTGCTATCATAACAGTTCGGCTAGCAGAAACCATTTGTGGCAACACATTACATTGCATTACAGCCTATGTCATGAAAAGAACGAACAGCAAAAGCACCATTAGAGTGCGTGCCCAAAACACACCTTGTCGTGTGCTGTGGGGGTAAACCTGTAACTCATGTGCAGCTTATCAACTTATGAACTTATCAAGACAAACATAATTGACAGGCTAAACTTTGCTCAACTGTACTATCTATCTAAGCTTAACACACACACACACACACACACACACACACACACACACACACACACACACACACACACACACACACACTTACACATCAACAACTTAGACAAGGTGTGTGTAGACATTCAACTAAAAAAATAGTTTTTGGTATTTAATGTTTTCTAATTAAAATACTGACAAAGCATTCTATATAGGATGCTTTCCCAGAGATCATGAAAGGAATATCAACCCTGTGACACACTTTTTGCTTTTTTGTTTTTTTTTTTAAATGTTTTTTCAAAGTTTTTTAATTAGCAAAGACAGCTCAGCAGCCCAGCTTAGTATTAACCCTATATTTATATCAATCTCATTACTGAGGTGTGTGTGTGTGTGTGTGTGTGTGTCTGTGTGTGTGTGTGCTTGCGTGTGCATGTGTGTGTGCATGTAGGTGTGTGCGTGTGAGCATAGGATGGTCAGTGTCTGCAATGATTCTGCTCCACAATCCTCCACTGAGGGTGTGTGTGTGTGTGTGTAGGTGTGTGTGTGTGTGTGTGTGTGTTTGTGTGTTAGGGTAAGATGTCAGACCCCCCAATCAGTCCTGTAATAACCCTTGTCTCCTCCTCAGGCCTCACAGTGGCTGGCCTCTTGCAATGTGGCACCTTTAAGCCCCTGTTCACTGTGCAGGCATAGAATGTTTTCGGCAGGCCTCCAGCTGGCCACCCGTGTCTGCCTGTGTGGCGGCTTGCGGTCAGGCCTAGCTGGGGCTGAGTGCGGATGTGATAAGGACAGCTGGCCCTGCAGTCTCTGTGGGCTTGCAATGGTGTGAAAGAGTGGATACCTTTCAAAGCACGTTACACTCACTTTTGTGCAGGGGACAGAAGAAGAGAGAAACATACGAAGGCATTTCTAGTGATGAGTGATAAATCCTTCATAAGATACTGCAGGCATGCTGCAATACCATTTTTCAAATAGGAATAGACAAAACACCAAATGTAAAATCTTAATTTAGTTCATTTAACTTCAGTTAATTTTATTTGAACGGTGCTTTTCAGGAAAAAAATAACGCAAAGTTGAATTTTTCTTGAAGATTTCAAAAGACCATATAATAAGTTGTATAAGATCCACTTGTTATGTTATGACATAATTATGACATAAATTTGTTCTTTCTTGACATCACAATAAAGAACAGGCTTTATATGTTTCCAAAAACATAGTACATTTATTTGTACTACCAGATTACTTCATATAACCCAAGCCTCAGTTTAACCCAAGTCTATCAGTTGCTCTCTCATCCTTGATCTCTGTTGGTAAATGGTCATGGGATGACCACAGTAAATATTTATCATTGCCAGATCTCATAGCTGTGCATCTTGACCACTCCAGCCACCTCTTGGTCGATAGATTAACATAATTAAATTGCAAAGGATGCTTATGAGGTGACACAAATCCGTGGATCAGAGCGATAAGCATTAGCAAGGATTGTAGAAAGTGTTATCAGGAAGCAGGAGAAACCATTATCCTTTTCAATTTAGATGATGATTTAAATCCCCCGGGATGAAGTGTTCATCAACACTCGTGTCAAGCCCTGTACAAAACTGCCCAGCTAGCCTCATGGTTTTCTTCAAAAACCCGCATGTTGTGTGTATCTTATTCATTGTACACATCCACCAAAGCATAAACATAGAATTCTGACTGCTCAATTGGATTACCTCAGAAATCAAAGTCTCGAACACTGAACTGGGCTTGCACTGACAATAACAGGATTAGAATTGTGCTGTCGAAAGTTACACAAACCATGCTAAGGCATTCTTACAAGATGGACCCCCAAGTGCCTGAGCTCTCCAAGCTGATGAAAATTTCTATTTTGGTATTTCAAATCCTCATCACCCAGGATTAAAATGATGTTGGGCTGCTTTCCGTCCAGCGCTGCATTTAACTGTTATTTTGTCTGAGTCTGTCAATATTGTCCATCCTCATTTGATTTGCCGCCTAAGAGTTGGGGCTGCATTTGAGCGCCGATATGGCCGTGTGCTCTTTTAAACACAGTCTTCTTTTTTTCCAGCAGTGCGGCTGTCAGTTTGCTCGCGACACACACGATCACTGTTTATTGAATCATTCTCTAAATGGAAAATGATAATTGCGAGAACTGGAGGCTTTGCACATTACACAAGTGCTGCTTCATGACTTTTGGAGAAATACAGGCAGTCTTATTAAAGCTAGCCAGCCGCCTTCTAATTTATTTCCAGGATTTCCGAAGTTTCAGCAATCCAGGGATTAGGAATTTTTTTTCTCTTTACAGATTTAGCCCCTGTCCAGCACTCTCCTTGCTCCCTGCTGGTGCTGCGTTGTCTGTGTCTGCGTTTTTTGCTGTAGTGCTCTTGTTTGGCTGCATGTTTGAGGTGTGTTTGGGATTTGGAGGACTGTGCTTGTGAACAGGGAGGAATACAATAGTCCCAGGCGTATATAAAAGCAATTAAAAGATTTAGGGCTGGCTTTCAGGACTTAAAAAGCTTTTTGAGGAGTCTCCCTGCAGGAACTCATAATGTAGTCCAAGACTAAGTATAATCCCTCTCCTATGTTTTTATATTTTTACTATTTATAGAAGCTACTTTTGGTAGCATAGAGAACCATTTTTCCAGGCATTTGCTACTGGTGTACAAAACCCTTTTAAAAGTGGTACTTCTAGAGTTTTCAGTAAAGACAATGGTGGAGGATAGAGCAGTGACAACCCCAGGACTCACTTGAAAGAACAGTCAGTCATTTTCTGCCGCTTGTCCCAAATGGGGTGGCGGGGTCGCGCTGGAGTCCATCCCAGCTCACACTGGGCGATGGACTGGGGACACACCCTGGACAGGTCGCCAGCCCATCGCAGGACGGCACCTTGCTCAAGGGTACCTCAGGGCAACCTATTGGGAAGGGGTTCAAACCCCTGATCCTCTGATCATGCAGCCAATACCCTAACTACTAGGCCACCGCTGCCCCTCACTTGAAAGTAAAAATTAATTTTTTTCTATGACAGAAAGCCTGCTGTTAATGGTTATTTAAAGAATCTTTTTAAAGTACCAAAGTATCAGAGGCCCTTTTTACTGCACATCCTTTTTGTAGTATGATAGCGTATTTTATAAAACATTCTGAATTCAATCTATTTGTTTTAATCATGCTGTTATTTCTATTACAATAGGAATTGCTTTTATGAGATTACTGTTTTTTCATTAATTACTCATTCATTTTCATAATTTATTTCATAAATTTTATTCATTTAGCAGACACTTTTATTCAAAGCGATTTACAAGCATTTAATCTAGCCTGCAATAAAGTTTCGCAAAAGCATTAAATGCAACTTTGTGAAATAACGTATGATGAAAATGTAATGAAGATTAAGACAATAAGTGTATAGAAAGTACGGTACTTAAGTTATAAAGTGTATGGTGTGAGGAAAGTGTGTTAGATTGTTAGAGGTGTTACGAGAAGAGATGCTCTTGGAAAAGATGAGTCTTCAAGAGCTTCTTGAAGAAGGATGTTGAAGATGGAGCTGCCAGGAAAGAGGAAAAGAGGAAGATCAAAGAGGAGGTTTATGGACGTGGTGAGAGAGGTGCTCGGTTTGAAGGAGGAAGATGCAGAGGACAGGAAGAAATGGAAACATGATCCGTTGTGGCGACTTCTAAAAGGGGGCAGCCTAAAGAAGCAGAAAGTCATTAAGAGCTGCAGAAATCAGCTGTGTTTTGTCCAGAATTTAGGACTAATACTGAGTGATTATGGTCATAAAAATATGACGATTGATATATGTGATCAATGTAAAACTCAAACTTTACGTTTTCTCGTAGGACTGCATCTCTAGTGAAAATTTCAACATATTTTCAGTTCACAGGTGCAAGAATCCAGTTCCATAACATCATACCTCCACAATGTAGTCGCCAGACATGTGCTCACACTTGAGCACACGCGTGACACCCTCAGCATCACTGTATTCAGTGCTCTAGCACACGTGCTGTGTGTTTGTTTCATACATCAGCTGTGGAAGCACCTGTCCTGGCTTGGATTACTTTTCATGGCTTCCACCTCCTTCTTTCTCACGCTCACCACATCTCCTCATAAAAGCCTCATCCTGTCCTATTCAAATCTGCCCTTTGACTATGAGAGGAGCTCTCACATCCCACATGCTAATAATGAAAAGGAGGGATGGAGACCTGTTTTATGGTGACGGAATGCCATACACCAAATGAAACTAGGCACCCAGTGATGATAAGTGGATAAATATGCTAATGTGTACTTTCTTGAACACTTTCCTATTGGTGCTTTCAGCTTTTGTACAGTTTAAACAATATCCTAAATTTGTTTTGTTGAGATGCTAAAATATTAATGATGTCAGCTAACACAAGCACCGACTTTTATGATGAGACAGCTGAACACATGAAGGCCAAATGTGGGGGTCTTGGAATGTGTCAGAGGTCAACAGACCCTTTGACTGGTCTTTTATTTTAAAGTGTGTGTGCATGTGTGCATGTTTGGGTGCGTGCGCTTTGTACTGTTTCAGATCAGTAATTCACCCTTCTCTCTCTCTCTCTCTCTCTCTCTCTCTCTCTCTCTCTCTCTCTTTCATATACACATGCACACATACACACACACCCACCACCATAAATGCCTTGAAAATGATCTTTCCACTGTTACACAGATCATAGTTCCCCTAGTTGTATTTAAAACATCAAACATGTTTCATCAAATGTGTGTGTGCTTATCTTCAGGCAGATGTCTGGGTTGATCTCTAGCTCTCTGAGGTTTGCGCGCTGTCAACAAGGTCAGGGTATTCAAAACGTTATTTAAACCCAATCCCTGAGGACACCGTCACCCATCCCTGCCACTCTGGCTAATTGTGACACCATTTGACCGATGTTTGTAAAGCTTACTGAGCTGAAGGAATGAAGGACTTCCAACTGTCGCTGCAGCACTGGGACCGAGCGGACTGGAGATTATTCCAGTGCTTTGTTAAAGCTTGTTGTTGCTAATCTTGGGGGTGGAGTTAGCTCAGAGCAGTTAATTTATGGCAGTTTAAGTTCTAGGGGAAATCTGGAGACAAATGTTTTTTTGTATGCTTGCTGTGTGCCCAAATAGTTCAAGCTGAGTGCAGTGGTTTTATGTTAATGCGCTGTATGATATGCTGTTACATAAATGCCCTACAAATTAATATGAAGTTGAAACAACAATGTTCATTAGAATGCAACAATAATCAGCCGAAAGCATTTTACTGGCAGAATTATAATGAAGCACACTAATTCCACCCCTACACTTGCACAACTGATACTCTCTAGCAAAACATTTGAACTGAAAGAAACTTTATTTTCACTTATTTCTTGAGGTCTGTCTCTGCAAATTTGTAGAAAGTCTGCAAAGTCTTCCTACATGATGCCTTATCCTTCATCTTTTCATATAAACTGGTTAAAAGAAGTTGATTCTGCAGCATGAGATTTTTCAAATGACAAAAATTCAAATGACAGCGTGGAAAGCAATAAACTATCATGAATAGTGAATAAAACTAATGTTTCTTGTCAAATTCTTGTGACTAGGATGTTATCAATTAGCAAATCCCGAAATGTTTATATTTGCTTGTGTTTGTGCTCTTTTTGAACATATGCTCTGTAAATGCTTTGCACAAATATTTGAGCAGCTTTATTAAGGATCTGACGTTTTTGCATTGTTTACAATATCATTACCTTGACAGATGGTCCAGAATGTATAAATTCTTAAACATCCTTTCAAATAAATCATGCATCAAACATCTCAAAGAAAAACACAGTTGGGTATACAGAACATTAGATAGTTTGATACTCAAATCAATTTATCAAAGTTAACTCCTAGTCCCTAAGAGATTAACCCTACTTCCTACAAGATTCAAATGTAATTACATGAATAAATATTAAATAATGTTTCATTTATAGAATTCTGTCACTTTACAGTTACCAACCATGTATAAAATATGCAAAAATGTACAGATATTAACAGAATGTTTTTGTAGTCACTAAACATGACACATCATCATCAACACATTATTCATAATTTTTCAGCATATTTTCTTTTCCATCAATTTTGATTGAAATTTCTAGAACACATATGGCATTATATTATAATAACAGAGATTTTGATTTGAGTTTAGACTCTGCTTTAACTGCTAATGACATAATAAAGTATATATTTTGTAACTATTCATTAGAAATATGCTCTCTGTAATGGACATCTACCTATTTTCACTTTGAAAATCAACAAAGCATGTTATTTGACAAGCACTGCTGTCTCACCTTTCCCTCTCCAGCAGCACCTTGCCTGACCGGCCCTTCCATTAGTGACATTTGTTGGTGTGTATTGATGTCGACCAGCCCCCATTGTGTCCCTTCACATTGTGTTTCCTTATTGCTACTTTATCAATGAGGAGAGGGCCCATTCACATGCCAATCACAATGAGCCACATTGGATTACTAAGCAGAACACTGACCTTCTACCCAACCCCATGCAAATACACACCTTCCCTCCTCCCCACACACACACACACACACACACATACACACATTCTCCTCCTCTGCACTCTCTATTACAATTGGTCTTTGAGGGTTGCCCTGTGGCAGATTTGGCTAATTAACTGCCCTTGTGTTGAGCGTTGATAGCCAGTGAGAGTCTCAGGCCACTGTGATGCTTTCAGGCTTCTTCTCCTCACATTGGGGAGCACACAGGCTTTCAGAGGTCATGCACATGCCACAGGCATGACTACAAAGAAAAGCCACTCATCCACATGATTCTGTGGAACGCACGGGACTAATATTTAGTTACAATTTATACCTAAACTACTATTCTTGGAATGGGTGCACTTGTTTCTTTAATGAGCTGCTTTAAATTTCTAATAGTTTGGGTGAGCAATGAGCTGGACTAATAAATATATTATTGCGGAGGTAATATTTGACTAATTGAGAGGTAACTTGTACATATTATACCGTAGAGTTAAAATTGCAACAAGGCCTGGTGGTTTCAATTGGGCGTTGTTTTGTACCAAATTATTGATTCCTGATATTTCTTTTCAAAGCATGATCTACCTAACTGGTAATCATTCACTTCATATATAAAGCAAAATTAAGCCATAAATGTCTTTTATATGTCATTAAGGTTAAGTGCGAAGCCATTTACACCAGGAGACTCTCA
The DNA here is from genome assembly GCA_017165825.1 of Hepsetus odoe. NCBI lineage: Eukaryota > Metazoa > Chordata > Actinopteri > Characiformes > Hepsetidae > Hepsetus > Hepsetus odoe. The sequence goes on along the minus strand of CM029388.1, from coordinate 15,674,257 downwards.
GATGCTTTCACTTTAGGATAAGTACCTCCATCATGAGGGTTCCTCAAACCTCCATGTTAATTCTTACCAAAGGCAAAGCACTTAAGGCCAAGTGAATGCTCTTCAGTCTCACTGTTAATTATGAGGAGTGGACTGAAGTCTCTGATCTGTCTCAAAGTGTGGTAGTTCACACATCACAGGCCATTACAGGAGTGTATGTGTGCCTGCGTATGTGTTGGAAGGGGAAAGCCACACTACAAGGATGTCACACACAAGGTGTCAGCTCAAAACGACATACAGTAGCTGAAGCCTCTTTGTCAGGGTGGTCCATGGCAGATGGGGTTTTCAACCTCACTCTGTTCTTTTCACTCCCTCTTTCTTTTCCTGCCCTCCCCCCAATCTCAATCTCATGTGTGAGATCCTCTTGAGGCAGCTGATTGGGAAATGTCACATTTGTCAGAGTAGTAGCAAAGAGAAGCACTTTATCAGCTTCTATTTCAAGAGACCTAAAGCACACACACACACACACACACACACACATATATATATATATTGCACAAACTGTTACCTTACTCCAGATGTAGTTCTTCAATTTTGTTCTATGAGGCTATAGATGTGCTCTTGAGATCAATGTCAGTGGTACAAATATTCTCAAAGTCTGAATTTATTGAGGTTATCTGTATGCCAATCTGAATAACTACTTAAGCATTTCTAGTTGTGACTACTTCTAAGACAAAGGAAATTTATGTGATTCTGACTTTAGGGAAAGCTGTTACCTTAAGATGGATATGCGTTACATGCTTTTATACAACAGTTACTTCTAGTCACACAGCCTACTTAGTTGTGAAGTTGTGAAGTATTCTACCATCATTATTGTAAATAACAGTACATTTCTTTTCCCACAATCATTATATGAATGCTAAACTTTAAATAAAGACATGCTTTAAGCTATAACTATTCATCATTTTCTACTTGCCAAGCAAAATGGGCTGTGAAATAGTTTATAAATCTGGTTAAACTGAGTAAAGAATAAATAAATTAATAAAAGTAAATACTGGAACTGTATTGACTCTATTTGTAATACAAAGGTGAATCTTACAGCATCAGGAAGAATCCTAGACTGCGCTTGAAGTCCTTAATAAACCTCTATTTAATAATTGATTTAAAATATGACCCTGAGAACTACAGGACTTTTCAGATGTAATTTACACTGATATATCATATTTGATAAAATGTTGGGCATTTTTCCCTCATATATTTATTTTATTCTTTTTTTGGCAGCATTGTTGCAGATTAGCAATATGCGGTAGCATTTCACATTGCGTTATTGTAAGTAACATCATGGCTGTGACTTGCTTGACTAAGGGGAAGTGAAATTTTTCCACAAAAATCACACATGTTCTCATGTTCAACTGCTTATTTACAATTTGTATTACATTGCAAGAAAAAAAAAAAGTTCATCAAACCAAGGTTGTCACTAGTACTCACAGTGTAAATACTTTTAACCGTCATGTGATTATCATCATAACAAGAACTGTTACCATTGCAGTTCACTGACAGTCAACCCAAATGATGTTGCTGTTCATATAAGACACAGATAATACACACAAATATATGTCAGACATCCACTGGACTAACTGCAAAGCATGGCAACTGCATACATCAAGTAGTGTTTGCTTACAATTGTAGCAGTCATGTCAGTGCACAGGCTAAAACTGTACAAACAATGGCCAGAGCCAGGCTGCATTATTACTCTTTCAGCTAACACAGATGTGACATTTTCTCCTTCGCTTTAGGGGAGGAATGTGCTCATAGGTTGCTCCTTACTGGTCATCTGTTGTGCATGTAGCCTGTGTAAAAGGGCCTGAAATGATCCACTTTGCTCTGAGGTGCATTAATGTGCATATGAAGCATGTAGTGCCTGTTTGTGGAAGACTCACTAGTGAATCCTTAACTGTGTGCTGTATGGATTCTGTCGCCCATGTTATGCTTCAAGCTTCATGCCTACCAAGCTGATACATCCTGTTCATTTGCACCAATGCGTACAGCAGCGTTTGTGCACATGTGAGTGGTGTCCATTTAGTGGACTGGAAGGGTAGATGTAAACCATGCTTGATGCTGGCTGCTCATGTGGAAGTTGAGAGAGAGAGAGAGAGAGAGAGAGAACATGCTGGCTGAGCCTTAAATCAGGCTTTCTTTTACATGCTGCTTGAAAAAAGAGTCAAGACTCAAACAGCGCTTCCAAGATTACACAATTAAGTTAAATCAATCAAGAAACCCTTCTCCGTGACTTGTCAGTGATGTATTGACAGATAGCATGAAAATATATATTCATGCAAATATTATTGCAACAAAATAATTATCCTGGTCTACTGGCTTCTCTGGATATACATATAGATATACATATTAAATCTAGATTTTTTAAAATGTTTATTTATTTATTTATTTGTAGGAATAAAACTTAAAAAAAAAAATAATAGAATGGTCCTAAATGGTTTGTTGTTCAAGACATTTTTCTTGCTTGTCTTTAAAAAAAAACTTAATTTATAAATAGATTACTAATATAATCAATTGTGACAGCTCTGTGTTTAAGAATGTTGCGAACCAGCTTTGACCTATAGATTTTTAGTCCCCTCCAAAAGTACTGGAGAAGCAAGGCCAATTATATTGATTTCACCAAAAACTATTGTGTTTGAGAATAAAAATATGAGATCAGATTTTCAGCTTTATCTCCTGGTATTTACACATAAAATAAATTACATAGAACATATCAGCTTTTGTGTTTGTATTTTTAAGTGTTCAAATGAAAAAGAACAAAAACTTTTAAAGTAAATTTAATGACACTTAATATTAATTTAACTAAACCTTGCATTAAGCGTAAGTTGCCCTGGCTTTAAAAAAAGTGTTTGTTCTTCCTTGCTTAAGGATTTCTAAGTTTTCACCATAACATCATTCAGTTGTGGTGCGTTCTGGGATGAACTATATGCTCTATTGGGTAAAGATCTGTTGATTGACTTGGCCAGCCCAAAACTTTCTATTTGGCAGTTTGGATTGGATCAGCGGTGGGCAATTCTGGTTCTGTGGGGCTTCCCTGCTTAAACACACTCACTAAACTTGAGAATGATCAGGCGAGCTGTACCAGGTGTGTTTAAGCAGGGAATTCATTTAACTCTGGAGGATACCGGCCTTCCAGGACCGGAATTGCCCACCCCTGTATTGGATCATTGTCTTGTGTGTTCTTGATTTAGGCATAACTTTTTTTTTCTCCACACCTTTAAGGTTTTTCCATTACTTTTGTTGAGATTAATCTTTGTCTCATCAGTCCATAACAGGTAAGAAATGCTGTGGCTCATCAGTTTTTCCAATTCTTACTTGTGGTCTGGTGGTATAGCATTTTTGAATGGAGTGTGAAACCTCCAAACCTGCCTTGTGAAATACTGTTTTGGTGGTTTCTTTAAATCTGAAAATTTGTCAATCATTAGCTGTTGTCTTTCTTAACTGACTCAATTTCAGTACACCAGTAGTTTTCTTCATTTTCAGGACATTCTAAATAATTGAACTAACTATTCCCAATATTTGTGAAGTGCCTCTGACGGGTTCCCTCATTTCTCAGCTTTAAAAGGTAATGCCTTTTCCCTATAGACAGCTCTCCGGTCTTCATGTTGGTATTCCCATTTTTAACAACAAATGTAGTATTCATAAGTCAAGTCCAAAGCATCAACTGAGAGTGAATAGCATGGGCTACTGATAGTTTAAACTATGGGACCTGGGACCTCTTGAACCGTTGGTCCATAGGCAAGTACCCTTCCACTAGACTACCAACACCCTCAAACACCTGTCAGGGTTTCATGTTCTGGTACTTCTGATCATTTGAATATTTGTAGTCAGATTCAAGAAGTGCCATGTCATTTAACATGTCAAGATCTTAATACCAGAAAATAAAAGCTGAAAACCTGACCTCTCAAGCCAAAATTTAATGAACTGGATTTGCTGCTCCAGTACTTTTAGAGAGGATTATAATTGCAAGATAAGACTTGATGAAAAACTTGGTCACCACATAAGGTATAAGGAGCCATATAGAAATATAACATGATAAAGGTTCTTCTTTGTGAGACACAGCAGAGCGATGTAATGAAGCAACTTGAAAGAATCAGGAATGTGAAGGCAGTTGGATGATACCAAGTTAGAGTGATTGGAAGTGGTGTTGGGGTTTGGTTGGGTGAACGTGAGTTGACTATTACCCAACAACATGACCTCTGGGCATAACTCCTCCAAGGGCCTAAAGAATTCAAGGAAATCATGCATTGAAACTACTTCATAATGTCGCAGCTTAAGAGAATTGACTTTGCTCTGATCATTGAGGAGTGGTGCCCTTCCAGAGCCTGAAATGTCAGCAAACTCACATTACCTTCAGTGAGGCTTCAAGTGGAGAATGAATTATGACCAAAAAAAGGAAGAAAACACTTTGTTCTTTTGATAAAAAGAAGCTTGTTAGAGCCATGTACTGAATTTGCTGGAGTAAGGGATAAGTTTATTACGAGTAGTGGTGTTTTTTGGGCAGGGAGGTGGCAAGGTAATTTGCATGTTCGAACGGCACGTTTAATAGAGGACTGTAAATGAGGTTACTCAATATTGGACAAGTCTGCAAATCTGGTTTCCTAGCAATCTCACATGAAAAAGCATGCACGACTTAAAATAGCCAGTGGAGAGCCAATCATAATACTTTATTTTGAGAATGTAATTTTCTCAAGCCTCGCCAGTAATTAACCTTGCTACAAAAAAGGTATTGGAAGCACCACACTCGCAATTCCAGCTATACCACACTAAAAGACTGGCTACAGTGTGTGTGATAGGCCAAGAGAGAAAAAGAGTAGGAGGGAGAGGGAGGGAGAGAGAGAGAGGGAAAGAAGGAGGGAGAGAGAGAGAGAGAGAGAGAGAGAGAGAGAGAGCATTCAACTTTATGGGGTCTTTTCTTTCACATTCTTTCCCTTTCTCTATCCCATTCCTATTTAAAACTGCTGCTTCCTTTTGCTTCTGCTGAATTGGGGTTTTGTTCGCAGTTAATTCAGGAGCGGCTCATCGGAGGCCTTCTCCGAACCATCGGGATCGCTTACAATGATGGCGGTCAAACACCTTGGCAGATAATTGACTGCGAGCGGTCCGACTTGTTTTCCAAAGTGGTAACAATGGAGACAAAGAACACTAAGGAGGGAATAAAAAAAGAGAAAGATTTAAATCTTGGACCTCATTGCATAGGCAGAGCGAAAGAAAAAAACTTCCACCTGAGCCAACTTGCTTTGTCTCATTTAGTGCCAGGCTGCAAAAAAATGGGCTTTCTTTTTCCTTGCCTTTGTGTTTTATCATTACAGCAATATTTAAGCTACTCACTTTCCTCTCAAAAGCAGAACAATCTTTCATCTTTCACGTTTTTACTAAACTATGCTTCATCCTTTCAATCAATGGATCTTAATAAACCATCATGTAAGCCTGATTGAAAGAATATGTTGAAAGTAATGGCCAAAAAGAGTGTTTCTAAGATCTATTTTAAATAGAGAGCTTTTGCAAATTGCATCTAAGCTAACTGTCTGTCAGACTGATACAAACATTATTGTTAAGACCCTGCCAAGAAAATAAGGAAGCTTATAGATGTAAAAAAAAAAAAAGTTTTGTTTATATGAACATTAGTCCTGAAAAAGCATTTTAAACATGCTTAAAAACAGCTAAATGAGCAATGATGTATTGACTTCCATTGTGGAACCTGGCCTTTAAAAGGCCAGAACAAGACTAATCAAATCAAGTCATCTTTATGTATATACCTCTTTTTACAACTGTCGTTGTCATAAAGTATCTTTACAGAATCTGGGTTCAAGCCCCCAGAGTGCAACCTGAAGGCCACAGAGGCAAAAAAACAAAACTTGTGAAAACTGAAGGAAAAAACACTGGGAGGAACCAAGACTCAGAAGGAGAACACATCCTCCTGTGGTCTACACCAGAACAGTGTTTCTGGAACTTTTCACTTATTTTCTTAGCTGCTTGTCCTGATTAGGGTCACTGGCGCTGCTGGAGTCTTTCCAGGCTCTCACAGGATGAAAGGCAGGGAAACACCCTTGACCTGTCACTAGTCCATCAAAGGGCAGACACAGACAAACACACTCACACCTTTGGGGCAATTTAGCAACAATGTGCATTTGGACGATGGGAAGAAACCAGAGCACCTGGAGGAAACTCACACAGACACGGGGAGAACATACAAACTCCACATAGAAAGGACCCGGTCCACCCTGCTTGAGAATCGAAGAGGAGTCGCCCTAGTGAATAACTATTTAGGCATTTATGAGTGTTCATGGTTACCAGAATCTTCACTAGAAAAACCTTGAAAAGATGTTTTAAAGGGTCAGTGTTGATGTTCAAGGTATGAGGTTCCCTTAAGATCAAATCACTGGTCCAGATTTGGTAAGACTTAAGTAGAATCGACCAAGAAGTTCATCATCATTCCAGAAAGTAATCCCCATACCTTCTCGATTCTGAGGAGGTTCAGATGAGCTGTATGTTAAGTGAGTGTAGGTGTGTGGAGGTTGGGGCTGAGGCTGATGTAGGCAAAATGTCAAGATGGAAGAACTGAGAGTGTCTAGCCTTTGGTCTAGCTGGCATGCTCATATAGTGCTTATTATATACAGAGGGTTATTTATAAAGGCCAGCATGTGTCATTACCTCCTGATGTGCTATCACACTTTCTGCTTTGGCCCACTGCTTCTTACATCTCTGACTTGTTTACTCGCCAGTCTAAACTGAGGGTAAAGCGACGGCAAGTGTTAAAGTACAGAGCCACTGCTGAGCCCCACATGTTGCTAAGCGCACACATCCACCCTGACACACACACACACACAGAGTAACTAAGGTTTGCTCATACACATTAAGCTTTGTTGTACAGACACATTCTCTCTCTCTCTCTCTCTCTCTCTCTCTCTCTCACACACACACACACACACACACACACACACACACACACACACACACACACACACACACACACACACACCGAAACACCTGTTTAGCTGACTACTTGACTGCCTCTCCTTGTTTTCTTTTCCCAACACAATCTCTTATGTCTGCTTCTTGTTTTTCCCCCCTGACTCTTTAATTGCCTTTCGCACCCCCTTAGCCCATTAATGCCTCATGGCTATCATTATTACATATTCTTCTTGTCAACATTGTTATCCAGTGTGACTTGATATGAACATCAAACAACTACTCACTGATCCGTTGTGACATCATTGCTTATGTGCAAAACGGTTGACTGTTGACTGACAGCAGAACCCTTCCTACAAAGCCCTGCCCCTCACACCAGTGCTGGCCCCCGTATGTCTACACCATATCCACCTGACACCAGTGAAGTTTTCATTCATTGACTGATTGGTGGATGGCCCAGTTGGGGAATGTGGGCCAGGATCTACCATGCATTTAGGGGTTATGGTGCCAACAGGTGGGCTTAGCAAAAGGGCAAAGAATGGAATGGGTAAGTCCAGTGAAGCAGGCTGAACATTGCATTGAAAATTGTCAGATAAACCAGATATGATCCCACCCGCCATAAGTTCCATAAATAAGCTAATGCTCATGGAAAGTCTAGGGCAGTTTACTTCCCTCTTTTAGAAGAGCATGCTTCTAAGAAAATGGAGAAGTTGTCATTGGTCACAATGGAAGAGGGGTTCACACTCATCTGCTTGTGGGTTGACAGTATGCAACCCCATTTGTTTTTCTTGTCAGTGTCTTTTCTAAGACCAAAGCATAACAAAACTCCAAACAGAATTCTAAAAAACTGAGTGGAGAAAACACTGAAGAACAGAATGATAGACAGAAAAACTGTGACTGGGGAAAGGTTTCATTCATAATGTTCCAGAACTCTTAAGAACATTCTTGATTAATGTAAAGGTTGGGAGGGGATTGGTGTCACTGGATTAGAACAGGTTCATTAGTATGAATAAATGTAGATCATGGATCAACAAAGAAGAACATTGCAGAACGATATAAAGATGAACAGTGTGAATGGATAAGAATATTTTTGATGAGTTTGAATGAAGGAAAAGACTGTAAAAGAGCATGAAAGGAGGGGAACACTGTAGAACAGAGTGTATAAAAACATAAACAGTGTGAATAAAGAAAACCACATTCTTCAAAGCTTGAATTTAGTGTGTCACAGCACTGCAACCAGGCTGTCACATTCCAAAGGCTCCCAAAAATGTACCATTCTTTCCCCAAGACATGTTCCAACTGATGGAACCTTTGCAGCACAACATATCCCAATATGTATTGTGTTCAATAGTTTTTAACAGTTGAAATCATGGAAAAATATTAAGAAATATTAAAAGAATATAAGAGTTGAAGAATATGCAATGCCACACCTACACAGGCCTTATTCATCTAAGGATGCAAACCCTGAATTGATGGTAAAAGTGAATAAAGAACACTAGAAAAGTCTGTACAGAGAACAGTCTAGAAAAGTGTGCAAGGAGGAGAACAGTGTAGAACTGTGAAACAGAGGAGAACATTGTACTATATAAGTAAAGTGAAAGTTACTATTTGTCATTGTGAATACACAATATACACAACATGCAGGGTGGCGGTGGTTTAGTGGTGGGTACTTGCCTACGGACCTCTGAATCAAGAGATCCCAGGTTCGACTCCCACCTCCAGCACTACCAGAATATCTCTGTTCCTGAGCAAGACCCTTAACCCCGAGTTGCTCCAGGGGGACTGTCCCTTTAATTAGGATGTGGAAGTTGCTCTGGATAAGAGCGTCTGCTAAATGCCGTAAATGTAAATGTAAATGTAAATGCAGCAGTGGGCAACTATGTGCAGCACCCGGGGAGCAGTGATGGGGATGGTACCTTGCTCAGTGACGTGTTTGTGTTGGTTAAATGCAGAAGTGTAATTTCATTGTGGTTCACTGTGTGCCGTTTGCTGTGTACAATGACAAGAATGGTCACTTTCACTTCACTATCACTTCACTCAGGAAACCTTATAGGTCAGGTATTCAAACTTATGACTTTCCAATCCTGGGGCCTAGTCCCTAACCTCTAGGCCACCTCAATATCCGCTGCCCCAATACAAATGTGTAAATGCAGGAGAACACTTTAGAACAGTATAAGCGAAGAACACCACTGCAGTGTGAATGGAGGAGAATATTGTAGAAGAAACAAAAAAAAGGTAAGCCAGAGAGAATGTGTGAGTTGTGTTGGGTTCGCTAGGCTTCTGTGGTTGTGCTCTATTTATTATGGCTGCATAAGTCACACAGTAATATCACATCATCCTGATACACTATTGTCTTCCTAGAAATGTGGGCATTTCGTATTTCACAGTCAATGGACTTAACTGGATATGGAGTAAGAAAGAATGTTTTTTGAGTTCGAAACAACTACTGCTCTTATTACCCATAAGGGCAGTTCTTATCTGTGAGTATACAGTAGATAAAGTAGTCTAAGGGTCATAACATAGGACACATTAGTATACATTTTCTCAGTGTATTCCCTTTTTCTATATTTAGACTGTCCGGGCTCACTCCACCTCCCATTCATTGTGCAATCGAACAGCCTTGCCAAATCACGTCTTGACTCTTCTATATAACACTTTATCTGACCTGAGGTCTCAAAGTGCCTGTTTTAATTGCACCATTTTATAGAGTGTACTCTAGGCCAGGGTCACAAATACAGGCATTCAATGCTCTAACATATTTTTTAATTGGGTCCAAAGCCACCAGGCTGCATTTATATAGGATGAGGATCTGTTCCCCACCGTTTTGAGACACTGGCACAGAACGAGATGCCAGCTGGCTGCCACGTGATGCCAAAAATCTGGCACAGCCAGAAAAGCTCTGCTGGCCACGCGAAAGCACTCTCGCTACCCCATGCCTGCACACACATATGCATGGTAACATATTGATGTAGAGATCCTGTCAGTCTATTATTTATTATTTTTTGCTCAAAACCTGCTTGTCACTTCTCCTGGCATGTACTTTACAGCTCACCTTGTTGGATAAAGTGAGAAACTTATTCAAGGGTTAAATCATGAAAAGAAAACACAGAAAACCTACAATTGAATAGCATAGATTTTGTTCCTTAAATCCTAAATTTACAATTTATTTTTTATATCTTTAGTACATGGTTTCTAATTCGGAACATGCCAGTAATCAGTTTGTGAGGGATACATCAATACAACAGGTTCAGAATATCTAGATATCTAGATAGATAGATAGATAAATAGATAGAGTGATATCTGATCCTTCTTCTGCAAAGGCAAGGTTCTGTTTTGACCGTTCCTTCTTGGAAAGTCCTATAAATTGAGACCTCAGTGAGTGTCCAAAAAAACTGGCACAAATTGGACAGTTTAGCACCAGCTAAGCATTTACTGCTTTTTTCTTGTTTAAATTAGCCAGCATTAACATAAGAAGACATCTCAGAGAGGATAAAAGCAATGCTGTGATGGCCAAAAGCTGCAGATTGCTCTTTTTCACCTTTTTTTCTTGTCACCATCCATTGCTTTAGAAGTGTCCTCAATGGCAATTTTGCTGGCTAAGCGATTCCTTTTCATATCGAAATGACTTGTATCTTAAATAGAAGATTAACTTTAGATTTCAGCTTCAGAGATTACAGTCTTCGGTGTATTTCTGGTCTATTTGATAGTTTTTAAAACAGAGCTGAGTTTCTTCAAACTTTACTTCTGCATATCCTTATGCCTCTGTCCACATTTTTATTTTTGCTTTTTATTTGGCTTATAAACTACACGCTGTTACCCTAAATAATTTTATTACTTCATTTTTTATCTTAACATAGATGTACCGACCCCATGGATACATGCACTGGAAAAGAAATGCAATCTGTTATCCTTGTGTAAATTCTTTCTTAGCTCTTTGCGTTATGAATTATTTTGATCATCATGGTCCTGCAATGGTAGGCCATTATGTGAGAAGCTTAATTTGCCCAACGCTAACTAATTGCTGCATACTTAAGGGGAGTAATAAAAGTGCTATTAAGTAAAATACCTGTGTCATTAACCTAACTGGGTTAATATGGGAAGCAGCAGGGCTTAATAAACAAAAGCAGTGGTGCCTGCTCCATGCAGGGCCAATTAAAAATGTGCCGTCATTAATTATGTAGCTTTCTTTCTTTAAAACAAGTTTATGGCTGTTTGTAGTCCTTGAAACATGTCCTTTCTGTTGTGTGTGTATTGTGCATGCCTTGGTGTGTCTCATTGACGCATTTAGGTTAGAATTCAAATCCGGTGCAGGATTAAGGTTAAGGTATGGCTGGAAGTGTAACATGTAAAATGTTAAAAAGGTTATAGTAAATTGTTATAGTAAATAGTAAATTAAACTGATGTTTATTTATATGTAAATCAGAGACAAAGGAAGCATCTAAAAGAGGACTATACAAGGGCCATTAACCCTCTCCTAAGGACTAAACGTATATGTAACTGTAAAAGAAAATGAGAGGTTTAAAAACGATCTCCCAGGTCAGCGTGAATGTGTCCACCATTCTTGTTCAGTTATTATATTTTTTTGTCAGTAAGCTTAGGATATATCTTCACTCAGGAGGGTCACACAAGGCCAGCTGCCCACCTTAAAGTAAGAGTTTTAAATTTAGCCTTTGTCAGTGGCATGCAGAGTAGTCGAAACCCACATTCAGATAAAAGCATTCTTGCTTTGGTGAAATAGTGGCTCAAGCAAAAAATAAAAAACTTTCCATACAACTTGAGTGAAAGTCCAAAAGTCACTACTTACTGAGTAACTTGCTGCAATGGAACATCCAGCATGTTCCAGCATAAGGACTGAGATCTTTTTTCTTCTTCTTTCTTTCTTACCTTTTATGATCTTTATAGAATAAAGTAAATTCAGGACTAAAAGTCAGAGATCTGACCATTTACAAATGTAACCTTGAAAAGTAAAAATATATGTTATTGCATCTGAAGCACTAAAAGTAAACAGTGCACTCCTTTAATATACTCCCAAATATTCTTATTTAGTTCTTAGGAAGATAAAATACAATAAAATATTATCTGAGAGCTCTTTGTAAATGTGTCCACCTTCTTACCTTGGAGCACCGCAAGCTTTCAGGGATTATTCCTTTCATTCCAAATTTAGCTCACATACCAGGGGTGGGCATGGGGGTCTGTGGGGACTCTAACTGACAACTGAACCCCTGACAAATTAATTGGCGATCGCTAGTTCAAAGATTATGGATCACTATACATCCAAGCAGGCAAGGCCAATGAAAAAACACTCTGCAGGGAACCCCTGATTAACACTAGGAGTCTGGAACCATTTGGGAAGTGCTCACATAATCAAAAGTGGAATCTTTAGCAATGCGGGCTGCAAGCTGAGAACTCCTGTATGTTGTCAGTGGCTCTGTAAACAGTAAAGGGAATGTATCTTAAAAAAGAACACTTTGTATCAATTATAGACCAACTGCAAACAACAACAACAACAGGTTGTTTCATGGTGATCGTCAAACTGTTCAGTAACAAGCTAATTGGTTCTCAGCCCATTATGTCATCGTCTTATTTATTTTATGCTTTCTTTTGAAAAAGCTGATTTAAAATACCACACTGATTCTTTATTTATTTATTTTTTTTCCTTTCCAGTTTGTTTCTAACTGTTTTGCAAAGTGACATGGGCACTGGCCCCTTTCATTGTCTTTTTCTCAAGGGGATTTCAGCAGACCTGAAGAAGAAGGCATGCAGAGAGAACACATTACTGTACATACTGTATTTGCAACGCTTGTCTGTGATAAATGGAAGGTACATGACAACGGGACCATTACTTCACTCTATTATATAGTCCGAAAGCCCTTCAAATCACCCTTCATGAAGAGTGTTGCCTACAGAAATGCGTGCGCATGAGACTTGGAGTCAGAAACCATAAAAACACACATGAAGTTACACATTAACAGTCTTGCAGACTTGCTCAAATTGGGTCCTTAGATCTTCAAAGAGCCACAAGGCATGAATAAATAGATTGCAGTTTACATGCTGATTCGATGGAACATTGATCGAGCTAAATCAGACAGAAGTTTGTCCGGGGAAAAATGAGCACTTAGGGAGGGTAACGGAGCCCACATTTGAATATGATGCATCACGTGAGATTCCGATTCCCTTGAAGAGGAACTTGAAATGACAGATACTCTGAAAGATATGAAATATCTGGCCTTTAAAAATAGCCAGTACATAAGGAAAAACGCCCTCATGTAAGGTATTTGTTTTTCCACAATGTCAAGAAATGACAGCACTGTTTCCATATGCACAGACAAAGGATTATAACTCTCCCCTAGAGAATTTTGTGAGCTCTGCTTAACTTCTCCTTTAAATGCAGTTGCTTTGCCTGGAATTCACTTAGTATGCAGCTTTAACATACTAATACATAATAAATATTGCAGGAAGTGAATTGAAATAGGCTTTTTTTTCCCCATTGTTGTTGTTGTGGGGCTTCCAGAAAATATTTAAAACCATGACCTAGATCCTCCCCACCATATATGTGCACAGGCTACTCTTTTTTCTTCTTTTTTCTTTTTCTCTTGCACTTTCTCTCTCTCTCACTCTCTCTGTCCAAACCCCCTTACCTTCTTTTTTCATTCTGTCTCTTTTTTTGCCAGACATATAGATGCAGTCATATGCAAATGTTTGAACACCCCTGGATAAATGACATTTTTCATGTGAAAATAAGTAACCACAAGCTTTACAGGTAACACGTTTAAATATGAACATTTCTGCCAGTTTTAGAGCACATTTTCTGTTCATTTTCATATTAAATAAATAAATCAATCAAAATCAGCACTTTTTCATGGGTCACATTTTATGCAATGTTTTTGCTATATTTTCCCAGTATGCTAAATTGAGCAATTTAGGGATTGTCTGTAGAGAACATACTCTGACACTGTTGTAAGATCATGTTGAGATGTTTTGTACAATTTGCCCTATTGATTGAGGTGTACTCTGGGGAACCAGAGCTCTGTAGAATGGAGATATATTAACAAGTATATTATATATTCCAAAATTGAAAATTGTGTTGACCATGAAAAGATGGTGTTGTTTCACCAGTACAAATAAGTGATCCGGACTTATTTCCACCAAATTATCACCAAATTAAAAAATCCTCAAAACACCCATTATCAAAGCTGCTTATCCTAAGCAGGCAAGCGGGCAGGAGCTGCAGCCTATTCCAGTGCTCAGTTGGAATACTCAGAGGGTAGGATATTAATACTAAAAAGATTTTGACAAACTGAATTGATTGGGTACTTTCTTAAAGTTCTTGTTGGAATGATGCCATATCTAAGATCGTTTGCTTTTTAGAAAAAAAAAAAGATCTATTAGAATTTTCCAGGCTTGCTTCTTTAAAGAGTATGTAAGAGTGAGATGGTTGAGGATGAAGAAGCTTTTTAAAGTTTATAGAACCTAAAGGCTCAGCACCATAAAAGCTCAACACCAATTAAGTCTGTCTAAGAACCACACGTCCAAACTAAAAAATCATTTGGTTACTTTTATTTTTAAACAGTTTATGTGGTAAACCTCTCTTTCTCTGTCTCTTCTCTTAGTCCCTGACTTTCTACCTGTTGAGAATGATATACTCACTACACTCATTCTCTCTCCTTTTTCTCATTTCTCCATCCCCTCTTTCTCCAGCCCTGCCTCTGGCTCCTGTGCAGAGGGGATGGGCTACAAAGGCATGAAATTGACGTGATGAAAAACAACTGGGCTATCTCTCTGAGCCATTGGCTGTGCCATTAAGATTTCCCGCCCTGCGCCCCAGCGTGTCCCCATGCCTCTGCTGCGATAGGGGGGACATGCTGCAAATTACCCAGCCGCTATCGCAGGTTATCAGCCGTCCACAACCATGACCCCCCTCTCTGAAATACCCCTATTCACTCTACTCCCAAAGTTCAGTCATACAAGCTTCAGTTGGATGGCCACACACATTTTTTTTTTTTTTTTACCTATTTCCTCCTTTGGATTTGGTTTGGGGGCAACTTTCTGGTTCTATGGCCTGTCTTCGAGGGTCTGTGATTGAGAAGAAAAAGGTAGACTTATTGTTTAACACATAATAATTGACACCCAAAAACAAACTAATTAGGCAGTACTGGAGCTGTAAATGTTATAGCAAAGAAGGTTTTGTAATGTCTTTTGGAAAACATACAAAAAAAAAACTGGTTGATTCAAAAAATAAAGTTAGTAGTAAATTTAAAACAAATTACCCATGATAGTCTGAACTAGGTTTGAGAAAGTGTCTTTGCTGCTATCATTAGTACATTTTTAATGCTTTAACAAATATTTTTTTTAAACAAAAATAATAATTATAATAATAATAAAAGATTATGAAAGCAATAGTTTGTATTGAACATTTCATACCTGTCTCGATAAGACAACATATTCTCTCTCACCCAGTGGCCATAAATGTAGGCTCCACAACTGCCATGCAAACTGAGACTTATCGGAAAATATGGTTAAATTACTAGGCCGGCAATTAAGGATGCCCAATGAGTTACTGCATGGAAGAGTGTCATTTAGTATGTAAATTAGTGCATAAGTAAGTGACCAGGAGCAAAAGTGAATTAAAATGGAAATAGATGAAGAGGTAAATGAATAAAAATGTTTCCTAAATGAGTTTGTATGTAAATACAGGCATAAGAGAGTGTATGAAAAGCCAATAAATAGCTTAGTATGTAAATAAATGAATAAATACATGACTTAAAAGCAATGCTCGAGAGAGCGAAAGACAAAGAGAGAGTGAATGAGAGAGAGAATAGGCGAATAAGTGTGTGATAAGTGAACTCTGTGTAAAATAACGTCCAGCAAAGGCTACTCATTGTTTTGAGTATATTCCAAAATGTAGAAAATAATAAAATGTCATGTATTTTTATTTTTTAATATATTTATTAGTCTTTAAAAGAAGATTCCTTCTACAGTGTAGTGACTGGAGGGTTACTGTGTTTGCATTCACACAAATAAACACATAAAAGGCAGAACACTCATTATTAATTAAAAGACTTGAAAAGTGTTTTGGCCACAGGCACACTAGTAAGTCCGTCTGCAGTTTAGCTCTCTTTTTTCTTTGCTTTTTGAGCATGCTCAAACTCTCTTTGCTGCTCTGCGTCTGCGTATCTCTGCCTTGTGTGGATCATCTTCCCTCATGTCCAGATGATGTGCCAATTACTCCCTAATTACATGCGTCATCTGGATGAGAGGGGCCGACTGCAGCCTGATAAATCCTGTTTACTGCGCTGACAAGCCTTGTGGTACTCACAGCTAGCCTCCAGAGGCACTGATGGAGGAATGGACCTGGAGGTGGAGAAGAGGGAAGGACAGGAATGAGGGCATTTAGAATAATAGCCCTCTGGGCAATGTGGGATCTGAGTTGTTAGAAGGAATGGTTGGGAATGTGTTTGGACACAAACAATGGCTCATATCTGCTTAGAAAAGTTAGTTTAGCCTGAATAGCACCTAAGAACTGCTATAGTAGCATGAGGCATACTAAGAACTATTTAGCCACCCTTGTATATTTATGTCATGAAGGCCACCCAGTGTAAAGCTTTTGCCAAATCAATATGCGAACAATGAGGCCCAGCATAATAAAACTTGGTTGTGAGATGGAGGAGAAAAAAGAATTCTGGAGTGAGTTAGATAAAGTGATAGAGAGTGTACCCAGGGGAGAGAGAGGGGTGATTGGTACAGACTTTAATGGAAATGTTTGTGAAGGAAACAGCAGTGATGGGGAGGTGATGGCTAAGTATGATGTCAATGAGAGGAATGCAGAAGGTCAGATGGTTGTAGATTTTGCTAAAAACATTGAAACAACTGTAGTAAATGCTTATTTTAAGAAGAGCGAGGAACATAGGGTGACATATAAAAGTGGAGGAAGATGCTCACAGGTGGAATATATCCTTTGCAGGAGGGTCAATCTGAAGGAGATTGGAGACTGCAAAGTAGTGACAGGGAAGAGTAGCTAAACAGCATAGTATGGTGTAGGGTTGGAGGTTAAGAAGAGGAAGATAAGTGAGGGCAGAGTCAAAAGATCAAATGTTGGAAGCTGAAGAAGGAAGACTGCAAGGTGGAATTCAGGCAGGAGTTAACACAGGCACTGGGAAGTAGTGAAGAGATACTGGCATACTGGGAAGAGATTGCTGGGCAACTACTGCCAAAATAGTACAGGAAACAGCTAGAAATGTACTTGGTGTGGCATCTGGAAGGAAGAAGGGGGATAAGGAACCCTGGTGGTGGGCACCAGAAGTTCAGGAGTGTATAAAGAAGATGAGGCTAACGAATAAGAAATGGGATGGTCAGAGAGATGAAGAAAGTAGACAGGGACAAGGACTTGAAGCACAGGGCAAAGAAAGCAGTGTTGAAGGCTTCAGATAAGGTGTAACCTGAACTGTATGAGAGCTTGGAGAGAGAAAAGGACCTATACTGATTAGCTAGACAGAGAGACAGAGCTGGGAAAGATGTGTAGCAGGTTTGGGAGATAAAGGACAGAAATGGAAACATACTCACAAGTGGAAAGGAAAGAGTACTTTGAGGGGCTGATGAATGAAGCGAGAGGGAGAGAGAGAGAAGATTGGATGATGAAGATTCAAAGTGCAGCGAATTAGCAACATAGAAGGGCAGCGATGAAGAGGATGAAGAATGGAAAGGCTGTTGGTCCAGATGATATGCCTGTGGAAGCATGGAGATGTTTAATAAAGATGGTAGTAGAGTTTCTAACAAGATTGTTTAACACTTTTTTAGGAGTTGATGGGTGCCTAGAAAGGAATTGTGGCAGAGAAGTATGTGAGAGTAGAACAGGATATGTATGAGGTCAGTGTGACAGTGTTGCAGTGTTGAGTGACGGATGCATTTAAAGTAGAGGTGGGAATACAATCAGCACTGATCAAGGATCAAAATCTTGTTTGCCATGGTAATGGACAGGTTGACATACGAGCTTAGACAGGACTATAGTCATGGACTATGATGCTTGCTGAGTAGGGAGCAGCTTGAGGAGAGATAAGGATTATATTGGGAGAAGGATGCTGAGGATGGAGCTGCCAGGAAAGAGAAAAATAGGAAGCCCTAGAGGTTTATGGATGTGGTAAGAGAGGACATGCAGGCAGTTGGTTTGAAGGAGGAAACTGCAGAAGACAGCAAAAATTGGAGACAGTTGATCTGCTATGGTGACCCCAAAGGGCAGGTATCCAGGATATCCAGGTATTCAAGATATGAAGAACACACTTTTCCCCGGTAAATCCAATCCAAGAACCTATTTAAGTGCCTTTTTTCAAGACTGTACTCCCACCAAGGTTAGTACCTTCTCCCAAGTAGCTGATGAGAAACATTATTCTATTGAAATTTCTTTTTAAAAAGAAGACATTTCCTTTAGTATTACCACCTAATAATGCTCTCCCTGGACCTTTAGCATTAACTGCGAACATCTCAGAGGCATCGAACCATCTCTAGCTTAATTATGCTGGTGTTGTGGTGCTATTTGCTGCATGGCTAATTGTGAGGCCAGCTAGGCCTCTACACTTCATTGTACAGACTACAGAGCATAAATGGAGAGAGACATATCGAGACTATAGACTTAATGAGTCCAGACTTTGGGAACTAGCCTGAGAAATGAGCATTTTCTCTGCATGGCCTATGCATAGCCATGAGAGGTGCTTTGAAGATTTCCGACCTAGTAGAGAATACCGCAAAAGCCACCGTGCAAATGAATCCTGTGGTCAGCGGCTCAAGGAGGGCAGATAACGAACACGAACAGGCGGCAACCAGAATGCTTACACAAACTCCCTTCCGGGACACCTCGAATGTGTGTGGTTAATCCTGAGTGAATCAGATTTGCAATTATTCATGAAATTTTCTCACAGAATAATAATTCATACAAATAACTGTGAAAGATGCTGCATGGCTGTTTGCCTGCAATGCAATATTTACTTTGGTCTTAGTCAGTGGTTTGCTTATAGCATGCAACAAGGGGGGAGGGTGGGGATGTTACTGTAAATGAATACATGGCACGGTCAATGATGGGTTAGATACTCATCATAAGCAGGAAACGCAGGAAATGCTGTAATTGAAGAAATGTACTCCTTATATTTCGATCAGTGGACTGATAGAAGGGTCAATGCCAAGCTTAGGTGACCCCGTCAGTGTGAGAGACTGCAGGCTTTGGATATGGAAAGAGAGGATGGGCTAGGAGGCCTGGTGGGGAGATTTGTTTTCCAGTCATTCCTTTTTTGTTGCCAGGGTCAGTTCATTCCCTTCTCCTTTATTATTACAGTGACAGCTTCTGTTGATGGCTCTCATATCAAACATCTCTGATCTGCCCCATCTCTGATTTCACTTTCTCTATCCCTTTCTTTCTTCTCTCTATCTCTCTCTTTTAGTCTTTCGATCATTTTTTGCCCCTTTCTGTCTCTCTCTTTTTATATATCGGCCTATTTCAAGGCATCACTTTTCTTTTCTCTCACCACCTGTCTCTCTCTCTCTCTGTCATTTTCTCTCTTCATTTTGTGTCTCCCTTTCTTCTCTTTTTCTCTATCCCACTCTAGCACATATTCTCTCATTCTCTCTCTAGCTCTGTGTCTCTGTCTCTCTGCATGACAGTAAGAAGCCTCTGTGAAGATGGAAATGACTATTTTGTCTCCTCCCGGTTGTCCCTTGGCTGCTTCACGCCACAGCCCAACAGAACTCGTGTGGGGTGGGAGGGAGAAAGTCCCTCTGTAAGGGGAAAAAAAAAAGATGATGATCCACTGGTTTTTATGATGCCGTAAGGATTTTCAGCCTCACCATTCCACCCCTGTATGCAGGCCAGCAACAGAAATGCATCTCACATGTAATTTGTTTTTCCCCCAGCCACTCACGTTTTCTCAAAAATAATTAGGCCGGTCATGGGCAGTGCACAGCTTTTTGATAACGTTTTCCTGAATGTTCCACCTTCCCCTTCCCCCACCATCTCATGATATGATTTTAACATAGAATTGCAGCTAGCACACCGCTTAAATAGTGACCTAATTCTTCTCTGGCATGAACACACTGCTGAGGGAGCAAGAGAGGCAAACTCATCTTCTCACACAAAGGGAGTTCTAGTTCTAATCAAACCAGCACCTCATAAAAGCAGCCGTTAATGCGCTTTCCACATCCCTCAGTTCAACGCATCTACATGTTCAAATGTTTTGGTCTTGCAGCCTCATACATTAGAAGTTGACAAGTTTCCAGCCAGAACAACTGAAGATCATCATTTGTTTGCTGAACAGTTCTCAGCTTGAATGTATGGTTCTAAGAAACACCTAGAAATGGAATAGAACATTAGATTGGAATAGATGTTCCCAAAGATTCATCATGCACAAATTTCCCATTAACAAAAATGTTTCATCTCCTTACAGCAAGAAGATCCTGGGTTCAGTTCTCAGGCAGGGTGGTCCAGGTGCTTTCTGTTTGAAGTTTGCATATTCTCCTAGGTTTCCTCCGGGTGCTCCAGTTTCCTTCTACAGTAAAAAAAAAAAAAGCACATCAGGTTGATTGGAGATGCTAACTTGCTCCATAGGTGTGAGTGTGTCTGCCCTGCAATGGATTGGTGACCTACCCAGGTTGATTGGCTTTAGCCTCCCCTATAATTCTACTCAGGACAAGTGGCTAAGAAAATGATGGAGTGTGAGTGACAGCCACCAATTCTGGTGTTTCTGCTATGACACTGCCCCAAAGAAACCTTTCTTGCACCTCTATTTTAAGATAATATTTCGCCTTTTTGGGCCTAAGTCGCATCCAAAACTCCTCCAGCTTTCATGCACATATGTCATTCCAGACTTGTAAAATGCTGCCTTGCCAGTGCTTGTTTTCCAACCAGATTTGTTTTATCCATTCATCTTTCATGACTGCATGGTGATCCTAACTCACCTTAATAACAGTCACAGATGGGGAGGCTTGGCTGACATGTTGCTGCTACATGAATCTGGGCCTATTCTCTTTCATGACCATGAGATTTCTCACCCAAAGAGGAAAGGGGAGTTAAATGGCACAAGGCATCTCCACAAAATAATACAGGGCTTCCCCACCCAGTCCATACTTTTCTCTAGAGTTGTCTCCTGTTGTTGACACGCCACTGTTTCGCGCCATTGTTATTTCCAATTTCATCGTTGAGCCCTGGCTAGCTTGCCTCAGCCCAGCTACAGCATTCACTGCAAGTAATACACGCTGGACTCTCCAAGGTGGCAATCAGCCACACTCCAAACCCTCTGTGAAATGGCTGACTCTCGTCAATAGAAAGGCTATTGTTCTGCTAGAGTGGGGCTGAATGGCTTTCTTTCATTCTTCTCTGGAGATGACTTCCTTTCAGAAGTGTGGTGCTTTCATTTGCTGTAATTATCCGTCGCCTTATTTGTAGACTTAAGATGGTATCCTGTGTGCTGAGGTGGAAATGCATTTCATGTGAAGTACATTTGAGTTCCTCTCATTAGTTTTTTTTTTTAAATAGCTTTCATCTGTTTTTTTTTCCTGGATATCTAATGATAAGACTTGTTTGATTCTCAGAAGTGAAGGAAAGCATCAGAAAGACTGCATTTCAAGGCATGAAATGCAGCACTGCATGGTGGTTCAGTATTTGTGGGATTTTAATTGAGCAGATTCATCACATGGACGGAGATGACTTCATTTCTTCATGTCGTATAAGCCTGTGTATATCGCTTTTACATTTCCAATATCCACCTGGGTTGGATTTCATCAGAAGCATGCTGTGGCAGCAGACCTGTACCGAAGGACATGCAATATGTTAGCTATATAATTTACTTGAATTGGCATGCTGCAGTTCCAGCATGATCCTCGCATGCTGCCAGTTGTAACATAATAGAATGCCAAAGAATAACAACTCGGATATCAGGCTGATTATTAAAGCTTTGCCTCAATGCATGGATAATCATAACCCATGAATAATTGGCATCTGTTCCAGAATGTGCAAACCATTTGCTCGCCCTATCTTGTTTACACTGCTATATAGAACTTGCAGAAAACACATCATGCTTTGTTGAAGAAACCACACTGAAAGGAGCGTAGACTTTCCCTGTTTCTTAGACACATGGTTTCCCCCTGCCACAAATGGTGGAATACAGCCCACAAAAGAAAAGAGTCAGCTTAGCAAACATGAGCACAGATGCCTTCAAACTGCAAGGTAAGCTCCCCGGGCTTTGCCCCAAATCTGCCTCCAAGCCCACGTTAATAAATGTTTTACTGGGCTGGTGCCTCCAAGCCTTCAGTAGGCACGGCTTATCGGTGCATTTCTACTGGCGAGGAAGCTTATCTGAGAAGAATTATATATACACTATCTTTACTGGCCGGTAAAACACATGGTAGGCCTCTAGCATGCAAATATATAGATATATACACTCATATCTAAATTAAGGCTACCCTCCAATTCAAATCTTATCAGCTTGACTCTCAATTTGCCATATTTCAGGACTGCTGTGCTCTGTGGAGATCTATAGCAGCGTGATTTATTAGGCACTGGATTTGCACCCCAGTTGTGTACCTTGTGATTGTGCTCAGCTGAGCTTTGTTGCTTGTTTTGAGCTATCCCTTTTGACATCGAAATCAACAGCCCATTGTCAAGCTGATGTACAATCCTCATTCTTGCACTTACCAGGTACTACCATGCTGATTTACCTGTAGAGCAGACTATCTAGCTGTCTTGGAGACTTCATCTGCCAGCAGGAAAAAAAGCAAACCTAATCAAAAGCCATTTGAAAGAAAATCACAACAGAGACTAGGCTATTTTTAGCCTGTGTTTTCTTAATTGGTATGAAGAGAACAATCAGATAAGGTTTGCGTGCTTGCGTGTGTGTGTGTGTGTGTGTGTGTGTGTGTGTATCTGTGCATGTGTGTGTGTGTGTGTCACATGTCCCTACCATGCAATATGCAGCCATCCACTTCTGTCCCTTCTGCTCCAGCCTATTGTTGATCGCTTGGAGATTTGTTTCTTCTACATCGATATTGTATCCACTCAGTCATGCAAGAGATAGGGATGGTACCATGTGATGCTTGTCCACAGAGCACGTCAAAGCACACACTTTTGCCACCATGTCTCAGACGGATTTTGCGTATTATGAAATTCTTCCTGCTTGTACTTGTGCATGCGTCTGGCTCAGGGCTGGAGCATTAGATAAACAGAGTTAAAGCCTTGGGGCAATGTGTATCAACAAATATATTATATTCTTCTAGAATGTCATGAAATGCAATATTATAGCGGTGCCCACAGCCAGCCCCCCACCAACATAATTGTGTGAACTGTGGCATGTCATGCAAAGGAATATATATGGTTTGTATTGGACATCTGTCCATGCTCTGAGAAATCAGAATCTAATCTAACGGACGACTCTTCTCCAGTTTAGAAAGGAGTTTTTTCACCATCTACAACAAGAAGACAAAATGAAATCCTATCTCTGTAGTATTAACTGTTGAGCTAGTGGGGCTGTAACATGTGGCTGCCACTGCTCAGCCTGATGCTTTGTTTTGACTGTCTACAGAGCTGTTGTTGTTGCTCTCTGTAACACTGTTTCGTACACATGAACATGTTGACACTGTAAATCTTGTCACCTGCTGTTTCTTGAAAGAAAAAAAGGGGTGGAGGTGAACGGATACAACTAATCTGGCAGTTGGGAGGATTTTCCATTCCAGCTCCAGTCCCAGTCCAGGAGGGCAACATTCGCTTCTCAGGGCTGAGTGAGCAGAGCAGAACCTGCGCTCACCAAGCCCCATCAGGAAACATTGCTCACACTGCAGCAGCTTACAGCAGCTCTTCACTGCAGAAAAATGGTAGAATCATAGAACACATGCCATTGGGCAAAGCAGAGAAAAGCAGAAAGCGAAGAGAGCAGTTCCTGTACCTGACCAGTTTCAGAGGGATTTTTTTTTTTTTCTGTTTCTTCATCAAGAAATGAAGAAGCAGATGCAGATGATCACAGATGATCAGGCTGGTGATTAGTTTACTGGTGATGCTGAGTTGTTGGAACCTTTTAGAACCTTACTTCCACTTTGAGCACTTTCACAGCCTCTCTCTCTCCATATAAATACTTTTTTCCTTTTTTCTTTATTTTCCTTCGTGCTGTGCTGTGATTGGAGATCTGCGATAAGGATTTCTGGGATCTGTTTACTAACACAGCCCCTTCGGCAACAGTAATTACGGAATTACGGATTAGAGGCTTTTTCTCAGACAGCACTAGTACAGCAGTGTGAGAAAAAGCAGTGCACGGGCCTGCACGAGCACTTCACTCCCTCAGATCTACTGCTGATGTAGAGCAGAGTGTAACACCGCGCGGGCTGCCTGTCTGTCCGCTCCAGTCCGGTAAACGGAGGGGAGAGGCAGCGGCGCTGGAATCCCGCAGATCAAACCGCCGGCGAGAGTGGATGGGGGCGGGAGTTAGGGAGGGGCCGGGCGTGTTTAAGTCACGCCCTCTTGTGCTGGAATTGGCCAGGCGTGAACGACTGGCCAATCGAAGCACAGGAGGCGGACACTCCTGGGCCAATGCGCGCGCCCGGTAGGTGTGGCCGCTGGGGGAAAGAATAAAAAAAAGGGTTTTTACTACGCGCAGGCCACGCCTCCTGTGTGTGACGTAGCCGGCGGGTCGCGGCGGAGGGGAGTCGCTCGCCTGCCTACTTTTAGCGGCGCTGTCATGTGATGGAGAGCAGTTGTAAGACAGGTCGCCCTCTCGCTCTCGCTCAGTGAGGGCTCTTCCCCGCAGGACAGCGCGCTGGACCCCTCGGATCTTTCACCACATCCTTCTGATTGTCCGTTTTTCCTTCCTT
The DNA here is from genome assembly GCA_017165825.1 of Hepsetus odoe. Classification (NCBI taxonomy): domain Eukaryota; kingdom Metazoa; phylum Chordata; class Actinopteri; order Characiformes; family Hepsetidae; genus Hepsetus; species Hepsetus odoe. Next base: position 15,649,477 of record CM029388.1, on the reverse strand, counting down.
TTTTGGTTTTCTTTTTTTTTTTTTTTTTTTTTTTATACCTATACATAAATATTTTGGCCGTCATTCAGGGTCTGGATGGCGTGGGACAGGTGTAACCAGGACGCGGTGTGGAGAGAACTAGAGGTGAGATTAACTGAGAGCCGGGCTGAGCCGGGCTGAGGAGTCGGGCTCTGTTTAGAGGGTAAAGCGGACTCTGGCTCATTCCGAGGCACTTTCCGAGCAGATTATACCGGGAGCGCCGGGACGCACGGAAATACACGCGGGCGGAGAGACGAGACGCTGCTCCCTTTATTTCTTTTGGCGTTTTTGAGAGAAATGCTGCTTTTTGTGGTTTGTCTGGTGTTTTTTTTGTTGTTGTTGTTTTTTTTTTCCATGCAATTTTTTTCGACTTTGGCAGCAGGTGAACCGCGAGCTGTGTGTGTGTGTGTGTGTGTGTGTGCGTGTGTACCATACACAGAGCCCTTTAAATCGGAGCCTGTAGGGATGAGGAGTGTAGACACAAATGCGCGTGTGATGAGCGCGCTGGCGAGTGCTCTGTGTGTGTTTGTGTGTTTGTGTGTGTGTGTGTGTGTGTGCGGATGTGGATGCAGGAAAGTCTAGCAGGCGATGCTGACTGATGGACTGATGACTCTCTCTCTATCTCTCTCTCACTCTGTCTCTCTCTCTCTCTGTCTCTCTCTGTCTCTCTCTCCCTCTGTCTCTCTCTCACTCTGTCTCTCTCTCTCTCTCTCTCTTTCACTCTCTCTCTCTCTCTCTCTCTCTCTCTGTCTCTCTGTCTCTCTCTTTCACTCTCTCTCTCTCTCTCTCTGTCTCTCTGTCTCTCTCTCTCTCTCTCTCACTCTGTCTCTCTCTCATTCTGTCTCTCTCTCTCTCTGTCTCTCTCTCCCTCTGTCTCTCTCTCACTCTGTCTCTCTCTCTCTCTTTCACTCTCTCTCTCTGTCTCTCTGTCTCTCTCTCTCTCTCACTCTGTCTCTCTCTCATTCTGTCTCTCTCACTGTCTCTCTCTCTCTCTCTCTGTCTCTCTCACACACTCTCTCTCTCACTCACTCTCTCTGTCTCTCACTCACTCACTCACTCTCTCTTTCTGTCTCTCCCTCACTCACTCTCTCTCTGTCTCTCACTCACTCACTCTATCTCTCTCCCTCTCTCTCCCTCTCTCTCTCTCCCTGAGACATTCTTAACAGCACCTGAGGAAGTCACTGTAGACACTAGATGGCTCCTCTCTCTCTCCATCTCTTTCTCTCTCTCTCTTGTTAAGACGGTTTTAACAGCACCTGAGGAATTCACTGAAGACTCTAGATTGTGCGTGTGCACGCGTGTGTGTGAGAGAGAGAGAGTGATTGATAGAGAGAGTGAGAGAGAGAGAGAGAGAGAGAGAGAGTGATAGAGAGAGTGAGAGAGAGAGAGAGAGAGAGAGAGAGAGAGAGAGAAGAGAAGAGAGAGAGAAAGAGAGAGAGAGAGAAAGGAAGAAGAGAGAGAGAGAGAGGGAGAGAGAGAGAGAGAAAGCTGGAGGCGCACGCGAAGCGCTGCACTGATGAAGCCTCAGGTTTGTGTGTTCAATGAAATCTGCGCTCTCCCACACACACTCGGGTCTGCTGCTCAAGTGGGTCTCAGTGATGGTGTGTGTGTGTGTGGGTGTGTTTGGGTCTTGTGGCCACGCGCCCTCAGTCGAACTCTGGCGTCATGCTCGTGCGCCTCGTGGGCAGGCAGTATCCCCGCCCCTTATCTCATCCATCTCTCTGTGACACACACACACACACTCACACACACTCACACACTGGAACTGGGTTTGTGTGACTGTATCTGTGGGTTTCTCTCCACTGGCTTCTGCTGGATGATCACCTTGGGATACTCAGCCTGAGAATAAGAATCTTTTTTCTTATTTTCACTTCAAATAAACAAGCAATAATATCACTGGACGAAAACAGTGCCAGATGTTCTTACGATCTCACTTTCTTCAGCCTTTTTCTGACATCCTGGACACGTTTGGGTCCTTATGTAGAGTTAAATACATGCACTTTTTGCACTGAGCTTACACAAATAGCTGTGATCACTGAGAAAGCAGTGGGACTGTGGGGGAAATGTTTGTGTGAGAAAGTGATGTGTAAGCACAGTTACGTGCTCATAATTAAAACTCAACTGGGTGCGCAGAGCAAACGGTGCAAAGGTGAACACATTCTGGGTGCAAGGCAAGCATTTTGAACAGACAGTCCACAGCTTTCTTCCCTGAGTTACTGTAGCCGCTGGGTGATTTGCCCCCGGAGGCCAGTATTATGTGCCCACTCCTTTTTATTTGTGGCTGCTTTGTTCCCCTTCTGAAGGTTCAGACACTACCTTCCAGAACATGATCTTCCTGTGCCTTGATTACTTACACATTCGTAACAGGATACTGGATGACATAATGGCACATCTCTCATAGGGCAGCCAAATACTCCAATGTCTGGCCTTAATATAGCCTAACTTTGCTGTAAGAAAAAAAAAAAAAACAAAACAGTCATCCCAGGACATCTTTTACACAGACAACATCAGCCAGTCTTAAGCCTGTAGTGTTAGAAAGGATCGGATAGAACTGAAGGTTGACAAGTTTTAAGTGTGTTGATCCCGGTGTTAGCAGTTCGACGAAGCCTATAATTTGTGTTCGAGGAGTCACGCAGCAGCTGTCGCGCTATTGCAAAGCGAGGCAGCCGGTGAACAGTAGAAATATTAATAGGCTGTGCTGCACAGCAGAAATGTCTTTCTTCAAGAGAAATAGGGGAAAAAAAACACAACCGATACTCTTTTCCTTACACATGTAAAATAAGCATCTTAAGCATCAGATACAGAATGGAAAGATTGGAGAGATCAAGGCCTAGACAGTGTAGTCTGGCCAGAACTGGAACCATTGAGGAAGCTTAGACCACTATATGGGGACGCATGCATAGATGCTTATAACTCCACTAAAGCTTTTATAGTCACATAGAAGCTTATATTTGTGTAGCAGTTTCATAGCAGTTACTGACAAGCACTGTTCTTTCTCCCAGCCTGTGATTGGCTGGAAGGTTATGTATTAAATGCAAACACTTCCCTGAGAAGGACCGATATCAAATTGTTTCTTTTCTTTCACAGTGTGCCGCCTTGGTTGGGGAAGACCAGCCCCTTTGCCCTGACTTGCCTGAACTGGACCTCTCTGAGCTGGACGTCAGCGACCTGGATGCAGATAGCTTTCTGGGTGGACTCAAGTGGTACAGTGACCAATCAGAAATCATTGCCAGCCAGTATGGCAACGAGTCGGCGAACCTATTCGAGGTAAGGAGGGCCATCTTTTGCTGGAGTATGTCCTGAGTCTTTTTGACTTCATGGGTGCAAGAGGAGATTGCATGCGTCTGTCTCATAAGTGTATTTGTCACAAGAGTACAAGAACGTCATGTGCCAGGCTATTGGGTTCTCAAACTTGCAGTGATAAGAGATAATGAAAAGTAAAGTGAATGCTGAACTCTTTGAAAGCTCTGATAATATTATCTAATATCTGTTAATATTAGACGAAATGATGTGTTTGGGTTTTCGGGGTCAGAGGGTACGTCAGAGGGCAAATACTCTGTACTGACCAGTTTCTCAGATCTTGATAATGTGATTTGCTGCATTTGTCTGCAATGTAAGCTCTGCCTTTCTTTCATGGTTGCCCTATCAACCTTTAAATTGCTCAGGTATCTCAGAGGCTGTCTAATAGCTCCAGTGACCCGCATGTTTCCTCCTGCTTTTATGCCACACATGCTATAGTTGATTTGAAGAGGAGCAATACGCTGTTTTTCGTAGCTCACTCTTTGAAATCTCATCCTGGTCCAGCAGTAAATCAAGCGTGTCGGCCTCTAAACGAGCCCGGTCCGTTTCTGCACTGCTATGTTGCTGAAACAGGGGTGCTGGGGGGTTAAAGCTTTACACTTGTTACTCTGTAGCGTTTTCATCACTCACACAGAAAGCAAAGTCCAGAGGAGAAGAAACGTGGCAGATGAAACAAAGTGGCTGAGGCCTGAGCTAACCGGCTAGTTCATTACGCTCTTATCTGCAGAGATAGAGAGGGAAAACGATAACATGGCTTTGCTGTTCTTTATTGGAAGCGAGGTAAAAGAGCAGTGGTTTTGCTCAGCCTCTCTGGTGCTTTTTTTGTGTGTGTTAGGGTGGCCCCAGGGAACATACAGTGACTCTATGGTGCCTCATGGTTCCTGTGGCAAGAGGAAGGGAAGAGATGGGATAAAAATACCTATGTGTGTGTGTGTGTGTGCGTGTGTGTGTGTGCGTGCATGCTTGTGTTGTGTCTTGTATACGGTATCCATGTCAAGGGGTCACACAGGGGCTAAGAAACACTGGGTATGCACTGGGTAACACAAGGAACCTTTAATTTGCCATTTTGTTGTTCACGTCACAATTCATGCATGACGATAACAGCTGATCATTTTTTGTATACTTGAAATCAGGTAAAAAAAAACATTTACAGTAAAGAACAAGCCCTATACTGGTGCATATTTTTGTCTTCCAGGGTACAAACAATGTAAAACGTTCCTCCTCCCGTGGCCCAATTGGGAATCTTAAATACGTTTTCAAAGGCGCTCTATATTCAGTTTCATAAAACGTAAAAAAAGAAAATGAATAATAAAAAATGAATCAAAAAGCCTGGGGTCAGGACAGAACTTGCAGCTGATTCTTGGCTTGGAGGTATAGTTCTAGGGGGAAAAACATGAATCATTATCATTTTTTTACATTATGGTAGGGTTGGTTAAATCCTAAAAAGTCTGCATTCGCAAAAATAGTTCTTGAAAGAGCAAATTAAAGGGCTTCATCTGTAGCACAGGTGTGGGGAGATCTTTGTGGTCCCTTCTTTTATTTGGGGGGTAGATGTAAGGTTCATTCACTTAAGGGTCTAAACATGCCAATTTGCAGCTTGTGGCTGATGAGATGTATGAACTACTTACAAATACTCATTATGGTGTTTTATAGCTCCACTCACTTCCTGCAGTTGCCTTTAGCCCTGATACTAGCCAAAGGCTATGAGCAGGCCCTGCAGCAGTGTTGTTTGGGTGTTCCTATCCACACTTGTGTGTGTGTGCCTCTCTAGTGCACTGCTACTGCTGGCCTGTGTGTGTCACTACAGTGCTCAGCAGCCATGTGGAGTCAGGTTAATAAATGGCCAGCTCTTGTGTAAAGCAAGTTGGCAGAACTTTTTTAATCTCCTCCCCTTGCTCCCATTCAAACCTCTGGCAATGTTTTCTTAACCTGCATGACTGCAATGTAGTTAATAGGTGGCCTGCCTAGTCTTCTGATCTCACACACTCAGGCGCACACACTTTCTCACACACATCACACTGTCTCCTTTACTCTCAATTCCAGACACACATGAATACACACACACACGCACACACTTACACCACATGCATGCAGCCCTCCCCTGCTGCATCCCCCTTCAGGCCTTTTTAATGAATCGGATTCAGTGAAGTCATTTATTTCATGTCTTGCTCTTTTCTGACATTTTTACATCATGTCCCATTATTGCAAGGCCGTGCGGGGCTGGCTAGCAGGCAGATGAATGAGGGAGATAGCAGCCAGTGGGGCAGCGCTGCCTACTGACTGTGTGTGTGCCGTGACAGCTAATGCCCCTCAGTGCCAGTTTAGTGCCAGTTATCAGGCCCATCTCTGGGGCTAAAATACAGTGGAGGTGGGGGCCCATAGTGGGTTTTTCTTCGCTCTGTGCTGTTGGCTTGCAGGGCTGGACTGCCACTGACCAGCCCTCTTGTGGAAACTCCTAGACAACACAAATGGCTCCCACACAAAACAAATGCACATTTACCTGCAGCCACATGCCAATTAAGTGTTCAATACATAAAAGCTCTTAAGTGTTTTTCTCCTATTCATATCAATATTCATAGAGCAACATATAGTGTTCAAAAACAGTGTTTTTCTCAGACCTCAGATCAGATATAACGTTAACAGTGACAAGAAGCCTGCATTCCTTCTCTGTGCTGAATGTGCCCTTTTTTCACAATCCTGGGCTCCCTAATGCCATCAGCAGCCTTTTCATTTATGGCACTCACATTCTACACGTCTTTATTCTAATAATATTAGTTCACGTCTAACTGGCAGCACTGGTCTACTATTTAAACATAATGAGCAGCTGAAAAATAGTGGCTAATGTGTAAAAGAATGATCACTAAGTAGCAAAATTTTAGAATGTATGGCTCAACAGGCCGCTGGATTGATGATTAACCGAGGGGTGGTGAAATTGTTGACGTCCGGCCCGTTTGAAGAGTAGCTTTGACGTGAGTTTAGAACGTCAGTCTTTCTATCAGTCACAACCATGAAGGACAAAAATGTAATCTGTGGTAAACCTAGAGTAGAACTCCCCAAAGCTGTGTCCTTAGTCTAAGGAGATTCTTTAATCTGATTGATGTGGTTTTTTTTTTTGTATGTAGCTTTCAATTACCAAATAAAATATTCCAGCAGTTACCAATTATATGCCACCGGCTGTGTACTAGATTTGCATTCTGTAACCAAAACATGCTGGCTGTCTTAAATAAACAGTGATGAAATTCAGATTAAGGCACTGAAGTCCTTCTCTGTGCATATGGTTATCTTCTCCTCAATCTACCGATAGTCTTATGTGTTATACTCGGCTTACCTGTTGATGTCCGCCACTCTGGGTGGCCAGTGCTACAGTATCCAAAGCTAAAATGTGTTCTCTATGTACAATACATACAGTTCCTGGGTCCAGAAGTGATGGCTGTGGCCCTTAATTTTGAGGGCACTTGACACCTAGTCATAATTACTGCCCAGTGACTGCCCTACTGTATTAGATCATCCAATGATAATAATGGATTTATTGCCATTTGAAAGCATGAGTGGGCTCCCAGTGCATGTGTGGAACTTCTGACTCGGTCACAATGTTAAAATGCAAAATGTGCCACCTCTTCTTTTTAGGAAGGTGTGCGGGCATGGCTGGTGTCAGCTGATCAAGACTTTGACCACACATTGACCCGTCACTCAGCTATTTATGGGCCGAGAACACTGTCGGTCTGTATATATATATATTTCCCTTACCAAAAATAACTAGAACTCTGTAGCAATGCAATGAGTGTAAAGATTAAGGTGAAATTAAAGATATTTAGTTTAATGTGAGTTAAATCAGTTAAATCATTTTATCAGTACCAACTATGTATTTACCATGAGGGGTATCTATTCTCCCTTTCTTTCAGTGTGTTTCAGTTGGACTGTCCTTGTCTTTTTTGACTGACATACTACATTACTTTGATAATTCTCTATAAATTTGACTCCTTTTTAAAACCCCTGTATGAGCTGAAAGGAGATTTAAAGGCAATATATGTACGCAATTACCAAATGTAATATTCCTGTATACTTTCTTCTGGTTCTCCATGATGAAGTATGTGATTTTTTTTCTAAAGTAGTTGTCTAAACTGTCCTGAAATTCAGAGGGAATCTTCAAAAAATTCTTGGATTTATTACTTTAACTCTTTTCCAGTTGCATGGGTGTGTGTGTGCGTGCATGCATGGGTGTGTGTGTGCGTGCATGTGTGTGTATGTGCGTGCATGTGTGTTTGTGCAAGCATTGATCACTGAAGTAGAATGAAATACAGAATATCAGATCACACACAGACTTCCTCCAGACAGTAGCTAGTTTGCTTCCTGCTTGTCTGCTAATTTGTTGATCTATCACATAGACACATCTGCCCAGTCATACATCAAACAATAGAAGGAGAGGGTGATTGATTACATCTCGCCTTTGCTGCATTCCAAAGTCAACAAGCATACCACAGAACACACACACACACACACTCACACACACACATGTTAACAGTGACTGCTGATGGCTTCGCATGTTTAATTTGCAAATTTATGCTGACATTTGAAGGCACACCACTACTTGAGCTGCAGCAGTTCAGCTGGGCCGAGCACATTATCATATTGTGCTGTATAATATGATTTCCTCAAGTGATCACTTATGAAGCACACACACACACACACATGCACACAGAGGATTGTGTCCCTGCTCTCCTTCTTGAAGCACATGCGTTGGAAAGTGGCAGCCAGCTCAGAAACCCTGCTAACAATGGTAAAAGGAGTGTATACTTTGCTGCCCGCTTAGCAGAGTCTAAAGTGGCGGTTTTTCCTTTTTATCTGTTGTTAACTGTGCTGGGTCATTTCAGGGAGCTGCTGCCGGCAGGTCTGCTTTGATCCTGCTGTATGCTTCAAAGGCATTCGTTTCATTTAATTGCGTTGTTTGTGAGTTAGTTTTGTTTTTTGACCACTTTAATTGACCTCCTGTTATTGGTGTGTTAGATAAGCCAATTGTACACTGTGTTGTTCAGTTACTAATCATTATAATATAATGTCTACTCTCTACTATAAAGTCAGATATCTACTATTCATTAATTATAACTACTTTCATACTGTATAGCAACTGATTATGAGAGAGAGAGAGAGCAATTTCAGTGTGGGCCTCCATGCAGTCCCATATGATTTGTAGGGTTAAGATATAAGATAAGACAACATAAGATAATCTCCTAGTGAGTTTCAGCTAGACTGGACACTTCAGCCTATCCCATTGGATTCTGCAGCCTCTGGGGCTACCCAAACTAGCCGGAGTAGAGCTGCAGCCAAACATATTCACCCGTGGCTGTTTTACCATGGTTGCAAGGGAATGTGGGGTGAAAAGAGAAGAAGATTAAATAGAAAATGAAGGAGGGAGGGAAAGGAGGAAGCATCACTTGCAGTTGGAAAATTGTCCCCATAGGGCATGTCTGGGAAAGGGCAAGTTAACATCTTACGTTGTCCAGCTCTCTACACTTCTGCTCCCTTCTGCTGCCCTTCCTCCCTCCCTCTCCCCCTCTCTCCCTTACTATGCATCACTCTCTCCTCATCTCTCACTTTCTCCATCACTTGCTAATTCGCTCCTCAGTGATAGACCAACTGATACTGCAACCACACTTAAATGCACTGTTGATTTTACGGCTAATTATGCAACATCCATGCATCTGAATTTTACTTCTCATTTTTCCCTTCATAGGAGTTGCACACAGCATGTGCTTTGTTAGTTTCTGCAAATGTGCCCCTCTTGTGTATAATGGCAATTTGCATCACCTTTATGTGGTTTAAGGAAGGCGAAACACAGTAAAATAATCTTTGCAAAGGATTGGAAGTGGATCTGGCCTAATACAGCTGATACTGACGCATTAAAATTGGCCTGGATCGGCTCCTGCACGACTGCATCGCCACATCCAGAATTTAACCCATGGAACAAAGTAAGCAAGTGGTGATTTTTATCGAAGCAGACACTTGGTTTTAGACTTAGCTGTAGGGAACAGCCAGATGAGTCCTGCTTTCAGCTACCTGACCCATTGAACAACCCTATTACCCCATACACACCCCTGGAGAGGAGAGAGAATGTGAGTGACACCTGTTTGTGTGCGAACCTGAGAGAATGACATACTTCATTTTGCAGAAGCATGTGGAGGTGTTTGGGGATGTAAACCGTGTTTTTGGTCTGTTTCTGGGGAAACAGAATGTGCGTATGAGCTCAAGCAGTGCTTACAAACTTGTGTGTCTGTGTGTGTGTGTGTGTGTGTGTGTGTGTGTGCGTGAATGCCAAATGTGTCTAAAGTTTCATCTGCTTATAAAAAGAGTTTGGCTGTCATAGCCCAGGGACACACTGTACTATGCCGCCTGAGCTGAGTGGCGTAGATATCAGCTGACCGGCCCACTATTTGAGGTCAGGACTAAAGCATGGCAGGTGACCCTGTGCAACCAGCAAGGCTGCTCAAATCTGGAGGCCTTACAGGGCATGATGATCAACCTCTTAAACTGCATTTCATTGGGAAGAATAGCTTCTCCTTTTGCAGAACAGCCTTTTGCACAGATTTCTGCTGCTCTTCAACTTCAAACTTTAACCCATTGAAAAAACAAGGGCCCCATGATTGCATAACCCAGATTTTCTCTACCAGGTTAAAACATAACTTAATATTTAACTTAATAATACATAATTTACCTTTTATTTCCACAGATAAGGATGAATATGAACCGTTCAAAATTTCTTAAAGTCCTTTTCTAAAAGTTACCAATTCAGAGATTTGAGATTTTGATTGTGTTATTCGTTTCGAGGTAGCTCCTGAATAATTCATAATTAAGAAGATTAAATAACAAATAATACGACCTGCAATTTAAAGGGTTTACCATTCTGAGAGAAATGGCAAAAAATACTATCAAAGCTCAAAACTGACAGTAAACAGCTTGAGCAGCTCAGAGTGGATAAATAAACATGTAAATACAACCCGAGGGACGCATGAGGATTTAACGTTTGCGTGCCTGCAAAGGCTTAATCAGGCTCTGTATTTATGAATTATGTATAGGTTCCATGGCCCTATGAGTGTGTCCTGTTACATACCATGCAACGTTCTCTTCACAGGTGTGTGCAGCCCTACACCTGCACACATGCACTTTTCATAAGGCTTTTGTAGTTTTTGCATGCTGAATTGGAGCATTAGCATTAGCTACATTGTGAGTAGTAGGGGTATGCCAGTGGGGGCTATTTTTAGCCCAGCTTGGTAATCTCTTCTAAGAGCCTTTCGGGGCCTGTCTCTCTCTCTAACCTGGCCGGAAACGCTGAGCCAATAAGCCTTAGGCGTCTGGTTCCCTTCACTTCAGAGAGTAAGAGGGAGAAAGGGAGAGCACCTCAATGCGGACACTTCCTGGATTATTTAGTAGTTCAGCCCTTCTGGGTGAGGGAGCTTGGATCTCTAGATTCCAGGAACACTGCTTCCCTCTGGACTTATGCAACAGCGATTTAAATCATGGATCTTTTGGACATGGGATGGATGTGGCACTGGATGTCATGACATGCAGAACAGGATGTTGCTTTAGATTTAGTCTGCTGTTGGGATGGGTTCTGGGTTTTGGGGGTTTTGCTTTGAAGTAATTGGCACAATTATTTTAATTTAAGAGAATAAACTGTTAATAAAATGAATTCTCAAAGAATATTGTACAGTGTTTGTCAGAATGGCCCTTTTTTCCACTCTGTCTCTGAAAGCTGGGATTCTTCAATATTGTGTCAATATCATTTGGAGGCATCTTGCATGGAATTTAAGAGGACATACTCACAGGGACTATGGAACCTATACATTATTAAAAAATACAGAGTTCGAGAATCACAGCATCAGTTTAAACTGTGGATAACAGTATGTCCCAATGTCTGAAACATAAGTAAGTCTGTATTGTGTTACAGAACCATTTGAGGCTGGTTTGTGATTTAATGATTTAGGTTTATGGTTTGCTCAGTGCTAAGCGGCGGAGTTGTTGGCTTAATAAACCTGATTTCCACATTCGGACTAAGGGATGCAAACTTTTTACTATTATTTTCGGTCATCTTCAGTGTTTTTGTGTGTTGGCTCAAAAAATAATAGGCAAACTAACACATGCCAAAGAAACTCAAAGAATATGTCTTAAGAATGGTAACTTTATAGGAGAGGAGACCAATTCTCCTTTAACGTACGCTAATGTGAAGAGATTTTATTCCTTGTACTTTTGCATAATTTCTCTTGGCATATTCATCCTAACATGTTCACACAATATAAAGGACTAGGTGTTTAAATGATAAAAACAAAAAGAAAGGTGTAGAAAATTAGGTGCTTTTTTCATAACAATACTAACTGGGTTTCAACATACACTGCTGGCCTATAATCATCATTCGCAGTGATCACTGTAAAATATGAAGCTAATGAAGCATCCATATGGGATGTTGAGGATTATTGCATTCATATCCTATTAAGGTCCAGATTTTCCTCTTGTTCCTCTTGGTCGGGTATCGATTCCTTTGCTGAATGATTTTTCCTGTACCTTTTCCTGTGCAGTCCTTCCTCTGCTGAGCTCCTGCATTGAACGCTCACATGTGTTGCAGTAATGCCTATAGATGGTAAAAAGTATGTATGAAACACACAGGAATAATCCCCTTATAAAGTGAAGGTCTGACAAAGCCTCCCTCAACAACAACCTAGGGCCCGAAAAAGAGCGAGAGAGAAAGAGGGAGAGAGACAGAGAAAGAGAGAGCGAGGCGGAAAGCAAAGTGGAAGTCAAGGTAAAAGATAATGCATTTATTTAGTAATCAGCAAATAGCTTTTATGCAGCGGGGTGAGGGTGCAATAGCAGACTCTGATAAGATCATTTGCTTTCAGGTGTTTTGCTCGCTACTGTACTCAGCATTGAGTGTAAATTGAATAGCGTGACCTTTTCCTGCTGAATCAAATTGACTGCATTTCCACAAAGATTTGGCAGTTTCAATTACCATAAATTTTTGATATTGGGGATGTAACCTCTTCCCCTCAGCACACACTCAGACACGTGTGCTCACACTCAGGCACAGGCTTACACGCACACACACACACACACACACACACACACACACACACACACACAAGCAAACGTATGTTTACCCGCACTTAAGCAGGGTTGGCTTCTTTGGCCTGCTTTGCTGGTCCTGATGGCATGCCCTTCCTGCTGGTTTCAGTGATAAATGACAGACCGCCCCGCTTCAGTGCCGCTGATGAGCCTGGCAGCAGCTGAAAGGTCAGAGGGGGATCCGGAGGGTAACGAAGCGCTCTTAACGAGAGAGGACACACAACACACACACAAACACAAACAAGCTGTATACATACAAGTATAATAACAAGAGATAACCAGTGAACATCACTGTGCATGTTACCCCCACCTGCTAGGTACATTCAGTTCAAGACAAGTGCTTTGATACCTTAGACAACCAGGCGCTCTCTCTCTCTCTCTCTCTCTCTCTCTCTCTCTCACTTTCTTTCTCTGTCTTTCTTTCTCTCTGTCTTTCTCTCTCACCTGCTGAAGTTTCGCACCCCATGCTTGCGAATGAAATGGGACATCGCCCGTTTAGCAGGATAAAGTGAAGACTCCCTCTCCCTCTCCATCTATACCCATCATCACTTCGTCTCTCAGTCGGCTGCTTTATATCGAAGTGCTGGACGTTGCCAATAAAATACAGTATAACAATGCATTCCAAGTAAACATCAGTAGAACAGTATTGTAGAGAATCAAATTTGCATGCATTATTTTGTGAACTCCCATTGTACTGATGTTGTATGCTAATAGGATCTTTTGCAAACTTGACAGCTTTCAAATGAACAAAACCGACACATTTTCAGAAATGATGAACTCAAACTTCTCTTTTAGCCTGAGGTCTTCAGCAGATTATTGCAGTGAATCCTGAAACCCCATGTGTGAAGTGCTCAAAAGTGTGAATAAAACAATGAACACTGCTTGACAGCACTGTTTTATGGAACCTAATGTTATAAAGAATGTGAGATAATACATAACAACTCGTTTCAACGTTGCTAATCAGTATCATGGTGTAACATTAACACCAGCACACAATATATTGTCCAGTTCAACAGACCTCTATGGTCCCTAATAAATTGCCATTTCCTTTTCATGGAGCACTTCTTTCTGCTGCATCCATTAAAGCATTTGATCCCAGCAAAAGGCTTTTCTTGAGGAACATGATCTTGCTTTCGCAGGCTCCGGCTGTGCTGTGGCGGCACACTTTGGGGGGGGGGGGGGGAGGCAGAGCAACAATATGTCTGAACATTACACACGGTTTGAACTGCATTAGAAACGACACCTTGACCATCTGCTGTTGTGCAGTGGCTAGGAAACTTGACTGGTACACAGAGGCTTTAGATGCTGTTTTTCTTTGCCGGCTTTCTTGTCCTGGCTGCTTTGTTAATCTTTTTTTTTATTCTGGCTCTTTGTTTGTCTCTGGAGATGGGAGGCTACTGTATGTGCGTCTGACTGAATCTCTCCATGGAGCATGTTCTGGTCACTTGAGATTTCTAGCTGTCGTCAGAGAAGGTGGGCGGAAGACTTTGGCTCCCTTTGGGGACTTAGGGTTCTCCCTCTCTCTTACACACACACACACACACACACACACACGCATGTACATGCACACACAGGCAGCAGTATTATCAGACTACTAAAGATCGTCTGTATTTTTATTGTACATTGATTTTTATTCTTAGAATATTTTCTGTAAGTAATACATTCTTTGTTGCCCCTCTTCATGTGTCTGAACTGTCATGATATCACTCAAAAATGCAATTTTCATTGCAAGGGGCTGAGTGGAGAGCATGTGACATGACACCATTGGCTGTGTGCTCCACTTAAGCGTGCCTTTTTAAAAGTGCTATTGACGCTAATGGAGTGGTCCAATAAGCAGTCGTGCCGCTCGTCAATACGTTTGACTGGCGAGAATTACCCAAGTGCGCACCACTGTGCACTTCCTTGCTTTGGAGTCCATTAGGATGAGAGAGCTGCTCCATGCTGGGCTTTTTGCCTGGATGTTTTCAATCTAAAAGAGAAAAGCTTTAGTCTCCATGTCCAGCTTCAGAGGACAGGGAGGGGACGGCTTGTAATGTTAGTGAGTGTTATGAAAAGTTAATCCATGTGGTAGCCTGTCGTGCTGTGATCATTGCCTCTGAAGCTAGCATGCATCAGTGGCCGGCTTGCAGGATCATTTGCAGGGGAAATGAGGTTTGAAATAGTGCTAGTCATTCCACTGGCCGAATCCTATTTTTGTGGTTGACAGATGAATGCTTGGCCATTTTTATATGCGCCATGACATTAGCTGGTAGACACATTAGAATATGATGGATAATGTAAAATTATAGGGATTTGCTCTTTATTGTAGGGTTTGGACATGTTTCACATTGCAGGTTCGCTGTGCTGAACAGTGACTGAAAGTCTTACTTTTCTTTTGGTATTTATCTTGCCCGAGAGCCCTTTTATACCAAACTTTCTTTGCCTTTTCTCATTTTGCAGCTCTGTCTCTGTCTTTCCTCGTGAAGTCCTGCTTAAGTGATGCGACTGGGCATGAGCACAGTTCACTTATCGTTTCAAGCTTTGATTTATTTGCTTTGAAATCAGGGGCAGGCTAATAACAGGATGAAGTGATCAGGGGGTCTGGCAACTTTGTTAACCTCATCTGGGGCCTTAGATATTTGTGTGAGGACAAAGAAAAAACTGTAAAATACATTGCAATTAACTGACCAAAAGATGTGGTTAACTGCAAGTGATCTGCAGCCCAATTTATTAAACATGTTTTTTAATCTCGTTAGAGAGAGAGAGAGAGAGAGAGAGAGAGAGAGAGAGAGAGAGAGAGAGAGAGCTGTCTCTTATACAGAGAGAGAGGGAGAGAGGGAGAGAGAGAGAGAGAGAGAGAGCGAGGGAGAGACAGAGAGAGAGAGAGTAAGAGAGAGAGAGTTATAAAGCCTGTTTGAGATAAGATGGATCTCTCTGAAAACTTCCACTCGCACTAAGTAATTTACTGTCTGTTATGATGCAAGGTTTTGGTTGTAAAGTAATTGCCCTAAATTGTGTCACCATTAGATTGTATTTTTCTCTTCTTGTGCAAGGCCATATACATACACAAAACCTGATCTTTTACTTCTCCTTTGAGAGACATGAGGTTACTTTGTTATAGTAATTAGTGCATGCTTAAATTTTCTGTTTGCATTGGAGTGCAAAAGCGCATTTAGGAGAGAGAGAGAAAAAAAAAAAAAAAGCATTGCCTGTTATCAGTGGCATGAATTGTATCTTGGGAACACAATGGCTCGGGTGGAACTCAATAAAAAGTTGAAGCAAGGACGATTTCAAAGACAGCCTGTCTGATAACAAAAGGGCTCACCTGATAATGAACGACTCGTGAGCACTGCCTCGCCTCTGAAGGAGGGGGTAAAGGGGAGGGGAATAGAGGTGGAGATGGAGTGAAGGTGGTTTGTGCTTGCCAGAGTCTTTTATGGCTAATTGAAGCGTTTGGAGTAAAACAGCCGTGAATGGCACCCTTTAGAATTGAAGCAGGTTAATATATTGTGATCCCACAATTAGCCTACAATTGTTATGATCTCTTTAATTCTGTTGGGCCCATTAACCGTGGTAGGTAGGCCTTGGCTAGGTTTCAGATGTATGTGTGTATTTATTTATATATTTCTAATTTTAGTCAATGAAGATCAGAGATTAACGTGATTGTTGGCAACTGTTCCCTTCAGCATCTGCCTTGGCACTGGCTATTGCATCTCTGTTTCATTCTGGGTTTCCAATACACTGTTCTGAATGAAGCTGGTAGTGGCTACAGCGCAGAATGACAGGAGTGCAATTGCGTATGAATCTCTGATTGCAATCAGAGGCCATGTGTCCTCATGGATGCCCCTGTGTTAGCAACGGACACTGTGCTTCGAGTGGTTCTAGCTGTGGTGATGCTGTTGCAGAGGATATTTTTATCAGTGAAGTGACCACGTCACAACAGTAGCTCTTCTCTGCTGCATGAGTTGAAGATGCTGACAATTCTAGTGCCTTTGAGAAATGACTCATGATCTTACTATGTGTGCATCATATATTTTACAGCCTGGATGAGTAAGCTTCATGCACACCTGTTGGAATGAAAGCTAACGTAGAAACCATTAAAATAGCTGAAAACGTTTGAAGTGAAATTGAATGATATGGGTAATAATTATGAGGAAGAGGGGGCAGCTTTAGTGTATGTTGGCTGCTGGCGATCGTGACGAAGGAGGCATTAAAATGCTGCAATAGGTTGTTAAAAGGCAGCTTTGAAATCTCTCTTATTTTCATTCACTGTAATGAATGCAGGAGGATGTTCTTAAAGGTCTTCCAAAATGAAAGATGGAAGGCCTGTTTAAATATTCAAAATGAAGCTTTGCTTAATTTTTTCTTCTTTTCAGTGATTCATCAAAACAGCACTATCAATTACTGGGTCCTTTGAGTTGGAAAAGATGAAGAAATGGTTCTTGTTTTGATTTCTCAAAAACTGCTCCTATGAGGATAGTACCATGCTGGCATATAGTCATGGGATACTATGAATAGAAAGGGGATCAAACAGGGTGATCGTTGCACATGGGGCTGGAGGCTAAGCAGCACAACACCCCTATCTAAAGAGGACTCTTTGCCTGCAGCCACAATGATTGCGCCCGAATGCTATCGGCAAGCGATACTAATCCTGTGGTGTGCATAAAAGGATTTGTTCTTGTTGGGCTGTATGTGCCATGACCCACAGCAGTTTGAGTGTTTATCTTCTGTGGTTGCTAAGTCCCATGGGTTTTGGCAGTGGAACTTCCAGTGCCTGTCACAACCCCTCCTCCTCTCCTGTTGGTGTTCCTCAGGCACCACCTCTTCCATGCTACCATGATCACTTGACAAGGAAAATGTCTCAGCAGCATGGCTTTTTTTCATCAGTGAATGTGCATTGCCTATTTGCTATACGTTTTTTAGTACTTGATCACATTCACTTAACATAAAATATCTATGCATTGTCTTTGGGGTCTTCCCAACAACTAGTAGACAAGCCTCTTGCCTCTCTTCTGTGGAGAATAGAGTTAAAGACTGAAGAAACTCCACTTCCTATCCATTGTTCCCCCTCCCTTTCCTCTTCTTTCCCTGGGTAGTTGCTGTGTGTCAGCCCAGTTAATGGGTTTCTTAGGGGAGATATTATTTTGGTCCAGTAAGCCGCATGCTTAATGTATGACTGACAGCACTGACTCATGTGGCTTAGGCAATTTGTAGTTGAAAGAAATTTCTGTGCACACTTTTTCCCATACAGCACTGCAGAAAAAAAAAGAAAAAAAAACTCTCCATATTCTATTAACAATGAAGCAGCATCCCTCCCTCTGGTGCTAGCGCCAACATGGAGACAGACAGAAATCGACTTCTCTAAACTAAACTGTCCTATTTTCTCCCACTGTTCTTTTTCTCGCCCCTTTCCTTATCCACCTCCTAAGAAGATAGATGAGGAAAATGAGGCCAACTTGCTGGCAGTGCTCACAGAAACCCTGGACAGTATCCCGGTGGACGAGGACGGATTGCCTTCGTTTGAGGCCCTGGCAGATGGGGACGTGACCAACGCCAGCGATCAGAGCTGTCCCTCCACCCCTGACGGCTCGCCACGAACCCCAGAGCCAGAGGAGCCCTCCCTGGTAAGGTTCCCTCCCTCTCTCCCTTTCCCCCTTCGCTTCTGCATGCCCTCAATTCCCTGCTGCCATGAACCATGTCCAGACCCTCTCCCTTGCTCTCACTCAGCCTCTCTTGGTGCCACAGTCTCTCTGTTTCGCTCACATTGCCTGCCTGGCCTTCGTATGCACCAGATAAGGAGATGCTGCAGGCCCGTGACCAAAAACGGGCACAGGCAGTTCAGGCGGCAGGTCTGGCAAGCTCAGTGTCTGTGGGCAGAACTAAGCCATAGAGCACACATGAAAGAGCAAATCGAAGTGGATCAGTGTTTTTTGAGGAGTTAATTGCCATTGTACATTACTCGAGAAAGACACACACACACACACATAGGTGAAGTCCCAGTCCAACTGCAGCAAATTGTAAAAATGCCATCATTTCATTATGCATGGTTAATCTCTTCAAATAACAGATGCATGAAGTTTAGAGTACTTTTTTGAAACACTGTCATAGATTTCAAACTGCGTCAAAGCCGGGCACTTGTTAAGGGAAATGAGGAACATTTCCAGGATCAAGGCTTCCAGGACCAAGTTTGTTTAAGACCACAACAGGGATCTCAACCAAGATGCTACCAGCGTGGAGCACTTACCTGTTGTGCCATGTATACCGCTTTAGTATATTGCACAATCAGTTCTCACGTCTGTTGTCTACCATGTGAGAGCAATTTCCAGCAGTTATTAATTCCACCCTCAAGTCTTATTATTTTGCTCATCACAAAGATATTGAAAACAGATGTGGGGGCATGTGTTATGACAACATTTACTCGATTTGTGTTGAACCTTTTAGCACAAAAAAACAGTATTTGCTGTGTTTTGGTTGCACTTATTTTTTGATGGCTTCTTATCGGAAAATGCAAACATCTCTGCAGATTTAAGCGATTGCTTAATCACTTTATCTCCTCTTTCTCTTTCTTCTTGCTGTTGTTTTCATCGTTAGCAGCAGTATTAGTAATTTGGTCTCATAAATAGTGGACAAAGGTCATTATTGTCCATTCATTATCTGCTTATTGCTTAGTATATATTGATAAGAGACTTGAGGACACTAAAAAGCAAGTAGGTTTCATTAAAATCCATAACTGATTAAAATAAATACAAACAGATGAACAAAAACCTTTTTAATCACTTTAATCAATTGCAGTATTCATTCTGAATCAACCTTTACTCTGCATATGCATGTTAATGCTAGCTAGGTTAGTTAGTTGGCCAAACCTGTGATAAAGCAGAATGGAGAACCTGAGAATCACAAGAAAATACGTAAAAATACCTCTGCCAAAATGTACGGCTTATTTTAAGGAACAGTTATTAAATGTATTTTCAATACTATAATTTCATTTTGACTTTTGTATTTTAACCAAATGCCATGTCATATCAATACCATTATCTAATTATTTATGTGGTTAATTTGCAGCTAAAGAAGCTCCTCCTGGCTCCCCCTAATTCTCAACTCAGCTATAATCAATACCCAGGTGGCAAGGCAGAGAACCATGCAGCCAGCAACCACAGGAACAGACCAACACCTGCTGTTACCAAGGTAGCTAAGTGCCACATGCTTCATTAAGGACATGTACCTTTGTCTCCCAGTTCTTTCCTCTTCTTCGTCTGAAATATATTTATAGTCTTGTTTCTCAGGTATACTATACCTTAAAGAAACTGAGCCACATAAGTTGCCTTTTCCATTGCTAAGTACATTTGCCCCAGATTATATATGATGAAACACTGCAACCGGCTTAATGATGCTGTTGTGTTCAAATTCTTCTAAAATGTTGACCATCACCTGAAGTTATATTTTGCTCCATGCTACAAAAGCTTTTTATTCATGTAAAAAGAAAATGTTTATTTATCGAACATATTTATCTTAGTGTGAACCTCCCGCCAACTGCCTTTGAGGAGTTTATTTTTTTAATGACTTTGACTCCTCTGTTTCTGGAGTGCTGGAGTACACATGGCAGGCTCCCAGAGGACACTGCGTTGCCTTCCCCCTGCTGCTGGCATGCGTATCTCACCGGAGCTATCCCGAGACCTTGTAATTAAGATGATGGGTGATACATGCTTGCTTTGACCTGCGGAGAGTACAGTACCACCTCTGTGCTGACTCCCTTTTTTCTTTTCCTCTCCCCCTTCCATGTTTCTTTGTTTTTTTATTTTTTTTTTTTCCTCTCTGTCTCTCTCTTGCTACTATTCTTTAGATGGAAAACCCCTGGAACAGCAAACAAAGAGGGGTCTGTCCCCAGCCAAACCGGCTGATGAGACGTCCTTGCACAGAACTGCTCAAGTACCTCACCGCCAGCGATGATGCCTTCCAGACAAGAGCCAATGAAGTCAAGAGCACTTGGTCAGGCTGCAACAAAGATAGGGGTGGGCCTGGTACCTCATCCTGTTCGTCCTCTTCCTCTCCGTCCTCCTCATCCACCTCTTCCTTCTCCTCCTTGTCCTCTTGCTCCTCCTCTACCACCTCAAAGAAGAAGACCTCCTCTGCCTCCCTGTCGTCACAACAGCAGCAGCAGCAACAGCAACAGCAGCAGCTGGCAGCACAGGCCCAGAGAGGTGAGAGCCAGGCAGCTGGAGCGTGTAGTGTGGCTGGTGAGGGGGCAGGGGATTGGCGGCGATGTACACATGGGGAGCAATCCGCCCCTGTTGTGCCATCTTGTGGAAGTGGCTGTGGCCACGCCCGCTCCAGTGAAGAGGGGAGGCCGCCGGGCCTGCAGCCGGGTGCAGACACAGGCAGCCTGGCCGCCGCCCGCTTCATTAGGTACATGCACTCTTACTCTCTCCCGCCTAGAGAGATGGGTCGCGCAGGCAGCTGTGGCCGTTGTCTTGAGGCGGGTGGCTGGACTGGGGCCAGCTGTGCCAACAGGCACATCATGTTAACAATTAGGAAAAGGAGGCAAGAGCAAGAGCAACCCATGCTCAGCCAGCTGCTGACCTCCAGGCCAAGGCCAGCCCGTTACCGGGCTCACCTGCAGATGCCCCAAACAGACAAACAAGACCCACCCAGTCCTAGGGAAGGGTGGGATGGACATACAGTAAAAGCCCATCAACAACAGGGAAAAAAACATGTTATAGACTTTCAAGAACCCGGGTTTTCAGATACTGAGCTTTCAATGTTGGTTGACTTGGACTTAGACAGTTGGTTAATGAAATTAGAGCAGGAGACAGGATGGTCGAAAGATATAGTGGGCCAAAATAGGGTGGATGTTCATGATGATGGCCTAGGCAGCCCTGTGTCATTCTCACAGGGCTCGCCAAGCCCACTCTTCCCAGACTGTTTAGTTCCAGGGCACACCCCCATCACCACACAAGGGCAGAACCCACTCAGACAGGCACTCTGCAGGCACCCCGATGACCAGGTTCCACCACTGTTAGGTAATCATTGCTGCATCCCTACCCTCTTTATCTTCTGCCTCTCCTCTTCTAATTGCTTCCCAGTTTGACTACAGACTAACCTTTAGACTAACTTAAACTAGAAATTAAACTAGAAATGCATCCTAGAAATGCAGTTGCATCAGGCTTTCCAAAACTCAACATTACAAATAGGCTCAGACCCTTCACTTGACACAAAATGAGGGGCAGGTGAGCCAGGAACACTGACTCACAAATGCAATTGTAGTCAACCAATTTCTAGCATAGAACTAGCAAAATGTGCTGAATGTCCGTATGGTTTCAGGCCAACATGGCTGCCTTGACATAGCTGTCTAACTGAGAGATGCATCTTTGCTACAGTCAGACACAGTCGCAGCCTCAGGCAACCGCACATGCTTCCTCGACTCTTCTTTCTTCTCCTGCTTTGGCTTAGAATGCATGCTGAATATTTTTACTTTTTGGTTTGGTTTCCTCCATTGCCATTTGTAATGCGTGTGCTGTTTATTTCCATCTCCAGCTCATTCTCTTTTCATTTGTTTCTGTGTTGTGGGGAACTTTCACATTGGTTGGATATCTGGACACATACCACCATTTCATCTTGCCTCAGAAAGTGAGCAGTGAGACCAAAAAAAAAAAAAAAAAAAAAAACATTTCAAAAATACAAAGAAACCAATGGGGTCAATTTAGGAACTATTAGCTTTCTTTTAAACTTTTGGCTGGTTAATTCCCTAGCTACTTTGTATTTATTGGGTTGGGAGTGCCACATCATCACTGTTAATGATCAAAATCTGAAACTGGGCTGTAGATGTAGACCTGATATCTTTTGGGCAGAGTGTGATCTAGTTAATTAATTACCAATGCTCCTTTGTGTTCTGCAGCCAAACCAACCACCTTGCCACTTCCTTTGACCCCAGAGTCTCCAAAGTAAGTGAGAGAGCTTTTCCACCATTCTTGTAGAGCAGACAAAATCTGAACTAAAGCACCAAAGAAAAAGTGAACTAATCCAACAATGAGGCATTTTTTTAGATTTCATTTCCATTTGTAAGACCACACAGCCTTTTAAAAGTTCC
The DNA here is from genome assembly GCA_017165825.1 of Hepsetus odoe. Classification (NCBI taxonomy): domain Eukaryota; kingdom Metazoa; phylum Chordata; class Actinopteri; order Characiformes; family Hepsetidae; genus Hepsetus; species Hepsetus odoe. The sequence goes on along the minus strand of CM029388.1, from coordinate 15,626,985 downwards.
CTTTGTGGTTATTATATCATTTCTTTTTATTTGTTGCAGTGACCACAAAGGATCTCCATTTGAGAACAAGACCATTGAACGCACACTGAGTGTGGAGATCACTGGAACCCCAGGTGAGCTAATTGTTGCAGTCTGGTTTTAATTGCATGAGAGACAGATATGATAAATATTCTTTGATGCTTGAAGCTTTGCTTCAGTGTATTTATGTCTTTAGACCATCAGCGCTGTGCTGTTGGATTATTCTGACCTAATGTTTGAATGTTAGCCTGTGACATTTACTGCATGTGAATATTTTTCAGTCAACAAACTTCCTTTTCAACACTATTCTATTTAATATACAATACCAAATGGTAGCCTTGTGCATACAATGACTGAGTATATAACATTTAACCGTCATCTTCTTTAGTCACTGAGAGGTTATAATTATGATTATGATTACGATACAATTGTTAACCCAGATTCTGGTGGGATGCATGCCGCCCTGTCATTTTGGAAGCCTTACAATTGCAACAGCTTTTCTGCTTTCTGGCAGGGCAAAACCGTAAAAAGGACGGGAACATTTTGTCTGATTGGTTCTTTGATTAAATAATCTGTATGCTACTCTTGCAGTGTACAAAACAATTGTCATTATAAAAAGTGTTCAACATGTGTTGAAAACAAAGACCAGATTAGACTCAAGTGTGCCTTTTAGTCTAATAATGTAGGATGAAAGGAGCAAAAACACATTTCCTAATACATAGCCATAACAATTTAACAGTATTTAGCAGACACTCTTATCCAGAGTGACTTCCAGTTCCTACAGGGACCGTCCCCTTGAATAAAGCTGGGGTTAAGGGTTTTGCTCAGGAACCCAATGGTGAAAGTGCTGGGATTCGAATCTGCAACCTCTCGGTGCATAGGCGAGTTTCCTACCCCTTTCCACCCACCTAACCCGTTAGCGCTGCCTGTATTTCAAGTAAGCACCACAAAATAACCAGGCGTTGAAAGGCTAAAATGAAACGCTTCACTGACACTGTAACGATGCACATGCAGGTACCTGACCTGCTAGTTTCTTTATCATTCTTAAAATATTGTGAAATATTTATAAAATTCTTAATACTTTTAAAAACGGATCACAGCATTGACCACAGAATAATATAGCCACTTAAAGTTTCTTTACTTCCTTATGAGCATTAATATTCCCTGATTATTTAGATTGTTATATTCTTTGACTGGGAGTCACTCCCCCTTAATAAATCACACAGAAAGGGATGCAGCATTAGTATTGTTTTAATTAGTTTTGTCATGTAATTTGGTTTGCTGATATTATCTGTATCATTGCTGTCTTGTAATTTGATTTAAGACATTGCCTCAGTTTCCAGTGTTGACTCCAATATTTATGGGAAGTATGCCATTTCCTAAATGGGTCGATACGAAGGGATTTTATTATTCTTACTGGCATCACTGCTGTCCATTATATATTTATTAATAAACTGTGGTGAAAGCTATAGCCAAAAAAGTAATTAAAGCCAAATTAAATGAATGTCAGTTGAGGCTAAAACACAAGGCCTCAGCAGTTCTCCCCCTCCTCTTTCTCTCTTTCTCAGCGTAAATCAGGCAGGTAATTATTTCAGTAGCCCCCATGCAGAGATTAATCATTCCAGGTCAATAAAAACAAAATGGCTGCCCTTTTCTTCTCCCAATGTGTCAGAATGAATGGGTCATTTGATATTCATTTACCACCAAGTAATGGCTTTCAGTGCAAAGATCTGAGTCGCTCCTGAGATTCAGGGTAACACTTGGTTTGGTAATTCTCACGAGCGAATCTCATGGTTGAGTGTATGTACATTTTTGGGTGAATCTGTGGTTTCTAGACTCTTCTGGTAAAAATGCAGCTCAATCATTTGCTTGCAATACAGATAATGGTTACACTGAGTCTCCCCTCAAGCTACTGAAGTTATGCTTAAGAACTATAAGGGACTGTTAATTTTTTCTCTTTATTTACAGCACATGGCTGTTGTAATAGCCCACCTCAGGGAAGATTCAGCTTCATTTGATGATAAATGCAGCTATACCACACATTTTAAGTAACCCCCTTACACAACACAGATTTGGAATTTGATGCTAGTGTAAGGCAGTCATTAAGACAAGCCCTTTAATGTTGAACCTTTCCACTTAGAGATTAGCTTGCCAGCATTCTGTACTGTTATAACTTCCAGTGGGCTTCCTTGATCACTCCAGACTCAGATAATGTGGAGCTGCAAAGGATAATTCCTGCGACACCTGACTAATTGGTAACAAATCAGAGCAAGGCTGGCAGTAATGGTTTAGTTGGAGTAAATTTCCATTTTGGAAGCAAAAAATCGACACACTCCCTCGCACAAGTTGACTGTAGCTGTGGCAGTTTCAGCAGTGGTTGAGGTAATGCCTCCTTAAGTGCAGAGGTAGAAATAGTGCAGTGGTAATGATGTCCTCGACAGTGTTCAAGTTAGTTAAGGATGATGTGAAGAAAATGACCGAAGGAAGACACCTGCAGAAATGACAGAGAGCAGAAGCTTTAAAACTGCTACTTAATCCCTTCCTCTCTAATAGATTTACTGTGGGTTGCTAGTGTCTTCAATTATGGTATCTATGACACCCAGGTCAGTCCATGTGTCAGTCCTTGCATGCCTTTTTGAGATTACCACAGGGATCAGCTCCATAAGCCTTAAGGTAGTAATTCGTTTGGGGGTCCCTGTGTAATTCATACCCGGATGCAAACGGATGAAAAAAATGTATAGCTGGATGATTAGTGTTTGTGTCTTCATCACATCCATCACTGACTGAGCGCCATATATTTAACTAATTCAAATTTATTCCAAAGGTGCTAATGGCTCTTAGTTTATGATCATGTGTGCATTGCCCAGATGGCGCTTCACTGTTACAGCAGAAGATCTTTTGGCAGCACCACTCCTCCCTACTTTTCATAGATAATTGCACTGCTTAATAATACATCTATTTTGTAGAGGGTGCTATGAGAGCTATGGAAAAGAGGCAAGGACACTCCCGAGAGCTTGAGTTATCCCTCAGCGTTGGGTTAAGTCTATATTCCCTACCTGACAATAAGACCTATAAAGTTAGATATCTAGAAACAATCCCATAAAAAATTTTTAAAAATGTAAAAATCCAAGAGATGTGAGACGTGGACATCTCAGAAGACTGTCAGACAAATTTCCAGATCGGTTTCAGAGAATGTAGGCATAGGGAAAAGATCAGAGGGACAGAGAGAGGAGGAAGCACTACATTTAGTTGTTTGTGCAAGTGCATTAACAATGTCATAAAACAGCACATCTCAGGATTTCTCATATAACTGCCATCTGGTGCCACATAAATCTGTCAGGACTGCCACGGTTCACGAGGGGGATGAGGTGGCACAGCCAAGGAGAATGATAACACATTCCCCAGCAGCTTCTGAGCTCTTATTCCAAAAAAAGGCACCCAGTTCTTATATGTACTAAACTGTCAACCATTAACATCACCACCACACAGGTATAGGATTCAGGATCTTTTAATATCTTGCTCATGTTTGTGTCAAATTACAAAGAAACCTTTACGTTCTATACATTAGAACCTTTTCTTGCTAATCAGATATAGCTGTCCACAAAATAGTGGACCTTTTTTCATCTTAATGGATGCAGTTGTCCAGAGGTGGACATTGGGAAGTGACTTCCTCACAGTCCTCCTATAGCATGCCTTCTGAAGTTTCATTAATCTGTCAATATTCCAATAAATGCAGATCAGGATTCAGGGTGAAGGAAAATGAATATTTTAATCAAGGATACTCACTGCAGGAGCACATGGGCTCCAGGCAGAACTGCATTTCACGTAAAAAACCTACATTGTAAATTTATATCATTATTTTCTCTCATCTTTGCAGGTCTGACACCACCTACCACGCCTCCTCACAAAGCCAGTCAAGAGAACCCTTTCAAAGTATCACTCAAAACCAAGCTGTCTTCATGCTCCTCTTCAGCCCTGACGAGCAAGCGGGCCAAGCTGAGCAATGGAGGCCTTTGCCCTCAGCCATCCAGTGGCTCCAGCAGGAAGGGCCCAGAGCAGACTGAGCTTTATGCCCAGCTGAGCAAGGCATCCTCCACCTTGCCTCTGGGAGGCTCAGAGGAGCGCCGGGGCAAGCGGCCCACGCCCCGTGTCTTTGGCGACCATGACTATTGCCAGTATGCCAACACAAAACAAGATGGCAGTGCCACAACTGCCTCTCTATCTGGGCCGGTGGAGGGCCGGCATGTAGAATGCAAAGACTCAGCCATGCCGTCCTCTTCTACTCCTACATCCTCTTCGTCTTCCGCCTCCCCCTTGTCTTCCTCTCTGGCCAGGCAGCTGCAGAGCCTTCCCCCTACAGTTCAGGAGGCTTGTCCGGACAAGGAGGCTCAGGGGCAGGACCTCAGCCCCACAATGGGTGCCAAAACTACAGCAGAGCACAACTCTGCTGGCAGGAAGCTGCTACGAGATCAGGAGATACGAGATGAGCTCAACAAGCACTTTGGTAACCCCCAACAAGCCTTCTTCAGTGAGGCTCAGCAGAGAGGATCCCAGCACCTAAATGAAAGTGACTCCGGGGATGAAAACTATTACCCTTTTGGGAGCTACATGCAAACAGGTTTTCCTGTCTTTGAGGACCTGGAGGTGGGCCGTGAGCGTCTTCTCTGCTCATGGGAAGGGACTCCACTGGAGCTCCTCTTCGAACGCTCACCCTCCTGTTCTCCATCTAGCAGCTCGCCCTCCCAGAGCTCGGTCTCACCACCCTCAACCCTGCTATCTCCACGGCACTTCCGCTGGTCCCGCTCGAGGTCCCGCTCCAGGTCTTCCTCCCACCACAAACGCAGATCTCTTTCCAGGTCTCCTTACTCCCGTTCCCAGTCCCCAGACAGCCGCTCCCCCTCTTGGTAAGTATGAGTGTGGGGTCTTATTTAGTTACCATAATGACAATGTCTGCAGTGGCCTGAACAGAAGAGCATACTGTTCAGTAAGAGGCCAGTAATGTGCCTATGGCGAATTTGACAACAGTCACAGAATTCAAGTCACTCAGCATGACCACCTGAGTGCAGACAGCTGATGTTGCATATCCTAAAAGGAGTATGATTCATTACCAGGTAGAAAGTGGCCTTGGCATCAGGAGGTAAAGGATAAAATGCATTCAAGATATCCAAAGTCTGAGCTGGTTTATTCAGTCCATATTTACTGCATTTACCTTTGCAAATTGTAGATAAGCCATAAATCAGATGGATTCAAATTTATTGGACACCTGTATAGTAGAGCCTTATCAAATGACCTCTTTGAATGTTGACTTGTAGACATTTAGTTTTCATCAACAAGGTGTTTTGTCATTTCTTGAACAAACAATTCTTTTGCGAGAGTATGTAAGGACCCCATAGCTTTAAGCATCCCATCCCTCATCCTTTTTATGTTGGATTTTAGATTATGTCCCTCACTGCTTGACAAGGCTTTGTTGTTTTTAGTGGCAGCTGTTGTTTTGGCTCATCAGTGTCAGCCTCTCAGTCCCTGAGAGATGAAAGTACCGGACCCCTTAAAAGGGGGTTACATCATCACAGAACACGAGGGAGACAATATTTATAGTGCTGCCTTTGATTTTGCAACAAAGGCAAAAGGCATAAAACTGAAAGAGAACTCTCCCAAAAAAAAGGGAGTTCCCAGACATTCCCAAGGTGGTACAGTCTTTTCAGGCTGCATAGCAGGATAGGTAGCATCACAGTTTCACAAGCATTTGTGAAATGACAGGTTGGGTTTCAGTGATTTTCTGGCAACAAATTATCATATCCATCAGTCCCAACAGCATGTGGTTATTACAGCATCAATCAGGCCATTGTACTTTTACTCTCATGTATTACAGAACATATATATACACACACACACACACATATATATATATATATATATATATATATATATATATATATATGTTATGTTTTATATATATATGTGATAGTGTATGTTAAGCCAACACAAGACCCTGTTGACTTTGGAAAAGTATGAGACTAGAAATTCTATAAGAATTTATAATCTGAGGCTCCTGGTACATTTAAATATAAATAATAAGCTCATATAAATTAACAGCAGGAATATATGTTGTCTTTTGTTGTTCAACATGTAGGTCTCGTCATACCGTTGAAAACAGCACTTTCAAATCCAGGTCTTGCAGAAGCCCTCTTTTCCAATCTCATTCCACTCTTGGTCGGAGGCCTAGGTAAATATCTAATTTTGTATATATATATATATATATATATATTTTTTTTTTTTTTTTCCCTTGTTGTGTTAGCAGTCCGTTCTGCTTTCAAGATTTGAAATCATATTTTTTGCAAAGAGAGTCAGCCATTTGCAAATAAGAAAAAAGTTCCACTTTTGGGCACAAAGCTCAAACTAAGCAGAAAGTAATGGCATGTGAAGTTGTGCTGACAAAAGCAGCTGGCCAATTCCTGACGTGCTCCCTCAAGAGTGCCTCCTACGGGAGTCGCAACCTTTTGCGATGCAAGGAGACGTCTTATTAATGCATTTGTTTGTCTTCTTTGCTTCAACAAAGGAACCAGGTCCACTGTGAACTGACCATTTGTTGACCCCACTTGAGTGACCCAGTGCTAGCACAACGTGTATGCATGACAGCTTTTGTGACAACATGTGTGTTTTTATTTCCTTTTCTCACGTAGGTACAACAGCTACGAAGAATACCAGCATGAGCAGCTGAAGAGGGAGGAGTATCAGCGGGACTATGAGAAACGGGAGGGTGAGAGGGCCGAACAGAGGGAGCGACAACAGCAAAAAGCAATAGTGAGTTAACATGATCATCACGCCTTCCTTCCTTTATTTATTGTTATAATTTCAGTATTTCTTTTGTTTATCTTTGTTCTTTGCTGATTTTTTTTTTCTGGTGTTAAGCCCTTATTCCTGGATTCTCATATTTCTAGTTGTCTCCCACTCCCTGCCTTGACTATGCCTGCAGACAGCTCTGAGCACACAGCCTTCCCCGCATTCTCTTTCAGTGAGGGAGTTCATGCAAAGCTTGAATTCTGAATCATTCAGGCTACACGCGTTTCCTCTTTATCTCCCGGTTGTGTATTTTTAACGTCTCTGTGGCGTCTCAGAATGGTGCCGGATCCTATTAATCACACCACGGGCTAAATGCTATCGACTAGACAGCGGGAGGAAAAAAAAAATCATGTTAAAATAAGACAGCCCAAATCAAAGCTATGGAAATATGCGTCCCGAAATGTGGATTTAGAGCACTTATCTATTTTAAATACAATTCCCCTTAAACAAAATATCAATGTGAAATGTGACTGTGAAATGAGACAGGTTTCCAACTCAGTTCAGCCCTTCACTGATAAATGCACACGTCAAATAATGCACGCGTGACTTGGTCTCACCGTTTCGCCTCCCCCCACCCTTCCTTTTGCGGCAAGGAGACAATTATGGGTAGCGCAGGCCGAGCTGTCAGGAGAGGTTTGGGGGGCCAGAGGATGTGAGAGCTTCATATGAAGCGCCAGCCTCGGGGTGTCATCTTTAAAACCTTGCTGCATTTATCAGCTGTCAGCAACTAAACCAGCAATTCAGCAAACACTTTTGTCTCCTACACTAACGTGATGGCAGGGAGGAGGGGGTGGAGAAGAAGCAGAATACTCTGGTTAATTTGTAAAATGTTTGCCTAATCAGAAGAAAAGGGCAATGGTGTGACCTGTGAAAAGCCTCATGTGCCAAGGTGTACCATTAGTTTAGTGCCAGGCAATTGATTTACATGTGAAAATTACAGCAGGCCTCTGGACATGACTACACATCCTATGTATTTCTATACTTTAGTAGGGATAGTGGCAAGTAAGTGAGTGAATGCATAAATAAATAATGATAGTAATACAAAAATGGCCCAAGGCTCGTGCATATGATTAGCTAATAGAATTAAATAGTTATACATTTATATACTAAGCCTTTAAGCTTCCTTGGTTTTTTTGGTTTTTTTTCCATTGTGCCTTTGTTGACTCGTTCTACTGTCTGTCGAACAGTAAAACAATGTTTCTGATGTGCCTATGGATGCATTTCAGAAGAATGGCTATTACAGGACTTGGATTAGTTCTGAATTCAACTTTTAATCAGAATCAGAAAATCAGAAAAACTTCATTGATCCCATGGGAAATTGCTTGTAGGACAACGGCATCATTTGCAGCTGTTACCAGCTGCATATTCAGTGTCCTAATGAATGAATCAGCATAGCTGAGGCACTGTATTTACAGAACGAGTAATCATTATACTATAAAAGATCCATAGGAGCCTTTGCACATTATAGCTGGAAAAAGCCGAAGGGAGGGGGGTGTTGGATGAAAGAAGCTGTTCCCGTAGCTTTATCTTGTGATCATATTTCTATGGTCAGTGCTTAAGTAGTCCTGAACTGGAACATTCTTGATGAGTGGCTGTTCAAGCTGTTTAATTGACTCTCATCAAGATAAGAAAAGAAGAGTTCAACTACTGTGTACACATACTCACACACACACACACACACACACACACACACACATGCAAGCAGGCTGGATGAAAAAGAGAGTAAAAGACAAAGGAGCGTCCTCCAGTCCCTCTCTATGGTCCGCTCTTGGCTTTCCCACAGTGGTGAATGTTAATTACAGTGATGGAGTGCGGGTTAAGGGCAGAAAGAAAGGAAAAGACAGAGCACCGTCTTCCTGTCCCACTTTCTGCCTTGCCTTTGAAAGCCAGGAGGAGGCGGGTGTTGTACGTGGGACGTCTTCGCACCGACAGCAGCTCTGAGCTCAAGCGTCGCTTTGAAGTCTTTGGTGAGATCGAGGAGTGTGCCATCAACTTGAGACATGATGGGTAAGGCCTTTAGTGATGTTTTTTTTGTCATGTGACCGAGAAGGCCAATTTCATTCTTAATCTGAAAAATTTTTAAGTTATAAATTCTCTGCCTTAGCTGACAATTGAGAGGGCAAGCAATGATTCCTCTCACCTCATACTTAACTGAATAAGAAAACTTGTTGGATTTAATAATAGACAGACTGGCTTGAATATAAATATGAGTATGCAGCTTTGATCTCCCAAAAATAGCAAGACATCAGACTTTTATTGATTTCAGTTTTGCATTTATATGGTGTAAACTTCAGCTAGAAGCTTCCAGCTGCTTTCTCCTGCATAATCTGACACTTTGTTTTCTGTTCCTGATCCAGGGACAATTTTGGCTTTATCACCTACCGCTACACTTGTGACGCCTTTGCTGCCCTTGAGAATGGACACACGCCTTAGGGTCAGGCGAGCCTTCCAGTTTGAGCTCTACTTCGGTGGACAAAAGCAGTTCTTCAAATCGAATTACACCGACTTGGGTAAGTGCGCCGGCTTGGCTCCAGCCATACATAAGTGCCTGAAGTCACGACAGACAAAGGGCTGCCTTTCAAAGCAGGAGAAAATAGCTGGGAAGCAAAAGGCTTGAGTGATGCCTTAAAATCAAAGAGGATGCTTTTGCCATATCCCCTTGAGGCTGGTATCTTTCTCTTAGGCAGTGAAGAGGGCATAAGGAGTTCAACAGGCACTCTGGTTTTCCAACCTGAAATAGAACCCGGGCTATATAGATCTTTGCCTTATAGTATGTAGAGGAATGCAAAAGCACACCATTCCCATGCAGCCACCACTGACAGTTTATAAGCATAGTAAATTCAGGCCAATAATGCTTCGGAAATGCCCCAGTGTCTGGTTGACACTATACACACGTGCATGCATATTTCATGCTGCCCTGGATGGCTGGAGAACTAAAGAGAGAGAGAGAAAAGGCAAGGTCAAGTCCCATCAGTCCAGTCTTCCCAAGTGGGTCTATGTCTGTTGCTAGCTATTGGGTTGTTTAAGAGAAGCAAGACCATCATGACACTGAGCTGCACATGTAGGGAGCAAGGGAGGGAGCAAGCGAGGTTAAGGGTGAGGCTGTGCTGTGACTTGGGGGGTCTGATTTAATCAGCTCAATCCCAACCCCTCCAGATATCACCAGTTCCTGTCTATTCTTAATGCTTGCCATTTTATTATGCTTTTATTTTTTTTCCTCTCTGTTTTCCCCCATTTCCCACATCTCTCTTGCCCACCCCCCATTCTCTCTTGCTCTGTCTTTCATGTAATGCTTTTACCATGTTTTGTTAATGCTCGAGATTTAAAAGCTTGTACACTATACTGTCTTTGCATGTGATTCTCAAAGAGAGCACTGCTGTTCATGTGCTACATACCATCTGTCCAGGATAGCATGAGTATATTATGTGTTATGGGCTAGTGGAGCACCTCAGGAGACTGTAAAATAACCTCCAGTGATGATCTCCGTGGTGAAGGATAAGTGTTCTTTTAGGGGAAAACATGAAGATGAGGTGCAGGAATCCTGTAAGCAGTTTCTAAATGCACCCCTTCTGGGAGATGCTCATTATGGGGAAAAGCAAGTTCATTTCTTCTGTTATATAGAAGGGAAATGGGGATCCTATTAGAAGAAGACTTTACAATAGAAATGGGATTTTCCAGTGCAGATTTATTTTCAGCAAAGCGTGCCAGTAGAATGTGTGTAAGGAACACTGGAAGGATTTGTCTCTGTGTCATTGTGATGAGTGGAGTCATTGGGAAAGGCTCAGAGTGCTTTCCCTTCAAATAAAGAGGACAATACTGTGCATTTCAATGGCTGAGGGTAAGGCCAATGGTATTCAGATAGTGGGGATAATACATCCTTCACATCCAAGCAGAGTTGCATTTAACTTAAAGAACCATATAGAGATACACTGTGTTTAGGAGACTACCTCCTACCTAGAAGTTAATGGGTGGAGAGACCTTCATTATATAGCTCCTTTCAGAAAAACGAGGTGTTTAAATTAAGTTTCGCCAGAAGAGCAACAACAGGTTCTAACAAGAGGGAAAGCGAGGAGGAGTGAGTGACTTGAATAATGCAGCAGTGCCCTCCTCATGAGCTTGAGGCTGCCTGTGCTATCCTCCTTCTTGTTTTCTGAGACACTGTCCATTAGTTCTAAGTAGAGCACATGCCGCGTTTTCATCCTTCAAAGTGCGCAACGTGACACAATCCTCCCTTTAGCCATAGTATTAGATCACGACTGGCATCTCCTACCTGCCATGGTCATTTCCATTCTCACACACAACAACTATGCCTTGTCGTGTGGAGGCCCCATTTGTATTTACCATTCCCAGTGAGTCTTACCTGTCAGAGATAAGACAACCATGTTATTATCATAGTTACAAATCATAATACACGTCCTATGCTGGCTTCTCATTTTTGCCACTCACATGGACTTTTTTTTTTTGTATGAATCAAAGCATCAATACTTGTAATGTTTCAATCATTTTCTTTTACTTTCTCGTTTTCCAATGTTATCTTTATGAATATCTTTAAGTATTTAGGAGGTACTATGTCAGCACTCTGACTCCAAATGCAAAGGCCTGGAAAGTGGTTATAGTGAATTATTTCACTCGGGCGAAGTTTAAAATTCAAGAATTGGCCATGAGGTCAGTGTCCCTGCTCAAGTCTAATGTCAAATTATCAAATATCTCTACTGCTTTCAGACTCCCATTCTGCGACTTTGATCCTTCCTGAAAGCAAGTGTGTCTGTAGTTTGACAGCTTGTGCATGAGGCCAGTGCGGTCTGAGAAAGTGGCTGCTTCAGCGGACCTGCTGGCTACAAAAGAGGGATTTGTGATGATACCTCGCTGTTGTTTCAGTCCTCCGAGTTTGAGACTACTAAGCTAAAAGTTTGCACTCAGTGTAAGCGGAAAGTCTATATAAAGAGGGAATAAATATATATATATATATATTATTATTCTTTGTCTTTATATATATATATATATATATAAAGACAAAGACATATATGTATATCTAAAAGCAAAGTTTACATGAACAAAAGCTGCTGCAAAGCTGAAAAGAGACTTTACCTGTGGGGATAGCCAATGAACCTTTAGAGGAGTGCACAGATGTGCGTGTGCTGTGCTGCTGTATGAGACAGTGGTCTCCAAATTTTCTCCATGCACTGCTCCAATCTCAGCGCTTGAGGATTGAAAAAGTGCAGCCTGTTCAGCCAGTTTTTATTTTATTGTTATTATTTTTTGGCCTTTTTTATTTAACTCGGTATTTGGATGTGGTGTTACAATATTGTAAAGAGTAAGGGAATGCTATCTTGGGTGTTCAAGATAATATTGTCTACATTTTGAGGGAAATAATGTAGTCAGATATTTACAAATATTATTAAATGGAATATTTTTATTTTATGTACATATCAAAGCAAAGTTCTTTATTTGTTACAGCTATGCACTGTAAAATGCAGCCTTTTTAAGAGGAAATTTTCTTAATTGAGAATGTTGATCTGTAGTCATTACAAATGATGTATAACCAACATGGCGGTTAGGTGACGTGATATGATTGTAAAAAAAAATGTATATGGAGATTGGTTGCTCTTGGGGGAGCATGCGAACAGATTTATTTTTTTTTCTTTTTATTGTCATGTCATGTATGGTTTCATTTGAGTTTAAGCTCTTTCAGTGTTTTTCTTACCCGACATATATGTTAATGTTTGCTATTGTTCTCTGTGACTGTATATATACAACAACAGCCTGGGATTTTGGAAGGAATCAATAAGCTTTTAATTTATTTCCGTGTACACACCAATCATTTCTTTTGTTTCTACTCTGAAAATTCACTTTCAGTGATGATGATTGCTCTTTTATCAAACACAGAGAAACTCATGGGTTCATTTTTCATGAGAAAAAGATGTATTTATTTCAGTATTCTGATCAAAATATTTATGTTTGCCATCTGATATGATGGGCAATGCAAATTGAGCTATTTATATTGTTATTTGATTTGTTATTTAAGATTTGCTGAGAAAGATGTACGAGTTAATAGTTCTGGTGAATTCCTCATTAACTCTAACTGAGAATAAAATAACAAAAACAGTTCATATGTTCAACATAAGGCACATAATGAGCTGTGTACTACAGCGAAAATCTAAAAGAAATACTGATTTCTTTCTATGTCAAAGTGGTTTGCAGCTATACTAGATTCTCATCCCTGTATTTAAATTTTTTTTTTTTTTTTTTTCTTTCTCATTTCTACTACACATAAAGCAATAAACTCATTTTGCGGGTATTTTATCATGCCACAATCTGTCTCGTTGCTCCTCACACACTTGGTTATTTGAATGCCAAACTAAAGTTTACAATTTCTTTTCCTGAATTTTTTAAAAATCTTGTATTTGATGTTAAAAAAGTATATATAAAAATACTAATCTTCACATTATACACAATAATTATCAAAAAAATGAACAGTAATAATAAAAGACAAAAAAATAAAAGCAATAAATTATTTTTCAGAGTTGTATTTTATCTCATGTTGTTGTACGATTTGACCTGACCTGATACCCAGACTCTGTTTAAATATAAGGGATCCATTCCAGTGTATTAGTATGTCATGACACTGAAAAGTACTTTTAGCGTTTACTTCTTTGTATGTACTGTACACTCGAGTGTGGATATGTGTGCCCTTTGAAAGAACTAGAGGAAAATACCACATTACCATTGACCTATGGGTAAACCTTACAAGTACAAATCTATAGCCCATCCTCCTTTTCTGCTTTAAGTTAAGCCATTTCACTGCTGCCAGATGGCAGTTTCTCTTTGAACATTACACTGAATAAGAAAAAAGCTTTTTTTTTTTACCCCAAATTTTTCACCACCCAATATAACTTCAAACTGTGAGTCGCATGACACTTAAGGTAACCTTGCAGTTTCTAGTTCAGTTAATGTCCAGTATGTAGAGAGAGTAATAAGAATGCATCTCTTTTTTTCAAAGGAGCCCAAGATCTTTTATACTAATCTCGGTTCCAAACAACACCTTTCATGAAGTATGATTGTGAAAATTAGACTGCATCTGCAAAAAGGCAATATCAGAAGGGTGAGAAAAAAACACCCTATTTTATTTGTTCTTCTGTAGTGTTTTCTTTCTGCACAGAGCTTGGGTAATGGTGTCACGTCCCATTTGATATGTGGCTTTAATCATTGTGATATAAAAATGCTTTGTAAATTGCTAGAGTAGCAATATATTACAGTCCCCAGTGGGATTTTTCTTTTTTTGACTGTGTGGCAGACTTTTTACTAATGTGAACTACTGGCAGGATTTGCCACCACTGTAGATTTGTATGTGAATGATCATGTTATGTTTGGAAGGAAGAGTTGTGTGTGTAGGTGTGTGTGCGTGTGTGTGTGTGTGTGTGTGTGTGTGTGTGTGTATGTATGAATGAGAGCATATGTGAGTGGTAACAGTGATTAATTATATGGGAGGGGGGGTGTTGTTACCTTTTTTTTTGTCTCCTATCCATGTTGCCTTCTGCTGAGTCCTTACCAATGCCTTTGTGGTTCTACCTATTGTACTATCTTTCTTGTGAATTTTATTTTTTATGTGCAATCTCTCATCAGCCTCACCATGCCAATAAAGGGAAATGTGTTTCAAAGAAACGCACTGGATACCCCTAACTTGCGACTCTCTTTTGTCCTCCTTTTGTCTGAGCTAGAATTTGTCTTTTTGCAGCAGCGAATGGCATCAACTCACTTATTTGCACTCTCTGCAAAAATGTCTAGCTTCACAAAAGCACTTTGCTCAACTAATGAAACTGAAGTACTAACTAATCCTTAGACTTGAGTCACGTTTGTTCAATTTTCCATATAATCTCTATAAGAACTGGAAAAGGTGCATTCTTATGGATGACTCACTTGCAGAGTCAGTTATTTTTGGCTGATGTTTATGTTTTTGCCAACTCTGCATGAACCTGGGAAATGAATGATGATAATCCTGCAGAGTCTTGTTTCCTAACAGGCATAAATTGTTCTGACAGGTTTTGCATATGAATTAAAACAAAAGCACCATCACCGGTTTTTAAAGAAACTGGAGGCTTTAGGAGTGGCCTGCTTCATCTGATAGCATCTCTGTCCAGTTGAAATGCAATACTATGCTATTATTATTCAACCTGTATGCGAATCTCACAGCGAGGGTGAATAACCTTTCCTCTGCTTTGAGAAATATGGCAGGAGTAGGCATTAAATTTTAAAGAAGAGGGATCCGATTGTATTTTTTTTTCATTAATGCTGCAGTTTAGCCCCAGAGAAAAAGAGCTGTTTCTTTCATTTTGACTTGGCAACCATGCACAGGCATGAGCTGTGTGCCCTTTTCCTCACAATAGAGCTGGAAACTCCACTTCCATCCCATCGTCTTACCTGATAAAGTGACTATCTGATCAAGAGACATCATCTGAGGATCTATCTGAGATACCAAACAACTGGTAAATCATAGACTGCGTTTGTGTTTCCACCACAGATCAGTCCTAACTGAACAGTCCTAACTCCACAGATGGTCCTAACCCTATAAAACAGTTTTTATTAAACCAAACAGTCAATAAAATCAAAAATCAAATGAAGGGAAATCAAATGATGGTTGAACTTTTGAAGCTATTTTCAGTGGTGCTTTGTGAACCATTGATAATGATCTATGTTTCTGCATAAGTATGATCTAAAACATGAGATTCGGTCCTAAACATAGATAAAGAGAACTTGATAACACCATAGAAACCTTCTTAATCATTTATCTAGAATTACTCTGGGTTCCTTTGTAACCTTACAGACTATAACACAGTTCTTTGAGTGATCTTTGTTGGTTGACGACTTATGGTAAGCTTAAGAATGCTCTTGAATTTCCTCGATTTGTATACAACCTGTCTCACTGTAGATTGGGAACACTTTAGAGATTTTCCAGTCTGATGAGGATTAGAACCTATTTGAGCTCCTTAGAGGTCTCATTGTTCAAGCCGTGATGCACTTTCACAGACGTGTTGTGAAGATCACACTTTGACAGATCCCTGTTCTTTAAGACACTATAACCTGAATTTCATCCCATTGACAAAAAGCACATGAATCTAACTTTATATAACTATATATATAACTGTAAAATCTAGAGGTTCACATGTTTTTGACCCCCACATATTTGTAGTATTAGATAATTGTTTTTAAAAAATAAATGGCCCATTATAATATTTTTGTATTCTCCTTTTCTATTTTTATGTGTGAATATATAATAAATTATATATATAAAAAAAAATTCTCACTCACTCACTGCGCTATTGTCAATTTTGATGTCAATACACATTTCTGGGCGACTTTCATTGTAATCATATTCATTAAACCCTTTTAATGGAAAATGATTGATTTGCTAATAAATACTACCAATTAGGACAGATTGTACCAATGCAACAATAGCTAAAAGAAGCTATTTCAGCTATTTTGATGTATAGAAATTCTAGCACTCAACATGGTGATGCTCTTTACATATATGCTTGTGTTTGTTGACTTTATAGTGGATGTTCATTGGATACTGGGCTTTTTTTTTTAATTCTCATGAGTAAAATGCTCCAAAATGATCAAAGCTCTAGTTTCTCTCCCAGGAAAAGGCAGAGAACAAACTGCAATCGAATTTTCCAGCAGCTCTAGCAGTGGAGAATGACTCAGGTTTTTTGATCTTCAGTGAAGGTTCCGCTTCATGAATCCCTCAAACCCTAACCCTGACTTCTTTTTAGCATGTGAAGGTCCTGTGAAGTAGGCTTAAAGAGTGCCACTCCAGCAACATCAAAAATAATAAAATAAACCTACCTGAATGTCTATCACAAGCAGTTAAATATTTAGATTTTTGTTAAATTTCTGTGCAGAGCTACTGCATCAGCTTGATGCCAACTAATACATCAGAAATTAGTTTTCAGCTACCTTGAATAGTTGTTGGGTAATCCTTACACTGTGTGCAGAATTATTAGACAAGTGAGTATTTTGAGAATTAATTTTAATATGCAACAAATACAGTGGTATTAGTCAATACAAATGGTTAATAATCCTGAAACCTGAAAGTTTTACAAAGGAAATCAGAGTGAACATTCTCAGGGGGAAACATATGTGTGCATGATTATTAAGGAACTATTAGAGTGCAGGATAATTACGCAGCTAAATGAAAAATGAACATTTTCCTATCTCTGTTAAAAACAATGAACAATAGAGTCACCCTTCTTTTCAATAACAGTCATAATCCTTCCATTCATGGAGTCTGTCGGTTTCTTGATCTGTTGATCAACTTGTCGTGCAGCAGCAACCACAGTCTCCCAGACAATGTTCAGAGAGGTGGACTATTTTTCTTCCCCATAAATCTCATGTTTAAGAAGGCCCACAAGTTCTCAATAGAGTTTAGGTCAGGTGAGGAAGGGGTTTGTGTCCATTCATCCATCCATTATCTGCCGCTTGTCCCAAACGGGGTCGCGGGGGAGTGCTGGTGTCCAACCCAGCGCACACAGGGCAAGGAGGGGGGACGCACCCTGGACAGGTCGCCAGCCCATCACAGGGGGTTTGTGTCATTAATCTTTAATCTTTAAGGCCTTTATTGGCGAGTCAAAGAGTGGGGAACTTCCATGCATGCGATGGAGCATTGTCCTGCAATAACATTATGCTCTTCGCTATGGCAGCGGTGGCCTAGTGGTTAGGGAGTTGCCCCAGTTTGGAAGATTGTGGGTTTGATTCCCTCACCAATAGATTGCCCTGAGGTACCCTTGAGCAAGGTACTGTCCCTGTCACTGCTCCCCAGGCGCTTTCAATAGCTGTCCCCTGCTGCATGTGTGTGTATGGGTGAAAACGCAGAGGTTGAATTTCGTTGTGTTGTGCTGTGCTGCGTTTCACAATGACAAGGGTAGTCAATTTCACTTTCTTGAAAGATGCAGACTCTCTGAACCATTTAACTACTGCTTGAAGATAGTATCTTCCAAAAAATTGGCAGTAGGTTTGGGAGTTGATTTTGAGTCCATCTTCAACCTGAAAAGGTCCAACTAGCTCAAGTCGAAGTGGAGCTCTGTCTGCGTTACTGATCCAGCCAAGGGCCCATCCTTCTGGTCCATCAAGAGTTACTCTCATCTCCTCAGTCTATAAAACCTTTGAAAAAAATGTCTTGAGATATTTCTTGGCCCAGTCTTGATGTTTGACTGTTTGATGATTAACTTATGTGTCTTGTTCAGTGGTGGTCAGATTTCAGACTTCCTCACTTTGACCCCGTCTCTGAGCACTGAACACCTTGTACTTCTGGGCACTCCAGGTAGGTTCAGTTCTGGAATATGACAGTACTGGAGGATCATGGTTTCCTGGTAGCTTCACGTTTGATTATTCTCAAATCTTGGGCAGTTCATTTGTATCTTTTTTCTCAACACCTGCAACCCTGTTCAATATTTGCTACAAACCATTTGATAGTTCTGTGATGACACCCCAACATCTTAGCAAATTCAAGAGTGCTGCATCCCTCTGAATGACTTTTTACAATGTTTGACTTTTCAGAGTCGGTTTTGTCTCTTTTTTGTCCCATTTTGCCGGAGGAAAAGAAGCTCCCTAATAATTAAGTACACCTTGAAATAGGGTGTTGCTATCCTTAGGCCACACCCTCCCTCATTACACAAATACACATCACAGGATCTGCTTAATTCCAATTAGCATTCAAGTTCACGCAGCTTGGAGTTGGAATATGTGCATAGAAATGATATGCTCAGAATACCTGCCTAATAATTGTGCACACAGTGTAAAGTATACTGGTAATTTCAGGACTTTAAAGAATTTAGCCAGTTTTAAGGATTGGAAAAGACTATTCTAAAGCATTTGGGGTAAAAAAATAACTTAACCTTATCATCTCAGTTAACTATGTGTGAAAACAAACCATTTGGGTTCGAAAGGGCAAACCTAATGCATTTGTCAGTGCTAGCAGAGCCTCTGGCAGCTGTTGATTGAGGCGCGACAACAGCAACACTCTCTCCATCCTTACCTGTGCGCTAGCATTTTAAGCTTAAAGGAGTAATGAGCAACAGAAGGCACTATATTATTCTTTTCCCAAAGTATCAACTTTTGGGACTAGAATGTATACTTCACTTGATAATTAATGACACCAGACAAACAGCAGCTGATTGAGCAACTCCCTTCCATTCTAATTCACCATCTGCTCCTCCAGCAAAACACAACGCTAATTACCTCAAGTGCACCATAGATACGTTTATTAATGAGATCGGCCACAAGGAAAAAACACTCTTTGAGCGTATCATCAAAAAAGTGAGAATCAAACAAACTGTCAACTGTGAGCATGGAACGTAGTGAGATGGTGCGGAAGGCGGGCGTTATTGTATGGAGGATTTGGTGAGCTTTGCAAGGAGAAGTGCGCCTCATGCCCCCAGGCCAGCACAGGCCTTTCAGAATGCTGTGGCTGGCAAGTCTCACTGCGCCCCGGGGAACGTCAGCAGAAAGTCAGGTGGCCGTGGTGACTGAGGTGACCGTGGGGACGGCCAGCTGACATAGTCGGTTAGGACGGAGAGAAGGGGATGGGATGTTCTTTTTGTCAGTGCATTACCTGAGAGGGAGAAAGCAGTGAGTGATGGAGAGTGAAATATATTAAGCTTAAGAAAGAGAGAAGGCGGAGGTTCAGAGGTTGAAGGATTAATAGGACAGGAAAGTGGGAAGAGTGGGGGTGGGCTGGGCTGGGGGTAAATATTAACTTGAACTGACATTGCTTCTCAGTGGTTTATGGGGTTGGCCAATGTAGCTTTTTAATGGAATAATTATGTGCAAACTCGTCACACTCACATTGAATAAAACATGCAAATGTAATGATGCGAAAGCATTTGCTATATCATCAGTAATTTGGTAATTATCAACTGTCATCAATACTCATTAGGAAGTAATATTGGACATTCGCATGGCCTGTAATGACAGGCGCTGACAAGCCAAATGACTTCATTTGCACTTTTAGAAAGCAGTTCACTGAATGTTTTCACCCTAACACGTTCTGTTCAACCAGATCAACAAAATGTCAAGGCTAAAAATATTTGCAGTTTGATAACAACAGAAAATGCCTGTATTATGTGCAGTTAAATGTTTGGTATATGTTTTGATTCTTACAACGATCAGAAATCAAACAGAAATGGGAAATTATCGAGTAAATGTAACTTATTACAGTCATTAAAAGTAATATTCCAGAATCCAGAACTAATCCTTCATCCGACACCTGTAACTAGAATGGACAATAGAGATTACAAAAACACACTTATCCAAAGGTCAGTAGCTTCAGCATTCTGTACAACAGGGTGTTCAACACCTATCCAAGAGAGCAGGCGAGCACAGTTCAGCGGTTTTCTTACTCAAACGTCGCTACTAAACCTGCCAATTAAGAGATGAGTTGAACCAGGTGTGTTCAAGCAAGAAAAACACCAAAGTGTGCTGGAAATCAGCCCTTCAGGACAGGAGCTGGACACCTCTGAGGTAGAGCTGAAATATCTTACTCGTTGTTCTTACAAATAATTTACTGAAGAACATGTACACAATGTGTACAACCCTATAAATATGCTGTGTTTCATATCTTTCCTGCTCATCCTTACCCATCGCAGTGGTACTGGTTTCGATTTCTCTGTTTCAGGTTACAGAGAAATGAGTCTATTGTCGCAGTAATGTTTCAAGATGTAGCAAAGTGCTGTGATTCATCCAAGTCATCCAAGCCTGCAATGTGCATGGAATGACAAAACCGTTGAATGCTTTTAGTATGTCCAAACTGTCCAACATAATATACAGGCAGCCTGGCCATCATTACTTGTTAAAAATACTTTATGCCTTAATCCACGTGCTAATAACATAATTAAAGTGCTGTTTCTTGAGCTTGGTAATCTTCTATGATGAGGCTTAAAATTCAATTAACCCCATTTTAACACTTTTGTTGCAACTTTTTCTAGAGGGCTAATTTGCCTCAAACTTAACTTCACTAAATGCAATTATCTCTTGGTCTCAAAATATAAGCAAGGGTTGTTTATCTCTTGAACGCACATATTTGCTTTGGATTTTTATCACTGGATGGAAGAATGGTTGTGAAGATATGAAATAGAAAAGGAATGAAGAATTGTAGTCAAATCCTGGATAAACATATAGAAATGCAATAAAGATCTCAATGTATTAATGTATTTGAATTATTTCAGCATCATGCACCTTTGCAGTGTCCCTAACGTATTGAGCAAAGAAGTTTTCTGTGTTCTTGCAGAGAAGGTCGTTGGGCCAGCCCAAATCTTGTCTCCTGAAATCAAGCCAAGAGTTTCACTGGTGTCTTTCAAATTAGCATTAGACGTGAATGCCGTTCCCAAGCAGATCAGACAGTGTGAAGGACAGAGCTGTCTCCCATTCAAGCACAACACTCCCCCACTGTCACGGGCATGCTGCTAGGCCTTGCAGTTTCCACACTTTATCACTGAAATTAATAGCCCTCAAACCAGTTTTATCACACATGCAGTCCCTGGCACAGCTCTTCACTAAAAAGTCTTGTCAGTGCTATGGCTAAGGAATGTGCTGTTGCTATGCAAGATCAACATTCTGCATTGCACACTAGTAAGTACTGATTGCAATAGTCAATTTGTAGAGTCTTTGGAGCTTACTGTCACTAGCAGTGTGGATAATTACACATTTCATTCACATTTATACATTCCAGTTATTTTGTTACACCTCGGGGAGTTGTGCACAAAGCTAGCCAGAGCTAAAATCCTTGATACACTGCTTTTTTTGGTTTAGGGCTTTTATAAAATGAGAGACAACACAGACTGTGACAAAGTACAATATAATCAAGCAATCGATTAAGCTATCAATGATACTAGTAATAAATATATATATATATATATATTATGAAAACAATATTAAAGTTCTTCATATCAAACTCCTACATAAGTGGAGGCATCTCTTTGCTTCTTAGATGATCAGATGATCCATTTTAATTTTAAGTTTACTTAAATATATTTTCTTTCTGTCCAAATATGTTGTCTGCTCCATTGAAACAAAAGATGTTCTAACTTCATCTCTCTGTTTACTCTAGGATCCATTAAAGAAAAATTGACAGTCGAAGACTATTGCATTAATAGCATAGATTTTAAGTGACCTGGAGAACAGTTTAACCTTGGAGAACATGGATGAGATTTTAAGATCAGAATAATACTTTTTATGCTGAGTAGTCATCTATCGACTGGGCTGACATTAAATATTGCCATAATATAACTTCTTAAAGCAAAATACTTAATGGTACAGTTTCAAGCACCAGTGTACGATGGTAGTAAGGGGTTTGGTAAAGTATTAACACTTCTATTGTAAAAGTGTACTAACAAAACATATGAATATGATGTGCAGACCTTTTTCTAAAATCACTTTGCTCTGGAAAAATCAGTTCTAGCAGAAGACAGAAGGCATCGCTATGCTCTCGCCACAGCGGAACAAAAGCAAGTACATAGGTTAGCGGCAAGCTATTTTTACTGCGGCCCAAGAGTGTGGCAGGCGAGGCGAAAGGGGAGGACATTTTTGGGGGCCGTTCGGGAGCGTGAAACGGCCTGCGTTAATCATCCGGACAGCAGAGACATTAACTGTGCATGAAGCCAAGTCTCTGGACATCACACCACAATGTACACTCCTCATATAGAGGCGAGGCTGGGCCAGCAACAGTGGGATTCACACGCTGCTGCTGCTAGACTGAGTGCTATTGTAGCTTGCAGCAAAGCCACTCGAGCACTTTAGCCATGGCGCTATGGGAAAAACACCCACATGGCATATTGTGGTGAAAGAGCGCGCACAAAACTCTACAACTTTTTGTTCTACAGCTTCTGAGTCACATTTCTAAAAATGCAACCAAATGTCATCACGGTGTATTTTCTGCACACTATTGTTCAGTGTAAATATGGCAGACAGCATTGGGACCACTGACTGGAACATTTGTGAAAGCATCAGTGTCTTTTTTTTTCTTCAATTGTTCTGTTATTTGAAGACTTCATTCACTCATAGTTTTAGGAAGCTGGGCCACACCTTTTTGAGCATTTTCAGCATCACTGATTTGCCATGACCTACTTCTAAAACTAGAAAACAGGGTCCATGTGCATGGATGCACTTAGTATTGTCATTATTTTAATGGGAAATGTAGAATAAGTAGACCTATACAGCTTTCGTCAAGAATGGTAGCATGGATAAGCCTTTATTTTTTATACTGGCTTTCCTCAAGACAGTATGTGAATGATGACCATTATTAGCAATCATTAGAAGTAACTTAAATGCAGTTCCTTATAACTGAGTCAATGTGTGTTGCATTTTCTTCTCACTGTCAGCTGTTTTAGCAGAGTTTTATGGTGGTGGCAGGTGCCTGTCAGGCTGATGGCACGTGTATAATAAGCGTCTGCTTTGTGATGGATGGCTCACCTGTCACGGCTTTGCCTTGGGGGCATCTTTTTCAGCCTAGTCTCATCGCATCTTACTCGCTTTGGGAAGGAGATTCAGGAGCACATTCTGTATTCACCAAATTGAAACTATGAGTCACAATCCTTTATTGTGGGAGTGTATTTATGCTTTGAGCATAACCATTACCATTGTTTAATGGAATTAATTCATTTCTACTGGACAAAGCCCAAATGCCACAATGTCAATTTCAATTACAGGCTGTGACAATTAGTCTATTACACTTTTAAAATGACTGGATTTAAAGATGCCACTGCTACTGGCATGTCTTATAGTGACAGTTTGATGGGCCATTTACATGCGTTTTTTTCCACACAGTGTTTTAGGATACTCTAATAAAATATTTTTAAAAGGCTTGTTTTTTCTTTGATTTCTAAAAGGTTTGATATTTTTCAGTTATATCCATTCTTTGTTCTTTTTACTTTCTTACTTGTTTACACCACGTTCCGAATTATTATGCAAATTGTATTGAAGTGTCATAAAGATAAAATATTTTATTTTTCAATTAAACTCATGGATTGTGTCTCAGGGCTCTTTGGATCACTGATATCAATCTGGGACACCTGTTATTATTAGTTTGCCCAATTAAAGGAAAAACTACTGAAGAAGGTCGTTCCACATTATTTAGCAGACCATTATTTTCAAGCTATATGGGAAAGAAAAAGGATCTCTCTGCTGCCGCAAAGCGTGAAATAGTTGAATGCCTTGGACAAGGTATCAAAACCATAGATATTTCACGAAAACTTAAGCGTGATCATTGTACTGTTAAGAGATTTGTAGCCGAGTCAGAGCACACACGGGTTTGTGCAGATAAGGGCACGATGAGGAAGGTTTCTGCCAGACAAATACTTCGGATTAAGAGAGCAGCTGTTAAGATGCCATTACAAGCAGCAAACAGGTATTTGAAGCTGCTGGTGCCCCGTGGAGTCCCGTGAAAGTCAAGGTGTAGGATCCTCCAGAGGCTTGCAGTTATGCATAAACCTTCTATTTGGCCACGCCTAACCAATGTTCACGAGCAGAAATGGCTGCAGTGTGCCCAGAACTACATGAAGACTCATTTTAAAAGGAGAATAAAAGGAGAAAAACTCATGGTTTGGCCCCCATCCTCCTCCCAAGCAGAAACTCTCCAAAAAGTCACAAGTTCAATGGATGCAAGAATCGTGAAGCTGCTGTCAAATAAGGGGTCCTGTGTTCATCTGTAACTTGACCCATTAAGATGTTTTTGACTGAAATAGCTTTTGATTTCAGTAAATAACCTCCTAACGCTGCAAATTCCACCAATGACCATTTTCAGTTTTTTCAACCTATAAAGTGTCTTGAAACTCTGCTGTGCGTAATAATTTGGAACAGTGCGTTTTAAGTTTTTTTTTATTTTCGAAAAACATACTGTTATCATTGTGAGGTTTTTTCAGTAACATTCAAATTATACTCTAATGGTTGATGACTCAAAAATTATGCTCTCACTCACACACACACACACACACACACACACACATACACACACACACACAACTTCTGCAGATGCAAAGCTGAGCTTTTTCATTTATACTAGGGGAAGGGGTGTGTGCAGATGTGATTTAACTGCAGTGCTCTGCTCTTACAGGGCAGATAAGGAGCGGTATGATCTTGTTGCCAGATTTGTTTTGGGCCTCAGATAATAGACACGGCAAGCAGATTCAGTAAAGGAGCGCTGAGCCTGTAATTGTCTCTGCTGCAGCCTGGGCTGCACTGAAATTCAGGTATTGAACTTTGCACACGCTGGAAAATGAATAATTCTCCAACTCAAATGAATGCACAGGTACTTCCTTATTCCAGGGCTAGGAATTGTCAGCAATGTGAGGTTTTTATGCTGCCTTCGCACAGTCTGTAAAATTACATTCGGAAGGTTCAGAGAGCTTTTGCTCATATGTGTGGATATGATTCTTGATTATGCTTTATTGCATTTACCTAACATATCATACAAACCTGAACAGTTCCATATTGTAAATGGATGCCATATCATTTTCATGTTGATATGGTTCAGTCATATGCTACTAAATATGGTAGTATCTGCCTGAAATTTGTCTGCAGATAATACCTGTTTTGCAAACAAAGCATGCTGTCTCAATAGCAGACCAGTCCCATTTTCCTGCATGATATTATAAATGGAGAAAAGAGAGAAACGAGAGAAACCTGCACCCATTCATGAAGAACAGGAATGAAGGTGTTATGTGGCTTTTATGTTTCCTAATAAGCCCCAAAGGCACTAGAACATTACAGCCTGCCGTTTTACAACCGCCGATTGCCAGAGTGCAAGGGGTTCCAGTGGGGATTTAATGCCAAGGAATATCTTTATGTGGTATTAACATTCCCCTGTATATTCGATGCTGAGTTGTTCTTCCTGATTCTTCTTCATGATCATTTGCCTGATAAATAGGGGAGCGTTCCTCAGTACAGAAAATGGAGTATGACTGGCATCTTAATGAGCAACTCTGGACGTTGACAGCATTATCCCCAGGTCTATCTCTGCGGAGCTGATGTCTTAATCATGTCACGGTAGACGAGGGTGAAAGATCCACTCTGAACACATGCCATCCGTGCAAGTGAGGAGCCTTTTAGAATGGCATATTTAGAGGTCCTAGAGAGCAGAGATCTAAAGTCATTTGTGATGGTACCTCTTAAAAGAGAGCTCTGGGTCAAGTTTCCATTACTACACATCTAGAAATAATGGTCACAGAAGAGATGTCAAAGAAGAACCTTGTAGAAAAATCTGTGAAAATAGATTTTGTGAATGGTTTTGGAAGCATATGTAAACAACATATGCAAGTGTATGTGAAATTGTATAAGTGTTTCATAGTACTTAACACTGACGCCAAAGAAACATTAAGGAATATTTATTTTTTGATAAAGCAGACTGGAAAGAATATCTTTCCACAAATGCTTTTTTAACCGCTTCACTGTGTCCCAATACATAGCCACAACATCAACCAGGAAGAGCCCTTTCTTTACTGAAGACTTTTTATTCTTATTATTTTTTTTGCATTTGTTTCTGCATGAATAGAGGTACAGATGAATGTGTGTCTGAATTCTACTTGACCACTAGACAGCAAACATCGATGTGGCCCTCTTTCAGAGTGCAGTTGTCTGCCACATTCTTGTAGTGCAGAATTATGGATCTTTTACATGAGGTGATCCAAACAGAACTTCTCGTCTTGTAAGTTTTCCACTCGCAAGAATCTCAGTGTGAAGCTTTCTGCTTTCCAATGGTAGAAGCAGGCAGACCACGTCTCAGAGTATAGTCAGTCGAGCGTGACCATTGATTTGATGCTCTTCCGTGCTGGTAAAGTTGCCCTTTTAAGCTGATCTGAGACGTGTTTTTGGAGAGTGGTACAACTGGCTGAGTTTATGCTTTGCAATTTTCCTTAAGGACAAAGTTCACAGAGAGTGTTTTTTTTATCACAGAGCATCACAGTTTTCCACAGGAGAACAAGTCACTCTGTTGTTTGTGTATTAAGCTGCATATTTTGGAATTTAATGTGGATCTTCACATATTTCCTCTCATACTGTGGCTCAGTACGTTGATCATTTGACATGAAAAAAAAAGTGTGGTATATACAGTCAAAAAAATTAAAAGGAATGTGTCCCCTTCTTGACAGTTTTTGGGTATTTATCATATTTAAGGGCGGGATCATTTCTTTGTGGTTTAAAACTAACAGAACTTTGGTGGTGATAACTGAAGCCAACTCCCTAGGCCACCACTGCACCACTAATGTAACAATATGGGGAATGCTTGGCTGCTTCAGAGCCTAAAAAATCTTTGCAACTGACCAAACTATGACTCTGCAGCTAAATAAATGAAACCATAAGAGCAAGTTCACCTCGCAATAGCTCAGACAAAGCAATTTACACTTAGCAGACACTCTTGTCCAGAGCATTAGAGACATTTCTTAACTACAGGGACAGCCCCCCCAGAGCAACATGGGATTAAAGGTTTTACTCAGGAACCCAATGATGGTAGTGCTGAAGGTGGAATTCAAACCTGGGACCTCTTGGTCTGTAGGCAAGCGTCCTACCACTAGACCATCAGCACCCCAGACACCCAAAAACAAGTAGGATTTAGGTTTGACCTTAATCACAGTCCAGATTTAAATCACATTTAAATACTGTAGCAGGAGTTCAAACAGTTCATACTCTAATGTGGCTGATAAGGAATCCTGCAAAAGAAGAGAGGACCAATAGTCTTCCACAGTAATGTGATATACTGATCTCCAGTCACAGGAAACCTTGTTTGTAGTTATTAGTTTTGGCAATTACATTTTCACATGGGTGTTTGAAATGTTTTTTTTTTCATTTATTAATGAAAATGAAGTTGTTTCCTTGTGTTCTCATGTTGCTTTTTATTAGGATTTCAAACCATTTGCTATCAGAAAAAAGTGAGGCAAATATCTTTTCATGACACAGTAGCTCATCATGCTTCTGGAATGAACCTTATATTCTGATGTCCCCTAATACTTTACTTCTGTTTTATTTGGAACATTTCATTACGCTTGCGAGGGCAATATTTTAAGCTGATTAGCTTGTCATTGAAGCAATTGAACATTGAAAATGATTTTTCAAGAGTGATTTAAACACCCTTGTATGGTTTTGCTGAAATTGTCATTGGACTTATATGGAAAATAAGAGCCTATCAGCCTGTGAAGAGAGGATTTAGTTTTGATTAAAAGCTTATCATCTTGTTGTATCACTGCTAATGTAGCAAATAAATTGTTCTTCAAAGTCATTCTGTCATTATGGCCACCGCACACAGACAGGCTTCAGAAAAAAAAATTAATTTTCAGCCCACTGGCAGCCAAGGGCGTTAATATCTGAGCAGATGCATATCAACAAAGTGTTATCAGCTGTATCAGCATCAGTGATTTGGATAAAAGATTATTGCGGAGGCTAAACACTTGAGGTGTGTTTTCAGTGGCCTGTGCTTCTGCTTTACCATTAGCTCCTAATGAATTCAGGATGTTAATCCATTATTTATGCATTTTAATGTCGATTAATGCAAATTCCCCATAATTTCATTAAAAGGCACCCACAGATTAACTAAGCTACAGAAATCAATTTCCTAAAGCATTCTTTGGCGCCATTTAATAAAAATGAAAAACTGTTCTTTGAGCTAACTGCATAGATGCACTATTTATGGCCTCACAAGCAATTTAGTGCAAAGATTGTTCCATCAGATAAAAGTTGCTTGGAAATTCTTGGATCTGCTTCTATAATTCAGATCCTGGCATTAGCTGTTAGAAAAAATTTGCTATGTTCTCAGACCAGCTTTCACTTAGTGTAACCTCAGTTCAGTTTGATGTTACAAGTGCACTACAGGTAAAAACTCAACATCAGTTGTTGATTTCACTGCCCTACAAATATATTCTACAGCCACTTTATAAACTGGCCACTAACCTTGGTCCTGAAGATCTACCTTCTCATGAAGTCTCGTTATACCCATGACCAATTACATCTGTTCCAGCTAAATAACTGCTTTGAAGTCTTTGACTGGTAGCATAAGATGCATTTCATCTTTGCTTGCAGATCTCCTGGAGGAGAGTTGGTGATCACTCCTTTCTTCTTCTTCTTTCGGCTGCTTCCGTTATGGATCGCCACAGTAGACCAGCTGTCTTCATTTCTTCCTGTCCTCTGCATCTTCCTCCTTCAAACCAACTGCCTGCATGTTACCACATCCATAAACCTTCTTTTTGGCCTTCCCCATTTCTGCTTTCCTGGCAGCTCCATCCTCAGCATCCTTCTTCCAGTATAATCCTCGTTTCTCCTCTGAACATGTTAAAACCTTGCTTCTCTAACTTTGTCTTCAAAAACTTCCAACCTGAGCTGTCCATCTAATGTACTAATTTCTAATTCTGTCTTTCTTCATCACACCCAACAAGTATATTAACATCTTTATCTCTGCCACCTCCAGCTCTGCTGCTGTCTTTTCATCAGTGCCACTGTTTCCAACCCGCATAGCCTCTTCTTCTGTGTATACTTCTGAACTTCTGGGTTTCACCAGCATATTTTCTTTTCCTCCTTTTTCCTTTCAGATGTCACACCAAGTACCCCTCTAGCTGTTTCCCGTACCACTTTTGCAGTAGTTGCCTAGCAATCTGATAACTCTTCACTACCTCCCAGTGCACGTGTTAACTCCTGCCTGAATTCCACCTTGCAGTCTTCCTTCTTCAGCTTCCACCATTTGATCCTCGAGTGACCACTTGTTTACACCCTCGAAAAGTAAAGTTTTAAATTGAACCAGGGCACATTTGAATGCTTAAATAGGTCTAAGTAGTATACTTAAGTGTTGGATCTCTATGATAGTTTAGGAGGGGTATATGATTCTGTTAAAGCCATAGAAGGGACACCAAGATGGTTCATATTTTCGATCCATGTGTTTGGGTTAGACATCAGTTTAGAGGTCTCTGAGTATGTTTGAAAGCCACTGCTTTGCAGAACCCTTTTGCAGAGTGCATTGTATTGTTGTCTTTCCACTGTGCAGTATGATACACTATCATTAATAATCTAAATCCAGAGCTATCTGTTGCTGAGCCAAATAACTGTGTCTACCTATTTTCAAATGCATAATGTTACCTGGGAAAGTTGGCAGGCTTCTCTGGGTGTTGTATGGTGGTTACATGATTTCCCATGTGACACTATTCTTAACAGTAAAAACAAACAACAATATAAACAAAGCAGGAGCGTCAAGCTTTTTTAACTCTGCATTTGTTTTTTTGTGAAACGTCACTTCCAAGTCGAAGTGTGATACATGGTGTATTTCTTTTTTTTTTTTTTTTTTGCACATTTAAGCTATTTGCTTGAAAGGAATTCAACAGCTTGATTAGGAACCTGGCCACTCTTTTCCACAGAGACTAGCAGTTGGCTAGTGTCGCTTGATGGGTCTTGATGTGTAAACAAACCCTGGTCTTCCATATGTGGGGGGATATTTTGTCCTCTGTATTGTTTAGGATTGTTATGATACACCAGGATATTTTCACTGATATGGAAAAAAAGGTTATATGACAGAAACAGATTATTAGCTTGGGGTGAAATTCAGCAATTCAATGGCCCACTCAGCCCATCATACATTTTGATTTAATAAAAAAAAAAGAAAAGAAAAAAACAGCATCTAAGCTAATAGTTACTTCTACAAGTAATACATGTGAAAAGGAGGGCCAGTTCTGAAATTTCAATAAAAGCCAGTGTGAAAAGAAATGACTCAAGTTTAAAATTAGAAAAAGGTAACAGTGAAACCCACATGCTTTTCTTACATGAGTGATTCCCATATGACTACAGGAGACAGCTCATTGGCTCCCACTTTGTTGAATTCTAGGACATCCAGAAAATCTGAGTCGACTTTCTTCCTTTTACTTCAGCAAACACACACATGCAGACACACATACACATGCACATACACATACACACACACACTCCTGTTTTAGTGCTTCCTGGAATACACTCCAGCATAAAATCAATTCTCTAAAAATATGAAGACACTTCAGATCAATGATAGAGATCACTCACATGCCTTTGTGCTGGTGCATTCAAAAAATACCCTTTTGATTATATGTACTCTACAGTGCTGGTATATGAAAAATTGATATATTGCGGAAGCTAACTATAGTTCGCAGGGTTGCAGTTTATATGTGGGTCCAGGCGTTCAGGTGGGCTTTCAAATACATATATACCACCAATCTAAACACTGTAGCAGACCAAGTACATCACTTCGTGCCAATCGTATTGCCTAATGGCAGTGGCCTTTTTACACAGGATAATGTGGGCTGCCACCCTGCAAAAATTGTTCAATAGTGATTTTAGGAACATGATAGTTTTGTTTTTTCAAAATTTCCAGATATCAATTGCAATTGCACATATGTGAGATATGTTGTTCAATCAATGAAACCCATCTCACAATGTGCAGGACTTAATGATTCTATTACTATTGTCTTGGTGCCAGATACTGCAGTACACATGCAGTGGACTTTTGAGTCATTAAGATTTTTATTTTTTATTTTTTTATTTTTTTGAGGGATTTCAAGATCTATCAATCTCTGACTGGATCCTTGGGGAAATTTTTTTTGCCTCTCCAACCATCCTCCTTAAAGAGGCCTATTTAAATTTTGGACAACAAATTATAAATAATAGTCTGCGAAGTTAGGAAGTTCTTTCACCTCTATAATCTTTTTTTATGGCCTTGTTTGAAAATAGCACAGTATAGGGGCCATATTTTTGTATAACAATACAAAAGTATGGCACCTACTATATATTTTTCCCCATGATGTCCTCTGTAACATGTTGTTGCAAAGCTGTCGCAACATTTTGCCAACCTATTGCATGTCAGTCAGACAGTCTTTTCTGGAGCAAAGCGAAATTACCTTAGTTGTACTGAATGTGGACTATATATTGACAGTGGTTTTACACTGGTGCTTTTAAGTTTTTGAAAGCTGTAGAATTTTCAGTGTGTTTGTATAAATATGGCCTGTAATACAATCAGGTTTACACAGATATCTTAAAAGTAGACAAAGAGAACCTGATTAAACAGAATAAAAATATTATACTAACTAAGAAAATAATCCATCACATGTGCGTTAAACCACTGCTGGAAAAATGTTTTGTGGATGGATGCAATCAAAATCCAACTTTTTTGTGCTTAAATGTGAACCATTATATTTGTGTCCGGGAAACGTGATGGTGGTAGTATGGTTTTGGCCTGTTTTGCAGCATCTGGGCCAGAACAGCTTTCCATCATTGATAGCAGCAAAAACTGCAGTGAATTTGAAAGAAAATTGTCAGCACAACTGTCTGTGAATGGAATCTTGAGAGGGTCTTGCAGATGAATGACTTTAGCTGGACAAGTCTAAAAATAAGTATAAAATGAATGTTTTGGAAACACTAAGACTTTGATTAGCAGGTACTGGCAATGTTTTGTTGCAATTATTCCTTTACAACAAGTCCATGCAGATAAACAGCAAAGGCTGACATATTTGTGCATCTGATCTATATATGTAATATTATTGAATTTTCCTCAGCAACAAATTAGCAAGTATAATATTTTGTCTTGGTTAATTGGTTAATTTGGGTTTGATTTACTTTTAGAAATCTGATACATTTTTGGACATATTTATACAGCAATATAGAACTTAACTATAACAGAATATAGAAAAAATATATATATTATATATATATATTGAATATAGAACTTATAGCGGTGGCCTAGTGGTTAGGGAGTTGGCCCTGCATCGGAAGATTGTGGGTTCGATTCCCTCCCAAGTAGGTTGCCCTGAGGTACCCCTGAGCAAAGTACCGTCCCCATCACTGCTCCCCGGGCGCTTTCAATTGCTGCACGGTGTTTGTGTGCATGGGTTAAAAGCAGAGGTCCAATTTTGTTGTGGTTCACGCTTGCTGTGCTGTGACCTTGCAATGACAAGGGTTGTCACTTTCTTCTTTCTTCTTAACTAAGTGAGTTTCATGCTGTATGTATTTTAGCTCTGTCTGGTGTAAAATGTGGACTTTTGGCTTTTATGCATTTTTGTTTAAATTTAGAAATCTTTATCTATCAGCAAATCATATAATAAACTTTTCAAAATGCAGCAGCTGTCAAAATCGTCTGGGTGGGATTTTGTTTATGGCGCTTGATCTATATCTTAATGCTGCTTTGTGATATAAGAAAAATAGGAATTCAGCAGATAGCAAGTTGCTACGAGATAACTAAGCATCTTGTCATAGTTTAATGTTGACACCAAAGGCGATGGGAATTCCACCTTTTGTGCTGCCTGCCAGCAGTTGATGGAGCAGTGATCTTTAAAACCTTAGCTTAGCCATTTCTGAGGTGGTCACCATGAGGCGCTTGGTGTTTGGACCTCCTGCTAGCACCTCAGGTTTCCACAACTGCTTAACACAGCAATTTGGCTTCAAAGGGCACCAATCTGGAGTAGGGGATAGAGAGTGCAGACGGAATGCTTTAGGGATTAGCAGATGGTGAGTTGACCAATCCTGAGAGCAAGGATTTGCTCAGGGCCTGCTTTGTGGATTGGCTTGACAGTACCGCAGCCAGAGGTCACGTGTAGCTACAGCCCAAACACACACTTGCAAAAACCAGCACAGACAAACTACACAGAAATTGCATCAATCTGGTTTGGTTACCATGATGAAAAGATGCATACCAAGACAAAACAAAATCATATATATATATATATATATATATATATATATATATATATATATATATATATATATATATATATGTGTGTGTGTGTGTGTGTGTGTGTGTGTGTGTGTGTCAAAAAGTGACTTTTTTCATCCCCTTCACCCTATCTTACTGAGTAATGTCATAGACATTTTGCCTCTCATTAACATATTCAAATCTGCCCCTAGTGTAGATGAGATATGTGCATGCATACACTCACTCTCCCTTTCTTGCTCATTTTCTTTGCTACTTCTCCTGAGTTGTCCCAGTGGAAAGGCACCCTGGAAAAGGTTGCCAGTCCATCGCTGGGCAGACATCCATTCACTGGTCACTGTAAAAATATCAGGTTTTTTTCTATTACCATGTAAATGAAGCACGTTGTTCAGATCACTATGGAAAACGTTAGAGTCTGGGCCCCAGAACTGGATGGTCATGGGTTTGAGGGTCATGGGCAGTGCTGGAGCCTATCCCAGTGTTCATGGACTGGGAGCACCCTGGATAGGTTGCCAGTCCAACACAACTCTATGGGGAAATTTAGTGTCCCCCATTCACCTGACACCTAGCATGTCTTTGAATGGTCCAAGGAAACCATTGTACCTGGAGGAAACTCAAGCAGACACAGGGAATACATAGCCTCTTAAACAGTAGAACACATAATTAGAAATTTCAGATTTTATTTTGGGTGAGGATGAGCTAGGGGTCAGTTAAATTCTTAACTAAGAATTTTCTCAAACTCTGGTCAGTTTTAGATGCCATATATGGTATTTGCAGGGTCAAGTCAGGTTCACACAGTAAGACTGATAAGTTTTAATTTTCAGCTTTGTTGGATCTTTACATGTTCAGATAATTGCAACACCAGGGTTAAGACATAGAAACAGTGTTTGGCCTCAAATGGTAATCTGATCCATATGTGAGCCCCTGCTTTAGTTCCTCACTCTCATAGCAGTGATGCATAAGTCTTAACTAATAATACCCCAGAAATAAGCTTGCTGTTCCAGGGATTGATAACAATAAACAAGAGAAATAGAAAAGGGGCAAAAGATGAGGGGAAAAAAGGTAGAGAGGGGCAAAGTAGAGAAAAGAAAACAGAGGGCAACGGGAGGCTTTGGCCTCTGCTGATCTTCCAGGGATGATAAACAGACAATTAGCTGGTCAATTCTACCCGTGTGCGTGCGGCCAGAACCAGCGAGCCATGTGCCCCTGCCTGAGGACGGTCGTTCAGATCACACAAGCACACACACACACACACACACACACACACATGCACACATACACACACGCACACACACACACACACACACACACACACACACACACACACACACACACATACACACACACACACACACACACACACTAGTGCTTACCTCTCTCTTGGGGCCTATTCCATAGTCAACGCGCGACTGCCTCTTGGCACCTTCCATTATTTAGAAGCCCCTCAAATGAGGCAGCTCATTGGCAGTCTACTTACATGGAGAGGTGACAAGCCACCAGACCTGCCTGACTCACCTACTGAGCACAAAAGTTGTGTGTGTGTGTGTGTGTGTGTGTGTGTGTGTGTGTGTGTATGACTGGATGCACTTTGGCATCTAAAGTGATTGTTTTATGCCCCTTAATGTTTTCCACAGCTATCCTCGGCTGCATCTTGTGCACAGGCTGTCCATTGCTGCTCCTGTTCCTGTGAGTTTTACATAAAAGAGTCAAGCCTTAGAACACCTCAAACTCAGGGAGACAGAGCCCAGCAGGGATGAAGATGTGTAGTAGATGATTTCTTCACTCTATTCTAATAAAAGCTCATTCCTAATTCCTCTAATGGACACTTGTATTTGTTCATGTTCATTGTTCTTTTGTAACTTGTTTTTATGGTTATGTAAGGTGTTATTGCTGCCATAACAATGGGTGGGTGATATGCCTAAAATATAGTGCTGCTACACCTGAGAAAATTCTGTAAAAATCTGTAAAAGCAGTTTACCTGAGGAGTAAGGGGTTGTATACACTAATAGAACAAGTAAAAATATTATGAAAAATAAATTCATTAATTAAGAAAAAAATAAAAATATATATATATATATATATATATAGGTTTGGAAAAATGCTGTAAACAAAGAATGCTTTCAGAAATTTAAATAATAATGATAATGACAAATCAAATCAATATTTTGTGTTACTACCTTTTGCCTTCAAACCAGCATCAGTTCTTCTAGGTACACTTGCACAAAGTCAGGAATTCTGTAGGATTATAGTCAGTGTGTGATCAACCAGTTTTACCAAACAGGTACTGATGATCATCAGTGTCACACGGAGGAGAAACACAGTCATGTTTAGAACAACCGACCAGCCGAGTTCCTTCAACAACTGTGTGCAAGTGTACCTAGAAGAACTGATGCTGTTTTGAAGGCAAAGGGTGGTCACACCAAATATTGACTTGATTTAGATTTTAGACTTTTGTTCATTCACTGCATTTTGTTGATTAATGAAAATAAATGATTAACACTTCCATTTCTGAAAGCATTCTTAATTTACAGCATTTTTTCACACCTTCCTAAAACTATATTGTTAATACAATTGTAAATAGAGATCTAATGTTTGTGTGTGTGTTGCAGGTGGAAGCCCAGATGTAATTTCCATCTAATAGTGGTTTGGCTCAATCAGTGCTTCATTAGATTAAACCAAGTCCTGAAAATTTCACACATCCATGCAATAGCACGAGCCACGGATCTGGAACCAAATTTTTGCAACCTGCTAATATCTCAATCTTTATCCTTTTTTCACAGCTATTTTATTAACAGGTGATTGAGACTTTAGCACTGTATTGTATATACATGTACATTATGTGTCTGACCTGTAATGGATTGGATCTTTCTTACTATGAGTGCTGGAAGATGCTACAGCACACACCTCTCCAGCCTCCTGTGACCCTGGTTAGTAAAGCAGCCCAATAATGGAGGATTGGATGAATGGCTGGATGGATGGATGGATGGGCGGATGGATTTCAAGACATTATGAAGACATTTTCTATGTATGAATTTGTGTGTGTGTGTGTGCAAGCACACATTACTTCAGAGTCATGTGACACAACAGTGCTTCTTTTCACAGTTTTGCTGTTAACACAAAATCACCAGACACTGCCGTTTCTGTTACATTAGCTAACCGAGCTGGCTAAGTGACGAAGACATTTACAAGACATTTAGAATTTTTATATTTATTTCATCATGACTCAGTACTCAAAACCACATCACCCAGAGGAAAGTGTGCACACACGCACAACACAGTGTGGTGTGTGCGTGTGTGTGTATATGTGTGTTTTTGTGAGATGCCCTTCATGAATCTTGTACTTTAAATAAAGGTTCGCTGCTCAGCTCAGTACAAGACCAGCAGGGTCACAAGATGACACCAGTCCTGTTGTGAGCCATTAGAAAAAGGTGCCGCCTCAGCAGCTGATAAACTGTTCAGCCAGGTTTACTCACAGGAGAGCGCGGGGTTTAGGCTGCGGAAGCAATATCAACTGCTTTTGAAAAACCTTACACATTTAGGCACAGTTTCAGAACATCTAGGTTACTGTAGCATTTAAACAATTAATAGGTGCACAGAGCTCACAGATTCGCATAATAGAATTTTAAAACTTTAAGGAGGTTCCCCCATTTTTTACTTTATAGCAAGTATCTACATGTTTAATAGCTAAAGACTCACCCTGTTCTAATATATAATAATGATGGCCTGAGGAATCAATCAGACAGTCAGAGTCAGACTAGTTTACGATTCGAGACTGCATGTCAGGTAAAGTACCAGAGAAAAGGGCCAACAGTACCTTAACAGTCAATGCAAAGTTGTGCACTAAGTTTGAAGATTTTTCCTCGGGAAAGGCATACCAACTCAATAGCATTGATGTCCCTTAAAAATGAATGATGGCATTAAAAAAAGAGTCTTTGTTAAAAGAAACACATGTCTGAAAGAATTTAGGCCTAAGTGGAGCAACAAAGTACTTTTTTTGCAGAAGATTTCATATTTGTCCAAAATTGATTTATGAAAGACCGCCCTGCTATGGACCTGTCCAGGGTGACCGCCCTGCTATGGACCTGTCCAGGGTGTTTCCTTGCCGTTCACCCTGTGAAAGTGAAAAAAGTGAAAGTGACAACCCTTGTCATTGCAAAGTCACGGCACAGCACACCACAACGAAATTGGAACTCTGCATTTAACCCATGCACTCAAACACCGGGGAGCAGTGACAGGGACGGTATCTTGCTCAAGGGTACTTCAGAGCAACCTACTGGTGAGGGAATCGAACCCACAATCTTCCTAACCACTAGGCCACCACTGCCCACGTACTGTGGGGTCAAACTGCTGTAACCACCATCTATGAAAATGCGTGAGTGAATGATTTATGAAGTACGCAAATATGAGTGAACTTTAACTGGGGGATTATTTTTGTCAGGGGTTGCTCATTAAGTGGATAAACTACCAGTATTCCAGTGATATTGCCAAATATTGTGACTCTAGTACACCTTGCAGTACACCATACACTCTAGAAATCTAATAATGCCTGCATCATTTTGACCTAAATGAGTGATTTTTGTAAAAGTTCTTCAGTGGAACATTTTAATCATAATTCAAATTGTTGTATGACTTTACCTCAGTCATGCCATGAATTTATATTCCATCAAGGACTAATTCAATTGTTAATTAAGCAAAACCAAAACAGTTTCAGCACAATATGTTTAGCTTTAATCAGAACAAATTAATTCAATGGAAAAACTCATTCATTCAATGTATCTTGTCTTGTCCATTTGATAATATGCAGTTACTTTACACTGTATTTTTCCACAATATCCATAATTCACCCAGAAAAGTGTGTCATGAGATACTTTATGGAGAAAATGATAACATCTTCATATTGCCCACCCCTAGGTTACATGAATACCAATGACCGCCATCTGGAATAATTCTGGTAAAGATGCTCACGGTTTTACGGCCAAAGACAATGATAAAAAGTCATATATCTGTGACTGGTAAAAGTATCCGAACCACTTCCAGTATCACGTGGGACTATTTTGTGCAGTAATAACTGAATATGTTTCTGGAAACTCTTGAAGTCCTGCACATCAGCTTCAGGAATTTTCATCCATTCCAACATACAGAACAGTTTCAGCTCTGGGATGGCTGCTGTTAGTCACATGAACTGCTTACTTCAGGCCATTTCACAACATTTTCATTCAGTTTGACTTGGCAATTCAAGAATAATACATTTGCTCTTTAACCATGCATCACCCACTTTCGCTTCAGTTTAACAGTCTCCTTTAGAACTCACTGTTATAATTCAGAATTCACTGTTCCATCAGTGATGGGAAGCTGAACTAAAAAGCCAACCCACAAAACATTTTCAACTAGTTTTCTGGCTTGTCCATGTGATTTAGTAAACAGTAGGTAGGGTTGAAATGGATATTACATTGTGACATCCATCATAACTGACCTGAACCTTTTTCATTTTTTAATTTGTGCTGTTTAAAGAAATCTCTTTTTATTTTAAAATAAACTGTATGGATTTGTCCATATCCTAACTCTTTGATTTAAAAAAAAAAAATTATAATTCCCCTTTAATTTTAAATACAGCTTAAGTGTGCTTTTGGAGTAGAAATGCATCTCAGCTCCAGCAAATACACAAGTCAGGGAAACATAATCAGAGTCATTTGAGGATTAGCCACAGTTTCCACGGGACAGTATTGTGCGTCCATATAGTGGCACTACAGAATTAGTGTTCCAATTTGGGAAAAGGGAATGTGTTTAATATCCAAGTCAGTCATTTTTACACAGTGAATCAAATAACTGCAAAAACATGACAAGGTGGGATTTAACTGCTGTGAGTCATCACTGCTTCTTCTCGATTGGTCACGGTACCTGCAGCCAGTCATACTTCCTCTCAGCAAATCCACAGTGAAATTGCACCTAATCCAGACAGCACTGTAGAACTGCCTGAAATAGAGACTATTTACTGATTAATTAAAGAAAGGGGCTCCATAGCTAAATCTCCAGAAGGGGTGGACAAGGTTCATTATCATTTGATATTCAAGACACATAATGTTTGAGACAATTATAGATCATTTCTTTCCAGAAAACGAGAGAGACAGAGAGAGAGAGAGAGAGACAGAGAGAGAGAGAGAGAGAGAGAGAGAGAGACAGACAGACAGACAGACAGACAGTGGAGTCCTTGTGCCACTCCTTGCTTAACATTCCTAAAATAAAAAAAAAAAAGCCAACTCTGTGTTTGGTTGGTGCACTCCACCGCTCTCTCCTCTCTCCCTCATCAAATCCACTCAGATTCACTCATGTAAGACATGATTTCTAATTGCTATATTTAATGTGTTAATGATTTAATTATTCTTTTAATTAATTTGTTACGACTAAATGATTGACTTAATTCAAGGGCTCTGGGCTTTTCTGGGGGGATGGAGTGACTGAGTGGCAGTTGTTTGCTGATGGGTTGTGCATGATGTTGTATTTAGAAATGCAAACTTTCACTAAGAGTGTGTTTGTTTGTGTGTGTGAGTATGCGGGCATGCATTTGTGTGTACGTGCATGTGTATGGAGTAGTCTTTGTCAGTTAAAATTCTCCATAATAGAGTAAGTGTTTTTTGGTGTGTGTGTGTGTTGTGGGGATACTAGGAATGGTACTTCCCAAAAGTCAAACACTATTTTGTCCCTTTAAACCCAAACACAGTCGGTCAGCCAAAACATGTATGGTGTCTGAAGTTTGCTTACATATATTCAAAGCTTAAAGCTACCATCATCACACACTTGCCTCAATCCATGGAACATGATCCATGGTGGTGTTGGTGGTCTAGTGGTAGGATGCTTGCCTACAAATCAAGAGGATGCAGGAACTATCATCATTGGGTTCCTGAGCAAGACCCTAAACCCCAAATTGCTCCAGGGGGACTTTGTAAGAAACCACTTTAAGGTGGAAATCTATTTGATGGTTACTTGATGACTCCCTGCGATGGGCTGGCGACCTGTCCAGGGTGCGTCCCCCATCCTTCGCCCTGTGTGCGCTGGGTTGGACTCCAGCACTCCCCCGCGACCCCGTTTGGAACAAGCGGCAGGAAATGGATGGATGGTTACTTGATGAAAGGCATACAGTCTTTACAATGCTTATCACTGAGCTACATTATTCTTGTAGCTCCCATGCAAAACCACCAAACCATGCTTCAATCATTAAATATGACTTGACTGATAAACTGCATTTGGTAAATGGGGGAATTATATAAATGTGCTTTTGGTATAATCCATCACTTTAATTGATGAAATGTACCAAGGAAACTAGTTTAACTGCATGTGAAGAATGTTATTCTACCACAATTTAAATTAAGCAGCTGGTAATCTGCAAGGGGCTTCCTGTTGGAACTTTTACACCTCTGTTGAGAAATGCAGTCAGTTTTCAACAGCAAAGTTTGATTGTTCTCGCTGAGACTCTAATGTGCAGGCTGCAAATCACAGAATGTATTCTATTGCTAACGGATACTCAATGGACCCTCCCAGAGGCCAAGGGGCCAGTGTTGGTCATTGTTGAAACAAAGGTCGGAAACAAGAGCTGCCTATTGCAAATTTCTTGCAGGGAGAAAGAATCCCATAGCTGGAGCCCCAAGTACTTTGGAAAGTTGTAAAAAGAAAAGAAAGTGTGTGCTGAGATGAAGACGTGGACATCTCTTCAGCTAAAAAATAGGTTACAGAGGCAAGTTTTATACATCATTTCAGTCTAATCTGACCACACTACAAAACATTGTTGACGTAAACTGCTGATGCAAAAGCCTTGAAATGGTGCTTTTAACTTTAGCTTATCTTACAGTAGAGCGGTTTTCAGGCAGGATAAGACTGAAACAGAAACAGAATATTGTCTATTACCAATGCCTTAAAAGTAAAACTATGTAATCAATCATCTCATGGAAAGGAGATCAAAAAATCAAGTCCACCACAAGGCAATGTCAATAAGAATTCCTGAGTATGTGCTGATTCATGAAATACTTCTTAATATCTGAAACTTCTGTTGAATTTATATAATACTGTTTTGATCCACACCGATATTAAAATCTTGATTTTATTATGCAGCATGTTTGTTTTGATATATAATTTGGCTTAAGATATCTATGGGAGATATGATTGTAAGTGGAGCCATAATTATTGTATCTGCCACCTGGTTTACTTGTGTTGATATGGGTAACTTATTTCACAGATCCATAGAACACAGTGGTATCATAACATGCTTCTCTCTCTGACCTGCTTCAGTATTTACACAAATACGCTGTCATCTCTTTCCCCATAAAGAAACAAACCAGAATAGTCTTAAAGCAATCCCATTCTAATAACAGTACCCATTTTTTGTGTTTTTCAGCCTAGGAGCTTATGTACATCCCTGCCTACACTATTTCCCTGGAGAATGATATTTTAGGGTGATAACTGGCATGATGGAGAGCTATGGAGAGTAATAGGAGATTAATTATGGGAATTCAGCATGGCTGGTTTAGCGTGTGCTGCAGCATCTGTTGCTGCAGAGAGCTAATCTGGATAAATGTGGATTTGAAGGAAGGGTGCGCTTGCAGGTGTCAGTTCACCTTTTCATGACTTGTCGAAAATCTTTAAAGGAGTGCTGCTGCCACACCCAAAAATCTGGCCTGAGAGGTGATTTTAAGAACTCTTGTTGCTGGTTAGTGTTAGCACTAACTTCAGCATAAGACAAAAGTTCACTGGAAAAAAAGGAATATTTCAATTTGATGTCATAATTATGAGATGTATAATTCATAGATAAATGAGTCATTACTGTTGATCCAATGTTGAAATTATAACCAATAGTTTGGCACCTCATTTTGCTTGTGTACACATTGACATTAGTGTAAGTTACGCTTTGATGCTGCAGAAGGAAAAGCAGAAAAACGTCCAGTGCCACTAATCAAATTTGTCTTTTGAAAATGCATTATACTAGTTGTCTATTTAACCATGACGAATTAGACAGTTGTCAAACGCGGTCTTACAGTCACTGTATTTCACGAAATAAAAGGACCCATATTACAGAAAACTGAATTTCCCAGTCCAGGTAGGTACGCTTAAGCTATGAAGCCTACATTTTTTGAATTTGCTGTCTTTGTAGTCTTTTATCATCAACCCATTTATATATGGTAGGTCAATCTACTGAGACAACTGCTTCTTAGCACCAACTATCCATACTCAATTTAAAAGTTTGAATGTTTCAGCTCAGATTGCTTCTTTAATAGTCAAAGCAACCAGCATTGTGGATGATCCCACACACCCATCCCACACGCTCTTCTCCCTCCTGCTGTCCGGAAAAAGGTTCCGTAGCATACCAGGTTGGGAAACAGTTTCTTCCCCTGGCCAACAGACTCTTGAACCGTAAATGACTCTTCAATAACCTGCTCCCTTTTGTAACCTTCCTGCTTATGCACTGGTCACCAGTTATGCAAATAGTCCCTTTGCTGCTATTACTATTATTATGACATTTTTGCACCGCACACCTTTTTCCGCAAGAATGTAACAATGCTGCTCACTAATTACTATACTGCTGCTCTGTTCATGCTCTGTTAAACAATACTGCTGCTCTGTCTATACTCTGTTTAACAATATTATTATATGCATGATTATCTGTTCCACACATATTCATGATCACACTCCCTGTCTCTGTCGGATGAATGTCCTGTCTGTTGTCCTGTCTGTTGTTGCTCTCTGTAACCTGTCTGTACTGTTAGTCTTGTCTGCACTTGTCCTGTCTTGTATTTTCACGTCATGTTGGATGTCATCTTATGTTTAGCACCATGGTGCTGGATGAACGTCATTTCATTTTACTATGCACTGTGTATATGGTTGAAATGACAATAAAAAACCTACAGTCTTAAAGTCACAGTAATAAAGATAAACCAACTGAAAGAAATACAGAGAGGTAAACTGGTTATTTTAAGGTGAATTACATTAAACATATATATTAATAGCGCTGTGCATAAATATTAATCACCCCTTGTTATTTATACTTTGCTGAGATATTACCTTGTTGGTGCAAAAATAGTAATTTATGTTTGTGAGATATTACCTTTAGTATACTTAAAAGTAAATAAAATAAAAAAATGGGAATCAATGTTTTACTGCCATATGCTGCAAAGTGCCTAAAGATACAAGGAACCTAGATAAAGAGGTTTCAGCTACTCTGCTTTCATTAGGGATGCCATTAAAGGCTGGGGTGACTGTACCCGCAGCAGCCAGCAGAGGCCAACACAATCCCCTCCAAGCAGGAGGGGGAGGTGCAGAGCCACAGCTGACAACAATCAGCAATCAGCAGCAGCACTATATAGCCACAGCTCGAAGCAATGCTGGCTGCTGAATCTTTGTGTGGCATACATGAGGTGACAGCTGGTAATTTTGGTATATTGGTTATACTGGGAGGAAGTGCCTGATGTCTTATTCCAGGTTTGTATTTACGATATATAAAACATGTACAACAGAAAAACTAAACATTTCACTTTCCTTTCTTGGGCTTAGCTTTTTGAGCTAATCCCCTGACTCTCCTTATTCCCATTTTGTGCTTTTGTTTTGTTGAGGAAGTCTTTTAGTTTTGCTCAGGTTAAGAGCTGGCCAGTTGCTCCTCCTGGAATTTTGAGTTCTGGTATAAGTCTTTCACAGCATTGCACTCACCATTCCTGAGTTCATCAATCCTGTATTCACTGCAGCACTGGGGTCCAGATTTCAATCTATATGTGCTTTGACGGCATTCACCGCTGTCCCTGTTACAGCTTTCAGCATCATCTGTAAACTGCTCACTGACTTGATCATCTGTAATCATTTGCAGCTTTTTCTTCACCACTTCATGCCTTAAGTTGTTTGAATGATTCATACATAGGTCACTGTGTGGCTTAACAAACAAAAAATGATCCTCTGAAACCGGGCAGGTATAGCAACTGGACTGAAAATGAGAGCCAATAGCTTTGAGAACTATTGCTCAAAAATACATGGGGGAAAAAAAATGATAGTCAGGTGCACTGGAAGCAAACTATGAGGGGTGGCTCAACATTTTTGCACAGTACTCTTTATGCGCCTGGTCATGCATTGAGTTTTACAAACATTTGTGAAAGAAAATTATTTGGTTCTTTTGTACTGAAAGTGGTATTATTGTAGTAAGTGGTATTTTTATCTTCAG
Organism: Hepsetus odoe; assembly: GCA_017165825.1. Classification (NCBI taxonomy): domain Eukaryota; kingdom Metazoa; phylum Chordata; class Actinopteri; order Characiformes; family Hepsetidae; genus Hepsetus; species Hepsetus odoe. Next base: position 15,582,250 of record CM029388.1, on the reverse strand, counting down.
TGCAAAAAAAAAAAAAAACAAATTTACTGGCCTTGGCATTCCCTACTTTTGGTGTTTAATACAGACACAAGAAAATTTGATTTATAAGCATCTTTTTGTTAGTGATTTTGGTAATGCATTTATGATAGCCATGCAATTTAGCAGCTGTATTTTCATATTCAAAGCTTATAAATGCTTGTAACAGGAATTCACTTTTTTTTTTTTTTTTTTTTTTTTTTTTTTTTTTTTTTTCCCCCATCCTGTTTTAGGTGTAGTTGACAAGGGCAGCGAAATAAAAAATGATTGTCCAAGTGTGCTTTAAATGCACAAATCAACACCTTGAACTATACGAACTAAAACTATTTAAACAAGTAATTCTGTGGCTGCTGTAGAGAAGGGCACTTCAATATATGTGAACTATTGCTATTTGTTATTAGCTTATAGTTCTTAAGATCCAAATTGCATCCTCCCTTCGTTGCCATCACTATTATGAGCTGCTTTACTATTTTGACAGTAATGTAAAATGTCTATTAGCTCACGAATATCATGCTGAATCTGAAGATTATCTCCGTGTTCTAAAGTAAAATTATTAAAGCAAGGCAGCAAAGATGTCTTGCTGCTTTTGAGAGATAATTACAGCTAATTCATAAACTCCCAGCCTCTGCCATTCAGCAGACTATCATTCAGTAATAGATACAAATGTCCTCCTCTCTGAACATCATCTTACACAATGATCAAAAGAAAATTAAAATGCATTTCAGCCATAGATAAACTAATGCTCAAACCTTCACAGACACAGAATGGTTTTGAAACATCTTTCAGCAAGCTTCCCTGTCTGGGAGATTTTTGAAGTAAATGACTCCGCAGTCTAGGCATATAAAGGAGCTGCATTTTCTCAAGCTGAAAAACAGCAATGTGAGAGCTAGTCACTTGTGTTTACCCTGAAAATATTTGCCTTTTCCCAAGATCTGATGCCTCAGGGAGAGTGTGCAGACAGCAGAACCTCCTATGGTTCCTCTGATCTTATAGGCTGCTACAGCCTCATTGTTAAACACTGCCTGCACTATCTTGATAAACCTTCTTATCATATAAACGTTGGCGCACATCTGCAGTTTCCTGCCTCTTTCTAATTTGCTACCTCGCTTTGTTCAGTGGCAGCTTTTCATAAGGCATTTTCTCAGTTTGTCACATCTACAGACTGGCTTACCCTCCCCTTCAGCTATGATTTCACCCAATAAACTGCACTTCAATAAGCGATGTGTTACATTACTGTTATACTGACAGCCAATCATTGCTACAGTGTGACATCTGACAACATTCCTTATTATTGAACTGAACTGTCCTCATGGAGGCTATTGAGCTAGATCAGCATTTCCAACCACTGCAGCACAGGGCGAGCAGTGGGATCTATGGGAATGCTCTTAGGAATTTTTGATGATGGAGAGTCACTATTTAATTGCCATTTTTTTTTTTTATAAGCTCGAGCACATTGCATGAACATTGAATGTATTATGTTTAAATGAAACAGTGGTGGTCCCATTCTCCCTTTTCCCAGAGCAGCCTTTCATTAGCTTGTAATCAATTGCTTTCTATGCAGAATTCATAATTGAATGTAATGTAAATTTGAAGCAATTTAAATAATTTCCTTTTATTAGATAATAGTTTCTGTCTGGCACAGTCCATTTTCACAACACTTTTACAAACTCAGCAACAAGTGGGCTATGTAGTGGAACATTGGAAAAATGGCTTAGGCAACTGTTTTATAGTCTCAGAGTCTATTAGGTTTTGTCCTTAAACTACACTAGCAGGAACTTTCTGCTGACTGACATAACAATCAAAAACAGACATGCAAAGAAATGTGTATTGCTCCATTGGCCTCCTTTTTCTTTTCTTTCTGTGAACTGAATTTAGTGCAACAGATTTTTTTTTTTAAACACGTTCCCTTAAATGCTTACTTTAGACATGCTGTGTACAAGATCAAATACGTTGAATTGTGTTGTGTTTCAGATAAAACATAAAAGCCTTTAACATGCATTAGATGTCCTTTTTCATCGTGAATGGCCTGAAATGTTGTTACCTTAGCAATAAATAATGTACGACTAATCCCATAGGCTATGTTTTGAAGTTTATGGTCCCCATTGAAGGCTGTAATGGTCTTGGATCTACACTGTTGATAGACGAGCTTTAGAGACTAAAGCTGTAGAATGCATGACGTGCATGTTTTTACCTCTACATTAACAACTTTTCTAACAGCTATGATCCAGTGGCCTCTGTGCTGCTACACATGAAGTCCTCCACCTCGTCTGGCTGCTTCACCACACCAGGCTGCCTCCTGTGTTCCCATGGCGATGGCGCTTGGCACTGTTGGGGGGGGGGGAGCGGCGAGGTATTAGATGAGCATAGTCTTAGCCTAGGAGCCCCTCCTGGGTCTAGCGATGAGCTAAATTATTTTTAATGGATCTTCATAAAACCATCTGTAACAGCCCACCTGCACACTGGAGGGGCTATCGACAGAATGATTAGGGCTGCAGGACCTGCAGATTGCTCCAAAATGTGTAATCATTTTGTTTTCACATTTACCACATGCTTTTCCTTAGCCTCCATGCGTCTTTCTGTCTTTAAAAAAAGGCATCTGAGAAAATTCCAGACTAATACAAGGTGCCACATCTTTACTTCTTCCCTTGATTATTGCTGCAGAGTTCATTTATTCTCATCATGCTAACATATCATGCCTCTCTCTCATGTCTGCTCAAATGTGCTTTGAGGTAATGATCTTAAATGGGCCGTTTGACCTGGCTGGAGGTGCCATGTCTATGATAAATAAAGGTTAATTGTATAAGTTAATCTCTTCAGCTTTCCAAAGTAATGAAGCCCACAAGCCATCCGGGCTCTATTACAACATGCGCTCTTCCTCTACATACATAGCCTGCAGTCGGCACTCAGTACTGTTAATCTCCGTTTAGCATTCTGCACACATAGCTCATGTTATTAGCATAAGGTGGATTACCACAATGGAGAACAGTGTCTAGGGCAAGAGGCGAATACTGAGTAACAGACGTCTTGATTTTTACCATTCAGCACAAAACACCACTCTCACTCTGGACTATGTGTCTACATTCACTGCATAACATTACACATTGTTACAATTAGAAGTGTGGAAGACTCACTAATTAAGACATTATCAAGTCATGTATCATTCCGAGTGAATTCCTTCAAAGAACTCACTGAATATTCCCATGTGTTGGGTGTTTTCTTTCACTCCTTCTTTTTTATTTATCCAGACTTATTTATTTATTTCCCCCCAGGAACAACCCCCAGGTGCCCTTTAAGACCGTGATTTATATAAGACAGCCATTGTCCTTGCATGCTTGGCAGATAGTTTAACAAAATTGAATGAGATCAAATTTAGTGCAACCTCCGTTGGGGCTGGCCACATTATTTTGAAGTGCTTCATTACAATGGCAGTGGAGGCTGGATATCTTCATTTGGGATGCTGCAGGCCTCATTCATCACACTAGATAAAGAACTGGAGAAGCACCACAACAACATGGAACCACAGTGGCAAGCATGAATGCAACATCTTACGTGCTTTGTGATTACACTAACACAACTAACCACAAGGCTGACTCGGGTGACATGTTCCACACACACGGGGCTATTTATGAAAGTGGCTCTAGACAGGTGTCTTAAATAAACAATGCTAATAAAGTCTCCCTCACTTTTGTAACTATGTATCACACATACAGTTGAGGGGAATGTTTGGGAACCCAAGTTTACTTTACAGATAAAGCGGGGCAGTGGTGGCCTAGTGGTCAGGGAGTTAGCCACAGGATTTGAGGATTGTAGGTAGGTTGCCCTGGGGTACCCTTGAGCAAGGTATCGTCCCCGTCACTGCTCCCTGGGCACTTTCATAGCTGCCCCCTGCTGCATGGTGTTTGCATGGGTTAAATGCAGAGGTCCAATTTGTGGTTCACTTGCAATGATGAATAGTCACTTTCTTTCATTAGTTAAATAAAACGAATATATCAGATCTGCATGGAATTAACTTAATTATGAAGTGAAAGTGAAGTACTGTCATTGTGAAAGTCAACCACAACAAAATAGAGCCTCTGCATTTATTCCATACACACACGTGCAGCAGTGGGCAGCTATATAAAGTGCCGGGTAGTAGTGATGGGTACAGTATCTTGCTCAAGGGTACCTCTGGGATTCAAACCCATGGCCTTTTGATCCTGGGGCAGGCCACTGCTGCCCCAATTATGACCGTGTTTCCAAAATGAATGCACAAGTATTCTTTATCTGCTGAATTTAATGCGCTGCAAGAAATGCAAAGTATTTGTTACTTTAGTTATTTAGTAACTCCTTTGAACTGAAACCACAGCCATCAAATGCTGTTACAGTCTTCCTGATGTTTCCTCCCTTTTCCAACAACTCGCAGGTTATCTTTCATGCACATGTAAGATCTGAAAACAGATTTTCATAAATAATATCAGTGGCTGGGGTGAAGGCCATTTAAAAACGAATCTTTTATTTTTTAAATCAGTTAAAGACCTATTTTATTGTATTTTCTTGTAATATTCATTCTTATTTTGATTTGTTTTAACAAAATCTGTCATGCCTTATGATGTGTGGAAATGTTTGTATCAGTGTATCGTTGTTTTATCTCCTGCGTCAGTAGCATAAACTGACTGCCTCCAACCAATTCTGACACATTTCATGAAGGGATGTTTTTGGATTTTCCTGTAAAAACCACGATTTTAAAGATACTTACTTATTTTGGATAGCAGTTCAGAAGGTATTTCCTGAATGTGACATGTTCATAACTTTACCTCCATATTGCATTTCAACCTGATGTCAGCTGGACTACAAAGTAGCATTTTTCTGGTGACATGCTTTTAAATTAAAGATAATCTAATACGATACAGTCTCCAAAAGCTGCCCAGCTTTTCCTCATACCAATAACAATAAGGTGCTTTAAACTTTAAAATGTACCAAACCCGTCCTTAAGCTGATAATAGGCGTTCTCACTGATTAGCATGCAGTTGTTGTCTCTTTACTGAATGTTAGTGCGTGAAATGTGAAGAGCAACATTTCACAGATTTGTTTAATTTGCACAGTGCTTCAATTAAACTAAGCTCAGTTGAGCTCTGTTGCATTGAGACCAAAAACTCAGAAGAGGTGGATGAAGCATTTGGTCTGACCACATGTGTCCCTCAAACAGGCGCCATTTTGTTCCAGAGCCAGATGTGTCTATGATGTCAGCTCAGGGACTCATACTCCATCTTTCAACTACCTCTTTATCCACAGCCTTCAGGAGATTTGCTCACACTCTCTATCTTTCTCTGCAATCACATTTCCTTTGGTCTTTGTTCTCCTTTTTTTCCCATTACTTTTTCAAAGACGTTATTCAGGTCTGTATTAGTTTTTTGACCTGCATATAAAGCATCTTTATATTCTGAAAATAAAAATGAAAAAAAATGCTGTATAATTGGGTTTATTAGTATTGTTATTATTGTTGTTGTTGTTATTGTAGGGAGGCTATTTATTGAAAAATAAACACTGTATAATTGAACAGTATTTTACTATTATTATTATTAGTGGTAGTAGTAGTATTGTATATCGTTATTATTAATAGCAGTAGAAGCAGTAGAAGTTGATTCTCTCTGTTACTTTTTTGTTCCTTCGTCTTCCCTGTTGGTCATTTATAGATGTCAACTTACTTCAGTATAGTAAGGCTATTTGCTGAAAAGGAGAAGTGCTACATAATATATAATATATATAATTATTTTCTCCCTATAGCGCACTTCCATTTATTTGGTTTGTCTCTTTCATCCTCTCCTATTAGGCATCTCTATTTCGCTCTCATCCTCTCTATCTGATATTGCAGGCAGATGCTTGGGGACCCCAGAGAGATAGAGTGTCTGTAAAATAAAAGCCTTAATGAATCACCCCAACTGTTTAGGCGCTCAGCGCCAACCGCCACATCTGTATGCCTCTCAGTGGCCCAAACCCAGCCTTCATCCCAAAGAGAATAACTCAGCACTCACCTATCTCAAAGTCTTTAGAGACAAAGAGTGAAAACTTTTTAGAGCTCATCACTTCTAACCCTGCTTTAAAAAGAATGCAAATTATCCCCTCTAAAACATAGTTAAGTTCAGTCTGCAGCTAAATTTAATGTATCGTACCGGATGTTGATCTACGAGGCATCATTCCTCACATGTCAAAAGCTTTTCAATTATTTTCACTATTTTATATAATTTCAAATCTGCTTCCCTTTTAGAATGTGTTCAATGATGTTCAGATCATAAAAGAACCAATAGAAATGGTCTAGAATTAAATCTCATTTCATACTCTGAAATGAAATGCCAAGAATGTCTTCCTAACTGCTGTAAATATGCCATCTGAGAGATGCAAGGTTTAGTTTCAACAGTAATAATATGTGTATATATATATAATGTTTAAATCTCAGTAACGTGTTTGCTGTTTTCATGTTAATTATTCTAGCATTAAATAAGAGTGTGAGGGTGAAGACAGCAAGTTGAGCTTCTGCTCTTTGCCCTCCATGGTGAAGTAATCACACACTAGCAATTAATATGTGGATCCTTCTTGTCCTCCAGCCCAATGAAGGTTAGGTTTTTGGGAAGAAGCATCACACCCCAATTACATATTAGTGACTCGTTGATTGATATCTTCACCAAAGTTTAGGTGGCACTGTGTTTTGCTGTGTATTTCATTACGTTAAGCACAGTTATGGATGTTATGGAAGTTTAGGGGAACAGGTGATGGGGCTAATTAGTCATTAGTGAGGACTCTCAGGTCCCAAATGACAAGTGCATGCTTTACAAGGTCATAATTTGATTAAAGTGCCCGCCAGTGATGGGAAAGACTACTCAGACATGATTAACTTGTCTCTCTGCTTGGCAGGGGGGTTGCAGGCTAATAGCATCATGCGTGTAGGATCCACATGTGTTTGTCAACATGCATCATTTTAAAGGTGACCAAGCCACATGCCAACATATCTCATGCACAGATTGTTACACCGTATGTCACACAAATACTCTATAGTTTTGAGGTTCTGTATGTGATATGTGTTTGTTTTGTAATTTGAATGGTCTAACTCCTTCACAAAGGCAACCCCACCGGTGGTGGCTCATGAAAGCTTCACCAGCAAATCAGTCAGGTACCTATCTGAGGTACATTTTAACCAAAAATCTTTAGTATAAATAAGACAAAAACCTTGTTAATTTGCTCTTTAGTCAGAGCTTGCACTTCGCAGGATTAATTTGTTTGGCTAGATCACATTATACGTCCATCCATCCTTCATCTCAGCCCCTTGTCCTTAACCAGGGTCATGGAGGATGCTGAAGCATCTAAAACGGTGCAGAAACAGGGGCAGTTCTCCAGTTCATCACAAGGCAAACACACCCTTAGAAAGGAGTCACACCTAGTAGGAAACTTAGCAATTTCTTATTCTTTTAACATTCCTGTCATGAGACCGTGGAGGAAACCCACACAGACATGAAGTGTGAACTTCACGCAGAAAAGAACTCCACTTGAATCAGACCAGAACCTTCTTGCTGTGAGGTAGATAGCGCTATTGGTCATAATATGTACATAATAAAACTAAAATTGAATTGAGAATCTAAAATGAATCTGTTTTTCACAGTTAAACATGATATTCTGAATGTATTATTTATACATCTTTATAATTATATCTTTTGGGTTCTAAGGGCTATGGACAGTGTTGGAGAGGAATCATTTTTCCTCTCTTAAGAGCCATGTTTGATAAAGAGATATGTGAGTGTGGATGGTTGGAATTATATTTATATATTATAAATATTATATTATCTAAATGTTCTTTATCAATATGCAAGTGCTTACTAGAACCTTCACTACAGTATTGGAATACTTTTTAACTCCAAAATCCATACAATGAAAAACACAACTGCCCTTGATTTCTTCTAAGTAAGAGTGTATGTAAGAGTTCATTCAACAGTGCTAGGAGAAAAGAAGTGGAACCTTTGTGAGAAACTGCATTTAAAATTTCTTTACTTAAAATAAACTTTAAATAGGGTCTGGTCCTCATTTTAGTCACAATAATGAACAAACATAACCTGGTTTAACTAACAACATGTAAATGATTGCATTGTTCCAGATTTAAAATTTAAACTTTCACTATGGCCGTTAGAGGAATTATGTGAACCATAGGCTATGCCAATGACTTCAAGAAAAGCTAACTGTCAAATCAGTAAAACAAGTTTAGTGATATGCTTTACAGCTACTTATAATAATAATATAATATTCTGATAATAATATTGTCTTATAATAAGCATTCAGATGTTTGCAGTTAGATATTCACACAAAGCATCTCCTGGTGTAAACCAAAACTCGCAAAAAAAGATCTCAGAAGACGTAAGATCAAGAATTGCTTCTTTTGTATTCAGTTGGAGCAAGTTACAAAGTAATCTCAAAGTAAAAGGGCTTTGGCTATTCATTAATACACCGGTAGATAAACTGTCTTTAAATGCATCTTGCAGCTCCACAATACTTCATGAAATATTGAAGGCAGAAGAGGGTTGTACTGTAGTGTGAGGTAGGTTGCGATTACCCAAGCCTAATGCACAAACCCGCCAGAGGCATCATCAGTTATTCTTCGGCATCATTTGGAGTAGCCTTCAGGCCCCGGCACTAATCACTGTCATAGGCTGCCTTTCATCAGCTGGAGTTCCTTTATAGGTGGCCTGCCAACACGCTGAACAGGATTTTTGACACAGAGGAGCCTAGAGTGAATGGTAGCAGAGCAGTGAGAGTGTTTCTCTAAGAGAGAGAGTTGCCTGATGTATGACTCAAGCCCAATCAATAAACAGCTAAAGCCAACTCGCTCTGTCCCCATGGTTCTCTCCTGTCATCATCATTACAATGCAAAAACTCTGGGATTTAAACTGTGACAGTTATTCTATAAGATTTATGTTTTCAGATAGAGGAAAACTCTTTTAAATGACTGTGTGGTCTAGCAAACACTGCTGTTTTTCTCAGTCTGATTTTGGTACTTTTATATTTTCTTTAATATGAAGTATTATGATCAGATTGGGGGGGCAGCGGTGGCCTAGTGGTTAGGGCATTGGCCACATGATCGGAGGATCGGGGGTTCAAACCCCTTCCCTATGGTTTGCCCTGAGGTACCCTTGAGTAAGGTGCCATCCCCATCCCGCTCCTCCCTGCGATGGGCTGGCGACCTGTCCAGGGTGTGTCCCCCATCCTTGCCCTGTGTGTGCTGGGTTGGACACCAGCACTCCCCCGTGACCCCGCTTGGGACAAGTGGCAGAAAATGGATGGATGGATGATCAGATTGAATTTGTAAAAGGAACTGGAATGCTAAGAAAGATGTTACTAAATGGAGAGCTCGCAGGCCATAGATCCACATTTAGTATTCAGGCAAAGGCAATGGTTATGGTTTTGAAAAGAAAAAAAAAAAAAAAAAAATATATATATATATATATATATATATATATATATATATATATATATATATATATATATATATATATATATATATATATAACCCTTGAAATACCCTTGGGGACAGTAAATTACTATTAGCTGGATAGATATGGTCTATATGGAGACTATACACTGAACACACTTCATGTTCAGAGAGTGATGATGCTATTGAGGGCTTTTCCATTCATCTTTAATCATTTCCAGAGTAGTCACAGTCAAGATAATAGTCAGACAGGTCACTGAGCTCTCTCTCTCTCTCTCTCTCTCTCTCTCTCTCTCTCTCTCTCTCTCTCTCTCTCTCTCTCTTCACATGCACAATAGTTGTGTTCTGCTCTTACTGTTCTCTTACTATGCTCTCATGCACAGTTACTCTTCCAGCCCCTGGATCAGCCCTCTCTGTTTTTCACTATTTCTTTCTTGTCTCATTCACTTACCACTCTCTCTGGGGCTCTTTTCTTTTATCTTGCTTGTTTCCTCTTCATTTTATCACTCTCTCAGTTCCTCTTTAATTCTCCATCTCGCCCTCCCTCCTCTGTCTTTCTCTGTCTCTGAGGAGGCACATCCGTATTTCTGTACTCCTCTCCAGAAACTGTGGATCAAAGAAAAAGAAGAGAGAAGTCTAATTTTCCCCAGCGTACATGTAATGAGGCCTCAAATTTGCAAATTGCCCCTCTCTTGTGATTATGGGTAATTTAAGGAAATGTGCCAATCGATCTAAGAGGAGATATTTTTAGGAAGCTGGAGTCCCACTGAAGAGCAGGGTCTCTGTCTCTCTCTCGCTCTCTCTCTGCTCTTTTCTCTGTCTCGCCTCTCTCTTCTCGCTCTCTCTTTGTCTCTCTCTCGCTCTCTCTTTCTCTCTCTCTCTCTTTTGCGCTCTTCCCCTTCCTCGGGCAGCTCTCGTTTATATTTCATAAGCCCACGGGATGCAATGGCTCCTTTGAGGATGTCACCCATGCCACTTTAACAGATGAACATATCTAGAATGAGCTATGGTGCTGAAGCACTCAAACAGATGTGGAGCTGGCATTTTAATTTCAGATGCGCGCGCACACACACACACACACACACACCGACACACACACACACACACACACACTCTTCACATACATCACATGAGAACATACTGTGGCACACACACATGCACTCTGCAGACACCTTACTTTTGTTAACTCCAGAGCTTATGTCATAGGAGGGCAGGTCTGTTTGCTTATTGTCTTTTAAGTATAAATTGTTATGGTCCAGCTTTTCCATGTGTTAAAAACCTGTTGTTCCTGGTGGTAAGGGCAATACTTACTAGATAGAGAGTATATAATGCAATTCCAGATAAGCACCTAATGGAACTATTAAAGACTGGCCTTGTTCATTTTTTTCATTATTTTAATCTGATGGATCATTGATCATGATAGATTTATCAGAATCCACAGAAACACAAATCAAAGAATGTCTATGATTGGTCAGGATGCTCAGAGCAATTTCCTTATTCAAACTCCACCTACAAATCCGTTCTTCACAGCATCAACCACAGAATCATGTTAATTCAGCCTGAGGAGAGGTTTTTGTTTGAATGTATATATTATTATTTCTTTCTTTGTATTTTGTATACAAATTTTGCAAACTCTTTACAAATAAGAGATTGAGATGGCTGACTAGAACCTTCCAATAGATTTTTTTAAATTTGCTTATATAAAAATTATTTTGAAAAATATAGACTTTTTAATATATGAAGTCTAGTTTTATACTTGAAGATGTTTAAAAGATTAAATTAAAGAAATGGAATAAATGTTTTACTGCAACAGGCTGCAAAGTGTTTAAAGATACAAAGAGAACGAAGGGTTTCAACCAATCAGCATTCAGCATCACCGGTAAACTAATCATCAGTCTGATCATCTGGAATCATCAGCACCTGTCTCTTCACAGCTTCATCCTTAAGCTAGACACTTTCTTCTGCTTGAATGATTCATTCATAAGTCACCGGGTCACTTAATAAACAAAAAACAATCCTCTGAATCTGGTCAAATACAGGGACTGGACTGAAATAGGAAAAAAAACTTTATTCTTCAGAAAGCCTTGAGAAGTGTTCTCAACAATATACGTACATACAGATGTTTGATTCTCGAAGCATAAAAGAAGAATGAAGAATGGGGTTGCTCAAGACTTTGCATTAGCACTGTATTTGTACAAAATGACATTTTTGACAATGAGGGCATATTTGCTGTACACAGAAATAAGATGCTTTTCAAGATTTTTATTTGAAAACAGTACAGTTTCAAGCAATTATTAATGAAACAGACAATAAGCTGTGTCCAGCTGGGTAATATCATGTTTGTTTAGTTTGTTTTGTTGTTTGTTTAGTTTGTTGTTTTTAGTTTAGTTTTGAGTTACTTTCAGCTTCACAGATTTTTTTGCAGCATAGCTTCTAAATAGAAACGTGGCACAATCCCTTTTGAGGATGAGTTGAATTTTGCTCAGTTTTCTAGAAATAGTGTCAGATCTATTGAATGAGTTGGGGCACAGCATAAACAGGACACTCTATGATTCACTTTAGCCTCGGTGAAATCAGCAAAGCTGCTCATTATTGCAATAATATTTAACAGATACACGGTTCAGCTCTAACAAGGTTAAAGGAGTTCATTTTCATGAAGTAATAATTCTTTACTTCTTGAAAAAAAAGAAATTGTATAAATATGTTCTGAGCCTAGATTGAAGTGTTGACTGCTGAAGTGAAATATCTCTCTCTCTCTCTCTCTCTCTCTCTCTCTCTCTCTCTCTCTCTCTCTCTCTCTCTCAACTACTTTCACCTCTTCTCTCTCTCTCTCACACACACTCTCTTTCACCTCTCTTCTCTCACACACTCTCTTCACTCTCTTTTCACCTCTCTCTCTCTCTCTCTCTCTCTCTCTCTCTCTCTCTCTCTCTCTCTCACACTCTCTCTCTTGCGCTCTCTCTCTCTCTTCTTCAGCAGAACATATTACAGAACATTGGAATATGGTACATTGATTATTGGCTGGTGCCACTCACAAGAAATGACTACAGAGCTTATCTTAATCCTGGCCACAATTAATATCCCACCAGCCAGCATCATCCTCATTCCCTTCTGAATGCAAATAATGAAGTGGCAAACTGCACACCTCTAACATAATCCACTTTACTGGGAAGCAACTAATAAGGATCACTGGGAAAAAAAGACCACAGACACCTGTGATAAACGGTCCCAACTGGAAAAAAGAGAAAAGCGAGAGAAATGCACATAAACTCTCCTTATTCTCTGAGGTCACACTCTTGGAAAAATGAAATGGGGGGGCAAGGAAAAAGAAAAAGAAAAACAAGTTCTCTTTCTTTCCATTTGACCAGCCAAAGACGCCTCAACAATTTTTTCCCTCTCTCCTGAATGCAATCATTTTGGAATTGATTTTCATGGCTGAAAGAGAAATAATGGGAACTCTTCTAATGTTGAAAATGTATGTGTTCCTTTTGGTTAACCAGTACAGACCATCTTTCAGGCTTGTCACAGAGGCTAGTGGAGAAATCTCTCATCTTTGCCTGAGCTTCATCCTCATGGGTGTGAGGCAACTCATCACCTCCTCAAATCAATCACATAAATTCAGCTGTTTTACCAGCTCACAGACAACTCATAGTTTGAGCACAGTACTAGGCAGAGCTTTGCTAAGCGGTTTAGAACATATAACATGGAATTCAAATACATGTTTAACATTTTGGTGGTCTTGAGGTGAGTTAGATTGAGTACAACCTCCCTACCAAAAAGCATACCAATGCAACACAAGTATCTTCTGTTGCTCCAGTTCTCATGGCTTCATCACAGCGTTGTATGAAGCTCTTCTAACAATGAGCTGATTGCTGTGTGGTGCTAATACCTAGTTTTTTCTTATAGTTTTTTTTTTTTGTTTGTTTTTTGTTTTTTTCACACTGATGAAAGAAGGACTAACATCAGGGCAGGGTGCGGTGAAAGTCTGAGTCTATTTAGTTCATCTTATTGATCAAGAGGTGCCTCTGTAACATGGCCTGAGTGTCATTACTGCACTATAAGAGCCAAGGTTTCATCGCCTTATTATCAGCACAGACATGTCAGAGGTTATTAATGATATCAACCCTTGGGGTGAATGAAATTATTGATTGACACTGGAGGCTATAGGATTGGGGTGAGTCTTGCCTGGTCTCCAATCACATGTGTAGCCAAAAGTAAGGGAGGCTGGTGATGCTCACTTTTATATTGTTATCCCATGGTCAAGGTTTCTACACTTTTAGGAAAAGGTACTATACAGGGACTTTACACAGGTAACCTTAAAAGCACAACATTGTCCTTTAGGGCCAATTTCATAATTCATAACCCAGTGTTTTAAAAAAACTGAAATAGAAAGCCTGGACAGTTTAAATACGAGTATGCACAATCCTCTCACTTAAGGTACTGAAGGTGTACGCTTGATGGAACCACCCAAGTGATCTGAGAGGTGCGACAAAGGTGTCTGCTTAGTAACTGTTTTCTGAGCATGAGTGAGGTCTGCATGATATAAAGCTTCTTGTAATGAAAATTCAAGTGTGAACTCACATGAATTTGCTTTGTCAAAGCCCTTTAAGAAAACAGGGGAAGTCTGTGATGGTGATGTGTTCGCCACGCAAAAATTTTGGAACTGTTAAAATTTATTAGAGTGTCCATTTGGTTAAAATTAATGCATTTATTTAGATGGTTTAGATAGAAGTTAGAAGAAGCCATGGCTCTCAAAGTGGGGTCCATGATGTACAACCTTCGTATCCCTGATTTATTCATGTTTTCTTAGTGATTATTAAAGTGAGCGAGCAAAAGAAAAATCTAAATCAAATCAATATTTGGTGTAACTACCTTTTGCCTTCAAACCAGCATCAGTTCTTCTGGCCCCCACAAAGCCCTGATCTCAGCATCATCGAGTGTGTCTGGATTACATGAAGAGACAGAAGGATGTGAGGAAGCCTACATCCACAGAAGATCTGTGGTTAGTTCTCCAAGATGTTTGGAACAACCTACCAGCTGTGTTCCTTCAAAAACCGTGTGCAAGTGTACCTAGAAGAACTGATGCTGTTTTGAAGGCAAAGGGTGGTCACGGGTGGCGGTGGTCAGGTGGTAGGGTACTTGCCTACGGACCTCTGGATCAAGAGGTCCCCGGTTCAAATCCCACCTCTGGCACTTAACCCTGAGTTGCTCCAGGGGGACTGTCCCTGTAATTAGGACATGTAAGTCACTCTGGATAAGCGCGTCTGCTAAATGCTGTAAATGTAAATACTGATTTGATTTAGATTTCTCTTTTGTTTATTCACTGCATTTTGTTGATTGATGAAAATAAATGATTAACACTTCCATTTTTGAAAGCATTCTTCGTTTACAGCATTTTTTCCACACCTGCCTAAAACTTTTGCACAGTACTGTATATAACAATATTTCATTTTCTGAAATTTGATATTACTACAAACAAAAAAAGTTATTAGGCCGAATATTTAGATTTTTTTATTTGATTTTGTTACAATTTAGCTTCACATTTACCTTTTGAAGAGTTGGTGTTTTGGGGTACATGGGACTTTTATTCAACTGAATGAAGTTCCAGACTAACAAAGAAGCCTTATATTAAAGCAATATAAAAATAAAAAGCCTTGTATTTTAGAGGTGTTTCCTTCTAGAAGAATCTATGGCAAGTCCTCTTTCTGTTGGCCTGCACAGTGACATCGGTGACATGATTTGACTTGATGATTTGATGTGACAGCCAAGACATTAAACATAATCTGAAACTATTTAAAGGAAAAAGTAGATCTTGACCAGGCACAGAAGCTATGCTGTTATATAATATTATTCAGCAGCTTGGTCCACTGCATGCATTAGGGCAAGTAGACAACCCTGTGCTTTGTTGTCACTAGAAAAAGGTCATGCGGTACTCAAATTGACCAAAAGGGAATGAGTCAGTGTAAAAGTGCTATGGGTTTATTGGGTTGCTGCTAAGACATGCAGTGTGGAATAGTTGGGAAGAACATATTCTAAGCTGTGTCTGGCAGATTTAGGGAGACAGTGATGAAGTCTAAAAAGGAGGGGGGTAAAGAGAGTTTGTCTGCATTAGGGCAAGAAGCTGGATGACAACTGCGCCCTTTATCTGACAAGTGGTCCCCAAAATTCTTTCTAGATTAAAAATGAAAGCCATTATCAAATTGTGAAAAGTCATAGAGTAGAAATATAGCACACACATGCCCACACACACACACACACACACACACACACACACACACACACACACACACACATATACACATAGCTGCTAAAAGGACACAGATGTTAGGTCTTGTTGGCTTCTTTTCCCCTCCACTTCTTTTTTACTGTTGGAAAAATCAGAACAGTTCAATAGTGCAACCCCAAAAGGTTACTTCCACAGTTATTCTTTCTTAAAGTGTCCTGTCAAAACTTGCTTGAAATGCTTTTGCTCAGTTGCATAGCTCCATAGCAGATTTGACAAGTTGAAGTTGCCATAATTGCTTGGCTTCTCTAAGAATGCTTCTTGAGCCAGTATATTTGAGGAGCAGTCTTATCTTCACTAGGCTGCTTGCATTCTGTTTCTTTAAGAAGAGAACGGAGCTTACAGTGTTAGAGCTGTCAAAGTTGTCCACCCATTCTAGGGCTCAAAAGTGCAATGAGTTATTAAAAAAGTATACAAGATGGTGGTGCCTATTGAAGTTGCTGGCACAAATGGGTTCGGACAGAATGTGAAGCCGAGCAGCTGACGCTACAAATCCATTTCCATGCCCTTTTACTATGGAGACAGTGGACTGTGCTGTTCAGTTGTGCCTAAGCTGTGTACACATACATGTGTTTTAATTTATAGGTGACTGGGAAGCATTAACTAAAGTGTTGTAGTTAGGTTCTAAAAACCTTTTTCCTACGTTTTGCCCTGTTTCTATTCAGTAGATTATGCTCTTCACTGGTTACGGTTAAGCAGGAGTCATAATAGAAGCTAGAAATATGAACCACCTCATGATTTAAGAATGGCTGCAGCAGAAGACTGGCAACAAAGATTGATCATCTGTTTTGGGGCAATTATCATGCTAACTCAGCAAAACTCACCACCCATAAACAAACACAAAAGTACAGCAACATACAATGCCTTGCAAAATTATTCACCCCCTTGAAATTTTTCATGTTTTGTTGCCTCACAACCTGAAATTAAAATAGATTGTTTGCACCATTTAAATTACAGAACATGCCTACAACTTTGAAGATGTATTTTTTTTATTGTTAAGCAATCAACATTCATTCATTTTCTGCCGCTTGTCCCAAGCGGGGTCGCGGGGGAGTGCTGGAGTCCATCCTAGCTCACACAGGGCGAAGGACAGGGGACACACCCTCTAACACTGCTGGAAGGTGAACCTCTGTCTCAAATCATATTCAGAATGTCATAGGTTTTGCTCAAGAGTATCCCTGCATTTAGTACCATCCATCTTTGCCTACAGTTGTTGCAACAGTTAGGGGGATTTGAAAGGACATAAATTCAGAGCCGGGAGTCTGGAACTGAGCTTTATTAACCCTGAACATAAATATGTACTCACACAAACACTCAACGTGGCACATACAGTCACCCAACATGGAATCAAAAATGACAGACGCTCTGCTCTGACTCATTGGGATCTTTATAATGAGGCACCAGCTATGCCCAGTCATGAAAGAGAGCCAGGAGCCAGGGACAAACAGGACTCACCCTCCTTGGTGTGCTCGGGTGCTGAAGACAACCAGAAAGCACCCCCCGGTCGGGTGCAGGAGAAACAGGTACAGCTTCAGCCGAACTTGGGAAAGGACCCTGTGGCCATGCTGGAGAGGGGGCAGGCAGAGTTGAAAGCACCAGCAGCTCTATGTGTTGCGGTTAGCCTGAGGTGTGGGGAACTCGGGGGCTGTTGGAGAACTGTCTGATCGCCCACATGAAGATCATTTCCCACTTGGTAGGGCCACCCTTTATCCTCTAGGATGCTGGAGATAAGCTCGGCCAGTTCGGCCAACCTCCAGTCATTCCATGGGAACATTGGCTCAAGGTGGTAGAGAATTCCCCAGCTCTTCTGCAGGTCCGCACCTCTCCTTAGCCATTCAGACACTGTCCCTTTATGTAAATAATAAACCAGCTCCCGTCTCACTATGTCTGCTTTTAGGTGTTAGGGGGGGACTTGACCAGACATCACCCAAAGTGGAATCTCAAATGGCCGATGCTCTGCTCTGACTCACTGGGATCTTTACACCCTTGAGCCAATGCTGGAAACACTCAGCTTCCACAGAGAAGCCAAAAAGGCTGTATTTTCTCTCAGTTATGTGTTTGTGTTAAAATTCACTAAAGTTGACCTGACTTTCAATGTATTTTATATAGATGAGTGGGATATGTAATCGATTACACCTTTTAGGATTTAGATTTTAATCCTCTGTGCATCTGATTGGGACTATTTCACATAAGGTGATGGTGAGTGTTTAAGTGGAACACTGAATTGTACCAAACCTCAGCAGCCCTAGTATTGAAGGGCTGATAGCTGAAACATGAGCGCAATGAATTGATGAGGCCACACAGAGGTGGAATATTGCTCATCCAGTGGCCTGCTGTTAATACTGAAACATACATTTTCTCCTGACAGGCTTTCTCTTACTATCACACAGAAGAGGCACAATCTGAGAACCTATTGCAGCTTCATCTAAATTTTAAATGGCTACAATTATTCATTTATGACTAATGCTGACATCTATGACTAATAATTGTGTGTTTTATGTTTTGTTTTTTGTTTTTTTATTTATGTATTTATTTTATTTTCTTTTTTGGCAAATGCTAGAGAATGTAAGGAATCATAGCCAGCAACCCTGAAACTGACAGGGGGAAATTGTAACTGTGTTGAAAGGCTCTGTTATTGCTTTTTAATGTTTACAGCTGCAGGGTATTTTTTGGCCTCGGGCCCTTGCATTCAATTAAGATCCAAAGCTGAGCACAAGACCCATATTTGTTTGTATCTGTTGTCTGTCATTTATTCTTTACTGTAAGTGAGTCATTTCGCATATTTATTTTAGAACATTTCTGAAAATATCTGATGATGAATTCACAATCTGGAATTTGTTTGAGGGCCCTGGCAGGAACTGTGGATTAAATTTGTATTGTAAATATGTCAAAACATTATTTGTCTTACAAAGTAGTATTAAGATGCTTTTAGAACATCTCTCTGGCATGGTTTTAATCATTCTCAGCTTAAAACCCTCTGACATGAGCTTTTAAATGTGGCTGTTTTAAAAACATAGTTCATAGCAGGGCAGAGGGACATTTAGGGATGCATCCATTTGAAATCTGATAATCTGTATTTACTTTGTATATATTTGTCAGTGGTGATTAATGTTAATTAAAAAGTAGAAGTTTGAAATCCACCTGGATTTAATTAAGAAAATTTGGAAAAAATATCAATGGAGTACTGCAGGAAAAAACACTAAATAAAACACTACAGATGAGGATATTTTTAAAACACCAGATATCACAGTGATTTCTAAGAAATGTCAAGAGACAAAGGCACTTTTTTTGACATTCTATTCACCTTTACTGGAAACATGACACAACTGTATTGAATGGTGAAGATGGAAACATATTTAACTAACAGCAATTCAGAAACACCAGCCCTAAGTTATACTTAATGAACTTGCAAAAATGATATTTGAAAACACTGATAAATGCAGTTTATTTGACTAGAGCCTTTAGTGAGAGTGTGGAAAATGGGCCACAATATGACTGTATATCAGGGCAAGCAGATGGTGCTAGGTGTTGAGAGTGATGTGTTGTCATCAAATGGTCAACCTTTAGCCAAAAAAGAAGAGACACTAAGACAGACCGGGTCCAAGAGGGGTTTGGAAAACGAGGGAAGTCTGGACAATCTGCTCTCCTGCCCCTCCTTTAATTGCACTTCTCTCTCAGTGGACTGAAATTCAT
This sequence comes from Hepsetus odoe, assembly GCA_017165825.1. Classification (NCBI taxonomy): domain Eukaryota; kingdom Metazoa; phylum Chordata; class Actinopteri; order Characiformes; family Hepsetidae; genus Hepsetus; species Hepsetus odoe. The sequence goes on along the minus strand of CM029388.1, from coordinate 15,562,811 downwards.
CCTCCAATCCCTCTGCTTGAGGAAATGTAACAGCCAGCTAGTGCCCGCAGGCTCTGTTCCTGTCCTCTTTACATCTTAACTGTACAAGCAAGTGTGTGTGTGTATGTGTGTATGTGTAAGACAAGCTGTCTTAAGCTGTGCTTGCTTCTCTGAATCCTAACTAGTACAGCATGTGTATAGTGTTAAAGCATGTAGCCTATGGCTAGGCCAACCTGGCAGTGACATCACATGGTCTCCTCATACTAATTTGATCTTTCAAGTTTAAGCAGCCCTTAATTTTGTGTAAACATTTCAAGTAATAGGAACGCTCCCAACTGACTCTGAATAAAATATTTTTTGGAAGCCATGGCTCAATCTATCAGAACTGTTTTGACAGGTGGTGATGGCTGAGCGGCATACAAACTGTAATGCTTGAAGGCTATGCATAAATATAACCAGGATCAGAAGGTCATGGATTTGAATCCCAGACCAGTAGGTTGCCCTGAGGTACCCTTGAGCAAGGTACCGTCCCCATCACTGCTCCCCAGGCACTGAAAAATAGCTGCCCCTTGCAGCACGTGTGTGTATGGGTAAAATGAAGAGGCTGAATTTCGTTGTGTCTCTCTGTGTGCTGTGCTAATGAATAATCACTTTCACTTGACTTTCACTTCATCAAAGTCTGTCAGATCCTAGCAGATAAAGTGAATACTGTATAAAGAGTGAACATGTATTCCATGAAAATATTATACATAGGTATTCATTTGATGAAAATGATCCAATTTTGCTTTTCTGTGAGAGACAAATATGTATGTGGACTTTTATTTTAAGTATCTGGTGTGACCCCCTTGTGCAGCAGTAACTGCAACAAAACATTTAGCATATATGGTGATAAGCCCTCCACATGGGCAGAGAGAATTTTAGACCCTAACTCTGCAAAGAAAAGCTTCAGCTCTGGGATGTTGATGGGTTTCCTCTCATGAAACTCAGGACTTAAACTTGGGCATTCCAAGTATTAACTTTCCTTCACATGCCTTTGTTGGAATGATCTTCATTGCTCTTGTGGAGAATAACAAAGATTTGAATATCCTCCATTTGTACACAGTCTGTATGGCTGTGGATTGGTCTCACTGACATGCATGTCTTTGGATGGTGAGAGCAACCTGGGGAACCTGGAGGAATTCCATGCAGACATGGGGAGACCTGGACCAGGACCCAGACCGTCCTGCCTGAGAATCGAACCAGGCATCTTATAACTTTTGGAATTTCTTTTTAGTACATATCCTCTACTGAGAATAGATATGTAAATATTCAGTGGAGAATTAATATGTATTTGCTGACTAATATACTGAAAGCACATAAGACATTTTATATTCTTCTGCAATATGATAAATTCAGAAAAATACCTAATCTGTGATGTGCAGGTGAAGTGTACTTACTTTTAATTTTGAAAATGAACAAAACATGTTTAGCTTCTATACTCAGATTCATGCTCATCAGTGTCACTTAGTTGGTTTGAAGTGCAGGTTAAAATATTGCCTTAATAGTTTTGTTCTGCATATTATTGTTAAAAGCACATATTAAACTCCCAATGCTTAAAAAGCTTGTAGGCCAGAGTGCTTGAAATCTGGAGAATAAATGGTGTGCTCTTTGACAATATAGCCCTTTCACAAAAGATGCCAAATGTTTTCTTCTGTGTATCATTGTTTCCCTCCAAATTATCAGAGCATTCTACCTGAGCAAATACTAATTTTTATACTTAAAATACAAAAGCAATAAAAATAGAAAGGAAAGGTCAAGTCTTCTGAAGATGTCAGGTGATAGTGGCTGCTGAAACAGGGTGTAGGTATGTGTTTAACTCTTGCTCCAAACATATACACCCGAAACTTTAGCAGGATCAGAGTCAAAGGTGAAGTAATATCAATGCTGTAAAAATTTCACAGTGTCTTTAGAGCAGGTCAGTCAACCAACTTGTTTTTTATGCCGTTTGCTTTTCAAGACATTAATATTCATGCCAGTCCTGAGCTGAGAGGTGGAGAAACAGTGTCCTCCGGTTGGAAAATCAGAACTGATTGAGTTTAATGTTGCTGCAGCCTCTCCGTAGCCCTCATATTTTCTGTTAATCCCTGCCACATGAATACTAATCGCTCGGTCGCTTTAATGGCCTCCAGAATCACATATTTGATTTCCACTTTTCAAAGTGACCTTTTCCATGCTAATAGCCTCACCTGTGCTATATCACACAGTAACAGGGTTGACCTTAATATGGTAGGATTTGCACAGGATGCCCCCCCCAACATACCCTTCTAAACGTTCACCATTTGCATTTTGACACAGGTTGAATTGAGGGCCATGGAAAATGCCTTTTATCTCACTTAGCAAACAGCCATAATAGCCAATTGTAGGAGTTGCCAAAATGGCACATTCCACCACACGGAAGGCCTGGCACTTTACAGGCATGACTTATCACTCTGACAGTGTTTAACTGATTATTAATGCTAATGAAACTGACCACTCACTCAGTCAAGCTTCCTCTGGGAACTCATGGTGTTCTTCAAATCAAACATATAGTTAGCCTTTATGTGCCATATCAAAATGTCACATCAATATAGACTAGTGTTGCGAAGGCATGAAGAAAAAAAAAACCACCATAGCTTGTATATGCAAGGTGAAGTGACAGGCTAGATCGATTCCCCTGAATCAATATTTATACATGTATTCAAAATCAATCTCATGTATTTACACACTGAAAATGGAGTCAAATGTCTTTTCCGAGCTGAGCTTTCAATATGATTGGCAGATGCTGAGTAGAATGTCTGTTGTCAAAATGTCATCCGTACCCCATTGTCAGAGTTATGACACATGGAGATGAAACCCTATGGTTTGTTGCTAGGCTTGTCTCTCTAGTTTTTTTTTTGTTTGTTTTTTTTTTGAGCGACGCCAATGCGTTCTCATTCCCACATCTTTGTCTTTTCTGTTTGCAGCGTCATGACCTACCAGTGTTCTTTTGCATATTCAAACAGGCCAGTTTATTTATTTGTGCAACATGTAAATAATCATTAAATGTGAGGGAACATGCTGAGCAAACAGGCTGTAAGTATCTCTGCCAGCAATGCTGCCTGTTTCCATGTAGTGTAACTCGGCATTTATCCCAAAACATGTTAACCTAAACTGAGCCTGTACTAGTTACCCAGCACATTGTACAGGGTTTGTGTTGCACACACATTTTCTCTGATTGGGTTTAAGACTAGAGCAGTTTGAAGATAAGATTGATTAGGACCTCATGCCAACGTAGGCAGCCAAAATAGAACCACAGAACCAGATGAAAAATGGGCCATATTTTGGGACAACAAAGTCATGATTCATTTCTACCCACAAGTCTTAGGATATTACACAATGTATGCACTTTTGCTGAATGAGGCACCTTTTTTGTATTGTTTTTAGTGCAGGTGCTTTATTTTGGTGCGCTGGGCACCTTGCTTTTTTTGGATATCGCTACCCAGTTGCAACCATTTGCATCACAGTCACACATTCATACAGTCTTCTATCTTCTAATGCTGCCAGACCTGTACGATGCCTTCATATGACCTAGCATGCAACCAGATTAAACTGGAAAAAAATTCATCAGATCTGGTCTAACATTAGACAGTTATGACCATGCACCTTCCATGCATATGACTACACAGCATTGCTTAATGTACAAACTGATGTGAAAGTAGCGGCCGTTTATCTGTTTATCACATGAGATTATGTCTGCTGGCATTTTTCAATATTATGGTAACATCAAGCAAATAGTGGTCTCATTCTCTTCCCTATCATTTTAGTTTAGCATGAAGCTGATGCTCAAATGGCTGCCCTAAAGCTACAGTGCGCACACACTATATGATTTTTACCCATTTTCCAACAGTTTTCAGAAATTGCTGACAAAAGCCCCAGATCAAAGGCAAATCAACGTTTGCTCAGAGCTTGTAAAACAGCTCTCATTCACTCTGTGAAAACTGTTCAAAGATGCCATCTGAAAGCCTCTCCGACACTCGGCAGAGAAATGTCTGGACCTGTGGGAGTCCAAATCCTGTAATGTAAGAAGCGCTGTGATCTGGCTGTGATGGGCAGTGAGTGCAAGTTTGAGCTACAGCCGCTCATGGGCAGGGGTGGCCTAGTGGCTAGGGAGTGCTTAGTGACTAGGCCCCAGAATCAGAAGATTGTGGGTTCTAATCCCTTTCCAGCAGGATGCCCTGAGGTACCCTTGAGCAAGTTACCATCCCCATCACTGCTCCCCGGGCACTTTCAATAGCTGCCACCTGCTGCACATATGTGTATGCAGAGGCTGCATTTCATTGCATTGTGTTGTGAATCACAATGACAAGTTGTCTCTTCAATTGAGTTTGCAAGATACAGGGTTCGAGGGAACATGCGAAAAGTAGTGGAACAGTAAGTTCATTTGTTTTTGCTTTGCACATTTTGGGGTTGAGAAAAAATAAAGATGACAGGAGATTACCTTATGTTTCTGACAACCCAGCCTTTAGGTATGCAAAAATATTGAAACATGGGAGTCTGACAGGTGTTTGGGATAACGCAAATGTGTCCTGTTAGACTGATTGTTTAAACTATAAATAGCTCTTGATTTAAATGTAAAGTAAAATGTAACCCAATGTTTAAATTCAAAACATCCAATGAACACTTTTTAAAAATTCAAACTACTCTAGACTGATAGAGAAAGATATATATATACTTTTATATATATATATATTATATATATATTATATATATATATATATATATATATATATATATATATATATATATATATATATATATATATATATATATATATATATATATATATATATACTTTTACCTGCCATTCTAAACACCAGAAAGAAATGATCTGCAATGATCTTTCTTTTAAACAAGTAATCAGATTTAACTGAACAATCTTCACTTGTCTCACACGTCTTAAGTGATATTAGCAACATCATATTTGAGCACTGAAAGATTTACAAAGTATTTATTATTGGATGGTTTCAACCAAATCAGGTATTTGACTAGACAGTAATTTGTAAACTTTGTGTAAAGCTAATATTCACCTCACATAATCTTTTGAAATGAGAACAAATCCCAGAAAGCCTAATCCAAAGAAAGCCTTGAACCCACATTGGCTGTTCCCAGCTGTAGAACATAGCAGTGAGTCTGTCTCCTTGTAGAGTGGCCTAGTTTCTCTTCTATAAATTGTTCAATACATAAATGTATAACAGCACTGAAAGGACTCAAGCTGCTATGAAGCAGTTTCCATATATTCAAACACTATTTGCTTTTTCCAGTTTTCTTACTCCTGTCTGGCCTTCCTTTGCTGTTTCATATTACAGTTTGGTTTAGGAATATGAATTATGGAACACTGCATGATCTGTTTGTATCATAAGACATGAAGCACGATGTAATACAAAATATTTCAATTTGCAGCAGAAAATTAATGCCTTTTTTTTAAATAAACCATGATGTTGGAGGAACAGCTATGCAGTGTTTTAATGTGCTCAATAACATGTAAGCAGGGTACCATTATGATAAGTGAACTAAAGATGGGCTTATACAAAAAGAGAAGCAAATTGTTTTGATATATTCATACTAACTGGAAGTATCTGAACCTGTGTCAGAAATCTTTATAAAGGGACGATGATACGCAGGTACTGCGGAAAGTGGAGGCACTGACCGGGTGAATAACCATGAGATTAGAGGATTGTTTAACTGTAGCTGCTTAAAATAGAACTTTATTCGGTCACTTATCCCTGGTGTAGTAAAAATGTATGTGTGCTTGTTGTAAGGTAGAATTTAAAACATTACAGTATACATTTTCAAAATAATGTTTATTACAGTGAGCCAGATTGCTTTCATAAACCACGGTGGCTACTGGCACAATCAGTTACTACTCTGCATAGCGACAATCTCATTCAGCAGTGCTCATTGCATTCATCCACAAGACCGAGAGTTGGCTGTGCATTAGAAGGTGCTGTATTAGTTACATGTTTAGTCTCTTCCAACTTTATAAACAATGTGTAAGAGTGTGTAGGGCCCTTCATAATTAATGGTATCCCTTTAAAGGGGCATACATAGAACATTTCAACCCTTTAACTTTTTTTAATTAAATGTATGTAGAAAAAAATACGGATCTTTCATCAAGAAATAGTTTAATCAAGAAATACTTTTCAACCAAAAGATATGTTCTAAAGTTAATGGCGATCCTGGGTGTGACTGTGAACACAATGTAACTCAAACACGTTTAAACTGATCATTTTTGGAGTTGATTGGAGTATGTAGGAATCAAAGCTGTAATCTATGACTTCCTGATTAACTGGTGTACAAATATGAAGTGACACAGAGACCAAATTCCCTTAATCATCCTTTAACAAGGTAAAGATAAGAGAACACCAAAATCAAGGGAGAGGAGTGTTGACCTTGATAAGTCAGGGAATTATAAAAATAAAAAAACTAACCTGAAATTCTCTTTTTCAGCGCAATGGTCAAACATTATTTATTTAACGTTTAAACAAAACATTACTAAATTGGGAAGGTCACTATATGCAGCAAATCGGTGGGTTAACATTTCACCATATCTTAAAAGGGATTCATGTTCCTTTCGATATGGCAAAATTAAACATTTTGATATTGAAAGCATTTTCACAATGCAGACCCAACTTCTAAAGTCTACAAAACAACTAAACATCTAAAGTCTACCCAAATCAGCACTGTTGCAATGATAGATTTAGTATAGCCCTATCAGCTAAATTTTTTTTAATCCTCTTTATTGGCCATTGTTTCTCCAGTAATGAACCATCTCAGGTAACAACAGGTTTAATTCGTAGGGTCCTTTTACAAATTTTTAGTTTTACAGGGGAAAACACTCATAGCATAAACTACTAGAGAGCTAAATTAAAATATGCATTCTCATATGGCCACTTGAAATAAAAGGAAAGGAGTGAAGTAACAGTACAGCACCTAGACAAAGAGAACCAGACACAGACGTGCATCAATGAGAAGAGAAAGAAGTTGGAATCCTCAGAAGACACAAGACATACAGGTAGAGGGGAAAGGCAGGGGCTGTACGTGTCCTGGAAAAGCCCGGGTCCAAAAGCAGCCGTGATTGATGTGAGGAGATGAGATTGTCTGGAGACAGGAGCGGAGTGAAGTGGAGGCAGGCTGGCTGCAGGGACAGCATTGGCCAGACAGCAGCCTGGGATGGCCAGATGGGCTGATAAGATGGCCAGGTCACCCTCAAGTCCCGTGGGGCGAGGCCCCGGTGCAAACAGCCTGTCTCCACCGATAGATGTTTGTCAAGGGGCACTGGCCAGAGAATGGTGAACAGTAAAGACTGACAATCATTTAGGCTTCTTCTTCTGTGTTTTTTTTTTTTCTCTCTGCCCTCCTCTTACCAAGGTTGGCCTGGTTGAGGCCACTGTCTGAAAAGTGGCCACTTTGATGATGGAGAATGAAGGATAAATTAAAAGGAGAGAGAGACAGAGGCTGAATGTCAATCCACTAACACCAGGAGCAGCTGGCTTCATACCAAGTTAACTCATTTAACCCACATATCTCTCATCCAATAGAATGAGAAGAAGAGGCATATGCTTCCAAGCTCTGGACACTATAAGATCAGGTGTTCAGCACTGATTCAAATCCTGAGGAGCAGGACCCTACCTGTACGCAGAGAATTTTCTCAGCGTATTTCTTACTATATGTTAGCATATGGGGGCGGCAGTGGGCTACTGGTTAGGGCGTTGGCCGCATGATTGGAGGATCGGGGATTTGAACCCCTTCCCAATAGGTTGCCCTGAGGTACCCTTGAGCAAGGTGCCGTCCCCGTCATGCTCCTCCCTGCGATGGGCTGGCGACCTGTCCAGGGTGTGTCCCCAGTCTTTCGCCCTGTGTGAGCTGGGTTGGACTCCAGCACTCCCCCACGACCCCGTTTGGGACAAGCTGCAGAAAATGACTGACTGAATGTTAGCATATTTCTCAGCATCAATAAACCATCACCACCACTGCATTGTTGCTTGGTTTATTTTAAAATGATCACACTTCTAAAGCCTTTTGTACTGCTGTTTGTAGATTATATTGTCCATTCATTGGACAAATACCAAAAATGTGCAGAATAATAACAGAAACTTCAGATAAATTGCAAGGTGCCTGATCTGAAATACAGGGTATGTTTCCCAAGCTAGTTTGAAAAAGTTGCATAAAGTCCTTTGCTTGATAATATTGTACAAAAGAATGGGCAAGTTTACCTGATGATCTAAATTTCCTAAAGGCATTACTGTTTGCACTCTATTCAGTAATGAAGTTACCAATGAGCAGCAAGCTAACAGTGAAATACTTAAACCTCCCCAATGCACACCCTGAACAAAGCTACATATGGAGTAAATGGTAATATAATTGTGTACATAACTCTTTCTTTCTCACCCTCTCGCTTTTTATCAGGGAAACATAATTAATTGAGGCAAGGCAAAGAAACATGCTACAGCTTTATGGATTTTTGATGGTAATCTGCTGGATTAATTATGTGATATATGTCCCTTGTTAAGGTAATCGTACTGGGGTAAATACGATGCATGAACTTTGATAACAAACTGGCAGCTAGGTCCCCAGCCTCCTAAATCAATTTGTGAGTTCTGCGAATCACTCAGACTGCTGCCTCTCGCACGCTCACCTCGCTGCAAGCAGAAGATAGCGCAAGGTTGCATATTTAGTGACTAGCGAAATAGGGAAAATAATTACAACGATTATGATGATAATTCCGCAGTAATGGTTTTGTAGAATGAAGTGATCGCTCACCTTGTAAAAAACCTATCGGCTCATTCTGGCTGCATGGGAATGTAACTACAGCTACATCAGTGGGCAGACATTCTAACTGACCAAAACATAAGAAACTAGTCCTTTAAGGAATCTATCAAAATGAAATGCACCTTGGGATGGGAATTCATCTAAAGCTAAATGGAAACAATTTAGATGGTGATGAAATAAGTTCCATAAAGATCTGTCATGGGTGCTTTAAGAGAAATATCAAAATTTATATTTTTTGATGACCATCATTGATTAGTTTACGAGGATCATGCATATCATTGCTTTAAGAACAAAAATTGGATCTCCAGTTTCCTTAATGTTAATCTTCTTAATCTCAAGAAATATTAGATGTATTTTTTTAGTTTTCACATCATGATTTTCCTCAAGAATGTTGGGTGACAAAATTAAGTATAACTCTGAAAAACTTTATAGTAGCGTCCAGAGAATTCAACCCTTAAAAACACCCCATAGAGTAACATTAGCTTGAGCTAAACTGTTTAAGTGTTTAAAGTGTTCAGCCTTTCTTCTTCTTTATATTTTGCTTGGTTATATACCTTATTGGTGCAAAAATTCTATTTCATGTCCATCAAACTGTTTGATGTTAGAAGTCAGATGCCTTTTGGCTAATATGGTTTATACTAAGGTCATTGTTTGAATTAGTTATGGAGAATGAGTAATAGAGAATGGACTGAAAAAGAAAGCCAAACATGTTGTCTTTAAGGAAGCCTGGATAGCTATTCCTCAACAATTTGCTCATGCAAATTGACATTTTCATGAGCAAATTTTGACATGCAAAATATGAAGAAATGAGGGCTTGCTTGAGATGTTTTGCTAAGATTTGTGTTGGGTTTGACGAAAATAGACAGGATTTGAAATTAGTATATTAGAGGCACAGCTCAGGTTGAACATTTTGGAGTCAAATTTAGAGAAGCAAGATTATATTGGTTTGGACATGTCCAGAAAAGAGACAAGGATCATATTGAGAGAAGGATTCTGAGGATGGAGCTGCCAGGAAGAGGAAAAGCAGAAGGCCAAAGAGGAGGTATACGCATGTGGTGAAAGAAGGAGGAAGGTGCAGAGGACAGGAACAAATGGTGATGGTTGATCCGATGTTGCGAAGATGTCATGTTCAGATGAAAGAGGTTTAAGGCTTTACTTACTGTCACTGATTTCTAAATATGACATGCTTGTTTGTTTGCTGTTGAAATCTTCTCTTCGCAAGTCCTTTGTGTCTGTGATTTGCTAGAAAAATGGCCAATATTCTTCAAGAACAACAGCAGAGGCTTAATGGATTCTGGCAATTTCATATGACCTGCAATTCAAGGCCATAATCCCTACATGGTGCTGTCACTGCTAAGATAGCATTTCTCCCCAGTGTATACAAGCTTTTATTTGGCAACAGGGTGTGGTTTTTTAAATGGTCAAGGTTCTAACAAAAAAAGGAAGGGGAGGGCACAAGCAATCATCTCAGTACAGGAACACGCCACTTGCCACCAAGGGGGTTAGAGGAGTAAACAAGCCCCTAGCCACCAGGCCTTAGAGCAACCATTTCCCTCCACAAGTAATAAGTGGTTGAGGAGAGACTAGAGCTTCAAGTCTCTTTCCACATCCAGCAGCATGATCCCTCTACCCTGAGCACAGCATGGGGGTGATTTATTCATTGAGGAGTGCTGTGTGTGTGCGGTGTGAACCTCCATACGGCTCCAATAAAAGCTGTAAACAGGTTCCCTGCAGGGCCTCTGAATGGAAAACACCTCCTCCAAGGAATGGCACATATCGCTCTACCCAAGAGAGTGTGTGTGTGTGTCTGCATGCATGTGTGCATATACATATGCACATAAGGAAGGTCTGCCACTCCCTAGTCAATGAGATATGACCTGCCTTATGCAACGCAGCCTTGCAGAGGATGCATCCAACATGTATAGTGGGACGCAGGGTGAAGAATTGATTTATCCTTTGCCTTTTAACTAAATTAATATGCGCACCACTGACACCATCACACCCCCAAACTCTGACCATACAGAGAATACAAATAAACAATTAGGTAGAGTCCACAGTGCAAGCTTCAGTTCATTGGTCAGTATTTTTTTTCTTATAATCTTATGTAGAGCTTTAACAAGCACTGTAGATATGATGTTTATTTGATAGTTTGAAACCTACAGCTGATAAATGGTCAACAAGTAATTCACACATCCATTGTTTTAAATATTCATTAAATGGTTAAAGGAATGTAGGCAGTTCAAAACAATTCAGAATGTTCCATATACTCATATCTAGTCCATTTGGAAAATAAGCTCCAAAGGCTATGAACAATTCAGTGACATCAGGAAAACCATTGAAATTAAACATATTCATCCATTCAGCCAACTATAGTTTATCCTTGTCCTTTCATACTGATGTTAAAAGGAGTGTTTCAGCTCAGACTTCTTTGAAAGAGGTACAATTGTTTATATATCAGTCCTTAAAGTAACAAAACGGCCTGTATAATTCAAAATAAAAATGAAAGATAAAAAAAAAAAAATAATCAAATCTAAACTTCATCAGACTGATAGTAATAAAGACATGTCATATATTTTCTTTTAGGGGGAAAGTTAGATACAGACCCTGTGAAGTCAGACTGTGATGAGGAATTAATCACTCAATCCACAGCATTGCCCTTGACTGCCATCCCAGCCCTGGAGCATAACAGCCTCGTTGTGCCTGACCTCAAGGTTAGTGCAGTGGCTCACTGACCACTGTCCCACGAGCCCAGCAGCCAGAGGCACACAGCCCAGCTCGTCCATTTTTCCACAGGGAACTCTCCCCATCCACCCTAGTCTTTCCAGCTCTCATGCCCCATTGTCCTGTATTAATAAGCTATTGATCCATGGAGACAGGTTTTTGTTGCAGCAGGGTCTGCTGGTTTTGCTCCCTCCAGCCCGTTTGTGCTGGGCAGTATCGATGTACGAGCTGCAAAAAGCACCCGTAATGGATACGTGGCGGCACTGGGAACCCCTGGGTATTGGATAGGGGACGAGGGTATTTTTGTGTTCCGCTTCTCGTAAGCCCCCTTTTCAACAACCAACGGCCCCTGGGATGATAGGAAGTGCTGTCAGAATCGCCTCTGACATCAGAGTGCGGGGGTCCACTGGAAAGGCCTTGAGCATTTCTGCTGCTGTTGCTGTTGCTCCTAGTGACATGATGGATTATTTGGGTCTTCTGTCTCCAGCCATGTATCTCACCCTTACCCAATTGGAAAACACAAATGTATATATTTATATTTAGCACCTGAGATATAAATACAGACTCGGTTTATCTCAGCACTTTTTGCTTTTTCTCTCTAAGCAGCATTTTTATCTGAAGAGAGCTCCTGCATGTTCTTTTTGTCAAGGTGACACCTGGTGCTTTGCTGTCGTGAGTGTTTTTTGCATTTCTTTGCATAAGAAATGTATCTTATCAATTGATTGGTTTGAACTGAATTAAACTAGGAGGCACAAAGCAGCAAATTATGGAGAAAAACTGCTGTGCACTATTACAGATATCTGTCCCATTCCGGTGAACTTCTAATGACCTCTCAGCATGTGGACCTTATGCCAATAACTCAAAAAGAGGCATTCTGTGTGTGCACATGTTTATATCGTAATATCATCAGTAATTAAAGAACACTTGCCAAATGCATGTTTTTTTTTAGAAATGGAGCATAATTATTCCTTTTTAACTGGATTTAGCAAAGTGCAGTGATGAAATACTTCCTAATTTTTCACTGAAACTTATCAAATCAAATTATCTTGCATTGTGAAACCTTTTAGAAATATCAATAGATTATATTATTAAATTATTTTGGCATTTGACCCATCCTTTAGTCTTTCATCATTGGTCAGCGATGGCCTGGTTGTTAGGGCGATGGCCCCAGGATTGGAAGGTTGTGGGTTCCCAACCAGTAGGTTACCCTGAGGTACCCTTGAGCAAGGTCCCGTCCCCATCACTGCTTCCCAGGTGCTTTAAATAGCTGTCCCCTGCTGCATGTGTGTATAGGATAAATGCAGAAGCTGTACTTTGCTGTGTTTCCCAATGACAAATTGTCACTTTCACTAAAAAACTAAACATTTTTGTTGGTTGGTCTATTCTCAGTCCAGCTTTGACACTCTCGTTTATTCATTCACTTGTAACAGTCAAAATCAGTCTTTAACCAGGTAGTTAGCTTTTAATCTAATTTCAGTGTTTTTTTATCTTCTTGCTTGTTAATTTGCTTGTTTTTTTTTTCGAAAATAAAAACTAAGGTCTTATATCCTTATATAGATCAATATACTATTTAGAATTGAAAAATTTAAGTCTAAGTAATTGGTGTACCTAATGTATAACATTCCAATAATCTAAATCCTTAACTGCAAATTAATTAACATTAGTATTTTAGCTACATTTCCCAAATAATATTGTCTGCTTGCTATAAGCTAACATAACATGATATACTTTCAGGCATTAAAGTAATATCAATTTGGGTTCTTATAATAGGCAAGAAAATTAATACATAGAAAATACATAGAAACCACTCTTTTTTTTTTTTTTTTTTTTTTTGCTTTTAACTGTGCTGTATCCTCATTTCTTTCACATAATGTGGATGTGACTTCAACCCAGCCACTAGGGATGCACAAGCCAGTGTATTTCTTTGTGCAAGTCCCAAGCCCAGATAAATGGTGAGGGTTATGTCAGGAAGGGCATCAACAAAACAGAATTGCATACTGGATCGGTTGAGGCTCGGGTTAACAACAACCGCCACCAGTGCTGTTAGCCTACAGGATGCTGGTGGAAATTGGACTGCTGTTGGCCAAAGGAGAAGAAGAAGAAGAAGAGGAGGAGGAGGAAAGCATGTCCAGAGGGATGAAGAGAGAAAGAAGGGGAGGAGAGTGGAAGTTAGAGTAGGAACTTTGAATGTTGGCAGCATGACTGGTAAAGGTAGAGAATTAGCTGATATGATGGAGAGAAGAAAGGTTGATATTTTGTGTGCGTAAGAGACGAGATGGAAGGGTAGTAAGGCCAGGTGCACTGGAGGAGGGTTTCAATTGTTTTATCATGGTGTGGATGAAAGGAGGAATGGGGGAGGTGTTATCCTGAAGGAAGAGTATGTGAAGAGTGTTTTGGAGGTGAAGAGGGTGTCAGGGATGGTGCTGAGTTGGAAGCTGGAAGTTGAAGGTATGATAATGAATGCTGTTAGTGCTTATGCCCCACAAGTTGGTTGTGAGAGGGAAGAGAAAGAATAATTCTGGAATAAGATAGATGATGTGATAGAGAGTGTACCCAGGGGAGAGAGAAGGGTGATTGGTGCAGATTTTAATGGACATGTTTGTGAAGGGAACAAAGGTGATGAGGAGGTGATGGGTAGGCAGGATGTCAAGGAGAGGAATGCTGTAGGTCAGATGGTTGTAGATTTTGCAAAAAGGATGAAAATGGCTGTAGTTAATACTTATTTTAAGAAGAGGGAGCAGCACAGGGTGACGTATAAGAGTGGAGGAAGATGCTTACAGGTGGATTATATCCTTTGTAGGAGGGTCAGTCTGAAGGAGATTAGAGACTGCAAAGTACTGACAGGGGAGAGTGTAGCTAAACAGCATAGGATTGTTGTCTGTAGGATGACTTTGGAGGTCAAGAAGAGAAGGAAAGTGAGGGCAGAGTGGATGATCAAGTGGTGGAAATTGAAGAAGGAGGACTGCAAAGTGGAATTCAGGCAGGAGTTAACGGGCACTGGGAGGTGTTGAAGAGCTACCAGATTGCTGAGAAACTGCTGCAGAGGTGGTAAGGCAGACCGCTAGAAAAGTACTTGGTGTGACATCTGGAAGAAAAGTAGAAGATAGCGTAAGGTTGCATACTTAGTGACTGGAGGATAAGGAAACCTGGTGGTGGAACCGAGAAGTCCAGGAGTGCATACAGAAGAAGAGGGAGGCAATGAAGAAGTGGGACAGTCAGAGATGAAGAAAGTAGACAGGAGTACAAGGAGATGAACCGCTGGGCAAAGAAAGAAGTGGCAAAGGCTAAAGATAAGGTGTTTGGTGAAGTGTATGAGGGGTTGGACCATAAGGAGGGAGAAAAGGACCTATTCCGATTTGCTAGACAGAGAGACAGAGCTGGGAAAGACGTGCAGCAGGTCAGGGCGATAAAGGATGGACATGGAAAGTACTCACAGGTGAACGGATTGTATTGAGCAGATGGAATGAGTACTTTGAGGGGCTGATGAATGAACAAAATGTGAGAGAGAGACGATTGGATGATGTGAGGATAGTGAACCTGGAAGTGCAGCAAATAAGCAAGATGGAAGTAAGGGCAGTGATGAAGAGGATGAAGAATGGTAAGGCAGTTGGTCTGGATGACATACCAGTGGAAGCATGGAGATGTTTAGGGAAGATGGCAGTTGAGTTTCTGACCAGACTGTTTAACACAATCTTAGAAAGTAAGAGGATGCCTGAGGAGTGGAGACGAAGTGTACTGGTACTGATTTTCAAGAATAAGGGTGATGCACAGAGCTGTAGTAACTATAGAGGGATAAAGTTGATCAGCCACAGGATGAAGTTATGGGACAGAGTAGTGGAAGCTAGGTTAAGAAAAGAGGTGAGGATTAGTGAACAGCAGTATGGTTTTATGCCGAGAAAGAGCACCACAGATACAATGTTTGCTCTGAGGGTGTTGATGGAGAAGTATAGGGATGGAGAAGGAGTTGCATTGTGCCTTTGTGTACTTGGAGAAAGCATATGACAGGGTGCCTAGAGAGGAGTTGTGGTTTTGTATGAGGAAGTCTGGTGTTACAGAGAAGTATGTGAGAGTAGTTCAGGATATGTATGATGGCAGTGTAACAGTGGTGAGATCTGCAGTGGGAGTGATTAATGCATTAAAGGTAGAGGTTGGATTACATCAAGGATCAGCACTGAGCCCATTCTTGTTTTCAATAGTAATGGACAGGTTGACAGACGAGGATATACGAGGATAGAGCTGCCTGGAAAGCGGAAAAGAGGAACACCTAAGAGGAGGTTAATGGACGTGGTGAGAGAGGAATTGCAAGTGGTTGGTTTGAAGGAGAAAGATGCAGAATACCGGAAGAAATGGAGACGGTTGATCCGCTGTGGCGACCCCACATGGTAAGTAGCTGAAATTAAAAGAAGAAAAATGTGGATGTGACTTCAGAAGGCTGACTCTCAAACCGTGTTAGATAAAGTACTACACATTACTTTAACTATTGCATATTAGAACTGGAGTTATTTTTGGTTTAACTTTGATTTGTTACATTTCTGCATATTCCAAATTTTTTTTTTTTTAGAGTGTATGCCTCATGAGCATCAGTGTGCTCTAACTGGCCAGTTTGACCTATGTTCTGCCTATTCTCTCCTCACAACCCTTAAACAAACACATTTGCATGTAAGCCAATGAAAACCCCAGCAGAAAATGCGCTGTCTATACAGTTTTGATGTCTATACAATTTTAAGCATGTTGTCTACAGCTGATTATCAAAATCATCAGCACAATACTAGAGGATGGAAAGCATTGTTGGTCTATAGCTCAGCCTGAGTCTAAAGCTTACAACAACTCCAGTGCAAATCTGCAAACAAAACTTTATTATTCCCACATGTAATAACTTTTAAATTAGTTTTAATATACTTACCATTTGTGTTCATGATTTTCCTGTTGGTGCACACAAAGTAGCAATTGCTCCGCCAAATAATGGAACGAGCGTCAGAGGCAAAGTAGAAAATTAGTTTCTTCCCTAATTAAATTTCTCTGTTTTGAATGTCATTTGAGTGTTATTTACACATGTGTTTGAACAAAATCCTAAGCAACACATTATACAAAAGGCAAACTCCTTTTAAGTAGATCATTCTTATAACATCTTTTGGAATAATGATGTAAAATGTAGGCATTTTACTCAGGTTTAATGCTCATGAATGGCTATTAAGAAGAGCTATTGTGCCACTAAGTACCCCCATCTCTGACCAGTAGCTTTGCATGTAACACTATGTAAGTTGTGTGTCATGCTTGCAAGGCTGAAGGCTTGGTAGGACTGTTCTGCCTGACCGTGCAGGGGCTGACAAGAGGGTTTATCACACAGTCAAGCTCCATGATGCTCAAGAGGCCTGATATGCAATCAGATGAGTTATGAGTTTCCCTGTTACAAAACATTGGTCACATTTTTGGAAGTATTTCACCAACAGTAAAGAGAAATAAAGCTCATTGGACATACTTCAGTTTTACTTTTCAGTAAACACTAGGTTCAGCTAATCCAGCAGAAGATTTTATTGCCTGACTTGAAGGCCAAGAACTGTTCTAGAGAGCTACCAAGCAATTCTGTAGTACACACAACAGAAATACACGGTTTAATGGGCTCTGCATTATGAATGGAGGCTTTAAAGCACATTTAAGAGAATGGAGGAGTATTTCAAACCATTTTAGTCTGAGACAGATGTGGTGTAAAGTGGGGAAAAGACAAGACCATCTGAAACCTTCACTGCCGTCTCGCCAAAAAGCGCCCATGTGGATGAGGCGCAGAGGCAAGAGAGGCAAAGCCCGTGGTGGGCCTTCCTGCACTCCAAACTAGCGCAATCCATTTAATGTAATAATTTCCAGAATTGAAGCATCATTACCATAAAGGCAGATTGATTCACCGTCGTTTCAGAGGCGCCAGCGACGCGAGGGAATAAAGTAACGCAAATGGACAGCTCATTAATTCCTCCACACTCCCGCACCCGGAACGACGTTTTTACATGGTGGAAATTTACGGCGTTGACAGACTAACGGAGCGCACTCCTAATTTGTATCATCTCAGATTTGTTTTTGTTTTGGCATCATCTTTATTCTTTACTGCAAATTACAGAGTGCCCTGAGTAATCTGGCTGGTCCCTAGAATGTTGATGAGCCGGCCGTGGGGATTTACTGGGGCGGCGAGTGCAGGGCCGGATGTTTATGATAATTGAGGCTTTTCTTTCTGCTTAGTCGATGTTTTGCTGTTTTTCGGCCCCTCCGCGTTTCCTTTAGCACTGGCGTGCTTCACAAAGCAGTCCCTAAGCCATAGAGACAGGCTTACATGTCTTAAAACTTCATATGCCACAAGGCTTGAGCGACTTTCAGTACACTGATGGTGATCAGTATGTTTATCACTGCAGATGGAGGCTTATTTTTGGTCAGCATAACAGTTTCACATAGTTTTCCATCATTTGTTTAAAAAAAATGTCCCATTATAGTAAACCGTGCTAATGCTCTTTATATTAAAGTTGCTTAACAGTTTTTTAAGGAATAGCATAGAACCACTTTTGATACCCTGAGGGTCCTTTCAGTTGATGGTTCTTTAAACATCCTCTGATATGTGAGAAACTTTTATAGCCCCATAATGTAAAGCGATTAGCCATTAAAGTAATACAGCAATAAAAGAGAGTTATTTAACAAACGGGGCCAAGAACCATTTCAGAACCTTTAACAGTCTAGACGAACACTAGCACTGGCCAACCCTGCATCCTGAACTTTACACCAATACTAATCTATGACCAAACTAAGAATTTTGAATTATGGCTCCACATTTAGCCAGTCAGCAAGAAGACACCCCCTTCAGTGAAGGAAGCATAATTTAAAGGATCCTTCAATCCTGTTAAACTGATCGAGCAGGTTTAGGGGAAAACTAATCAAATGATTCAAAACTTCAGCCAAGGTTATGTAACAAAGTAAATCGAATTTGATACCGTGGCCGCGTCATGGTCCTTTGGTAAAGTTCACCCCACCCGTATACATGTTCTAGGGAAATCACATGCATGGCAATTTTGATCATAAATCAGTGACATGCTGTGAATAGACAAAGCTTCACAATAGCCTTTCTTCCTATTGGTTGAAATAAACCACTTGCCTGTGCTGTCAGGTAGCCATTTATGCAAAATCACATTAGGCAAACATGCTAATATGCCTTTCATTGGGAGAATATAGCTTATTTTTCAGTGCAGACATATATGAGTGGTGTCATATACGGTATCATATATGAGTGTTTACATAAGACTACTTCTCCATATTCAAATAGGCATGCTATTCTTATTTACACACATTTGATTCAACATACTATAATGTAAGTGATGTTAATTTATGGTGGATAATGTGCTTAGACTTTAGTATTATTTTGGTTAGGTTTGCACTACCATGCGTTTACATGATCCCATTCATTTGTCTGCTACTTGCTGCTGTCCCTTCAATGACCAGATCAGTTTACAAATACTAAAAAATACCCTCATCATTAAGTCACATGCTTTTAAGCTACGATTAACCCCAATGAATGAACTTTTTAAACTGTGCTCACTAAGCCCTCCCAAGCCTGATTTAGCAGCAGCCCTAGAGAGAACTGAACTTCATTTGTCCTTTGACAGCAGTTCTATGCAATGCAGGATGGGAGATGAGGTGCCTAGTGAACTCTGCTGCTCGAAGTTTGACATCTCATTCCTGAAATTGAGTTTTGATAACTGAAAATTTGTTCAGTTGCTGAAAAATGGCAGAATCCAGAAAGATTGATGAAGTGCATAATAGATATTCTCTCCGATTGACTTGTGTAGTAGAGAGAGAGAGAGAGAGAGAGAGAGAGAGAGAGAGAGAGAGAGAGAGAGAGGTGTGATAACATTAAAGGTTTTCATCTGTTTGGGAACCTTTGCAAACATTTACGAGGAGTCTCAGGTGATGTATTTGAAATGAAGCCGTTAGGGTTGTAATCTTGCTCACAGCAATTTTTAAGGTTTGTAGTCACTCATAAAGCTGCAGCAGCCATGCCACTGCCAGATGTTTGCTCTATAAACAGCACATTATATTGTGTAGTGTAGTCTAATGTAAACTGACCTGCCCCTAAATGACAGTCGGGCCACTTGGAGGCCTTCGTGAGCTGTTAACCTGCCCCTATCCCTTTGTAAACTTGGGTAATCACATTATTTATAATTTATTTATTATGCTCATATAACTTTACATCTCTTTTTTCCACTTTTTGTCATTGTGCATACACCAAAAATAAATAAATAAATAAATATATATATATCGCCTCCATTACTGTGCTTGCCATAGTCCGATGAGTATTTTACCATACTCAGAGAAGGCCAAAAATCTCAGAATCCAAATCTGGCATGGATCTGAATGCTTCAACTTTCAACTTTCAAAAGCAGATCAAATAGTAACTCTTTAAAAAAGAATTTAATTGCAAATTAATTACTGGAAAATGGAACTGAAGCATTATTGTCATGCAAACTGCCAGGCTAATCATTGCCAATGCGCTAAGAATGCACATTTGAATAATTTAAAAGAAATAAATGTTTAATTGAGTAATCATGACAGCCCTAAAGCACTTGTTAATACCTTTGGACCAGATCAATACTAAATTGTCAACACTTTTTTGACTGATGATTTGTACAGCGATCAAATGCAGCGGCTTGTAAAAGGTGTTTATCACTTTCAGTCAGTCAGCTGTCATGGGGTGAGGCACAGTAAGAATTTCCATTTGGATGTATCGGAGGGATCTCTTAGCCCTGTGTAGTTGCAGCACTTCACTGTGGTTCACTTTAATCTCGCTCAGTCCCCTCCAGCACTGCAGCTGCGATTTCAGTGCTTAGCATTGTTCCAAAAACGCCTTGTTACCTTTGGTCGTCTTCTATTAGTTCTGCAGACATTCAGTACCAATAAGCCTGAGGGGCTTTGGGAGACGTCCAGCAACTACCTGACATAACAAAGGATTTTTGAAGAGCACAGGGAACAGAGCTGAAGGAATGTAGGCCATAACAGCACACTCACATCTTTTCTAAGCCCTTTTAGCGTGGCAAGGTTTGATTTGATGCCTGTTTTAATCAATCATGTCCCAAACTTAGCTCTCTACTGACAACAAGCCTGAGGGTTGTGGAAATATAAACTGAGGGACTAAAATTTGGCACCAAGTCCTAGTATGTTCAAAACCTTTTGTTAATTCATTCCAGCATTATGACACTTGAGTCATTTGCCATTTTTGGCCAGTCCCTCATTTGTTGTTCATTTAGATTCATATTTTTATATGAATGATGGTGTGCAATCTGCTTTCATACTAAAAGTAGCCTCCATTTTGTAAAGAATTAAGCCTGGACCTCACTAAATGTCCATTTGGAAGCTCCAAATTAGTTCAAATTCTAGACAGGCACTTCTCCAGCAAAAGCTGTTTTCTTGGAGATGCATTTTTAGGGAAATAAATTGGCAGGGAACATTAGTATGTATAATTAATTTTGTTGTTATCCACATATTTGAGCAATGAGGGAAGAAAGCACTGACTGGATTTAGAAAACCCTATGTGCAGCTTTTTACCATTTACATTCCAACTCTGTTTGTTTGCCACCCTCTATCAGCCTCCTTCTGCAGCAGATTAATTGACGTTTTCCTCATGATTCATTTCTGAAGTTTAATAAGTGTTCGGCTACCTCAAGGTATCTGCTGTGCATTGCAGCTCCGAAAAGAAAAACTTCTTCATAGGGTTATAGGGCACGCTTTTTATGTTCATGCTCAAATGTACCCATTAGTCTTTGGAATTATAAACCGAGCCTTATCACTGCGCATCTTGGCAAGCCGCCCAACGGCATTGCTTTGAATAATTAATCTTGCGGGGCAAGAAAATAAGCGAGATATTTATGTAGCTCTTTACCTTGATGCGTTCTTTTCTATTTTTCCTCTACAAACACACCCAAAGGACAGCAGAAACACAACTCCAGTGCTCCATCTGCTTCGTCTACTGAGGTTAATTTGACACCTGTGTGTATCAATCTGTCGTTGGAAGGGAGAGTCAGTTTTGCTGACTACCTTTTTCCAGGTGTTTCGTTGCAAGTATGGCATTAATGGTGGTTTTCTGTGTATGGAGTGGAGATATATCAAACCCCAGTGTTGGATACCTGCTTTGCAACCCCTCATTAGCTTAATTAGGCCCTTTCAGGGCCTCACATACGCAGTGTAGACTAAGCCAACCTCTTAAAGTTGTCGGGGGCGCTTTGCAAATTGCTCGTGATTCACAACCTGATTGTGCTATGATTATGTTGTCAATGGATGCTGTGATTAGAAAGAGGCGTAATCGCCGGTGTGCATTAGCAGCCAGCATAACTCCCCTAATGTTGAGTGTTTCTAATTTGGAGCCACTCGTGAAAACCTCACCATATTGGGCAATGATAGACTACTTCATTCACTGTGCCTGTTTGTATAGTTACATTGTTTTCTCCTCGGGATGAAGCATACTGTGGCTGCCTATTTCATATCTCACAGAATTCATAGGTATGAGAAACGATATATAGTATCATAATGCTTTCTCGCATTATTATACATTTACTGATTTGGCACGAGCTGAATTCCCAGCTTTGTGAGATCACATTTGTTCTGTAGATCAAATGCAGACATTTTAGGCTCATTTGAGAAGGCAGAATTGTTGCTTTTTCTACTTTTTCTGTGTTTTATTTCAGTGAAAAGATAAAAATCTCGGTGGCTGCTAAACATTGTTGAATTGAACAAAATCATAATTTTATTTAAACTTGGCTGTCACAAGTTTCAGATATTCATGTTAAAAGAATCAATCAAAGATGTTTGCAATGCATTTGCTTGACACTAACATGCTATTGTATGTATTTTATAGCGGTTGCCTATTTCTCTGTTTAAGAAAGCTAAACCTTATCAAAAAAAAAAAAGGTTTTCACTCAGGGCAGAAGAAAGGAGGGGGGTAATAAATCAAACACTATCAGAAATAAAGGTGCTATGCTGGCACTTGGATGGTACCTCTAGTGTCACTACCTTTAGTTAAAGAACATGATTCTTTTCAATTCTGTCCAGTAGGCACTCCACACCTCTTGTCTGTTTCATTTTAAAACATTAAGTTATGAAAAGGTACAAATCTGCCCATTATCTCCTTGAGTCAAGTCAAGTCAAGTCAAGTAGGTTTTTATTGTCATTTCAGCCATATACACAGTACATAGTGAAACGAAATAACGTTCCTCCAGGACCCTGGTGCCACACATAGGAAGACATCAGACACGACAAAAATAACAAAGCAGCAGAAATTGTTGGACAGTGTAACGGAGCAGCAGTGTTGTGACTAATGTGCAGAGTGCAAAAATAAATAAATAATAAGTGGCAGTAAGGTGCTTATATGCATTAATGTGCATTAGTGCACAACAGGAGAAACTAATTCCAGCAGTAGCAGAGAGCAGGTTATTGAGAAGACATTAACAGTTCAAAAGTCTGATGGCCAGGGGGAAGAAACTGGTTCCCATCCTGGAAGTGGAGGCACGTATGCTGCAGAACCTTTTCCCGGATGGCAGGAGAGAGAAGAGCATGTGGGATGGGTGAGAGGAATCATCCACAATGCTAGTTGCGTTGCGGATGCAGCAAGTGGTGAGAATGTCCCGTACAGAGGGCCGAGAGACACTGATGATCTTCTCAGCAGTTCTCACTATCCATTGTAGAGACTTGCGGTCTGAGACGTTGCAGCTCCCGTACCAGTACCACGTACCAGGCAGTAATGCAGCTGCTGCTTTTGTGTTTTATATGAGCAGTCATATAATATTATAATATTTTCATATTACAATACTTAAATATTAACATGCAACATTTAAATTTTATTCTATTTTTTTAATGATTCAAAGCACAACTTAATTCTTGTAAAATGATTATATCACAAAGCTTCTGCTAAATCCCACCACTATTGTGAGTTTTTTTTTTTTTTATGATGTGTAATAACATACTGAATGGGCTGATCTTAGACAGAGCTGTTGACAAACATGGGCCCACGTCGTTTTTCTATGAAATATGCTTGGGAGCCTTTAACCGAATAGTAATTCCTGGTATGTACTTCTCATGACCATTTCACCTTAAAAGCCACATCAAAACACTTCCTGGTAGATTCCTCACACACTCAACAAACCACAAACACACACACTTCAAAACATCCTCGTTCTGAACCGTCATCAGAAAACTTCACCATGTACTTTTATTTGTTCATATTGAACATGTCTCAACGGGAAAGTTTTCATTTTAATCTGTATAATCTTTCCTCCAAGTGAATAAACCCTTTCGTGAAAGGTTGCCCATAACCTGTGTGTGTTCGAAAGCTTGTGTTTTATCACCTGCACCAGCTTTTGGAGCTGGATTAATGGTGGGCAATATGACAAAAACATAACATAGCAATTCTTTAAGACACCTTCAAATATTTATCACAAAATGTTGTTTCGGTGGCTTTTGAACAAATTAGAATGATGATATGCACCAGCTAGAGTTGGCACAATAGCACTTTATCTTTTCTGATACCAGTATGATATTTGAGAATGTGCTTTTCTAGGTTAGATTTGTTGCAGGGTTGGATTGAATTAATTCTTTTTTCCCCTCTCTTATCTTATCCAGTGTTTTCTGCTTATATGAGCTGATACTGATACTGCATTACAGTTCAGTTTCACCTCTTGCAGCAGCAAAACACTAGAGCCACATTTATTAAAGTATTTGAAAAACTGCATTTCTAAAAATAAATAAAATATGTAAAATATTCAAATATAATCGCAATAATTGGCTGCCTTCTAAGGAACCGCTTGTTATTGTGCAATACATGTTCACTGCACTCGTGGTTACAGTTTTGCTGTCCTGTTGTTAGATATATAGAATTTGACTGTCTTTTAAAAACAACCCTACAGTCCCAGCAGCAATGTCCCTCCCAAAACTTAAAGCCATTTTCTAAACAGACCTTTTGGACTGTACTTTAAAGTAAACATTTAAAAAGTAAAACAAAGCTTATTACATTTCAGCGTATGGTTTGGAATCATGCATTGTGTTGTTAAATGTTGGAGGACCAGTTTTAAAAAGTAAAAATGTATTAAAAATGCAATGCATTTATTTATTTATTTATTTATTTATTTATTTGAGTCAAGTCAGTTTCATATTAAGCACAATTTTTACAACTGCCATTGTCAGAAAGCAGCTTTATACAATTAGGGTCCAAGCACGTGGGGAGCTCGCCTTATGTGAAAGAGGAAGGATTAAAATTCTGAATCCTGGAGGAAGAAACCTTGGGAAGAACCTAGACTCACAAGGGGAACCCTTCCTCCTGAAAGTGAAAGAAAGTGACTATTCTTGTCATTGCAAGGTCACAGCACAGCACAGCACACAGTGAACTACAACTAAATTGGACCTCTGCATTTAACC
Source organism: Hepsetus odoe (assembly GCA_017165825.1). Lineage (NCBI taxonomy): Eukaryota > Metazoa > Chordata > Actinopteri > Characiformes > Hepsetidae > Hepsetus > Hepsetus odoe. The sequence goes on along the minus strand of CM029388.1, from coordinate 15,537,854 downwards.
CATGCACACAAACACCGTGCAGCAGGGGGCAGCTATGAAAGCGCCTGGGGAGCAGTGATGGGGACGGTACCTTGCTCAAGGGTACCTCAGGGCAACCTACTGGTAAGGGGTTTGAACCCACAATCTCGATCCAGTGGCCAACTCCCTGACCACTAGGCCGCCGCTGCCCCTCCTCTGACTGATTCCAGGAAAAAGAGAAAGCAGAACATTATTAAAAGACTAAAAGTCTAACATTCATAAAGCAGAGTAGTGAGATAAGAAGTCTTTTGCACTACATGTCGTACTGTCTACACAGTAGTTTTATGTCATGTTTTATGTTGTCTTAGGTGTAGCACCATTCCTGGAGTAACGATATTCTGTTTCACTTTGTACTTTTTTATGGCTGAAATGACAGTAAATCCTATTTGACTAGACGCATAATGAGAGTAATGCATTGCCTGTATTGTAAATTTAAACTTTTTCTCATTTCAGCTCTTTGTCCAGCTGCCCCATGCTTGGCATACCCCCTATTTGCACAAGTGGAGTTTTGCAGCTTTAGAACTAATGATCATTCCCATAATATGCACAGAAAGGAGCGTTTCTGTTAACAAGCTATGGACGGGTCCCCTCTACGCCCAACACAGTCCTCTGTTTTACTGGATTTGAAAAAGGCATAGAATGTTGTGTGTGTCCATAAGACTGTTCTGAAATGCTTCCTTTTACTCTTTCCTGGAAAGAGCATTATACAAGTATTGTTAGGGCAAAATGTGTTGACATGCAGCTGTTGGGGAAAGACAGAGAGAGAGAGAGAGAGAGAGAGAGAGCGCAGATGAGGTTCCCATAATAAATATACTTTTTATTATTAATCAGACTCAATTCTGTTATCTTCATTATTTCACAGAGAATGTTTTGCTGGAACTAAGTGAACAACAAACAGTATGAGAAAATAATTTTATTGCTGAGTTGATGGCCCATGTCCATCAAAGTGACATTTCAGCAATCATCTTTTACAACAAATGTGGACTGATTTGCATCTCATTAATCCTCCCCCTCTCTGCTTTATAGCATGTCTTCCCCCAAATTCTTTCAAGCCATGCTACTGTCTTAATCCTGTTTCATCACCAGTGTGACAAAATTTCAGACAGCCAGAGCAATTCCCAGATACTAACAAACCTACTTACAGTGAGTCATATGCTCAGATCTCAGACTCATACAGACTAATTTAGCCTGCAATGTGCTTCATCCTTTTTGCAGCTCTGACCAACTTATTGACTCCACAGTTCAGCTAAGCTAAGTTTGTTTAGGTAACAGAAGCCTGAGTTCAGTGCTATGCTCTGTGACCCTACACATATTTTTGTTATACCCACACAATGCTAAAAAAATTGAAGAGTAAATTTAATGTAATAGTATTGCACCCAAACATATTTAAATGGCTGTACACCATATCCAATACAGTGACTGATTAATCATATTTACTAGACATGTCCTCAGTGGAGAATGAAAGAAAAATCGAAATAAGATCAATATTCGGTGTTACTACCTTTTGCCTTCAAACCAGCATCAGTTCTTCTGGCCCCCACAGAGCCCTGATCTCAACATCATCCAGTGTGTCTGGATTACATGAAGAGATGAAGGATGTGAGGAAGCTACATCCACAGAAGAGCTGTGGTTCGTTCTCCAAGATGTTTGGAACAACCTACCAGCCGAGTTCCTTCAGAAACTGTGTACCTAGAAGAATTGATGCTGTTTTGACGGCAAAGGGTGGTCACACCAAATATTGATTTGTTTTAGATTTCTCTTTTGTTCATTCACTGCATTTTGCTGATTGATGAAAATAAATGATTAACACTTCCATTTCTGAAAGCATTCTTTGTTTACAGCATTTTTTCCACACCTGCCTCAAACTTTTGCACAGTACTGTGTATGTATGTGTATATGTATATGTATATATATATATATATATATATATATATATATGTGTATATATATCATAGGAAAATAGGAAAGTAATAAAATAAATCACAAATCATCAGATTTTTAAATAAAATTGGATTGCAAGCAGATAAAGGTACTATTAAATAGTAATTACATTAAACTTGTTATGCACAAACTAAACATTAGGGTGGTTACTGTGGCAGTACTGTACCATATCTTAAATTAATTTATTTGCACATTTATTTCATTTATTTATTGCACTGTGTGGTGTGTTTTGGCTGAGTGGAATTAACTCAGAAGCACTCAGTACTGAAATAATAAAATAAGATCAGATGGCAAACACTTCATTAAAACATCCCTAATATTTACATGAATAATTTTAGCTGGCATTAATTTCAGGACTGAGATATGTGATGACTGTGTAAAATAATTCAGTGATCAGTCTCAGTTTTAACCTTTAATGTGCACATCGCACTTCTTATAGGGATCACAGCATGATCCTGCTTTACAATGCAAAAAAAGTTACTTTATAATTTTATAGTTACTCATTTGTTTTTGCTATCAACTACGCATAGTTAATTATTGTTTCGTTCTATCATTCCAAAATATCATTCCAAAGTCTCATAAGTGCTGAAATGATGTTTCCTTTGCAGTAAAGTCTTGGATATGATGGACAGAATAGTACCTCTACTCCACAGTCTAGATTGATTAAGAAGTGGTATTGGGGCCCTTCGCTAGCGTTTGGATTAAAGCTACCTGCTGATTGCCCAGCCATTCCTTCACCATTTTAATTGAAAGACTTAATGTGCTTATTAATTAAAACCAAGAGGCGAAAGGCCCAAGAGGCACATCATTTGGGCCCCTCATTAAAAATTAATCGTGTTACTTAATTATTATTATTATTATTATCACACACAAATCACAACTGAGAAAAAACACACAAAGTTGCTGACACGCTATCATGGAAAGTGGTCGTAAATTGTTTAGTGGACAGTAAAGCAATTCAGTGCTCTAATTAAAGACAGACCAGTGTTTGCTTTCTTGATGAATCCCTCAACACCACTCACCATGCCCTGTGTTCCAAATCAATGAGACGCATCTCATGATGAGGTGAGAAAAGTTTGGAAAGATTAACAGTCAAAGTTTAATGTTTATCATACATTTTACAGACTGTGGAAAGGGGTCCTGAAAAGGAGGAATTCTTTTATTCTAAAAAAGAAAGGAAACCAGTCAAATGTCCATCAACAATCCAATGAAAAAATACCTCCAACCTTACTTTTGAAAAAGTTTTGGCTGTTGAAGAAAATGTGTCCTAATCCAAAGGGCAATATCTCTTTGATTGCTTTTCTTTAAATAATCACTTTACCTATATATACACAACTTAACAAGACCATTTTTTTTATAATAGACCACATATGGTCACATGAGGGACCTTGAATGAATCTGTATTATTCAAAAAAGCTGTGCTGTTAGTTTTACAAAGGCAGGTTGACTACAAAGTATTTCATGCAAAATGCCAGGAATCTGGTAATGTCATAGATGTAGAAGAAAGAAAGAAAAAAAAGAAGAACTTCTTGAACTTCTTGCTGCTCCTTCTAAGGGGTCACCATAATGGATCATCCATTTCCATTTCTTCCAGATTCTCTGAATCTTTCTCTTTCAGCTGCCCTCTCACCTGTCCTCTCTCACCATGTCCATAAACCTCCTCTTTGGTCTTCCTTTTCTCCTTTTTCCTGGCAGCTCCATCTTCGACATCCTTCTCCCAATTTAATCTCCACTAGCAGCTCTTCTGAGCAACTCCATGCTTCCACGGGTATATCATCTGGATCAACATCTTTACCATTATTCGTCCTTTTTGAAGCTGCCCTTACTTCCATCTTGCTAATTCGCTGCACTTATTGGTTCGCTATCCTCACATCAGATCTCTTCTTCTGTATACACTCCTGAATTTCTGCCTCCCACCACCAGGTTTCTTTGCCCTCCATTTTCTTTCCAGATGTCACTCCAAGTACCATTATAGCTGTCTCCCTTACTTCTTCTGCAGTAATCTGGTGAATCTTCACTATCCCCAGTGCCTGAATTCCAGCTTAGTCTTCCTTCAGCTTCCACCATTTGATCCTCACCTCTGTTTACACTTTCCTCCTCTTCTTGACCTCGGAGGTCATCCTAGAGAGTACCATCCTTTGCCGCTTAGCTATGCTCTCCCCTGTCACTCCCCTGTCATTGTCAATTTGCGGACCGACACAAAGAAATATACTGGCTGGTGTATCATTAGTGGCTGGGTTAGATCATACATTACCATCATGAAAATTCTAATTATTAGTCATTCATTGAAAAAAGAAAAATGTAATGGCATGTACATCATGTTAAATGGTTTGGAAAGTATTTGCTTACCTTACAGCTGTAAACAGTTTGTTTGTTTATTTATTTATTTTGCTCCAACACATGCTACGGTTTTGCATTAATGGGCAGCTTAAAAAGGTTATCTTAGTGAACTGTGCCGTTCAGGTAAGAGTGTGATTAACATCCCTGAGTGAGCCTCTCTTTTACATTAAAGGCCACTCTTTCATGTTGTTTGTGTGCTAATGTTGCCTTGTAAAAAAAAAAAAAAAAGCCGGAGAAGTACCTGAGCCTCTTTATCTCCTTTTCCGCTCGCACATCGCAGCTAATTTTTCTTTGAAGGGGACAATGAAGCTCGCTGGAGCGGAACAGGCTCAATAAACACCCGGGCTAATGAATAGCATGTCGGCGGCAGGCTGCTTTCGACAATAGTGCTCGTTGCTATCTGAGGCCATCCTTGCAAGCACATTGTGGATTTCCCTGTAGGACCCCCCCCCAACACCCACCTACTCACCCATCCACCTTCTGCTTCATATGCCAAGGCATTCCCCATGGAACCCCAGAGCACATGGTGAAATTAAATGATTTTGAAGAATTCCAATCATAACACCAGAGCAGGGCATTTGTTCCCGGCTGATGGGTATAAGCATAGAGAGAGAGGGTGGAGGGTGGAGGTGCAGAAGTTAAGGAAGAGGAATAAAGGCCAAAAAGCGAAGCAGCTTGGATTGCTCGTAAGAATTATTCAAGGAGAAATGGCACCTGGCCTAGGGGAAATCAAGGCTGCCTTCATCGGGATTGCTCTTGGCACAATATGGACATGCTCTTGTTTGATGTCCCCCTCCCATCTGTCTTGTATGTAGTCTTTTATCTCGCTCTAAAGTAATATAGTCTTCACTGCAATTCAATAATGGCCCAGCCGAGCCTGTCAGGCCAGGTTTGCTGCTTATCTCACACGCTTGGCCCCTACCACTTCAAGTGGCATGTAAGTAAGTGTGTGTGTGTGTGTGTGTGTGTGTGTGCGTGTGCATGTGTGTGTTCCAGGTCCAAAGAGAGCCTCTATGTGTGTTTATGTGGGACTGAAGCAGATAAGTGAGTGGGATTGTGTTGGAGAGAGTGTTTGTGTGCTAGCTGGTTATCCATGCTGTGATCTAAATGGGGACTCAGTAGTAGTGATTGGTCTGTCCATGTGTGTTGGTATTCCTCAGTGCCACGCATGGACTTTTTAAAGTGAACTCATATCCTAATTGGATGAAAGAGGAAGATAAACTCTAGGCTGACCCTGGAAATCAAGCCTGACACATCTCTGGGATTGGGAGCAATTTAGCTAGAGATTGACAGCTGTGTTACTCTTTGTGGCTTTTTTCCTTGAGAAAAGAAGCCATGACTGATGCACAGAGCCATTTAAGGATACTCTCTCGCTCTCTCTCTCTCTCTCTCTCTCTCTCTCTCTCTCTCTCTCTCCCTTCCTCACTCTTCCTTGCTCTTTCTCGCTCTTTTTCACTCTCACATCTACTTTTGATTTATTCATGCTATTTACAATTAAAGATTAAAGGGTATTGTTCGTGCAAAGTTTTTAGTGGTGCAATGGTTATAAGGCCTGAAACAATATATAAGTGATGAAGATCGTCACGGTAGATGGCGTTCTGCTCTGACTGAGCACACCTGGGCTTCATTGGGGTCTGGCTTTATAAGCCCCAATGAGTCAGAGCAGAGTGTCTGATACACCAGTGGTGTTTAAGTTCTTTGTTATGTTCAGTATGGGAAATGAAGTCAAGAACCACACTCCTGGCTACACACTTATGTCCTACCCACAAAACCCCAGCGTCACAAAGAGAGGTAGACTTCAAATTGACTTTTAAATTATTTTACTAATTTATATACATATGTGTGTTACTAAATAACTATAAAAAAAGGCAGAATTTGAAGGAAAATAGTAATTTATTGAATGACAAATTGTATAAAACTAGGTTTTTCTATGGGTGGAAGGTGCCGGTACCAATGGGTGGTTCTTTAAAGATCCGTTTTATATATAATCAGTTCTAAACATACCCTCTAAACATATCCTCTCTCTCTCACACTCTCTCTCTCTGACTTTCTTAGCCGCATTCTTAGCTGCTTGCCCTGAGTAGGGTTGCGGGAGGGGCTGGAGCTTGTCCCACCTATCACAGGGCAAAAGACCACCATGGAAACACCATGGTCATGGGTCCATCACAGGGCAGACACACAGACAAACAAACACACATACACACAAATTAAACATCTCCACCTGGGGTGCATGTCTTTGCATGGTGGGAAGTTTAAGTGTAAGTTGCTCTGGATAAGAGCATATGTTAAATGCTGTAAATGTAAGTGAGCAATTATACATATAGCATGTCATTTTACACTTCATACATTCTGTAAAATAAATGCTCATCTATCAGTAGTATAACATCCATCAGTAGAATCATATTTAGACTACATGGATGACCATATGTGCACAGTATGACCAAACTGAGAAGTTCCTCAATTAAGTTTAATGGAGGCGTTACCATGTGCTGAAGTACCCTCCCGCTGTTGCTATGAGACCTAGAAGGGTCAAGCAGATGTAGCTTATGTGAGTGTGTGCTTGTACTGTTTGGTAAGTCTGGTGAGGTTTCTCAAATCAACTCTTGTCCACGGAGACCCCCGCCATCTGCCAGTCCCATCCCACATATGAGGCAATTCTCTCTGGCTTTCAAGCCAGCTTCAACTGCTGGTTCTCTGCAGGTGCTTCTTCTGTGTCAGAACATGTTTTCACATAGCACCTTGATCTCACAAATTCAACCAGCATCCTTTTTTCTAACACTCTGCCTTACTCTAAAGCCTACTGGTTTTTTACTCCACAAATGACAAAGCTGGCACTGGTAAATAATGGAATAGAAGTCATCAGCACAGTTATACATAAAAACTCTGTGATGTCTATGGTTAGCATAAAGCAACAAGCCAAGGATCACTTTATCATCAAAATATATGTGATCAGGTGATCTTCGGCCTGTGGCTCTGTTTTAACCGTAGACGTCACAGAGTTTTATCGCTAACTGTGTTGTTGACTCCCGTCTGTTCCATTATGTGGAGTGCCAGCTTTGTCATTTGTGGAGGAAAGGACAAGTGGGCTTTTGAGTGTTAATCACAAACTAAACATTTCTGCAAAGATTAGTGGGTACTTGCAAGCGTAGCAGCTCATTCTTCTATTTATCATGTGATGTGAGTAGTGCTTGCCACAGATGCCATGACGTTTTCATTCACATGATTTGTGAATCGGCACATTCATGTCCATGTCCTTCTGAATTTGCATTACTGGATTTGTATGTTGGTTCATGGTTGAGCGTATGGGAAATCACACAGAGCATAATTTGCATAGTTTCATGTTTGGATTTTTGTTTCATATTTGTTGAAATCCAAAGTAATATGTAGTTTTTATTGCCATGGATCTCATTCTGTACCAATGCTCTGCCAATATAGCTAGTGTTGCCTGGTTGGACCAGCTGGTTGGACAAAATCTCACTGATACTACTGACGCATTGAAAGGTCTCTTTTTCATGTGTTGTTAATTTGAACTGATGTTTTATTCTGTGTGTGTGTGTGTGTGTGTGTGTGTGTGTGTGTAATGACAATCTCTCTGTACAGGTCTGTCAAATGTTGATGTGTTAAGCTTAAAATCCAATGCACAGTTGTTCTCAGAACTGCTCAAACACAGTGTACATACAACTAATCTTACATAAACAGTTGACAATTGTTTGAGTTGTGATAAGGCCATACTTTGGGTTTACTTAAACTGTAAAGCTGACATGTACAAAAAGAGGTACTGATTACATTCTGAGAGGTGACCGCAGAAGAATTTTTAATTTTGAAATGGCATTCACATTAATGTTACCTTTTCAGTCATGTATCCAACATGAATGAATAATATAATGTACAGTGCATCTGGAAAGTATTCATAGCGCTGCACTTTTTCCACATTTTGCTATTTGATGAAGCTTGGCACATCTATTTTTGGGCAGTTTCTCTCATTCTTCTTTGCAAAACCTCTTAAGCATCATCAGGTTGGATGGGGAGCATCAGTGCACAGATTCCCAGGTGGGACGGTCTGCATCCTTTCAGTGTGGAGTTTGCATGCTCTCCCCGTGTCTATGTGAGTTTTCCCTGGGTGCTCCAGTTTCATCCCATCATGCAAGACATGTATGTGTGAGTGTGTATGTGAGTGTGTTTTTCTGTGCGTCTGCTCTGCATTGGACTGGTGACCTGTCCAGGGTGATTCCCCACCTTTCACTCTGGGAGAGCTTGGATAGGCTCCAGCACAACCCATGACCCTCATCAGGACAAGCGGTTCAGAAAATGAGTGAGTGAAAGTGAGTAAGAGAATAACTTATATGGCTTAAGTATGCATAGAACCATAAACCTATTATTTATTTACAAACACTTTACTCATCAGCCATTTATCAAAAACATTTTTGATACAGCAGGACACTGGTGGAGTAGTGATGATCTAGCAGGTCATTGGAGCAGGGGGAGCTTCAACAACAAAAGTTGCATCAGTTAGGTAGCTTGCTGTGAGCTTTGTTTATTTTATTGGATCTCTGGAGTTTATTGTGCTGGATCTCAAGATGAGGGATATGTTTGTGGATCTTGCATAATTAGATTCTAGGAAAACTAGCTGTAAAATCTCCCAGTAATATTTGGTTATCACTCAAGATGTTTTTCACTGGTTTTCCAATGCAGTAGCATGCTCATCTGATCTTTTTAGATAAGTTTTACGTAAAACCATCAGTCAGACTCACTGTCCGAACACCAAAATGAACAGTGTAATCTAAGTGAACCTCAAGTGTAATGGCATCATCCTAAAAGTGCAAAAAATGGACAACCTCTCCTGCTCTCTTCCCCAATGCACATGTTTCCTTGCCTCTTGATAATAATAACAAAAACACTTATTTCAAAGGCGGTATTGATTTCTCTGCGTATACAGTGATAAAACGAGTTCCTCTCTCTCAGCTCCTCTCAACTCTATTTGAGTCCTCTGTATTTGGCTGAAGTATAGAGGATCTGTAAATGGCGTTGGAGTTGGAGGGAGGGTCTCCGGGACAACTCAAGGACTTCCTCACATTTACTGCTAGGCTTGACTGCAGTAAAAGCAGTTTTTCAAGGCAGGGAATAGTGTTATGTAGAAAAATGATTCCATTTCTCATTCTGTGTTCTGCTCATGAATAGTAAAAGACAATGATGTTGATATTTCATGATGATATGATCATTGTGTGAATAGGAATTTCAGATGCAATACAAGGATATTGGTAATTAAATATAAGAGACAGCATTTGCATTCAAATAGCTAAATTCTGTGTCATTACACAAATATAATAGTTTTTGTTAAACTATGCATTTAGAGCTGTGCTTCAAGGTCCTGGATGATGGTGTCTTATGATTTATTATGTAGAACTTTTATATATTTTTATATTGGAATTAATGGAAGCAACGAATGTCCAAACCCCCCTAGCACCTGTTCATGCAGTTTGTCTCATTTGCCAGACACTCATTTCAAACGTGTCGGTCAAGTTGTGTATAAGACCAGATTTGATGAGACCACTCAGATGTTTTTTAGCCCCTTTCACTTCACCAGTCTCCTATTTCTTTTTTTTTCTTTCTTGCAGGACATTGATATTGTATGTTAAAACATTCATTATATTTCAATATTACTGATGATTAATATAGTTTCTGATTATATGATACCTTCTGGGAACTGATAAACCAAGGTAAAGCTTTTTAAGGTTCTTTAACACAAAAACAATGTGACTCTCTTGCTAACTTTAAAACTAGATGGAAGTGATGAGACTTTAGAAGAATGACATTTACTGTTCCAGGAACTATGGCTGGAACTTTACACAAACTGGACATAGTAGTGTTTCTGTATGAAAACACTATCCTTATACCAAAGAATACCTCAGGATTTCAAAGATTATTAGGCCTACTGCTGAAAGAATCGCTCTTCGAAGCAGTCTTGGCTCTCGGCTCACCATCATTAATGAAGAGGTGTTCAGGCCTCTATACTTTATCATGATCTATGAACCTCTGATTTTGATGCAATAGAAAGCCAATCACTTGAGGCACCATGCCAGGCAAAGCATTAGTCATCATGTCTTTGACATCGCTGTCGAATTGGATCATTTGTTTGAATTAAAAGCACTCATTTGTAAATATACACTTACAGACAAAAGACATACTTCTCCTTTATTTTGATATATGGAAGAATAAAGTAATGTTCCTTTGACGATTTAGTGGTATGATGGAATATTGCTCCTGATCTCAAAAACCCATGTCCAGCGGGGAGCACATCTCGAGGTCAGCATCCAAAAATCATCCTCTTTTAAAACTATTATTGCTGCCTTATGACGTCTTGACTTCATGATGAGAGTTCAATATTAATTAAAGGCTTTTTGAATAAAGCAGCATTTGCAAGGAGACTTTTTAAAGTTATGTGAATGTAAATTTCTTTCCTCAGTTTATTGCCTGCATAAACTGATTTATGTGCATTCATTTGGACAAAGGTACTTTTTACTATTCCGTCAATGCAAGAAAATCAGCCCCCAAAACACTGATGTGAAGGTCAACCTAAGTATTTGACTGTATTATCTGACATTTATCTAAACAGTGACAGTAAGAAACTCAATAAAGAAGCTTCTTAAGGGTTATTTGAACCACTTTAAGTTCTCCAAAAAATCTTTCAATTTAGTGCCTTCACTTAAGTTGCTTTAGGGGAACAAAAAAACTTTTCAACGATGGCATTGGCTACTTTATGTTCAAGTACAGACCAATTTTTGTCCACTATATGTTTAAGCACAGCCATTCAGAATTCGCTTGAACATAAGTGCAGAAGAGAGAAATAAGGAATGTACAGTGTGAATGTGAAGCAAATAAAGTGGAAAATATAAAAATGGAAAAGGTTCCCAGAGGGTTCTTCACCTGAATGTATGGTTCTACTAAAAAAATTCATAATGAATCTCCACATGACGTTACTTAAAAAGGCTAACAAGGACACAGTTACACAACAATGTTTTTTAAAGAACTATCCATCTATTCCCTCAAAACCTCTTTTGGCAACTTTTAGTTTGGAGTGTTGAAGAAAAACAGAAGTTTTAATATACACCATATTAATGTTACGTTTGTGGCATAGTAAATTTAATGGTTGATTCAGTGGTTGATGTTTTGTCCTACTTTCACTTATCCCAGTTTATTGGTATGGTCTTCTAAAAAAGAAGTACTTTAAGACTTTCTTCACATATCAAAACCAATCCATCTTGACGTTCTCTGTTTTGAAAGAGCTGCGGGTGCCTTGATTATAGGGAGCCTCAAGTTGAATGAGCTGTAATCTGGTTATTTGGGGTCGATCGATGTTCTAGCGCTCTGTTGGAACATGTGTCATTATCCTTGTCTTACAGAGAAAGCCAATGAATGAAAAGGCTATGCTTAAACATAGCCTGCTGAAGTGTTGTATACCAGTCTCAGTGCATAGTACTGAGCAGGAGATTTTTAAAAAATTCATCCGTAACCAGTATTGTTTCCTCTCAAATTTCCTTTAACAAGAAAAATCTAAACACACCAAAGAATAACTACTTGTTGTCACAATGACAAAGATATTTCATTCATCTTATACAGTAAATTTCAAGATTTCACAAAGCCAAAACCTTTTTCAATTGTTATGCACAGAGGTTTCAGCTTTAAAATTAAACATTTCAAAATGCAACCTTTTGCTTCCCACTCCTTCTTGTCCTTTTATGAAAGCATCGCTGCAAAAACAGCAAGTCTGGAATTGATTGATTTTGTGATTCCACAAAAACAGCACATATATATAAAGCAGCTCCACCCATTCACACCGACGTTATAAGGAGTGGAAGAGAAGTTTAAGACCATCTTAAAGTAACAGTGAGAGCAACAGTAAAAACAGAGATATATAACAGTATTTGAGCAACTTTGGAAAAAAAAAACTACTTTAAACTTTTGAAATGGGCCATTGAGTGCGTAAACATGTCCTAGATTCATATAAAAGAGAAACTCTTCAATTTTGCTGTCATGCATTGCAAGAAACCAGGATAAAATGCTATGTTAGAAATGAATCTAAGATCTTTTAATGTGAACCAGTTAGGGTCTAGCCATGGACCAGACTTTATTCACAATATAAAGAATCTTTGCACTAAAACTGTTCGCTCTAGATGAACTCTCACTCAGACATTCCTTTCAAACGGATCTGAAGTGCTTGGCCTGGCTGCAGAGCAGAGCAAGCTGGATTTGATATCAAACAGAAGAAACGGAGGAAGGCTACAGTTAGAAATGAAGGAGCTGGAAACTCCAACATCACACATAGTGGAGCAGCTCTGATACTAAATCCCTCCACATCACACACATTGTGATTTGCCCCAGCTCCAGACTGCCACAACACATGCATACTCACACACACACACGTGCACACACACACACACACACACACACACACACACACACACACACAGAAGGGGCACCCACCATAGGGAAGAAGAGAGGATGGTTCTGAAGCTGGAACAGCGTTAAGTAAATCTACAGACTGTGTTTGAACATACAGGAAGGAACCCAAATAGCAAAATAAAGTATATAACTGTAAACTGTCGAGCTCTTAAAACTGTTATTCTTCTTATCATTTTCTGAAAGGTAAATTTAAAAATTAAAATAATTCTTCACATTCAAATATTTCATTGATATAACTGCTTCTTTAAAGAATCTTTAAAGAAAGTGTTATAGACTCCACTTCTAATGGCTCACTACACTGCAGATCCTAGTGCTCTGCCTCTTACACACACCACCTACACCTCATCAGCTAATTGGCAAGACATTCTTGAATTTTTCAGAGCACTAGATTATGGAAAACATTCATCGCTGTAAAGTTGTGGCCCAGAAGGAATCTGGTTTGACATGCCTGTTCTATGACACTGATCCAATTTTTTTTTTAAGAATGTATTGTTTTGCAACCTCATACAACCAGTTTGGGTGCAGATAAATGAATATAGTTCTCTTATTTTACAGGTTTCAGTTAACTGGTAGGAAGCTATAAATATTCAGTGTGTCCAGAATGATGAATGGGGCTGTAAATGATTCTAAAATGATGGAGGAAGCTGTATATCAGCAGCAATGATGTTACAGTACAATAATGGTAGCCAGTAGACTACCTGATATTCCAAGCACATAACATAAGAAAATTATTCAAAGAAAAGATTATAGAAATAGATCATTAAAGCATATAATAATATATATCATTTAATATTTTATTGCCTGAGTATAATAAAACAATTAATATTGTTTAAATAAGTTTTGTTTATGTGACATTCCACATACACTGAACATTTACTGAAAAACGGTGTTGATGGATGGAGCTCATGTTTATGCAGATTTTACAACATTCAACTGTTGTTGCAATGTTGCAATGCGATGTTTTGTTGATTATTCCTGCATGTCATCTAAAGAAAACATGGCATTTTTAAATATGGTATTTTTCAAAAATATAAGTGCATCATTTGTTTATGAGTTTAACATAAACCTGCCATCATGTTTACAAGCGCTTAATTTTAGTTTTTACTCTTTTCCATTATATTAAATTCAGCAAACAAACTTTAATTGTACATTAAAATGTGCAGCAGCTTGTCACCTGCTCAGGTGTGCCCAAACGTTTTCATATGACTACATGAGTCTGTCCATTTTGACATTTTACTATTGCACAATGAAGCAATTTCACTTCCACAAAATTGCAACCCGCTAGTGACGTTTAGGCCAAGTGAAGTTCAGTGATTGACTCAGGACGCTGGAGCAGGTAGCGGCCTGTTGGGAATTTGTGAACATTATCATTTTGTCACTTTTTCTGCACAGCTGAAACACTTCCCAGCATGGCCCTAAGAACTCACGTTGCCCAGTCTGGACAGTTTACCTTAGCAAACATGAGTAGCGAGCTAAGCAGAGACAGACAGGTGAACCACACAGATATCCAAGATCCTCTGTTGCCCTCTGAGAATGATCAGTAATCGATGCGAAATGATTAACAAACCCTCTTAATACCTCATCTGACTTTACTGACTCTCGATCGAAACTCTAACATCTCTTGAAAGTCTTTGACTTGTGTTGCAAAATGTCAAACCTCAGTAGAAATTCAGCTGTAACTGTATCCATGTTCAAATTACAAGTGTTCCAATCAGCCATTGAAAATGCTGATTGAAGTCAGAATTGTTAAGATAGACTAAGTGATCAGTTTAGCATGTGGCATGTAAGAATCCTTCAATACAGTTAATGAGTTCATTACATCAGTAATGAGCAAGTTATTGTTAAGAATTTAAAGTAGTTTTCAAGGATCTGTTAGAATCAGTAGTTTCTGTTCAGCTAAGATCAAGCTCAAGTGTATTATCTGTTCTCATCAGTTCAATACCTGATCATTTTTTTATAGGACTGCATATGAAATAGATTTTTAGAGCAGTGAGGTTTTACCCCATCCACTCCCTGCAGTAACCTGGAATTGAAGGAATGCTTCAACCTGGAATTCTCAGGAGCAGCCACGGACAAAAGGTTAGGGAACAGGGCTTCCATCCTCAGAACCGCCCGGAAAACTGAGGCTGAATGAGGAGGGGGGGGGGGAGTTAGGAGTGCTTTCCTCTCCAACATTCGTGACTGAAGGGCCCTTAAGCAAAGGAATTAACTCCACAACTGCCCTCTAGATGCAGGTCTGCAGCCTCTACTCCTGCTGCTGGGGTGTATCTGAAATTTAATGACATGTTAAGTGTTTGCTGAGCATCTAGAGTGAAGCAGTAAATGAAGTGTTTAGTGGATGCTTTAAGATCTCCGAGGGCTGAGGGAAACGTTAAGAAGCCCAGGCATGGTGTTGTTTCTCTCACAGTGTTGATACTCTGCAGTTGAAAATAACTTCACTCTAGATCTTCACCCAAGCAGTTATGCGGGGACACCTCTATGTGTGCACTTCTCACTGCGCTCTTCTATCAGATTCAATTTTGAGAGGTTTTGCCTTGCATTTTCTAGAGGCTCGCTTGTCTTACTCCACTGCACTGAAGACAACTGATGATTCATAGGCTGTGACACTTTGACAGATGGACAGATTTGAGGTATTTTGGGGACTTCATCCTTGATGCAGGTGGCAAAATGGAAAACATTTTTCATTGTATTTGTGGGACATTCACTGTGTGTGTGTGTGTGTGTGTGTGTGTGTGTGTGTGTGTCTGTGTGTGTGTGTGTGTGTTGGGTGGGAGGGTCATGTCTCCACTGCTTCTACATCCTGCATAAACAGCTTTGTGCTGATATTCTAACAATAGTTTAATATATATGTGTTCCATGTGTTCCATCTTTACATAGATAATAATGTTAATAAAAATATTATTATTGTTGTTGTTGTTAATTGCAATAATAATAATAATAATAATAATGATAATAATAACAACTCCCCTTAGTAATCAGTGACTAGAATTAGACTCCCTGACAAATCACTGTTCTGAATGAGAGACTATATAAAGTACTGTTTTTTGTTTTTTTAATTTATTATATTATTTATGTTATTCTGTCATTTTTGTTCTCTAAACTATTAGAATTTGTGTTTGATGTCGGAATTCACTATCCCTTTTTATCCTATGGAATGAGTCTTTTTCTCTTTTTTTTTTTAAGAAAAAAGACGTTTATGTCTTTAAGTCCAGTATATGTAATGAGCTCTTTTTTGATTGGCTGCACTGTACTGAGCCTCATTTAAAAAGTAGCCCTGGCTGACACACATTAACAGGACATGGCTAAACACTTTCATGGTTACAGGGACAGCTCGCTACACTGTCATATTGTCCAAAAGTGAGAGAGAACATAATTCCAATATATATTTGTGCACATATCTGTGCTGATTTTTTTACACTGCTTCTATATAATTTCTCCTTTTTAAAACATGACATAATAAAATCATATGAATGTTCATCCTTACCCTAAGAAACCCATCTGATATAATGGTGTCCTGCAATAAAGGTCATTCTGCACCAAAAAAACTTCAATCTGATCTCCAATCATGTGTCAGTATTGGCCCATCTGTGTTTGTACTGTATTGCAAGACAGCAAAGTAGAGAAATAGAAAAAGAGAGAGAGTTGGTCATTTTTCATAGTCAAAACTTCTTCCCCTCTTTCTCACTTAGCTATCAAGTGCTGTACTCTGTCACATGGTACCTATTGTACATGATGTATTTATACACACAGGATTCCCATGAGTCTAGGACACAGAGACACAAGCATACTCACCCTGTTGAAGAGACCATGTTGTTTTTGATAAAATATAACATTTGTCATATGGCTACCTGTTTCTCTGTTACATTCCTGATATCCTGGGGTAATTTGACTTTATTGGTCAACCTGCAGTCCTACTCTGTGCAATCAGCAGAGTGGCTCCCAGTTTAGCAGCTTATGGTAAGGTGCTGAAAGTGGATCAAAGGTGATTGCAGTAACCTGTCAGGTTTAGGGTCAGAATGATTTGCTTGGCTTAGTTCAGCATATTGTATAAACAGAGCTTCATGGTCTGTGCTTGGTGATACTGTTTGTACGGGTCTGGTGTTGCACAACAACTACATTTAGTTTTAGGAGTATTGTTAGATACAAAAAAACATCAGCATGTGTTTTTGCTGTTTGCTTCAGAGTGCTTAAAACAATTTTTCTTATTACAGTACTGTGATGTAAAATGAAATCTAAAAATCATTTTTTACATGCTTCCAAATAATCCATGTCTCATGTATAAACAATGTACTGATTCAGTTTCTTAAAGGGGTTGCAATGTCTACAGCTGGATTGTAGCTTTTGTATTCATTGTTCATTATATGTATTATATTTCATCGTTTCAGTTCAGTTAAATTCAATCTTTGGCATTCAGCAGACGCTCTTATCCAGAGTGACTTCCACGTCCTAATTTCAGGGACAGTCCCCCTGGAGCAATTCAGGCTTGCTCAGGAACCCAGTGCTGGTAGTGCTAGAGGTGGGATTCCAACCTGGGACCTCTTGAGCAATAGGTCTGTAGGCAAGTGCCCTACCACTAGACCACTACCACCACCCATGTGGTATTCACTCTCATTCACTTACTCATTTTCTTAACAATTTTTCCTGATTAGGGCAGTACTGGAGCTTGCCAGGTCCAGTTCAGTTCAGTTCAATTCAATTTTACTCTGGTTTTCTCAGACAGATAGGATAATACACATTTTTTTTTTTTTTTTTTTTTTAACATAAGTTTTCACAGGGGCAGCGGTGGCCTAGTGGTTAGGGCGTTGGCCACTTGATCGGAGGATCGGGGGTTCGAACCCCTTCCCAATAGGTTGCCCTGAGGTACCCTTGAGCAAGGTGCCGTCCCCGTCCTGCTCCTCCCTGCGATGGGCTGGCGACCTGTCCATGGTGCGTCCCCCGTCCTCGCCCTGTGTGCGCTGGGTTGGACGCTGGCGCTCCCCCGTGACCCCGTTTGGGACAAGCGGCAGATAATGGATGGATAAGTTTTCATACGGTGTTACCAAAAAACTGAGGTATGTGACCAGAGAACTTTTAATCTATGATAACATTGCATGGTAAAGGTTTTGGGGGAAAAGTGTGTTGTGCTGTGAATAAATAGGGGAAGTACCATTTCCATCAATCGTTCGGAAACAGTTGAAAACAGATCAATACTTCAGTTCAAATCAGATGGCAGTCTCATCTCTAGAAACATCTTCAATAATTGCCATTGTGAATTTCCATTCGCAGCAACACATTTCAGTAATCTCAGTGGGCACATGTAGACATTTGCTGCACACATACCACAAAGTTCCATCTGCCTTGGGCTCCTCAGCTTCTTCTTCCACTTAAGACTCTTCACTGATATCTTTATTAAATGTATATAATGAACTTCTCACATTAAATGTGTTAAAAAGATACAGACACTTCTTATAAAGATTTCAAGATAGACCAGCAACATCATGGTTTAAAGGTTGAGTTGAATGCATGAATCTTAGATAAGAATGCAGTTGAGTAATAAATACTGAAGTAACCAGAAGATTAAAGGATTAGAGCTTATAACACCACTAAAAAACAAAAGCAAAAGAGCTTTTAGAGACATACAGACATCTGGTTCCCATCACAACCACTGAGAACCACCCTGACTGCAATTTTCTCTCAAATTAAACACTTCATCTCGGAGCACTCTAAATGACTTTGACTACAATGTATTGATTCAATTCAGACATTGATTGAATTGATTGAAATTGGTGGAATTTTCATTTAGAAGAGGCAGAACAAGAACAAAGGTCCTGAAAAGGGCTTCTTTGAATGAAGAAACCCAAAGGATTTTTTAATGATGTTTAATCATTGCCACTGCAATTTCCTTCCAGGCTAAGCTTCATCTAAAAACCCAAAACCACTAGGCTAATAAGAACCCAACAAAAGCATCATCTCAAATGACCTTTTGTACTGTAACCCTTTAGACCACATTGAAGCATTAGCTCCAGTAATGCAAAGGCATCCATCCATCCATTATCTGCCACTTGTCCCAAACGGGGTCGCGGGGGAGTGCTGGCGTCCAACCCAGCGCACACAGCGCAAGGACGGGGGACGCGCCCTGGACAGGTCGCCAGCCAGGGAGGAGCGTGGCAGGGACGGCACCTTGCTCAAGGGTACCTCATGGCAACCCATTGGGAAGGGGTTCGAACCCCCAATCCACCGATCATGTGGCCAACACCCTAACCACTAGGCCACCGTTGCCCCTTAATGCAAAGGCATAACATGATATATGCATATATGCATTGAGCTGTTTTGTATTCAGTTCAAGAGAATAAGTGTACCATGGAAAAATCGCTCTTGACGTACAGTATCTCTCCACCACCCCCACATTCTTTACATGTCTGGCTACTTCTGCTTAATCCTTTCCTCCGTACATTCGGTCATCTCCTGGGACAAGCTGTTCCCCCTTTAAAAGTGCCGAATGTGGACAAAACGTTTACTTTGTCTGCCTAAGCAAATAATTACACCAATTAATTAAGCAAGCTGTGGATGACTGGGGGCACAATTTTCTATTCCATACTGAGGGAAAAAAAAAAGTGCACAAAGGACAGGTAACCACTAGAGGGCAAAGCCAAATGACCCAGAGTGGAGAAAAAACTCATGTCAGTTATATGGAGAGGTGCTGGTGTGTTGGTTTGTGATTCAAGGTTGATCAGAGTGGTGTGTGTGTGTGTGTGTGTGTGTGTGTGTGTGTGTGGAGGCTGTTGGAGACTTTGTTTAAAAGCCTTCCATGTTGCCTTGTTGGTTTTCTGAGCGGGTGTAGCCTCATCACCCACTGAGTAACTAATGGCTCGTGCCAAAGTGTGTTTGCAAAGTAGTGTGTGTGTGTGTGTGCGTGTGTGTGAGTGTGTGTGTGTGTGTGTGTGTGTGTGCACTATGTTCTAGAAATATGCAATCGTTGACCTAAAAGAAGAAGAAAGTGGTCACTTTGAAGAAATAGATTAAGTAAAAAACAGACATTAAGTAACCCTTACTCAGTGATAAACACACACATGCACACACACACACACACACACACACACACACCACCACCACCAAGGACAATGGTCATCCATTTGCTAAATTGGAGCTTTAGTATTAGATCTGGGCAATTGAAAATTGTTAAGCGGCTTGTCCTTGCTGTTTTCAGACCAATTTTAAAATGCCTGTACTGTTTTCAAATCAATTGAATTCATCCAAGGCAAGTGGACAGATGGACTTATGGTTCTTTTCTTACTGAGAAGTCCCCACAGCCCTTCTCTAAAGGATTAGCAAGCTGGACTGGCCACAGCCTTATCAGTTCTATACAAAAACTCCCTCTAGTGGCATCTGGCACCACATCCAGCACAATCCTCCCCTATTCCCTTCTCATCCCTGTGGCTCTGTTTAGCTTTAAAATGTGCTGATTTATCCACTTGAGGGCAAGTGAA
This sequence comes from Hepsetus odoe, assembly GCA_017165825.1. Lineage (NCBI taxonomy): Eukaryota > Metazoa > Chordata > Actinopteri > Characiformes > Hepsetidae > Hepsetus > Hepsetus odoe. The sequence continues at coordinate 15,517,629 of CM029388.1, read as the reverse complement.
TAGAAAATAGACTTTCTTACATTCTTTTTATTAAATGCCATTTGAAAACGAGACACATTTTTGGAAACATTTCTGTGAAAGGTTTTTCTCTGGACAGTGATGATTTTAAAAAGACGCTCCTTGCGTTTGGAAGCACAAGTTTAATCTTGCTGTACTGTTTGGTGCACAGATGAACTTATGAAGGGATTTTATAGGGAGCTGGCATAGGGCGGTTATCAGAGGAAAAGTTTTCAAGCCTGAGGTGAAAGAGAGTCATGTTCAGTTCCAGCATCATGTGAATAGGCTAGACAAGCTTTTTAGATGAAAGCAGAGAAAAAGATCAAAAGATCAGCTTATTTTTTATCACTGTGAGGCAGGGTTTAGTGGTATAAGAAGGCATCCCATACTGTTTAAAAATTTTGACAGTGTTTTAATGTCAGATTTCGCTTCAACAGCAACCTATTAAAAAGGCAAATGAGGGAAAAATACATTTTCGGTCTTACATGGCTCAGTGTTACCCGTTTCTATCCTGGACAGCAGAGTGCTGGCTTATCTAGTAGAAGCCAACAGCCTCAAGACATCTACGGACATAATTTTGATCAAGTTTGATTCAGCCCAACAGATATTGTCTTGACACAAATCTGAGGGAGCAAAGTTAAGTGACTGGTGTTGGAGTGAAAAGGGGGTTAAATGAGGGTCATTTTCATTACTATTCTATTGACCATTAATAAAACCTTGTGTCCCCTGAGCCAGCTTTGAAACCTATGCAATATTCCATTTTGCCTGCAGTTTGGGCCATAATGGTAACCAAATGTATGCAGTGTGTTCCTGATGCGTGGAGATGCTGGCAGTGCTGCTGAGAAGCTAATTTCCAGCTCTAACAGGTATGACTGGTGTGGAGCGGAGCGAGGAAAGGCCACAGGTAAGCTGGCACTCTGATACAAACTCAATTCCTGCGAAACCTGAACGAGCCAGTGGGCTGGAAGAGTAGGCCTGGCTAGATAAACATCAGCTTCTGCATAGGTCATCCTTTCTAGCTTGCATCGTCTCCTCTGCACCTGCCTCCAGGCTGAAAAGGATACTCCCAGGATGTCATCCCACACTTGTATGCATTTGCACGTGTGGGGGGTACGTATATGGGTGTGTTTGTGGTTTCCACAGTTTGGCAGCTGGAATAGGGATATTTTGGCTTGACGGAGGGAAGAATGGCTTCTTCTGGTGTGTGGAAGAAGCTTGCCCAGGGGTGAAAGGGCTGTCCCGGGAAGAGCCATCATATATATTTCTACCTTCCCACCGCTAAATCCATTAGTGACACAATTTCCTCCCCCCTCACCGTGCTCCCCTTGATAGCATCCACCATCTATTTTATTTTATTCTTATTTTCAATTTTGCGGATGGGGAAAGGTTAGGATTAGTTATCGACAGGCTCCGTCTGAACAGGGCTGAGGAAGCAGGCCACATAGGATGGGACTCCCTAAGCCCATTTTCCGCATGCCCGGCTGAGTGTGTGCGTGTGTGTGTGTGTTTGTGTGTGTGTGTGTGCGTGTGTGTCTGTGTGTGGATGGGTGGGTCTGTGACTATGTGTGTGTCAAAAGAAATGTGCCGTTTTATAAAGTTACAAACAGCACATTGTGTTTTGAGGCACGTGTTTGTTGGTTGAACTCTAAAGCTGTTGTTCATCGGCCACTGCTTGACTATTTGCACCTTTATCTTACTGAATGTCCTCTGTAGAGTCAGGTCAAATCTATCCCAGTCTTCATTACATGTTACACCAATTCTTTGGCAATCAAAAATCATTTACACATCTTTTGTCTTGCCAAATGTTGTCTCACAATAAAAACATGCGTCTGAAATGCATTTTTATTCTTTAACAATACTAGTTAGCTATTGATGATAACAGCACCCCAATAGCCCCTGTCAGTACTGTGTAAACTGCTTGCCTAATCCTTCAAAACCCTCCTTAATGTCACCTTTTTATCATGTTAAATATCTCAGGTCATCTCAAACAGGCTCGTCTAACTCATACTGAGATCCCAATCTAACAGGCTTAAAAAGCAGAAATGAGCACAACTGAATTTTGTCACTGTTGCCACAAATTATCACAGGCAGATGGTCATTCTAGTAATTAGTATTTTGGTGATGCTGAATGCAGAGTGACTGGAACCCCTTTGTTCATTTAGGCACTTAAATTCTAAAACATGCGTGTCATGCGAAAGGAAATGGTAGATGATAAATTGGCCCTTGTGTGACTGTGTTTGTATATCTGCCCTATAACTGGCAACCTGTCCAGGTTCTTTATCTGCCTTTTGTCCTATGAGTGATATTACAGACTCCAGCACCCCCTACAACCCTAGTTAGAACAAGCGTTTGAGATAATGAATGCATTTCTACAATCTTATGTATCCATAACCTCTATATGGGCTTAAGTATTTGAAATAAATAAATAATATAAATTTAATCTCCTAGTCCTTTCTCTCTCTCTCTCTCTCTCTCTCTCTCTCTCTCTCTCTCTCTCTCTCTCTCTCTCTCTCTCTCTGACACACACACACCTGGAATGATGATAGAGCAGTAGTGTCCTGCTGCCCATCCATCTTGATCTCACTCGTCCTCGTCTCTAGTCTTTCTCCTACCAGACCAGAGCCCAAGCCCCCCAAACTCATTTCATCTAGTCTGTCTGCCCAGGTGCTCAGACCCGTTTAACAAAAAGAAAGCTTGATATATTTACTCCTATGGTCCTGTATTTATAGATTTATACAGGATGTTTTGCCTTCTTCACTCTGTTACTGTTTGTAGCACAAACACAAAATCATTCAGCTCTGTTGATGAGTGTTGGCCATGTAGGTACTGATGTATATATTCAGCCCATAAGCTGCAGGTTAAATATGAGTTCAGATATCCTTCTATATTTGCCTGCAAATCTGTTTCAGATTCAGAGTTTATAACAGATATGTGCCTTATTTTTGGTCTTGAAAGTGGAGAAATTAATCCAACCAAATTATTATTATCCATTTTAGTTATCATGGTCCGTCTGAGATGACAAATCTCCAAGCTGAATAAGAATTCTTAGTAGTGAAACTTAGCATAACAGAAATTAGAACCGGGTACAATTGTTATTTCAGGCCCAAAGACTGCATTTCCATATAAAGCCATATTGGGGTGTATTATTCAAGCATTACTGACTTGCTTGAAATAACACAAGATGAATGGCTGTGCTATATTTTGGGTTAGTGTTGACTGGTGTGTTATTTATAGCCTGTGTATAATCGCTCTTTTAACACCTCTTTCTCACGTGGGAAGACACACTGTTCCGCTCTTTGGATGCCCCCCATACTGACCTTTCAGGACTTTCATGCTGTGCTCATAGTTTAGAGGTTTTATTAAGCTCCATGGTCATTTCAATATATTTTAGCAATTGGTAACTGAAATGTTGCATATTAAAGTTCACAACATCAGTTTTCTAAAAATGCGTGATATGTAATTCATCGCCATATTATTTAAAACATACTTGTATTATTAACCTGGATTTACAGCATAAATAGTCTATTTAATAGTCTAGAAATAGTCTGTTTAATTTACAGCATAAATAGTCTATTTAATAGTCTAGAAATAGTCTGTTTAATTTACAGCATAAATAGTCTATAAAATATCAAAAATGAAATGAAAAATAAATACAATAAAATGTATGTCTGTCTGATGTGCATCATCAGTGCTTTGAAGCTTTTTAAGGCAAAGTCATTAATGGTTTGTTAATATTTTCTCTCTCGCTCATTTTCATAGCCGCGTGAGCTAAGCAGAGTCATGGGAGGTGCTGGAGTCTATCCCAGCCCTCACAGGGTGAAAGGCGGGGTAACACCCTGGACAGGTTGCCAGTCCATTGCAGGGCAATGCAATCAGACAAACACACTTACACCTACAGGCAATTTAGCATCACAAGTCCTGACATGCATGTTTCTGGACAGTGGGAGGAGTGCAGGGAATGCCAGAAACCAGAAAGACACATGCAGAATATGCAAACTCCACAGAAAGGACCCAGAGCACCCTGATGAGAATCAAGCCCAGGGCCTTCCCACCTTTTTATATTTATTTCTGGCAATACGGTGACTGAAAAAAATATTAGAAATCAAGCAAAATTACATTAAGAGCCAAAACAAGAAATGCATTTGGTCAAGCAATGAAAACATGCATCTGAAATGTATTTTTATTGTTTAACAGCACCTCAATAGCCCCTGTCAGTACTGTGTAAACTGCCTGCCTAATCCTTCAAAACCCTCCTTCACGTCACCTTTTTAAGTCAAGTTAAATATCCCAGGTCATCTCAAACAGGCTCATTAAAGTCATTTTGGGCAGTTTGGCATACTGAGATCCTAACCTCACAAGCTTAAAAAACTCAGATACATTCACTTATGTGACTCTGATGCTGTATGACAAACTGGGATCTTTAAAAGGGAAATTACATCAAGAATCCAAAAAACAAAAAAACAAAAACAATGATGAAGATAAACACAAAAAATATGTATAGTAATATGGTCGGCATATATGAAGAAAAGTGAAAGCGACTATTCCCGTCATTGCGAGGTCACAGCACAGCACACAGTGAACCGAATGAAATTGGACCTCTGCATTTAACCCATGCACACAAACACCATGCAGCAGGGGGCAGCTATGAAAGCGCCCGGGGAGCAGTGACAAGGACGGTACCTTGCTCAAGGCTACCTCAGGGCAACCTACTGGTAAGGGATTTGAACCCACAATCTTCCGATCCTGTGGCCGACTCCCTAAGCACTCCCTGACGCTTTTTGTTTTCAGAGGCCAAAATGATATATTATTATAAAATATAATAATAAATTAAAAGTATATAAGAAGAATGATTATTGTTCTGTTAACTTATTGTAAGAAGTTTGTGGACATTTTTGTCTTTGGCACATCGTTTCATCATCATTAGATAATTTCCCCATCAGTTTACATCATATGTCCTAATTACCCCACTCTTTTTGTTGAAGCCAGGAGTGGGATTCTGCTTCCACCCTCTTGAAATTTGACAAGGCATGTGAAATCCTCCAGATGTCTTATTAATTTTGCACCCACGTCCAAAAATGTGTTGAAGATATTTCAAATCAATTATGTATAATTTACCACATTATTTGTGCAAGAATACTAAATCCCCCTGATCTCTTTCATTACCAGGTCTTTACATCATACTTTGTAATGTTAAGTGACATGTTGTTTAACACACTGAGCCTTCATTCAGCCTACAGCTCATCATTGGCCAGTTTAGTCTTTCACCAAAAAGCATCAAGGGAATCTGAGGCGTCTGCTTCAAATGAGAGAACTTGGTCAAGGTGCTCTTATAGGTTTCAGCATTCAGCAGGGAAAGGGTGAAATGGTCCAGGTGGCCCAGTGCTCTGCTTTTCCTGCTTTAATTCAACCGCACCAGCTCAATAAGGGGTTGTTAAGGAGCTGATTAGTTCAGCGATTTTCTGGGAGAAAGGAAAACACTAACATGTACAGAGCTTTGGGCCTCCTGGATCAGGGTTGGGAAGTACTAGCTTATCATATCAACTGACTTCAGCCTCTTCTTGAGAAGCTGTGAAATCAGACAGACAGAAAGCTATTTTTTGTGGCATATTCTGTATGTTTGTTCTCAGTAACAGACAAGCCTTCATGATCTCCTCGGATGTCCAAAATAATCAGTGTTTTTATGATTTTATGATTTCATTGTGATTTTATGAATTTATTTTGGTGGTCCCTTAACAAACTGGTGAAAGATTATCAAAAGAATATCAGCATTATCAGGATTTGGGTTGAGGATAAGGTTATGGTTGTGGTAAAGGGATAGAGCTAAATGTATCTTCTATTGAAATTATGTTGAATGTTCAAATCCTTAATGCTTTTTTGTGAGAAGGTAAAAAACATTCTTTACCGCATATATACAGATTTTAGATTTTGGTCCATTCATTATAACATATTGTAATGGTCAGTGGCTTTTTTTTAAATATGTATGTAAACAGCAACCATAATGAGCAAGTTTTCATTAAGATGGACATGCTTTAATATTAACAAGTCTACGTCTGACTGTTAATTAAATTAGCAATTACGCGACTGCTTTTGATTACCTCCTTTATTGATTGTCCTTAAAAAATGAATGTATGAACAATGTAAAACCATACACAGCTTTTGAAAGATTCCTAATAATACCTTATCATAAAAAGGAAAACCAGTATTTAACAAGATTCATAAAAAATGTAAAAATAAAAATGTACCCCAGGCAAATTCACTTAAATGTCTATCATGCAATATTGCTTGCTACTACTACTAGTAGAAAATAAAATGTATTTGCTATGAAACCAATACCATGTGTCTCTGAAATGAAACTTTATAAGAGAAGGAAAAAATATTTGGTAAAAATGTACTTTGGTTAATATTCGTAAAGCTGCAGGACATGAGCCATATAGGGCAAATGATACCAATCAACAAAAAGCAGGTAAAACAAGCAAACATAAAAAGCATCACTTGTCAGTTATTAAAAATGAAAAATGAAAAATGTTAATGTCAGTTGTGTCATTTAGCCTTATGAGTGCTACCCTACATTAAGGTGTTGCCATGTTTTATGGACGTTAATGTGATCAGCTTTCGTTCCAAGGCATGTTAGATGTTAAAACGCTCATCAAATGATGGAAATTTAATTTTTTTTAAATCACAAAAAGGTTAAATAGTTCCATTACATGCTAATGTAATGGGCATGGGCAGCAGTGGCCTAGTGGTTAGGGAGTTGACCCCCCATCGGAAGATTGTGGGTTTGATTCCCTCAAAAAAAGTAGGCTGCCCTGAGGTACCCCTGAGCAAGGTACCGTCCCCGTCACTGCTCCCCGGGCGCTTTCAATAGCTGCCCACTGCTGCACGGTGTTTGTGTGCATGGGTTAAAAGCAGAGGTCCAATTTTGTTGTGGTTCATGGTTTGCAGTGCTGTGACCTCGCAATGACAAGGGTTGTCACTTTCACTTTTTTTCACTTAATGCCAATAAAATTGTCAAATAATGGCTGCACATTTATATAGAGGGTACATTTTTCATATTAAGGAATTAAGATAAAATAGACATTCTAAATGGTAAACCGAGCCTGACTGGTAAAACATCCATCAGCATACTGTTAAAGGTTAACATGTGGTTGACTTTACAAGGTCAACAGGTAAACCTAAGTGTGAACTTGAATAAACAGACAATAACGTGAGGTTGTAGAAGATGGGGGCAGTTGGAGCTGAATGTCAGCCCATCCTCCATTTAAAAACAGAATGGGGAAGGACAAAGAAAGCCAAAAAGCTATTTAAAGCCTGATCATTCATTTCCACTCGCTCCTCTTAATCCATCTCTCAGGGGGAATGGGCCTGCCTTCACCTACCTAAGGCTACCAATCTATTCCCACCTTCATGTTTTAAACCCATCCAAAGACAGACAGTGAGGACGGAATGCTGTGTACTCCATGAATTTTTTTTCCTCTTAAATCTGTCTGCTTTTATATCTGTTTTAAAAGGTGCAGGGCTACCAAACAAGCTGGATAATGCAATTATGAGCATAGTTTAACCATTCTGTGTCTAACCAGGGCAGAGAAACAAGGACAGCACTAAGGGGAAATCTGCAGAACAAGTTCATTTTCATTTTCTTTCATTAAATGCAGATACTTTAAAAATGCTCCATAATGCAGAACGCCAGTGTCACAACATTAATGTAACAACTCTATCATCATATTGAGAGTGATTATTTTTGTCATTGTGAAACACGGCACAGCACACAGTGAAACACAATGAAATTCAACCTCTGCATTTCACCCATACACACCATGCAGCAGGGGGCAGCTATTTAAAGCACCTGGGGAGCAGTGATGGGAATGATACCTTGCTCAAGGGTACCTCAGGGCAACCTACTGGTCTGGGATTTGAACCCATGTGCTTCCGATCCTAGTGCAAAATCCCTAAACACTAGGCCACCACTGCCACATATTGCACTTCTACTGATCTAATTAGCCACACACACTGATAAACCCGTGACTGATAAACTTTGTCAGCATCAATAGCCTGACTCAGAGTGACAGCAGGCCCATCAAGCTCCTACTTACTTAAGCGGCCACAGAATGAGAACTTTCCATTCAGCAATAGTGAAGCTGCATCAAGAAATGTTCACTGGCAAAGGTTTCTCACACAAGCCGACTTGAAAATTGTCATTTGATAAAAACACAAGATTTGTGGCTTACCTGTCAAAGCATTGTTACTGACACTGAGAGAGTTCAGTTCTTTGCAATGATGCAGCCATTCCTGGCTGAGATTGTCTCTGGTCTAATGGTAGGATACTTGCCTACAGATCTATGGACCATGAATTTGCAGGTTTGAATCCCACCTCCACCACTACCACTGGGTTCCTGAGCAAAACCCTTAACCCTGAGTTGTTCCAGGGAGACTGTCCCTGTAGTTAGGCGTTGGAAGTTGCTCTGAATAAGAGCGTCTGCTGAATGCCATAAATGTCTTTTCATGGTTTGATAGAGGAAGATCCACACAGGGACTATTTGTACACTAGTCAACTGTGGGTAATTTTAGGGGGGAAAAAGTCTCTATCAGTGTGTTATTAATAAAATACCTGATGAAAAACCAGTGAATAAATCTCCGAAGATGTTTCTCCTAAATGTCCCAAGATGGTTTTGCAAGTGGAGGCCACAGACACAGACTCTTTTTTTGACTGCTTTTCAGTAGTTTTGCATTTGACTAGGGTCAGTGTCACTACTGGTAGCATGAGGTTGCACAGGCAGTCCAAATCCACCAGGATTACACATCAATATGTTTCATACTCTGAAGAGCATGGAGGAGATTCCAAGAGACAGGCAGTAGGGCTTCGGAGGTCCTTAATTCATTAGCAGGTCCGGTATCTGCTCCTTTGTGCAAGGAGGAACAGGATGAGTACTGCCAGAGCCCTACAAATTGACCTCCAGTGGGCAACTGGCATGAATGTCTCTGACCAAACCATTCGAAACAGACTTCATGAAGGGGCCCTGTGCTCACTGGCCGGCAACATGGAGCTCAACTGGCATTTGCCAGCGAACACCAGAACGGGCAGGTCTGGCACTGGCACCCTGTGCTTTTCACAGATGAGAGCAGGTTCACTCTGAGCTCATGTGACAGACGTGAAAGGGTCTGGAGAAGCCACGGTGAACGTTATGCTGCCTGCAACATTGTTCAGCATGATCGGTTTGGTGGTGGGTCAGTGTTGGTCTGGGGAAGCATATCCATGGAGGGACGCACAGACCTGTACAGGATAAACGATGGCACCCTGACTGCTATTAGGTATCAGGATGAAATCCTTAGACCTGTTGTTAGACTCTTCTCTGGTGCAGTGGATCCTGGGTGCATCATAATGCCCGGCCTCATGTGGCAGGACTATGCAGGCAGTTCTTGGAGGATGAAGGAATTGATACCACTGACTGGCCTCCACACTCGCCTGACCTAAATCCAATAGAACATTTCTGGGACATTGTATTTAGGTCCATTCGACGCCGCCAGGTTCCACCTCAGACTGTCCAGGAGCTCAGTGATTCCCAGGTCAGGATCTGGGAGGAGATACCCCAGGACAGCATCCGTCATTTCATAAGGAGCCCTGATGTTATCAGGCATGCACACAAGCTTGTAGGGGCCATACAAACTACTGAGCACTATTCTGAGGTGCTGCAATGACATTACAGCAAATTGGACTAGCCTGCCGCATCAGTTTTTCAGTTTAAATTTCTTGGTGACTTAGAATTTAGCCCTCTGTAGGTTACTTATTTTCATTTGCATCAAATGTTGTGGCATCCTTTTTTTCCTAACACATTACCCATTCCATTTCAGTATGGATATCCAACATGCTTTTTTCCATTTGAGATCTGATGTGTTTAAAGTGTTCCTTTAATTCTTTTGAGCAGTGTAAAATTTTAGACCTGTAATGGGTGATGTTATATTGTAAATTATTTGCAGTGGATCCATGCTTATGTGTTAAACCCTAAAATGATGGTATCTTGAGCATTACAGTGTGAGTACACACAATACCCTGCAATTTACAGGCCACGCATTACAGCACCATATTTGAATATTAAGCTCAGGCCATTATTCATCACTCAGTCATATGTCAAGCATTTATTAGTTGCTCTTATTCCCAAATTGTGGCCGGCAGCATCCTATTGTTCTCTGTAATGTGACTCTTAACTGAGAAGAATGTGCTAGATGTACTGAGCGAAAGCTGGGCTCTGAGTGATGACTTGGAGTGTGCTGAGGACGGGACCTGAAAGTTCCAACAAACCGACAGAAATTTTGTCTGGTTCAAAGTCTTGCCACTTAATTGCTGTAATCATTTGATAAATTGCAGCCATTTGCACCTTATCTGCATGCTTCAGCAATTTTTATAGGTATTGTAAAGCACCTTGGCTTTCTTGCATCTTCCCATCATCAAGCAGGAACGGAGCTGAAAATGTTAAATATGTACAATATGACTGGTAATGAGATTAATAAGTTCTAAATGAGTGTCGAGGTAGGGAATGAAAGTGAAAATCCCTCATCCTTTGAGGGCTTGCCAGTGGAACATATTATCTGTCCATAGTGGAAACGGGCTTTAGAACTTTCACACAGCACTTTCTCACCGCTTACTTCCCCACGTCTCTGCCTCCCAATCCTCAATTCTTGTTTTGTTTTTTTTTTTTATATATATATTATTATTTTTTCATTTTTGGACTCCAGCTGTGTATATGTAAGGTGAGAAGCACTGAGCTAAAAATGGGAAGAGGTTTAGAAGTTCTTGTGTTTGAAATAAGGTCACGGTAACACCTGTGCTAAGAAGTCAAGGAAGTGCAAATCCACCGGGAACATCCATATCAGTGCATTCCTGCTAATTTTAAATTCCCTTTTATAGACTCTGTGTGGATTATGTATGTTTTGTATAGGATCCCAAAAGATTTGAGAGGGAGCGAGAGTTAGAGAGGGTGGGGGCATGCTGTCATTTTAGCACGTCATGATAGTTTCAGTAGAAACATGCTGAAAAATGGAGCTGATCCTGGATTACACCTCCATCTCATGCTTAAATTTATTTCCCTCTTTTCTGGCACACTTATTAAAAATGGACTGTTTTTTTTTTTTTTTTTTAATCGATTGGATCTGAGCCTCTTTCTCTGTAAATGATTAATCTACTCTGTCAATACTTTAATCCTCAAAGCACCAACAAGGTTCAACATGAATGCAACACTGACGTGATTGGTAAATTAGTTTTCGAGTGAGTGAGTGAGTGAGTGAGTGAGTGAGTGAGTGAGTGAGTGGGTGAGTGGGTGAGTGGGTGGGTGGGTGGGTGGGTGGTATTGCTGTGTGTAGACTCTAAGGTTATATTCCACATGTTTTCCACTATACAACAAAAATATCTATAACAAAAAAGAAAATACTGCAATATAAATATAAATGATGTGAAATATGCTCCACAAAGCTGGGTTGGATCAATGAAATGGAGCGTGTTGTCAGATTTACTGCAGGAATGTTTGTTTGGTCAGTGTGACCTTTGAGTAAAACTAATTTTTTCCTCGTATCCTCTGGATATCATTTTCACTTGTTTTACACACCCTGCTTGTGGCCTCCCCCAGGCCTATGAAGTGCATCTTTATTTTATTTATTAAACCTTGGTTAATGATCCGGTAGCCTTTAAGAATGAGTAACATGTTCCCTGCAGTCTGGAGTGTTTCTACCACAGCAAGGTAGGTCAAAAACAACCTCTTTACCTCTTATACTGTGATTAATTGAACAGAACACTGTTCAACCAAATAATGGAGTAACACATTTTGGTACAGTTCAACAGAATGAACTCTAAATACTTTTCATCTTATAACCTTATAACCTTATCTTCAAAACCTTTTCAGTAAGGGAAATCCTGTTCTTAACCTCTAACAAAAAAAAAAAAAAATTTTCTCCCAAGTAGTTCTTACTATTTCTATTATTTGAATCATCCTGAAATATGTCACAAAGTCCATTTGATATTTTACAATTATGTATTAAAACAATGTTCAAAAAATATATTTCTGGTATGTTTTTGGTAGAAAAAGTCAGAAGTCTATGTTTGAAAGTTGGCCCAATTAAAAGATAACTTATTGCGTTACTTATGTATAATTCATTGTATAATTACATGCTCATATTTGAATAATGTAGTAAAATAAAAGTTACTCTCATCTTGAACAATCATTATTATGCTCATAAACCTTTCTTTGCATACTACGCATTTCCTTCACCTGTGTTTAAGGGTGTCTACTTTTATACATAAACATTATTTTGTGTGGTATATGCAGTTGCATTATTTATTTATCTTAAAGTGACCTAAAAATAGTTTTATTTTAATTAAATTTTTTATTTTTTTTTTGTGAGTGGCCTGCCTTTTCCACTGGAATATGGAGGGTTCATATCCTTCTTTAGTGGGCATAAGAGACATGAAAGTGCTGAAGAAATGGCTTCCTAAGGGCTTAGACGTTTCACTTTGAATGCCAAACAATGCACAGGATGGAAGAGGGGTGAAAAAAGCCATTGCATCATCAAAGGCACCTTACATCAGCTATTTTAGCTGACGTGGATTAATTATCCATCAGTGTAATTTAGCCCGGCTGCTGCTGCTGCGGCTGCTACCGAAATTCTCAAAGAAAAAGCCTTGAAATTTGATTTTGACATCAGGGAATATATGTGTGGAAAAATAGATTTTGTAAGTATTGCAGTGCACTTGAGGGCTGTACCATATTTCTTTTTCATGTTTTATGGAATAATGCAAGAATTCCTCCATTATTTGCATGAAGCATCAGCCGGTAAGCATGCTTCATGACTAACGTGGCTGTGCCATTAGCCAAAAGGAAAATGCATCCATCAATCATGTTGATTTATGTCCACATAGCACCCATTTCTACAACTTTGGGAGGAAGGGTGTTGTCACAATCTGTTCCATTGTGTTGTGTGTTTCATGTTCTGAAATGCACAATGTCCATTGTGATGTTTTCATCTGTTTTCTTGCATCTGAATGTTTTACCAGTAAGCCTAAGCCAGGTATGTTCTAAACAGGTAGTATGTTCTAAGCACATACTCAATAATGACGTTGGCAGAAACCCTTTCTCATTTCACATTCATGTTTTTCTGCGATTGCGACTCTGGTTAGGAAAAGCAGATCAGATAATTAAGTGAAAGTGATTGTTTTGTCGTTGTGAGCCTGGGGAGCAGTATTGGGGGACTTTACCTTGCTCAAGAGAACTTCAGAGAACCTTCAGATCAGGGGCCTAGTCCCTAACCCCTAGGCCACTACTGCCCTTATAATGAGATAATGAACAGAGGCATAATTTAAAACTGTTACCAATAATAGTCATACCTCAAATAGCTTTTTTCCCATCATGGTAGCTTGCAGTAGTCTGAGGCTGAAATGCAAGGTTGCCCGCTTTGTGTGGTCTCAGCACTGCTTCCAGGTGTGGCAAAAGCAAGATAGAAGTGTTAATTCTCACCTTTCTGCAGGGCATCCCTGCCTTTACCGCGAAGGTGTCAGGAAGGACCCGTGGATTTGAACACGTGAGCATGACCCAACTGTGCCTTTCCACAGAGGACGACCAGGTCGCTACAATTATCACCAGCTATATTTAGTGTGTGCAGCCCCGCTGACGAATGCCAACTAACATTTTCCCAGCATTGTTGTTTAATTCAGTGACAGCTCATTTAAAAGGCAATAAATCTTATGGGCTTTGGGGAGTGTGAGTGGATGAAAGGGTTGTGTGTGTGTGTGTGTGTGCGTGTGTGCGTATGTTTTATAAGAAGCTAAAGAGGGTGACCTAAGGTGTGCGAAGCTTTTTTAGTGTCACAGGGTTAAGTGGCCAGGCCAGAGGGCTTGTGGTCTCTGTTAAGTGACTGACCGATCAATGCTGCTGGCGACAGAGCCAAAGGTCAGGATGTTCAGTGATGGCTCTGGGATTAGCAGTGAAAGGGATTTTTACCACTGTGGCAGAGTGTTTGTTTGTGTGTGTATATGTGTGTGGGTGCAAGTGAGAGAGACAGAGTGTGAATTTGATTTAACTCCATTATGACACAGCCTTGAGTTGCCTTTACCATGAAATTATGATGTGCATTAGTCCGTGTTCATGAGGACATTTTGGTCTCTGGCCAAGATACATTGATGTGTGTTTGTTGTACTGCAATGCTGTCTTGGCAAAGATTGCTTTTGACAAAAATGACTGAATAGGGTCTTTTAACAGCTACATTTTAAAGCATTTTATTTTAAGCAAACACAAAACTGAAGTACATTGTTATGATAACGCAGTCATAGTCTGGCTTAGAACATCAGCTTTGTTAAGATATAATATTCAGTTGTTATTTTGGCAAGACCCTTCACAGCATTTAACTGCCAGATACGGTGCTGTTACCGGGCTTCAGCCTTCTTGATGGGAGCTGACAGTAGCGATTATTTTGAGAAAGACAATGTCAAGGTGATTGAAGCTCCACCTCTAAATCTTTGCTATTGGCTGAAGCAGGATTACATTAGGCTAAATGGGTGCATTTCTCCCACTAACACTGGAAAATAATAGTTATGTGTTGTCTGTGGGGTGCCAGCATAGGCAAAGTTTTTATAAAGCTTATTAAGTTCTTCATAAACATGATTAAACTTGTACAAAAAAAATTTTTTTTGTACACCTCTGACCATGCAGTGGTCCCAGACATCATCTCCTCTCCACACTTTTGTTGTATTCCATTTCCCCACACTTCAGCCAGGTAATCAGCATTCTACAGCCTTGATTACTTGGCTGAGGTTATGTTTGGAGCTGGAGCAGAATAAAAATGTGGACCAGCTAGGGGATCCTCAAAGGTTGGATTGAAACCATTGAAGTAACCATCCTTCCGACCCAATGAGAACACGACTAGTTTTGCTTTGTCCCACAAAACACTGTGGAAGTGCAGGCAACTGAAGTTTGATCACAGCCATAGAACAGAAGCTTTTTAGCACTAGTTGCAATATTTTCTTCACCTTCTCTTTTGCTCTGCCAATATGATGAACCCATAAGCATATGACACCTAGGGTTTGATGAAATCTTTTAGCTCAAATTATCAACCAAAACATGTTCACTGTCTAGGACTGTACTCTTCTTTAGTTGAAGTTACAAGGCTAATGTAGCTAATAAAGTTGCATACCAAGAATTGTCACCATGCAAACTGTAGGTTGCTTTCTTTAAGCCATGTCTAATTGTTAAATGATCTTATTTGTGTTGTCTGAGTGAAAGACATTGGCAAAATCTATGCAGTTATGCAGTTATTCATTTTGAACATCTTGTAATTATAGGATTTCCATCAATGGTAAGTGGCATTACCCTTGTCGCTCCAATAAGAAATCAAGCAAGCAGGCTTCGGAGACCAAAAATGCCTTGATTTATTAAATCATGTCAGTGGTAAAAAAAAATACAATTGCAGCATTATCACGAAGCAAGCCTTCACTAGGACAGAAAACAAAAGTCCTGCATGGACAAAAGTTTCTGCTTTAACAGTGTGAAGGCTGTTATCAAACCCCTACTTTATGCAAATGAGTGACAGTAGATCAGTGGCGGGAGGAGAAGGAGGGAGGGTTGTACAGAAATCCAAACCCTCGCTCCAAGCCGATGAAGTCCAGATGCATGCTGTGCATTCAAATTGCCCAGCGCTGCTTGACAGACGACCACGGTGCCTGTCTAAAGATCTGAGCCTGAATCGCTGTTTATTTGTGCCAGCTTGCTTGGAGGCTATCTGCCGGCTGTCTTGTGGGGTACGTTCACATGTCTACAAAAGCAAAGCCCCTGTCAAGTCCCATTGTCAAAACATTTCCCATTTGGTCAGAGGATAGCAGAGAAATAGAGGCTTATTGGCAAGCTTTGAAAATGTTATAGCAGAATGAATGGACTTAGAAAAACTCCAGCTTCTTGAAACGCTATAATTGAGATATACTCTGTATTGCTGGTTGATTGCTGGCTGCATTGATTTGTTTGTTTGGTCTCACTATGGACAAGTGTTATAACTTGTCCATAGTTTCAAAAGAGTAAAGACAAACCTATATAATACTATTATGAACTAATAAACTGAATAAGGAAAGCTTTGTAGGTTTGTGTACACAAAAATAAAAAAAAAAGAAATGCAAAAATATACCACATAATCTAAACTCACAAAGCTTAGGGTCCTTCCCTGCTAAATTGCACTGTATCTGAAGCAATAATATACCACCCTACGATGAGAATACATAGCTGTGGAAAAAACAAGGAGTTATTCTCTAGCACCCTTCACCCTCTTCTTTCCAGCATGAACAAATGCGGGAATGTGCAAGGAAGACAAATCGAAGTGCAACATGAATCCTTTGAGGTTCTCCATCATGTGAGGACAGAAACATTACCCATCATCATCAGCAGCAACAGGCTTGTTGAGGTCACAGAGAAAGTTATAGCTTGAGACCATTGGAGGTAGTGATGAACAATACGACAATGTTCTCATTATTTAAGTAAATTACATTCAAATATGCTTTTAAGGTCCACCATCAATATTGTTAGTACCTCTAGAACACCACATGCAAAAACAATAATATAATACAAACAAATAATAAGAACACTGAAAGGAACAACTAGTGTATCCATTGATTTATATGTTGTAAAAGTCAGTCAGTCAGTCATTTTCTGCTGCTTGTCCCAAGTGGGGTCGCGGGGGAGTGCTGGAGTCCATCCCAGCTCACACAGGGCGAAGGACGGGGGACACACCCTGGACAGGTGTTGTAAAAGTGTATTAATTAATTATTCTTGTAGCAATGTTCTTCTTCCTCTTTCAGCTGCTCCTGTTTAGGGGTCGCCACAGCGGCTCAACCGTCTCCATTTCTTCCTGTCCTCTGCATCTTCCTCCTTCAAACCAACCACCTTCATGTCCTCTCTCACCACATCCTTCTCTTTTGGTCTTCCTCATTTCCTCTTTCCCTGAAGCTCTATCTTCAACATCCTCCTCCCAATATAATCCTGGTCTCTGCTCTGGACATGTCCAAACCAACACAACCTTGCTTCTCTAACTTTGTCTCCAAAATGTCTAACCTGAGCTGTCCCTCTAATATATTCATTTCTGATCCTATCCATCCTCGTCACACCCAACGAAAATCTCAGCATCTTTAACTCTGACACCTCCAGCTCTGCCTCCTGTCTTTTTTCATCAGTGCCACCGTCTCCAACGTGTACAACATACTGGTAGAACTCCCTCCTTTTCCGCATGTCAGCACAACCTAACTGTGATGTTAATGTACATCTCTTCAGAATATATGAAGTTGGCCACTGTACTATTAAATGATGAGAAAAATGAACTGGGAAGAAAAGCTGCAATACCAAAAACTTCCGGTTGGTGGCAGCCATGATTTAAAACACAGAATTAAAGTGTTAATTCAGACAGAAATTTTAGTTATTGTCCCCTCAACACCAAATGTAGTCAATCAAGACATGTTTTAAGTCGAAGGTTTGCTTCTACAGTTTTTGTGCTAGAGTTGGGCCCAGTGTACTAATGAAGCTTATGTAATGGAGGCTGTTGCCATTATACAAGCAGCATCACTAAATTGTCATGCATTTGCCTCAGTAATCTCTGGTTGACCTGTTGACATTGTATATTTGAATGAAATAAAAGAAATGCTATATTAATAAAACTATGCATCTGAAATGAAATAAAAGTGAAAGTGACTTTGACACCGTGTCAGCACACACTGAGACACGATGTAATGCTTTCCTCTGCATTTAACCCACACATGCAGCAGGGCGGAGCACTTGGGGAGCAGTGACGGGGATAGTACCTCACTCGAGCGTACCTCAGGGCAACTTATTGGTCTGGGATTTGAACCCTCAACCTTCTGAACATTATTCTTGTAGCTGCAGTGCAAGTGCAAAGACAACAATTGACATCTTGGCTGATTTCCAACATTTGGTGGAAAGAAAGGTTGTCTAAATTAGATTTTTGGTCAAACTATGGCCTTAAACTTAATTCTAACAAAAAGTGATTTTGTCTAGTTTGATGTCTCTGCTACTTCTTATACATTTTAAAAAGTGTTATGAGTGCATGTACCTTCAGATTTGGCCCTTGATTTTTTCTGAGTCAAACCTCTGAGTAATGCATAAACCTCTTTGATGAGAAACAAGAACAGTTTGCAGAAAAATACATCCCGAACTTCAACTCATTAGAAGTACCCCTGCCATGAATCACAGAGTCATAGAATTTCAGAAGCTACATTCCTTCATGATTACAATGGAAACTGAAGTGCATGAAAATATCTCTGAAGATGATTCACAGAACTGTGAGCATTTATTCCTGCAAAATGCTTCTTGCAGTTGAAAGGAACTTCCCAGGCTACTTGCTTTTTTCTAGGGCCTGTTGTCACAGTTAGACTGTCTACAACAAATAATGCAATGCACTTGACTGCTAGAAAAGAAAAAAAACAGTATGGCCTTTAAAATACTGATCAGAAGTGACAAAGCCAGGCAGAAACAAAGGCTTTCCAGATAGCAGTTGACAGAAAAATGAACAGTGTCACATCCAGTAGCAGAGGATGGCTGTGCGCCGATCCCTCAAGCAGTTGGCGAGTGGCATGGTGACGAAGACAACAGTTTCAAAAATAGCCTCTCAGCAGGGAAAGGGGAGAGATTTTGAAGATATTATCCTCAAAGGCGAGGCGGCAGCTTTGAGTGAGGCTGGGGGAGAAGAGGCGCTGTCTTGAGTAAAATATGAAAGGCCTGCACTCGGTGACAGCCCATGGCTTTTCTCGATACCACTAACACCAGCTGACTGGGATGATCCATGGCCGCTTTGTGGAGACTTGTGATATAAATGCTGAGGGCGAGATGTTGCAGATCCAAGTTTGTTTCCCCTCCCTCCTCCATCGTCCAGGCGGTACTGTGTCACACGGGAGAATTTGTTATGTTCTCTCATCTCTCCATTTCCGGACAAGGAGTGACTCTGGCCCTGCTCGTCCTTGTGCCTTTTCAGTTTGACCTTAGGGACTTTAAACTCCATTTTCAAATTGACCATTTGTAATCAGTTCTCAGAGAGAGAGAGAGAGAGAAGCCAAAGGAGCAGGAGAATGAAATGCAGGGAAAAAATGAAAATGGTGCTTTTGGCTTTTATATGGTCACTGAGAGAGCTGTAGATGCACGCGCCATTAGTCTGTTTTGGGGTGTGTGTGTGTGTGTGTGTGTGTGTGTGTGTGTGTGTGTGTGTGTGTGTGTGTGTGTGTGTGCGTGCGTGTGTCGAGGGGGGTGTCTTAATCCTTTACACAGCAAGGGGTCTGTATGTGGAGCAACACATTAATTCCTCACTCATATAACTGGATAGGATATTTAACCTCTTCCAAAAAAAAAAAAAACACATTAAAATAAATTGGTCACATACATCATTTCTTTCCTATCACTTGATTATACAAACTCTTCTCTTAATGACAGCATCAATCCATTTTAGTAAGGATCCCACCAATCCTTTGAGAGTTATTGTCCATTCTAGCCCATTTTTCCAATTGGGCACAAATTGGCCGAGGCAGAGTTTATGTGTGCCTCAGCATTTCACCAGCTGTGTTACATTGAGAACTTGCATGAAAGTGTGGTGATTTTGCTGATCAGTCAGAATGTTCCAGTGATTTCTCATGTTTCCTGAATCAAACTCGTGTGGTTATTTTGGTACTGTTATTCATGTGCTGTAGGACATCTACAGATGAAGTGTGTGTAACTCTGGAGTTGGAAGGTGAGTTGGTGGCATCCCTCCTCAAACTCTGGCTTGTTCAAATTACTTGCCAAGCTTAGTAAGTGTATAAGCATTTTTGCATGTATGGTAATCTACAGAATCTCTATTGGTCTAATCTTTACTCACTTGCTTCTCATCCTTGTCCCTGACACTCTTTGAGCTTACACCCATAATCTTTTCTACACCCATTATGTTTTCTCAACTGAATAATGAGCTTACAGGTTATATTGGTTAAGAAGTAGATCTGTGGAAAGAGACAGAGGAGAAGGTCTGGGTGTCAGATGTTATAATTATCAATAGAAATGAATTATACATTTTCTTGGTTATACATTTGTGCACCCTGATGCAAATGAATATTAGTGAGTCCATTGGCAGACACAAGGTAAGTCAGTCCAGAGCTCCTAAAGACCACCTTTGGTCATGCTGGATGTCCCTGGTTGCCTCTCAGGGCTGACATTTTCACAAAATAGCTCCCTATTGTGTGTGTGTGTGCGTGTGTGTGTGTGTGTGTGTGAGAGAGAGAGAAAGGAAAGGGAGAGCGGGGCTCATTTTCTGCATGTCTGCCTCACACCTGAAGCTGCACTTGTTTTCATCAACACGTCGTGCAGCTTATGCAAAATGGCATGGCAGTAACGGGCACCATCAGCATTGCCCGCTGCTTACTTACAAACAAGCCAGCCTTGGGGAGGAGAGCAGCCAGCATAACCACCTACCTGGACATTTTCCTTCAAATACACATCATTCGAACATACTTCTAAACTCTTAATAACAAAGATGCCAAACCTGGTTCATCTTTGATCATCTAGAGCACCAAAGAATCATCTTTGCTGCTCTAAAGAACCTTTTAGTGATTTAAATGTGTGACAGTGTAAAACATTTACAATTTTAAAGAGCTTCCAATTCAATGTAATGGTTCTGTAACAAAGTTTTTTTTTTCTATAACTAAATGTCTGCAAATAATAATTTTTTATTTTTACTTCACATTTTGCTTCCAGTGGGCCAGACTTTCTTGTTCCTTTGTCAATTCCTCTACCTGACCAGTTTTAGTTTGTACTACGTATAAGTAATTTAGGACAAAACCATCTAACTTAAGCCTTGAAGTAGTGACGTAACAGGTGCTGACGACTCCAGATGATCAGGCTGGTAATTAGTTAACTGGTGATGTCAATGCTGCTTTATCTAGACACCTTGTATCTTTAGGCACATTTCAGTATCTTGCATTAACACATTAGGTCCCATTTCTTTAAGGTAATCTACACAGTTATATGGCAGTCTGGCGAATATTAAAACAGTATTTTTGCACCAGCAAGGTGCAAAATATAAAGAAATGAGGATTGACTCTCTAAGGGCATCAGTGTTAAACTAAACTAAAATAGTATTTCTATGGTGATGCTAATTGTTCATCACACACACACACACACATATATAGTTTTTTTGTATTATGTATTTTATTTTTGTATAGGTGTTGTTTTTTTACAGTACACTGTACAATGTTTAGTTAAATAGCTATAACTGTTCTCCTGTGCACTCAGGAGGAAAACATTGTTTTCCTCTTGACTGAAACAGGAGCTGATACCAAATTTGATTGCTTACAGAGGTCATTTGATTGTAGCCAGGGCTCTATTCAGTCTCAGGTGAACTGGTGTGGCGTTTATACATAGACCATTAGACGGAGTGGTCTGGGGTGTCAAATGACAGATGTAGTGGCAGTGTGGAGGTCACTCACACACTTAGATGACCCTGTATTTATTTATTTTTTCTTTCTCTCTTAGTATTGATCTTCTGCATTGCTCATGGCAAGCTTAAGATCAATCAGGGTGTTGTGGCCATGGTGGAAAGAGAAAAAAAACTCAAAGGGGCACTCTGGTGATGACCTTAAAAACTTCAAATAAAATTGCTTATGTGCACACGGTAATCTCAATAAAAAGGTAGAATATGTTTTGGGGTAAGACTAAAGAAATCATTAGACTTAAAGCAAACTAATGAAATATAAAGGGGACGAGGACCGCCTGAACGAAGGTCATGTTATATCATTACACATTATAAGAACATTATAATATATGCAATTTTGTAAATCATGGAAAAGAAATATCTTCATAGCATTTTGTCATAAATGAAGAGTCTATTTGTGCTCATTAGCATACTGTTCTATTTGCGCTCATTAGCATCCATCTTCCAGAGGTTGGAGATTCATGATGCTTATTAAAGGGCCATAAAATCAAAGGCTTACCCTAGCACTCTGTGCTGATTTGCAGTTGTTGCCCCGAGGTTTGGGTGCACCTTTTTGCATGTCATAGATGCCATGATTCAAACAGGGGTTTTACCTCCAAGCAGGTTCTTTTCATTACATTAAAAGGAATAGCCTTAGCATATACAAGTAAGTTGGGGTCAGAAATTTGAAAAGGGCAAGTTAATAAGGATAACAAGGGGGAGGCCAAAACCAAAGGTAAGCCTCCATTTGTTTCAATAAGGTAAATTGATTCCTATGTCCTCTGCTGGTCAGGGGCTCCACTCCCATGTGAGAAAAGTGAGACAACAGCTGTGGGGATGCATTGATTTCAGAGTGGCCTGCACCAGACGCTGGTTGGTGCAAGAAAAGCAATGATATATTATCAAGGAGCAGTAAAGCATTTTTAATCTAACCTAATGCATTTTAAGTGAAAGTGACTATTCTTATCATTGTGAGTACACGGCACAGCATGAACCACAACAAAATTACACTTATGCATTTTACCCACACATACACGGAGCAGAGGGCAGCTACTGAAAGTACCTGGGGAGCAGTGACGGGGTTGGTACCTTGCTGAAGGGTACCTCAGGGCAACCTACTGAACTGGGATTCAAACCCATGACCTTCGGGCCAACTTCCTAACCAATAGGCCACCGCTGCCCCAGATAATAACATGTTTCTCTAGACTCAAAACACGCTTATAAGAGAAGCCAGCTGGAGGGTGCTCCTACAGTGTACAAAGCAGATTTTATCTCAAAAGTAATGTGACAAAAAGGATGCAGCAGATAGATATTAGACTACACAATTATAACTTTCCATCAGCTATTCAAGATTATTAACCCACAGTTGTTAGCTTTCACAGTCATATGTGTTTTTTACAATATAAAGTAGATTTGGTGCAGTTTCACCAGTAGGGTTGCGACAAACATATGTAAATGAACGAATGCAGATACATACAAAATTATTGATTCACAAATGATAAACACATCGTTAATTGTAATGATAAATATTTCAGCTGAAGTTTCATGATTGTGACAGACCTGTGGAGTATTCCTTTTAGAGTATTCCTCTGCAGGCACCCTAGTGGCTCCTTTCATTTGTGTATTGAACTCTTAGAATTTAGTTAATATTAAAAATAATACTTTTTCCCCATCTTTGGTCAGGTTAACTTGCACAATTTATGCTGAAATGCGGTGAACATGTGTTGAACTTAACAGGGAACAATAAAGGGTTGAAAAAGAAGGTACAGAATGTCCTGCTATTACAGAGTTCAGAATGCAGCTTTCAAACAAGTGACAGGAGTTAAACATGGTAAAAGCATTTTTTATGAAAGTTCACTTGCTTGTTCAAATACAAAGAGTAAGCTATATAGTTTGCTCCCAATTTTGGAACATTGCACATTTCAATATGAACATATTCCTTGAACAGAATTATAGAACAATGCAGAGTTCTAAGGATACTGCAACTATAAAAAATAAATAAACATTGAAAGATTAGTTCAAAATGACCATTAGGACGCTTCTATTTTTTATTGTAAATGATCATTAGGTTTTCTTCTTACTTAAACATAATGATCACTAGGGTCTTTTTTTGTACTGCTATAAGACATCTATTTCTGCTTCATAAACAGTACCTATAGAGCACATCCTGCTTTGAGTAGACTATAAAACAAATTTACTTTATACTCAATCTGGGTGGAATGATAGGCTGTAACTGAGGTCATTTCAGTCTACAGCTAGGAATACACATTGGATGGTTAATGCACAAACACCCTCTAAAATATGACATAGTAATATGGAAACCAATAAAACTCTGGGCCTGCTGAGCTGTATGTGGGCTGGGGGAAGGACACGAGCAATCTGTGCATTAGCAGGCAGGTGGGGGAGTGACTATTATAAAACGATGGCCGCCAGCAAGATGCAGGAAGGAGGCTGGATGTAAAGGACAAAGAGAATACTTATAGCATTCAGTCTCTAGGGCTTAGCCCTTTCTGACCACTATAGGGGGGAGTTACAGACTTCATGTAGAACATCAGCTGAGCTACTTTAACATCATGCTTATTTAGCAGCTCAAGTTTGTGGCCATCTGCTACTGTGGAGTTGTGTTCAGATAGCATCATCCATGAGAATGATTGTTTTTTGATGGTTTGGGGCTTGGTTGATGGTGAGAAACAATGGAGTACACAGGGGAGTAAATGAAGCAAATCTTAATGAGTAACATAGCACAGTGAGACCCAGGTGAGTGACCACTGCCATAGAAATAAAGGAATTCTCCAGTGCTTTTTCAAATACTCTCTTCCTGGGATATCTGTAGAGGTGATTATCACAGGCAGTAGTTTCAGTTTGTTCCACTAACAGAATCTGGTGACTTAAAATACCCTTAAAATGCTGATGGGCAGTTTGCTGCAGCAAGTGCCTGTTTCAGTTACAGGTATTTTGCCTATGGCAACAGTAGTACTGTCACAAACTATGTTGAAGACCAACTGGGTTCTAATTTGTAAAGCAAGTATTTTGCCTAAGGCAACAGTTCAGCACATGCTCTATAAATGGTACACAATCATGTGTCATGTCCTGTGGTAGTTGGAGGAAAAAGTTTTTGGTTTTTTTTCTGTTTTCCTGTCTGTTGAAGTTTTACTTTCAAAGTAATACTGTGCAGACTTGTACAATACTGCTGAAGTGGAGGCCTTTGGCAGGAAGCAGCTTATTGGCTAAGAAGCATTTGGCAGACATAATAGTTCAAAGTAAATATGAGTGCCTCCACACAGGTAGGGGTGGATCTCAGCTCTAAAGGAACTACAGTTAGGTTCATATATATTTGGATGCTGACACAAGTTTTGTTTTTGTACCTGTTTGCTGAAACATATTCTAGTTATAGTTATGTAATGGACATAATGTGTAGACTCTCAGCTTTCATTTGAGGGTATCCACATTCAAATTGCATGAAGGGTTTGGAGTTCCAGCTCCTTAACATGTGCCACCCTCTTTATAAAGGGACCAAAAGTAATTGGACAATTGAGTCAAAGGCTTTTTCATGGGTAGGTGTGGGCAATTCCTTTGTTATGTCATTATCAATTAAGCAGATAAAAGGCCTGGAGTTGATTTGAGGTGTGGTGCTTGCATGTGAAAGATTTTGCTGTGAACAAACATGCAATCAAAGGAGCTCATCATGGAGGTGAAACAAGCCATCCTTAAGCTGCGAAAACAGAAAAAACCTATCAGAGAAATTGCTACAATATTAGAAGTGGCAAAATCTACAGTTTGGTACATCCTGAGAAAGAAAGAAAGAAAGAAAGCACTGGTGAACTCAGCAACACAAAAAGACCTGAACATCCACAGAAGATGACAGTGGTGGGTGATCGCAGATTCATTTCCGTGGTGAAGAGAAACCCATTCACAACAGCCAGCCAAGTGAACACCACTCTCCAGGAGGTAGACATATCGATATCCAAGTCTACCATTTAAAGAAGACTGCATGAAAATAAACACAGAGGGTGCACTGTAAGGTGCAAACCACTCATAAGCCTCAAGAATAGAAAGGTTAGATTGGACTTTGCTAAAAAAAAACATCTAAAAAGCCAGCAGTTTTGGAAAAAACATTCATTGGACAGATGGAACCAAGATCAACCTCTACCAGAATGATGACAAGAAAAAAGTATGAAAAAGGTGTCGAACAGCTCATGATCCAAAGCATACCACATCATCTGTAAAACACGATGTAGGCAGTGTGATGGCTTGGGGTGCATGGCTGCCAGTGGCACTGGGACACTAGTGTTCTTTGATGATGTGACACAGGACAGAAGCAGCCGAATGAATTCTGAGGTGTTCAAAGACATACTGTCTGATCAGATCCAGCTAAATGCAGTCAAATTGATTGGGCGAAAAGCTGGAACCAGTGAGACACAATTCAGCCTGAATTGTGAAATGTGAAAAGTGAATTATGGCGGTCAGACCAGCTCCACTGTGGAGTAAGCAAGACAACATGATCATGGAAAAAAGCATGAGGTACCCTCAGCATGCCAGTAGGTTTATTTTGCATTTAGTAAATATTTCTTTTAGCATTTGTAGAAGTTATAAGAGCTTTCTAGCCTGTCTGAGGGTGTGCTCGTGGTCTCCCTCCAGCAAGCTACAGCAGTCCAAGGTTGGGGAGGAGCCTAGAGATGCAATGTGTTGGGGAACCTACAATTAACTAGCTGACCATGAGAGGAGAACTGGTACTGGTACTGTGGTGATTATTCCATGGATATTGAGAGCTGTTAAAGGCCTGGTGATCACATATATAGGGCAATCAGGGCTGGAATTCACTTTCACCAAGGTGGAGGTGCTCCAACAGGGCATTATGATTGTAACCCTTGGCATGAATGTGATTAAGTATTGGTGATGAGCAGAGAAGGGGGCCTCATGTCTTAGTTCAGATATGTTCTTCTTAGGAGTGCAGTCATTGCACAATTAACTGGAGCTATGGTTCCTTTTTGGGAAAGTTATCATTCTGTGCTGCACTACTAGAGTCAAGGGAGCTGTTATGTTCCTGGAGTGGGGAGTAATTAGGGAGAATGCCAATCCCTGTAAAAAGGATGGTATTTTGAGATTTTGTTTGGACCAATGGAAGAATAATGCAGTGACTCATAAAGAGACATACTCACTGCCATGGATTCAAGAGTTTCTGACAGGATTGAAGGATTGGAGGCAGTTTGGAATTGGACCCTGGACTTAGTGAGAGGGTACTGGCAGAGAGAGCTTCCCGTGGACAGCCCACAGAAGGCAAGTAGCTTTATTTTATGTAGAGTTGTTTTGCCTATCTGTGGGTGTTGTTTTGGGGGCTGCTTCTTAGGCGAGAGCAACTGTTCTCCCTTTATGATGCTTTAGCATAGCTTAGAACAGTATACATTTGTGCTGTGATGTTTTACTTACTGGGTAAGTAAACCTTCCCTTCCACAACCCTCATTGCTTTGAACTGCTGACCCCATGTATTTAAATTCTTCCACCTTTGCCACCTCTACTCCCTGCATCCTTACCATTTCACTGTCCTCACATTTATCAACATTATATCCATGCTTGTCCATCACCATTGTAAACCAAAAAAAAGAGCTCAGTGGGGACCCTTGATGTAAACCCACCTCGATTTTAAATGCATCAGTCACTCCTTCTGCAGACCTCACAACTATCACACTGGCCTCACATACTGTACTACTCCATTATTCCCAGCTTCCTCATACAGTGTCACAACTTACACATGATTTAACACATAACCTATATCTCTCTTTCTGCCTGAGAAAGGTCTGCTAAAGGCAATCTATTATTCACCTGTGTAGTTAGGAGAGTGAGGAGCTGAAGTGTAAGCCCTTGCAGTTTAAGGAGTAAATGGGCTAGCAATATTTTAAAATAATCTCTAGCAAACAGAACAGCACATGTGTTTTTCAATGCAATGCAGTTACCCAAACATCAGCAACAGGTACACATAATCCACTTGCACACACATGCACACACATGCCAGCACACATCAGTGAGCACCCTCCTTCAGTCTGGCACCATCGCATCATCCAATCTATCACCTCTGGAGCCATTCTCAGCCATCGTGCCCATTCTTCTTGTCTCGGTTTTAGAGATTCAGCCTTGCCCCTTACTCTGTGTCGGCCACCCCAGAGCTCGAGGAGCGAGGTGGCATCCATCTCCTCTCGGCTGCACCCGGCTCCAGGCTCCAGGACAACCCCGCTGGCATGGCACTTTCACCCATAAATCAGTCTGTGTCTCTGCTGATAGCTCCTCGTGTCAGCTGTATGGATGACTGTCGCTTACCTGTAAGGACCTGCATGCCAATGGACTCTCACTTAAAACATAACGACATAGTCACTCTTCTGAAATGTTCCACAGTGATGGAATGACAAGGTGGGTTTATAATTATTAGTTAAATGTATGTTTTTGTCATTTTAAATGTTTTAGCAAGGTTGTGGATCTCTGATCTCTGACCTCAATGATTTTATTTCACAATTCTTTAGGAGAGGATTTAGTACATTACAAAACACAAAATCACCACTGTTCGGCTGAGTCAATTTAGTCATTTTTATCTAGTTATATTCAATTCAATATATGTATATATCATATAGTACAATATTTAAATGGAGTATATTATATTTCATAATAGGCAATAATTACATTTATATGTATTTTCTTTGCACAGAAAAGGTACATTGGCACAATGAATGCTCTTTCTATCAAATTAAAAAAACAAAATCCCTACTGAAATGGTTGAAAGTTTGGAATCTGCACTTTGTACAGAATTTCTCTGAAATAACACAAATTACAGCACTTTTGTCATTGGTGCTAACTGTTGTGTGATGGGTTTAACCTGTAAGCAAATATGGAAAAAAGCTGAGGTATTACTAGCACACTTACAGCTGACCTTGTATTTACACTTAATAGGACTTGCATTTATCTCATTTGTGACTGCATGGTTCAGATTCTCTGCATGCTTTGCATAAGAAAAGCCTCCATTTTTCTCCTGAAGAGCAATGTGCTCACAATGATAGTATTCACAGCCATTTAGTGGTGCCTGATGAGGGTTTTTTAGTATGACACCAATCGTGATATAAACAAAGACTGCAAGCAGTTTGAGTGTAAGAAAGTAGTGCTGTGATTATTGCGACCCCAGGGAGGCCTCTTTGAGCCTCTCCAGTGGTGCCGGTTCACAGCAAGTGCCCATTATTCCACTGTAAATGGAACTGAAAATGTACATTCAGTTCTGAGTGGGCTGCTGAAACTATACGCTTTGTTCGCTTGTAATCCTTCGTAATTTCACTTAATTGTATCATTAGGGTGCTTATTTGCTATATCAAACAGTCAGCAGTCAAGCTAAGTTTCTTGTGTGATACCTTTTTTGTACCATCCCTCGGGATACTCATACTCATAGTGTCGGCCAAAAAGGGTTCATTTGAGAGATACCATAAGAGAACTATCATTGGTTCCATGGAAACTTTTAATTCTCTCTCACTCACTCACTCATTTTCATGTCATGTTGGAGTCTATCCCAGTTCACACAGGGTGAAACAGGTCACCAGTCCATCACAGAGCAGACACACAGACAAACACACTCACACCTACAGGCAATTTAGCATTTCCAGTCTGCATGAGAAGCATGTCTTTGGACAGTGGGATGAAACCGACAGACACGGGGAGAACATGGAAACTCCACACAGAAAGGACCCGGACCACCCCACCTGAGAACTGAACCCAGGACCTTCTCGCTGTGAGGTAATAGCACTACTTGCTGCAAATATTATGTGTTTTTGTGTTTTATTGTTTTGTATACATTATACCGTCTAGATTTATGGTACTGTTGCACTTTACATGTTGAGTGTCTGTTGGTTTTTACAGTAAAAAAAGTAAAAAGGAAGGTGCAATGAATTGTACTTGAATTTTCCCTTGAGGTCTAATTATGGCATTGGTGTTTATATACCTAACATGCATATATACCTTTGGCCTTGTCTTGTCTTCCTGTCTGTGTTTTGGTTGTCCTTGTGCTTGCATTTGCTTTTATCCCTGCCCGATCATAATTCAGAATTTGGTCAAACATTTCTAATCTTTCTTTATCTGTTAACAGGGAAACAAGGGAAACAGGGAAAACAGGGAAACAAGCTAACAGGGAAAATCCTGATGTATATTTAAATTATGTTCTTACTGGTTGTATTGTATTGGGTGAAACACTCTTTATACCTTCAATATGGATGCATGGATATAAACTGCAGTAGTAGAAATGCAAATGAATGGATTTTTGTGGCATCCACAAAAGTTTCTAAGCTGATTTAGAAACAGTATCCATTGGATAGAAGATGCTTTAACCATCATTAATTACCATTGTACTTATGTTTAAAAAGTGTGAAATTCACTTTTCCAAGTGTTTCCAAAAACCATTTAGGACACTTTAGGAGAGCACCTTTAATACAAATACAAAAATCTCTCTACAAATACACACAGAAGCACACTTCATGGCAAAAAAGAGAAATTGTAGTGATGCACAAGCATGTGCAAGCAACCTTGAACTGTAAGGCTAATACACTTTTTAGATTGGTATCAGCGGGGATGAAAAGACAACAGCTCTGCAGTATTAGAATGAGGTTATGGCTGAAAGTGGTGCAGTTCAAGGCTCCCACAGATGCAAAGTGAGAAGACTAGTCTAATTCATTCTGTTTTGTGGCAACAGACTGGCGCGTTTTCTGATTTAGATGAAGCCTGTACATGCATTTAGAGAAATTTCCGCATGAATGGCCTATTTCTGTAATATTCATCTTTTGTGAGCTATTCGCTACTGCTCACTTTAGAAATGGGTGGAGTTCTTAGCTCCTCTATTAAGCTACAAGCACTTAATTATCATGCTTTATATAACAGGCACCATCAAATTAGCATTGAAAATGGGTAATTATGTTGCATTAGAATAAAACAGGTCAAAAACAAACATGTAATTTTTCAAGGGATGCAGTTTCTCGACAATTTCATGTTTAGCCACAGTACATAGTTCTTTTTTTGTGTGTGTCAACCAAAGAAAGGCCTTCATTCATTTTTGCATAGAATTTTCCAGTAAATTTCTGATCTTATTAACCTGTTTAATCCCCCCTGCTCATTCATGATAAGGGGTTTACATTTACTACGATGACCTCACACACATACACTCACAGTTGCTTAGCCTCATTTCACCAGTATTTACAGGTTAGGCGTGTCCAATAGCTTCAGTATACATATTTATCAAGTATTTGCATAACAAGTGCATTAATGAAGCATTTGGATTTTATGCGGGAAAGACGGTAGACCAAATGCTAATCTCATTAGCATTACCACTCATCCTCATATAAGTGAACAGTAGCAGGGGTCAGCCTTGTCGTGTTCTTTTATAATGAATGTAATAGTCTAAGACTTGTCTCAACAGAATTACTCAAACGCTGACTGCCACGTAAGTGTTCAAGTTGGGTCTTCATGCAAGTGTTACTGCAGAGCATGTTAACTAGTCAGAGCGAATTGTTATTCTGTCCTGAATCCTGAGGTAATAAAGAGGATGATGATGGTGCATCTATTCATGACCAAACAGTTCAATGCTGGAAGTGATTGAAGTCACTGACAGATGTGTGAGACACAGAGAACATGCATTGTCCTGAATGTGAACTAATCAGTGCATTAGACAATGAACACCAGGAATGCCAGGGAGAAAAAAGAGAGAAGAGGCAAGACCCTAAAGACAGATGAAAAGAGAGAAAGCCCTCAATGAGAGAAAAAAAGAGCAGCAAAGAATGAAAAAATAGTGGGGGTGGGAAGGAAAGGTCAGCCATTAGAGGAAGAAGGAACAAAAGAAGGTCCATAAAGAAACAAATAAAGAAATGTAGCCATAAAAGAATGCAAAAAAGGAAAGATGAAGAAATAAAATGGAGAGAAGATTCAGGAAAAAAGTACATTCACGAAGAAGGAAAGAAATGTCTCAAAGACAGAAAGAGATAGCCTTCAGGGAATGAAGAAAAGGAAAAAGATAAGGAAATCAGCAGAAATAATGACTGAATAAGCAGGAGAAAGGACAGAGTGTGTTTAAATAGATGAGCTTATGCGGTGAAGATGACGTGATGTGTTCTTTACTGACAGTCAGCGCAGGTGCACCAGTTTCTCAGGCCTGTCCTTCTGACACTGACCCTTATATCCACCAGCTTGTCCCCTTGTTGGTCAGTGATTGAGGAATGTCTGTTCAGTTCTGTTTTCTGCCTGTATTCACTTGGTGTGCACTGCTTCAGCCGAACACCCTGAAATGCGAAACTAAGAGGGTTAACAGCAAGTGAATCAGCTTCACTATGACGGTTCTTCATTACAGGTCAGATATCAAACTGACCTGAGGAAGTGAACCCTTTAGCTTCATTCATTTCTAAATAATCTGCAAAACCATTTCATATTCAGTGGTGAAGCACCCTCCTCCCACAGGCCACTCTCAGTATTCCATCCCTCTCTCAAGCCCTCAAACTCGGAAATCAATGTTCAAACTTGTGAAGAGGCTCTAAATCGCTTTCTAACTCCAATGTCACGCTTCTTACCACATTGATAAAAGTCACACTATGGATCCAAAGGACAAGTAATGCCACGGGAAGCACTTATCCATCCAATGTAGCACTCTGTTTCAGTCCTGCTCTCTCTTTCTCTCACACACACACACACACACACAATAGGATGTGCAGAAATTTGTTCTCAGCAGCAGCTAGAGGAAATGAGCCAATGAGAATTTAAAATGTTCATTTGTTTCA
Organism: Hepsetus odoe; assembly: GCA_017165825.1. NCBI lineage: Eukaryota > Metazoa > Chordata > Actinopteri > Characiformes > Hepsetidae > Hepsetus > Hepsetus odoe. The sequence goes on along the minus strand of CM029388.1, from coordinate 15,485,398 downwards.
TATTCCACCGATGTCAAATCAAGATCAATGAGACTTAAACATATTCAGAAAGAAAGAAAGAGTAAGAAAAAGAAAGTAAGGAGGAATGAGTAAAAGAAAGTTAATTATTAAAGAAAATAAGGGAGAAAATGAAAAAAAGCAGTTTAAAACAAGTGAAATGTACAAAGAGTGGGAGAGAGAGTGGAGAGAGAATGACAAGGAAAAATGAAAACAGAACAATGGAAGAAAGAGAAGAAAGAAAGAATCTGAAAAACTTCTTGAAAAGAAATAGAAAAAAAAAAAACCTTAAGAAAATAAGGAAGAAAAAGAGGGGAAAAACAAGAATAAACAAAAAGAAAGCACAAAGGGAAAAGGATAAAATCAAGCACCGAGCAGAAGAAGGGAAGGAAGGCGGCGGTGGTGAGGAGAGAGAAAATGAGGAGCAGTATCTCTCGCTCAGGTTAGTGCAGATTGAAGAGAGACGTGCAGCACGAATGCTGCAGTAAACGCAGCAGAGCAGATGGTTTCCTCATCTCTCTTCATGTCCCCCTCCTGCTCTCTTTTCATCTCCTGAGGCTCAAGCAGGAAGGAAAGGTGAAGGGAAGTGGGCCTTCTCAGCCTCATGTTTGAGGAGAAAAGGAAAAAGCGAGAGATAGAAGGAGAGATGTTTAGAGAGTGTGTATGATAGCAGAGCTCAAGGGTAAAGAGAGATCATACACATCCTCTCCTGATTATCACACAAACAATTTCATTACAGACTAACTTGCGGGAATATGCAGATGAGCACGAGGGGTAATAGAGTAGCTAATTATTTGCCACAAGTCAACTCCCCTGTACCTGTATGTGCTATATAAGCCCAGGACATAAGCCCCAACTTTTCTGTGTAATTCATAATGGAGATTCTTAATTAGCCACTAAATTGTTCAGTTAATTTATATCAAGCAAATGAGTTCTCGTCATTAAATATTTCATTAAAAGCCTGTCAAAAAAAGTTAACTCTGGTCAAATGTGTCCCTCTTTTGCGAAGAGGCTCAGCTGTGCACCGACCCACTGCAGTGAAAGGTTTTAAAAATGTCTTTCATTGCTGCTTAATGAACAACAACCTAATCAGAGCAAATTAAGAAGTAATGTGAACTTTTAAGAGCAATGTTAATAAGACCTTTAAAACTGTGAAAATACAAAACTCAGTGTTTAACTCTTACAACCTGAGGCAGATTCTGAATGAAAAAAAAGTGTGATTAATTGAGCCTTAGTGAGAAATTTCTCTATATAAATATAAATATATTTAAATATGGGATTTTGTTGATGAATACGATGTGGAACTGAATTGTCACGCAGCACCTCTGAACAGAGCACCGGTCTATCATAAGGTAGACACACACTCGCGCACACACACACTCACACTTAGGGTGCATATCTTGGGAGGAAACCGGAGCTCCTGGAAGAGAACATGTAAACTCCATGCAGAAAGAACCCGGACAGCCAGGTCGAACCTGGAACCTTCTTGCTGTGAGACAACAGGGATATCCACCGTGCTGCCCGAACAGTAGATCGTGTTTCTAAATATATGAGAGAGTGAGATAGTGAGATATAGATAGATAGATTGATAGATAGATAGTGAGATAGACAGACAGACGACGGCTTTATCTGCTTGAATGATTTGTATGTAGGTCACAAATGTTTTTAACAGAATTACCTAAAAATCATAACTTTAAAAGCCTTTTTCCTTTTTTGTAAATTACATGGTAATAAAGGGGTTGTTGCCCTTTTTAAACTAAGGCAGCTGATCCGTTTTTAAACTCATTACCTGCCAATTTTTTTCTGAATAGTTTTTTTTTTTATTTCAGCATAACCAGCTTGCTTGAAATTCACAACTTCAGTCCGATCCCTGATTGGGAATCATGGTTTTTAATTCACACTTCCTGCTGGACTGTCACTGGTCAATTAATTGTGAAACATCCAATCTAAAGCTGCTGTTTTTTATAATTCTGGGGGAAAAAAAAAGTTGGAAAAAAAATAGACTTAGCTTTTTATGTCAACAGTAAGCTTATAAATGAGGGATGTACAACTGCTTAGGCTTAACAGCTCATGTAGTGATTTTTTTTTTTTTTTTCAAGCCTGAGCTTTAAAGCAAACTTGTGACACCATTTCTTTACCACACAGTGGCAGTATATATCAGCAAAACACCCACACGGCCAGTTACTCGACTTCTGCTACTGTCCATCATACATGCATGCTTGCATGAAGACAAAACAATCATATTTTTCTCATTTCTGATTTTAAAATGGTTCTCTTCATTGTTGTTAGTTGTTATACATCCTTCGGCCACTTTCTGCTTACACATTTCAATTTGTTTTCTTAATTAAGTCAGAAACTTGTTTTATGTGGCCTTTTGCTTTGCTGTTAAACACATTACTTTTTCCACATTTCTCCACAGAGAATGTTCCCTGTTTTGCAGTACAATTCACACACACATGAGAAGATTTAAATCAGGTCTCCAGAACACCAAAAGCTGTCTTTTCCTGCTTGCCGTGTGCTCGATTCCTGGATATTACAGCTGCATATTCTCTACCAGACCGGTAAATGGTGCGCTTCCGCTCGGTTCTGGAGAAGTCCACATGGAAGAGGCCAAATCGCACACTGCAGCCTTCTGTCCATTCAAAGTTATCCAGGAGTGACCAGGCAAAATAGCCCCTCACATCCACACCATCCTCTCTTATCGCTGTGAAAACAGGGGCACAGTAATGAATGGAAAAGAAAAAGAATGCCTAACTGCATGCATATTAACATAGCATGTGTCATTAATGCCGAGGACTTTGAGCATATCATCATTTTTATGCATATATTCCAACTCCAAGCTGTATAAGCTTGAATGCTAATTGGATTGAAGCAGATCAGGTGATTTGTATTGTGTAATGAGGGAGGGTGTCTAAGGAGATCAACATGCTGTTTCAAGGTGTACATTATTATTAGGCAACTTCTTTTCCTCAGGCAAAATGGGCCAAAAAAGAGATATAACTGACTCTGAAACGTCAAGACTGGGACAAAAAACTATCTTGAGACTTTTCAAAGGTTTCATGGAGGTGGGCTACTGGTATGGGATGGCATTATTAAAGATGAGCTAGTTGGACCTTTTTGGGTCGAAGATGGGCTCAAAATCAGCTCCCAAACCTGCTGCCAGTTTTTTTTTTGAAGATGCTCTCTTCAAGCAGTGGTTCAGCAAAAAGTCTGCATCTTTCAAGAAGACCATGATTTTCATGCAGGACAATGATCCAAGTTCTTCACTGCGTGGCCAGTAAAGGCCTCAAAGATGAAAGAATAACATAAGCCCCTTCTTCACTGGACCTAAACCCTACTGAGAACTTGCAGACCTTCTTAAACATGAGATTTATGTGGAAGGAAAACAGTCCACCTCTCCTAACAGTGTCTGAGCGGCTGTGGTTGCCGCTGCATAAAAAGTTGATCATCGACAGATCAAGAAACTGACGGACGCCATGAATGGGAGGATTATGACAGTTATTGAAAAGAAGGATGGTATTGGTGACTGATTTGAAATGTCAGAAATGTTCATTATTTGAGTTGTTTGTTTATTATTCCCACTTAAACAGATGAAAAAAGATTAATAAGTGAAGATTTTCATTTTTCACTGTGTAATACTTCTGAACACTAATAGTTGCCTAATAATTGCGCACATGTGTATTCCCCTGAGAATGTTCACACTCACATTTCCTTTGTAAAACTTTCAGGTTTCTGGATTTTTAACATTTTGGATTGACTGACAGCATTGGATTTATTCCATATTTAAATTAAAGGATCTGCTATGGCCTTGCACACCAGCACACCAGCACAGCTCTTCAGGAGTCTATGACTAAACACAGCAGAGTAAAGCCATGAGGGACCTTTACAACATTAAATTAGTGGTTTTAATTTCATGGCTGACCATTGTGTGGCCATTCTGTGTGTGACATTTTTTCACTTAGAAAAACCACATAACATGTAATCTAACCAGACAGTTTTAAACTTCTGCATGACCGTAGTGTCAAAACCAGAATGCAGGTATTTGTGCCACACAACAACTTTGATTTTAATTTTAGCCGATGTCATTGCACATCATTGGCTGGGTGCCAAAAAACAAATGATTAAACTATGAAATTAAGTTTAAAATATATATAATTCTATTATTTTTTTTTTTTTAATTCTAGCATCATTACTAGAATACTGTGCAATATTTCCTTTGATGTAACTTCAATAAAAGCAGAACAGAGCAAACCCTAAACTAAAAAATTTACATATTCCTAGGATGCTTAGAAATCATGAGTTCAGTTTCTATTTTATGGGATAGTGTGTTTCTAAACAACAAGGGCTTTGATAGAGCTTTAACAGAGCTGAACGATATTGTAAAACCTTTGGCTACTTCCTGAAGAGTCTCCTGATAAAACTTGCAGCGATCAACATCTTCAAGTTCAACCGTTCCTGTCTGTGAGAACCCATTTTCAGTGATGTAGATGGCAGGGTTGTTGTAGTTCTCCTGAGAAACAGATTTACTACAGTAAGCGAATAGTAGAGTCGTGTGATAATTGTGAATGGTTTAAATGTTACATGATGGAAACACAAATTGGTCTGGAAAATGAGGCAAACCTCTTCTCCTAGCTCACATAACTATACCTTTAAGTAATACAGTAATTTGCGGAGTCCTTCTGGCACTACAGCAAGCCAGGACACCCCGCACACCAGCCAGGATGGATCTATGACATCTTCCGCTCCCTGGTCTCCCCTGAAACTGAGCTTGTTGGCATGAGAACCAGTGTCCTTCACTTTGCGGGAAGTATAGTAGTTCAGTGCAAAGAAATCCGCTGTGCCTAAGGGGTTGGGGTCATCCTCTGAAAACATTGGCAAGCGGGGACCCTCAGAACACCCTAGTTCCAGGTTCCTGGCCTCAATCCTGGACTTCATAGTCTCCGGATAGTCTCCTGTGCAAAACACAGGGCAGGCAAACCAGCCCAGAGTGAATTCCATGTATCGTTTCGTGGCCGCTATATCTTTGGGGCAACCTGGGTCCAATGGCTCAGCCCAATCACTATTAAGTGCTATGGAGACTTTCCCTCTTTGATGATACCTAAAATGGGTGTTGTAACTATGCCAGGCTCTAGTGTGGGCCCGCAGCATATTGTGGCCTACTAGGTAGATGGAGGTCCCTGGCTCTTTGAGGCCAGGGGCATAAAGTCCGTCCTCGTAGCCAAGTTTAGCATACACATAAGGCTCATTCACAGTAATCCAAAGCTTCACCCTGTCCCCAAACGTCTTAAAACAAAATGTAGCGTACGAGTCAAAAAAATCTGCAATATCTATAGACTTCCATCCACCACGGTCCTCCAAGGCCTGAGGTAGGTCAAAATGGTTCAGGGTGACCATGGGCACAACCTCATTAGCAATGAGGTCATTAATGACTTTGTTGTAGTACGTTACACCTGGGGGTTAAAAAGAACAAAAAAAAATAGTTAATTAATTCTCTTGGGAGATGGTTTTATAGCAGGTCTGCATTCATAACCCTTAAAGTCTTACGTTTAAAGTCACTTGTGTCCACTGAAATATGCAGGCCAGCAGCAACTTTACTTTTTTTCCCAAATATTACGACCCGTTTTCATGTGCAGTGGAGTACCTTTTGAATTAATGTATTCTGTGGTTCCTTCAGGAAGGAGTCTGGACCAAGAGAAAGAAAGGCGGTAGTGGGTGAGGCCAAGCTGCAGGATACACTTCAGGTCCTCTTCCCAAAGCTCGTAGCTGTTGCAGGCCACGTCTCCGGTCTGATCCTCAAACACTCTGTCTTTAGCGTGACAGAAAGTGTCCCATATGCTAGGGCCTTTACCGTCCATGTCCCACCCTCCTGCATCAAGAAGAAAAATTAATTAATGAGAGAGAGAGAAACGAGAAACACAGAGAGACACAGACAGAGAGACAGAGACAAAGAAAGAGAGACAGGCAGCGAGACAGAGAGAGAGAGACAGACCGAAACAGAGAGAGAAACAAACAGAGACACAGACAGAGACAGACGGACGGACAGACACACACACACACACACTCAGAGACAGAGAGGCAGACACACACGCACACAGACAGACAGACAGACAGACAGACACGCACACAGGCAGACAGACAGACAGACAGAGAGAGAGACACACACACACACACTCAGAGACAGACAGACACACACGCACACAGACAGACAGACAGACAGACAGACAGACACACACGCACACAGACAGAAAGACAGAGAGAGAGAGAGAGACACACACACACACTCAGAGACAGACAGACACACGCACACAGACAGACAGACAGACACACACGCACAGACAGACAGACAGAGAGACAGAGAGAGAGAGACACACACACACACACACACACACACACACTCAGAGACAGACAGACAGACGCACACAGAGACAGACAGACAGAGAGAGAGAGAGAGACATACACACACTCAGAGACAGACGCACGCACACAGACAGACAGACAGACAGACAGACAGAGAGAGAGAGAGAGAGAGAGAGAGAGAGAGAGAGAGAGAGAGAGAGACAGACACAGAGAGAGAGATTATAAAAGATCATAACGTGGAAAAGGCGAGAAGAGCATTTGAATTGTTAGTTCTTCACTGTCTGAGCTCAGCAGACGGAAGTAGGCTTCTGGGATGAAGATACCTTCAATCTGGTAAGCGGCTGTTGCAGCGCCCCATGCAAACCCACGCGGAAAAGACTCCACGGGTTCGACTGTAGACATTTTAATCAACGGGAAGCGAACATATAAGTCCCCCTCAGCTTTTCCGCCGCTCGTCTAACTTCTCCCGCTTCTCCACGGCGAGCCAGCCCGGCGCAGAGCGTCATCACGCACAGCCACACGTCAGCACGCACTCAGAGTGACGCGCTGCGCTGAGAAAGCCCTTTATTTCGCTACTGGATAGAACTCTAGATGTCTGAAGAGAAAGTCGAGGGCCTGTGGCTTTATTTTTGGGGTTTGCAGCACAGAACCATCCTAAAAGAAACCCAAAACGCTCCCTCAGGGGCGTGTCGTGTCCTGAATTGGGCGCGTCGAGTTGTAAAATGGGCGTGTCCTTTATTAAAGCGAGTATGAACTGAAACAGAATGGGCGTGTCGTTTATTAAAGTGGGTGTGGTGAAATGGGCGTGTCGTTTATTAAAGTGGGTGTGGTTAAATGGGCGTGTCGTTTATTAAAGTGGGTGTGTCGTTTAGTGAAACGGGTGGGGTGTGGACTAAAGTGGGAGCGTCAGGTAACTTTTCGCAAATATTAAACTGGTCAGCAGTTTTTTTGTCCCCTGTGTTAATTCCCACTTGCACGCCAGATCTTCTGAGCTTTCCTTTTATCCGCTGCTGGCCAGTCTGGACTCGTCCTAACTCCCTCTCTCTCTTTCTCTTTCAATCTACAAACGAGTGACTGTAGGGCTCCTAGCACTGTGGAGGAGCTGAGGCCTTCTGGCTTTGCAGAAGCAAAGTAAATTCTTCCTAAATTCATTTTCTATATTCAATTTTTTTATTTTTATACACACACACACAATCATTTTATTTCAGGGGAAAATAGGCTGCACTTACCTGATCTGAAATCAATTAAAAAGTAACAGCAGTCCTTTAGTATTCTGCTGATTCTTCTGAAATGATCAACATGATTACAGTGTTACCTTTTTCCATACTGTGGTTTTCTATTTAAAAACCATAACCCCTCCCTACTCTTATGAGTGTGAATGAACGGGAGGAAAGTGGAGTGTGTAGGATGGAGGGAGTAGAGGTGACAAATGTGGAGGAGTTTAAATACTTAGGATCAACAGTTCAGAGTAACGGCGAGTGTGGAAGAGAGGTGCAGAAGAGAGTGAAGCCAGGCTGGAATAGGTGAAGAATGGCTGGAGTGATTTTTGAGTGATGGGTACCAGTTAGAGTAAAAGGGAAGGTTTACAGGACAGTAGTGAGATCAGCTATGTTGTACGGGTTGGAGATGGTGGCACTGATGAAAAGGCAGGAGGCGGAGCTGGAGGTGTCAGAGTTAAAGATGCTGAGATTTTCGTTGGGTGTGACGAGGATGGACAGGATTAGAAATGAGTATATTAGAGGGACAGCTCAGGTTAGACGTCTTGGAGACAAAGTTAGAGAAACAAGGTTGCGTTGGTTTGGACATGTGCAGAGGAGAGATGAGGATGAGGATTTTATTGGAAGGAGGATGTTGAAGATTGAGCTGCCAGGAAAGAGGAGAAGAGGAAGACCAAAGAGGAGGTTTATGGACGTGGTGAGAGAGGATGTGCAGGCGGTTGGTTTGAAGCAGGAAGATGCAGAGGACCGGAAGAAATGGAGACGGTTGATCCTCTGTGGCGACCCCTAAACGGGAGCAGCCGAAAGAGAAAAGAAGAAGAACCCATCCCCACTCAAACATTAATGTCATCGCTACTATTTGCTATTTTCACACCACATACTCACTGTGCGTTGCTGTTTTTTTGACTCAGAAACACACGAGGGATTGTGTGGTATTGACTGTAAACTGCATTACATCCCGTTCTGCCACAATACTTACTGGCATTTAGACTAACACACATTTAGTACATTTACAGTTTTCATCATTGATTCTTTTAGAACTTGCTGATAACATGTTTATTGCCTGATGTCACATGTAATTTAACTTTAATCTTTGCATATTCTTTTTTATTAAACTGATTCACACATACATACATATACATACATATATATACATACACACTCATATGTAAATGTGACTCTGCTTTCCCATCCACAAAAGTGAATGTTCGAACCAGCCTATTCGGTTCGAACCTGACCGTTCGGGGGAGTCGATTCAGTGACTCGAATCCGTTGTTTTTCCTCTCCGGCGGGAGCGGGTCCGCGGTGACGTCAGCGGGGGGTCCTGCGCGCGGAGGGGGCGAGTGGAGGGGCTTCAGAGACAGAGCGGCTCCTCCGGGGCTTCCCACGCCGTTAAAAGCGCATTTTACCTCCAACACCTGTGGATTTTGCCTGAAATTTTTAAAGACGGGTTGGAAAACAGGAGCGTGCGGGTTGTGTTCAGCCGCGCGGCTGTTGGACAGCTGTTTGGGAGAAGCTAACAGACAGACGGATATGGCTTTGTTTTCCTCTCGCTCGGAGCTAAAGCTGGGAGTCGGCGTGTGAGGAGAGGACGAGGGGAAAGTTGGTCTGGACCGAGCAGGTCTCCCAGTGTGAGTGTGAGTGTGAAAAACAGAAAGCAGGGCTTCGTTTCCACAGGAAGGACGAGCATGTAGAGCGGCGCAGTTGAAGGAGCCCTTTCTGGAAGATTCTTTGGGAACTTTTTCCTGCTCCGGGGCGATGCGATGGGCTGGAGTGGTGGAGCGAGGCGCCCGGAAAACAAAGAAGGATCTCGCACTGCTCCCCGGCGTTAATGTGCAGAAGACTCGCGCACAGCCATGTTGAGCCCTGCTCCGAGTCGGGGAGCCCGGAGCCTCAGCACGACCTGAGGCTGGCGCTCGGAGTGCTCCTCTCCTGCTGTTCGGGGGCGAGCTAAGCTAAAGGGGCTTCTCTGCTCGCTCGGCGCTGAATCGGGAGCTGTGGGAAACCCTCCTCGTCTCGTCGTGGCTTGCTCGGGAGAAGTGAGAAATGTGGCTGTGCGGTTTGGGGCTGCTTTTTCTGGCCGCGGAGCTGCTCGGAGGCTCGGACTCTGCAGCCTCGGCCGAGTGTAAATCGTACGACGAGCGCTCCCGGAACGGAGGGAAGGGCTCGCCCTCGGTGGCCACGGCCGACAGGAAAGTCGTGTGCAGCAACATGGAGCTCCAGGAGGTGCTGCATCCACAGTCCTTCCCCAACAGGACGGTCACACTGTAAGTAAAACCCACCCACCAGGTCCCCAGAGTCCCACCAGCTCCCCCAGAGTCCCACCAGCTCCCCCAGAGTCCCACCAGCTCCCCCAGAGTCCCACCAGCTCCCCCAGAGTCCCACCAGCTCCCCCAGAGTCCCACCAGCTCCCCCAGAGTCCCACCAGCTCCCCCAGAGTCCCACCAGCTCCCCCAGAGTCCCACCAGCCCCCTGCCTGCCTGCTGTCCCAGTGCGAGAGCTTCACAAACCTTGTGCCCCAGTGAGCCCAAGATCAGGTCAGGTCAGGTCAGATCTGCTGGGGTTAAAGATGAGGAGCAAGCGAGGGGCATGTGTAGTTCAGGGTACAGGGGCTTAAACTGACTTCCCAATGTTCTCAGTCTGTGAACTACACCAACACGCAGCTTCATAGCTGTGGGGTATGTGGTTCTGGCCAACTCTTTGGTATGAAAATCTCTAAAACTTTATCCAATGTCAAAATTCATATTCTGTTATCTTGGTCTGTACGTTTGGCAAGTTTTGATCTTGTTTAAACTTGCGTTGCGTGTAGTTCACTGTGCAGGGTGTTAAACTGATGTCTCAGTCTGTGAGCTGCACCTTAAGCTTCTGTTCCTCATCTCAGACTCGCCAGCGAGGGCCGGCAGCGTTCCACATGGCAAAAATAGAGTAGAGCTGTTTGCTTTGGCAGATGATAAGGCATCAGTATGGGTGTAATTCATGTGCAAACGTAGGTTGTTGTGTCTGTCTCTTCTTTTTTTTTTTTTTTTCTCTCTGTGCACCTTCATGTAATTTTTCATCTCAGCCAGGATGATGGTGATAATAGTGAGGGGAAAATGCTTGCGAATGCTTTGAAATGTAATCAGTTCTGATTAAAAATCATATTCCCTGTTATTTTGCTCAGTATTGAGATCATGATTATTTATTATGATTACTCACTCACTCGTTCAACAGGTATTGATCTCTTATTTAAACTTTTCTAACAACATTTTATGTCATTTTCTTTTTTTCCTAAAGCCAAAACACCACTTTTAGCCCAAAACGCAAGCATGTTAACATTGTCTGGTGAGTGTGAGGGAATGCACGTGACCTTATTTATACCTTTTCTACCTATATATTCTAATTATTTTATGCTGATTGTTATTATTACATTCACTGATTATCAAAATAGTAATCATGATTAAAATTCTGCAATGATCAGTTCAGTAGGCCTGATCTGACTTCTTCATAAGAAGTCTTAACAATAAGAATGGTTTATTATTCAACAGCATATTTGACGGTGCTGAGTCTTCACTGAACAGTGAAGGTCATTAAAGGTCATTGACAAAGGAAGTATGTGACCCTGTACGATAATGACCTCTTAAAAACGAGGGCAATTAGCCTCTGGTTTTCCGGTCTCACAATCAAGAGACTTGAGACGAATGGTTGAATCTCTGACTTGAAACATTTAAAAATGCGCTCAAAAATTCTTAATTTTCAGGGAATGTTTTCAGGAAACTTATTGCAGAACATTAGATCATCAGGCTGCAATCTGAAACCCAAGAGATTGGGTTGTCCAGCATGACAATGATCCAGAACATAGCCAAGCCATGATCTTGACCTCACGATAGTCGAAATGCTGGGAAAGTTTCTGAAACACACTATTGCTGCATAACACCTAAAAGATATAGTTGAACTTAAGCAGTTTATTTAACAGAATGAGCCAAAAACAGCATTTAACTATGCAGAGTTACTGCCAACAACGGAGGTTCATTTTTTTTTTTTTTGACCGTGACCATATTTTGGTTGGAGAAGGATGTGCCTTTAAGACTGCATTTGTTTTTCTATCGTCAGTGGGGTTAGGTCTCATCTCATTCAGACCTTCACAGCAAACAAGGGGTATCCTGAATCAGTGTTTCACTGGAGATTATAATGTATCTGGATCTGAATTAGTTGCGTGAGACCTGAGAAAGCACTTCCCTGTGTAGTGCAGAACATCACGAGTAGTGTAAGGAATTTGATAATAAGCTGGCACAGATTCAAGACTCTTCCAGACTTTGGATAGCTACTTTTGCTGCCTTTTTAATTCGTTTCGTTTTCATTGCTTTTATGCTGATCTTTAACAACTGATTATTGGCCTGCTGAACATCTTTTCCCCTGAGTGGACTACATCATGATTGCGCTTAAACCATTAACATAGTTTAACCTCTCAGCATGTTTCCTGAGCTAGTTGGAAAAATAAATAAGCCTCTAATCGAAGTTTAACCCATGTGAACATGCTAAATGGTTTGTTTCATACATTTTTTTTTTTTTTTTTTTTTTTTTTTTTTTTTTTGCTTTATGCAGCATTCTACTAACAAATATTTAAAGTACACTCTATTAGAAAGAACTGCTCATTGTATTGTTTTATCATTTTTGTGTGATAGTCATGTCAGAACAGCCTTGCAGCTCTAAAATGTAGCTTAAACGAAAGTAACCAGAGAATAATGAAGTAAGACAGTATTTGGAGTCATTTTGGTATTTTAAAAAGTATTAACTTTTGGAATAATGGACAAGGATTTTTACTAACCGCAAACAATTTTAGTTTCTGTGGATTGGAGATGCTACATTGACTCTTAGGTGCGTGTGTCTGTTTTTGTGTTACTGCATTGCGATGTGCTGGCGACCTGTCCAGAGTGTGTCTTTGCTTTCTGCTTTCGCCCTGTGAGAGCTGGGATAGGCTCCAGCACATCTCATGACCCTAATCAGGTTAAGTGGCTAAGAAAACGAGTGAGCGAGTGATGAGTGAAATGTTTCCCTTCCTTGAACATTAAGAGAAACAGAGCTTTAGCCTGAATTGAGTTTCTGACCATGTGGGACTGTGGTGCCCAAGGTGAAATTGACATGTTTTTCTGTGTCCGTGTGGGTTTCTTCTCACAGTCCAAGGGTGTGTATCAGGTGAACTGTAGATGCTAAATAACCAACGGTCTTGACTGAATGCAAGAGAGTGTTTTGTCTATGTGTCTGCCCTGCATTGGACTGGTGACCTCTCCAGGGTGTTTCTTCACCCTTTGCCCAGGGAGTGTTGGGAAATCTCCAGCAACCAACCCCCAATCCCCTGTGACCATGGTTTGGATGATCGCCACAGATAATAAATGAATGGAAAAAAGTTGCTGCACTTACTATGGGATGTTTGCACATTCCATTGGTGTATCTAAACTCCCATTTAGCTCTTGGGCCTCTCTGGCCTCATGAGCATGAATCATGCACATCTGCCAGAACCTCTCTGCAAGCAGTACTGTGAACTTTGTAGAAATGAAATGAAGAGGGGGTGTTAAGAGTCGCATTAAGATTTTACTATCGAGAGGTAGTAATAGTCTATTTTTCTGACACATTTAATGTATCAGTATTTTGGAACAAAACACAATGGAGGACAAAAACAATTACTACTAGCCTTCAGTCAAATTCCCAAAAACTCCTCTAAAGTATTTACTAGCACATTCTTTCTTAAATTGTCTTTAGCACGCTTTACAAGTAGGATTTTACAAATACATAAAAAAGTTAGTTACTTGTTCCATCTGAAAGTGGACTCTCACTTTGCTGTGTTTTGAATCATGGTGGTGCAGATATCTCAGTCCTACTGTGTCTCATCTGAACCTTAGTCGGTTACTTCCTCTGGCCTGGACCATGTCTCAGCACACACACGGGCAGGCATACAAAATCTGTGAGGTCGTTTGTTCTGTCATCCTAGGCAGTTAACTTGGAAAAGCAATTAAGCTTGGAGAGGAACACTTGTCTTGTTGAAGTTGCCACAGGCAAGGTAATTTTCAGGTCTCAGACACAAGATATAATTGAATATAATTATGCATGTGGGGAAAATGTCCTGTTTATACTTTGAGCTTGAAAGCAGTCCTCACTCACTCCCTTCATTTTGAATTCTGGTGCAGAAGGGTGTTTAAATGTGCAAGGGCTGTTAGGATGATCTGCTTTTCGAGAAAGTGTAGTTCACATGTTTTGGGAGGTGTTTCCATGTTTGAGAATTCCAACCCTGAATGAATGGACTGGGAATCACATTGTTGGATGTTCTTTTGGGACTAAAGTTGTAACGAACACTGGGCATTGCTGTTGTTTACCTTGATTTCTTTGGTTAGAACTTACAAGGCACTCATGAGCAATGTGCAGGGAGCTTTACACAGGTTTGGTTTACTTTTTATTTCATTCAGTGTAGATACCACTTTTTGTTTAAAAAAAAAAAAAAAAAAAAAAAGGGATGGGAATGACCCTGAATGTTTTTGAATGCTTTTCTGGTTTTATGTACACACAGCTGGGGCTCTAGTGTTTCTTTAGAAGGCTGTGCTGAGTGCTAAGATAATCACTCTTCTAGAGCACCTGGCTATTTCTCTCTCCCTGAGGCACACCTGGTGCCTAAAGCAAACCCCTGTCGAACACCAGAGTTCCTCCCAAAGCAGGAAGAGGAGCCTCAGTTTGACAGTCCAGCAGAGCACCATTAAACCTTGTGGTTCACAGTGAAACAAGATCAGGTCAAATCATGGCAGTTCCAAGCCCAATTTCTTTATACAGACAAGTATTTACTAGTACAGTTAAACGTCAAACATACAATTAAAAAAATCAATGATGCACAAATGGAACATTTTTAAAAAACTTTAGAGCAAAACCATAATAGTTTATTTTGATCCCTGGACGGACTTTTAGTTAAAAGCTCTTCAAAATGTTAACATTTTTATTTATTTATTTTTACATCGAAGACTGTGTGAAGAACCGTTTCAAGGTTTAAATACAGTGGTACTTGGACGTTTGTGAACCCTTTAAAAGTTTATGTATTTGGTTCACTTTTTAGAATACTTTTGTGTTCTAAAAAAACAATTTTTAGAACACACAATTCTAAAATTTAGGCCGTATTCCAGATTCAGAATGTTTCTCAAATATTTAGCAAATGGGAACCTTTTGGGGTTTAAATGATACGTGGTTATGGAAAGGAAGACGCACCTCATTTCAACAGAAGACCTTTATTTAATCTGTAAAACGTGGTGGTGGAGCATTTGCCCTAATAACAACCAAGTATAATACATAAACATTCATTTAATTGGTTTCGCTTTATGTGCTTTGGTACATAAGTCTGATGATGTTTTATTTAGTCTATGTTTGGTGATACGGAGTTTTAAATGGTTCATAAACTGTCAAATAGGACTGTAAGCTCTAACTAATATGAATATGATGCCAGTTTTGTATTAATATACCAATATGTGAAGCATGGGCTAACGATATTATCCAGCAGAAAATAAAATCTACCAATGGCAATACATAAACAGGACATTAGGACTAAATTTAGGATCTTTTAAGGTGGTAGCAGAGCCCAGTTGCTTCTCAACATCAAGTAAGATAATATACATTATATATCCCTTTAGAAATATTGATCAAATTATTTCATTTGTTCCAATCTTTTAGTGTTAAGAGTCATCAGAATTGGCAAAAAAAACTTTTATCATTCCACATTCCCATTTTCCACCTGGATCTGTTCTGTTAAGTTTGCTTTTTCCTTTCCTTTTTAACATTCTGACAGATGTTGCTTCAGGTGGAAGAGCAATTTACTGGCCTGTTTAATTTGTTTAGCTGCTGCCACATAAGGAGATGAACTTGGGATTGTTTAAATTGTTTGTGTGCCCAGGAAAACATGCATATGCCACATAGCAAAAATTCATTGCCTTTTTGTCTTGTTTACCTTTTGAGGATTAAGGTAAATCTCCATAAACCTTGTTTAAAAAATGGAGTCCTTTCTCCATTTTTGCAGAGATGTAGGAGAAAACTTATGTGCTATAGATTTTTTTATTTTTTTTTCTCCCCCCTGTAAAAGTAGGTCTTCCCAAAATGATGTAGACGTATTTACTCGCTAGCGAAGATTATTACTTTACCTTATGTGCACTATAAAGTGAGTGTCATTTGCCACCTGTATCTTGACTAACTGGAAGCAAAAGGAGAGATTTTATTTCCCACTCATGACGTCTATCTGTGCATAGACCTTCTCAATGACACTAAGGCTTATTCGGTTTTAACTCAACAAAAGCTAACTATGTTCTTTTATTTTCTTTACAAACAGCTGAGAATACATGTTGAGAAAGATTGCTACTGCGGGCAAAACTGCCTTTTTAGGCTTTGGCCTGCAGGTCACTCAGTCTTTCAGTATGGCAAATTTCACAACAGAACAATAGTGAGATTTGATAGTTCTAGTATACCTTCCAAGCCTGCCAGCTATTATAAACCAGTGTATGGATTTGATATTGGGGTGTCATTTTTCTGATAATTGATACTGCATAGGGGTGGTAAAATCTCTTACAGTGCTTGCCAAAAGTTTTTTCTGCTGCTTCCTGTGCCTTTTTGCAGGGGAAGTAGATATTTTTCAATAGTGAGACCCACTGTGCTTACCATTTAGCTGTTCTTAGACGTATTTGTCCTTGTTAAGTTTTGTTGATATTGCTGTTAGCCAATTTGTCTTGGCCATCTGTCAACTGTCATGGAATACTAGGAAGCAGAGTATGCAATTAAATAAAATGAAAAGTCAATTAAATTGACCTTACTTTTCTGAACTAATACAATGTAGTCACCAGCTGAGCAGTCTTGGTTGCTTTAATAAATTTGTTTCAGAAAATAAAGTTGCCCCAGTGGCCTAGTGGTTCGGGACTAGGCTCCAAGATTGGAAGGCCATGGGTTTGAATCCTGGACCAGTTGGTTGCCTTGAGGTACCCTTGAGCTTTGAGTTAGGTCTCCACCACTGTTCCCTGGGCACTTTATATGGCTAACCACTGCTGCACATTCTGTGTGTATGGGTTAAATGCATTTTGTTGCGGTTCACTATGTGCTGTGCTGTTTCCTCACAAACAGTCAATGACACATACGGCAAGAAATGACAAATTGTCACTTTCATTTAAGGCTTTTGCACCAGTTACGCACTTCTGGTTAGATGCAGGGATTTGGCGTCCAAAATTCAATTATTCTGATAGACTAAGTTTCAAATGTTCAAAACTAAAGTTGCATGATGAGAATTGGGTCTCCCTGAAAACATGGTCATTTTTAAAACCTCTAGTTCAACACTAAGAGAGAATTTATTATTATTTTTTTTTTCTTCAATTTCTCAACTTGTGTAATCTTGCGTGTCCTATCCCACCAGAGGCCCCTTAAACTGTCTAATAGGTAATTAACCATGTGTTTGGCCCTGAGGAAAGAGACACCTGAGATTTCTGCAATATGTAGCCAGTTGGCAACTCATTTGTGACTTGACTTTTGTTGTGTTCTTGGAGCTCAACTGCTTATATTTGGGGCCCTTGGGCTTTTGAATTGTATCTGAATATCTAGATAAGGGCTAGAATTGCAAGAGGAGAGTTCTGTCTCCTAGGCTGTGAGACGTACAGGCACCAAGGCAAATGTTCATTTACATGCTAATTGTTGGAGCTTCCTGCCCTTCCGAAGGCCACACCAGAGGTCTAAATGAGGTTAGCCTCTTCCTGCCCCATAAACAGTCTTTCCCTGCAGTCTCCCCATTCTCTAAACATGTCTGTTGCTCTTTAGAACAAAATCAAGAAAACCTTTTTTTAATACCCAGCCTTTTGCAGACATGGGAATGGGAAAGTAGGTGCTTTCCAGGTAAAATAAGATTCATGATTTTACATTCAAAATAAATTATTTCCTTCCAAATTACCAACAAGTTTTTAAGTGCTTTAAAATTTGAGAGGTGATAATTGCCAGTCTGTATCCATGGTCTTTGGCAGGGGTAATAATTTAGTGGGCAATACTGATCATAATGGGAATAAATGTGCTGATAACCGATCAAGTTTACCAAATTACTTTATGTTTTAACTTTAATTACCAAGCTTTATTCACATATGATGTTCACTAAAGGTTTACACTTCCAAAGGCAAATGAATGGCAGAATGTTAGAAAATAAACATATTTAAGCTTAACTCTTAAGTGCTTTGATTTTTGTTAATTACTGATTGTTTTTCTTGTTTTTCATCAGCCCTAGTCATGAAAAGGATGATAGTGTTATAACATGGTACTTTCAGTATAAAGGCTAAGTTTGCTTATACTTTATATTTTTTTTAAATAACGTTATGGTGTGTTTTGTTTGGATTCACCAGCTGACAGCAGCCTGAATTGTTATCATATCAGATTGGAGGAGGGTCCCTTTGAATTTCTCACTAATACAGCCCAACTACAGTTTTGAATGCCACCAGTGCCTTGACCAAAATAGATTTCTAGCCATTGTGACATTTTATAAATACCATACAGCTCTGATTAGTAATGCAATACAGTTGTCATATGAAGTTAACCTGTAAGCTAAACAAGTTTGCTGGAGTGATTGTTTTATTAATATGTCCCTCAGTGATCCAGGGAAGTTTTTTTTTTTTTTTCTTTTTTCATTCTAGTAATTTTTTGTGTGCAAGTTGGCATCTATTCAGATCACCCACCCCTGCATTTAGCCGTAGAATTCAGTCTAGAAGAGTTTTTGATGCAGCATTCTCCACAGGAGAGAGGCACGGCCTAATAGACAGTAGACGAATTGCAGTACACATGACTCTTGGTTTGCCCGTTTACACTGATTTATTTCGACAGTTGGAGAGTCACAAGATTGTGCGCATATTTTTTCAGGCAATCTTCTGAATTATTCTTTGGCAATTATTTCTTCCATTCCTGGGATTTGGCTTTTTAAACCAAATTACAGATGTTAATTTTGAAAACATAATTATTTGTATATGATTGTTGCCAAACTCACAGAGGGTTGTAATATGAATCCTGATTTCACTGTATTAGTATATTTTCTTTATTCCGCTCCAGGGCTTGAAAACACAATTAGACTGATTGAGAGTTTTCCCAGCTGCAGACTCTGAAACCGATCATTAGACTTTTTCCAACAGTCTATTTTCTTTCCTTCCATATTTTACTATTTTACCTCATTATAATACCACATTTATTTCTCATTCTTCAGTGCTGGCTGACCAGAGAGCTATGAATGCATGCAGGACTTCTACTTTCCTATAGAGACAGCCAAACAAATCAGGATTTGTATCAGTGCAGGGTTATTTCTTCCCCCAGATGTGGTCAAGTGATTCTGTTGTACAGGATTTATCCTACATAGCACTGTGCACATCTGCTGTGACACTTAGAGATGTTATATAGGAGGAGGAGATTTGGTTCATTGGCTAAAACTCTTTACGGATAACTTTAATGTCAGGTGCATTAAATCAGAGCAGTCAGCGTGTTGGTAAAGATATAAATGGGGGAATTTCACTGCAATTTGTCAAAAATTTACCAGCAATTTCAAATATGCTAGAAATGCAAGTTTAAGTGTGTTTCATGCTCAAAAGTACCCAGACACCCCCTTTAATCAGTGAGCTTAGAGATTTCATCCCACGACTGGTACGGTCAATCAGAGCTTGTATAAGCAACATAAAAATACATTGCCAAATAATGAGTTCTGGGGCAACTGCACATGAGTCTAAGGTCAAGTGTTTGCTGGGGCTTTAGCCAAGCACTGCTTTAGAGCAGTGGAACTGTGTTCTCTGGATTGATGGTTCTCCACCCAGTACCTTTGGAAAGAGTTTACATGATGTTTGTGATCCAGAATTAATCATTCAACGCCAGTTTCTGATATGGCTGGATGCAATTAAGTCCCCACAGCACAGTTTTAAAGCTTCCCAGAGTAGCAGACAGTGTCCCTGCAGCAAGGGAAGACAAACTGTTCGTTTATTTCGTTTCTTTATTTCCATTTATTCCAGAGCAAATGATGTTTGAGCAGGGTTCCACAATGTTTTGCACATGGTTCAGACGGGACCTTAGACTTGTATTACTGTGAATGATTGCTGGGGATTTGCAGAGATTGACATTGAGGGTGCAAACTTTCCTGTAGGAGTTTGGTTCACTGCTGGAGATGTTTGGTTCTTTCAACTCGCAAGGAAAGAAATACCGATGCCGGCTGAGCTGTCAAAACGGACCAAGCCTGCAATAAAGTTAGCCTTCAGCACCCTGTAACAACAACAGTGCTGCTGTGTGAGGAAAGGCTGAATGTGCAAACCACTGCATTCTGCAGAGCTCTCAGAGAACTGTCAGGCCATAGTTTTTTGCCTTAAGGCCTTGTGGATTTCTTAACTTGGTTTCCTTACAATAAGTTGTTGTAGTAGCTAACAATTTAGCACAGAGCTCAACTACATAGCCTAAATACCACTTCAGATTCTGGAATGTTTATGTAGAAGACTTTCTTGAGAGGAACTTACATTTCATAATAACTAAGTGAAAACTGCATATTTTTACCTACTGGACTGAGCAGGTATTCCAGTTAGGTGAACATTTGTAGGAACATTCCTTTTTGATTGTAACATGTAATGTTGATCCAGTTTAACCCAAAAATTTTATTTCCCTACCTTTTTTTGGAACCGATCTTTCCACAAGTCTGTGTTTTGATCATTTCATATTCACTCTGTGTAGCCACATTCTCAGTTATGTTGTTTTCAGTTTTAGGGAAGAACGAAAATGCACTACAAAAGTAGATTTGCTTACAGCAACGTACTATCTTGCCTAAACTTTTGAACTTATAAAAAAACACTGAAAGCAGTTTTTTAACAATCTTAATGTCTTTGAAACATTCCCACAGGAATTAGCTACAAATGTTAGTGTACAGTACAGTGCACTAAAGAATCACACATTAGAATGAAATGGACGTAGTCTTTCCGTTCTGCCGTCATACTTGCATCATAAGCATGCCTTTACTAGCATGAAAGCAGTAGCCATGACAAAGAAAACAACTCCCTTATCTAGGTTGTGCTTTGCAAATGAATTCTATCGATTTTTCTTCGTAAGGGTGATACTATAAGAGGGGGTTAGGGTTAGATTTCTATGCACCTCTTGGAGGCAATGACAGTTTAGTACTTTAAAGACATTTATATTTACTGCTTGCTCGATATCTTGTGGTCATTTGATTAATAATGATTTTTCTTTTTCTATTTGCAGGATTTTAAGCAACAATAAAATCCAAGAACTCCTTAATGGCTCCTTCATCGGGTTGACCATGCTCGAGAGACTGTAAGTTTGACTTTATTTAATTGTTTTTGTTGCATACTTAAAGCAGTTCGTTAATTTTTAATCTTTTGACAATGAAACATTTATTTTGTGCCTTTGCAGTAACCATTCTTTCAAACGAACAGCAGTCTACAATGTGGTGCAAATGTGATTTGCATGACCTACCACAGGGTTGACTGCTGTCTGGGTCTGAATGTGAAATTTCAAACAAACTCCCGCTTATGCAATGCAACTCAACTAACACAACCCCATCCATTTCACAAATATATATAATATATATAAAAAAAAAAAAACCTTTTCCATCACTCAGGGCTGTCTCTGGCGCTGTTGTGTGTGCAAAGCTGCCATATGAAGAGTGAACTCTCTGTTACTATATTAGCCTGTCAGCTGCCAGCTGAAGTAGGACTGTATATTTGAGGAATCTTTAAGGGGCTGCTACGGGGGACTGGCTGAAGAGAAAGTTAATTTTAGTGGCCGTCCTCTGGGCACACTATTGTCTGACCTCAGTTATGCTATGGTTACAGTAGAAGACACTGGACCTAAACCATTTCCTCTGCTTTAAGTTAATCTGTCCTTCACCCATGGGCATATACATAAAGCAAAGTTTCAAGTCAGCAGGTTTCTTATTATTTGCCAAAGCTTTAAAAATTACACTTGTATGTCTTGTTTTTTCTCCTGGTCAAAATGGGAAAAAGAACTAGGGTCTTGCTGTGTAGCTATTTTCTGCTGAAAAACGACTCTGTGCATATAAAGTAACCAGGCCATGAATAGCCCTTGTATCAACGAGGGGTAAAATAACATGACAGAATCGGAGAGGAATTCAAAGGGCATATTTTCCATGTCATTATTGCAAGACCTGTGTAATATAAAAAATTTGTTTGTCAGGTATTTCTAGATAGTCTGGCAATGGTTAGGAGAGAATGTCTCCACAACACATCCCTGCCCCTGTCCCTTCTCACTTTGAACTTACTATAACCTTGACCTTTAAAAGCATGACGCGTAATCTCACTATTTACAAAGGCATTCAAGTACTGCCTTGAAGATCTTTTGTTTTTGAAACCAGAGAATATTTGCAGTTGTCTTAGATGGGCATCCGTGAAATGGGTTGTTAGCCAGTTTGGCCTCCAGAAGTCCAAAGTTGCCTTATTATCCTGCCCTTTTTAGCAAACTGCCTTACATCTGCTATCCAGCCTTTCTGATTACAGTTTAAAAATAAAGGTGTCGACAAGGGTTCTCTGGTGCAACTCCACAGAAGAACTGATTTGATTTCTTGAATGATCTTAAATGGCCTTTTTAAGAACCTTCCAAGGATCTGTATTAATGAAAGGTGTGTCCTGAAATTGTATGAGATTTATAGCACCTTTATTTTTAGGAGTATAATATTAACATGTTGTTCAAGGTGCAAATCTTTATCCTGACAACTCTGGGGTTAAGATTAGAAATGGACACTTCCTTGTTTACACTCCTCACCCGGTTCTAAAGTAGCTCAAATGGTTGAATTCAGGAACAGGAGATAAACGGATGTCTTTTAGAACCCATCGAAAGTGTAAACAGCTTTGATCCTCCTACGCCCTGGAAGCCAAAGGAATTTAGCTTTGGCTCGTTACGGCTAGGCAGAACGATGGAGTCTTCTGGCTTGTAGCTCTGTGTGTCTTTCAGTCTCTGCGTCTTGCTCTTTCTGTCCAAGCCCCAACCCCCCACCCCCCTCCTTTTCCCTCTCCTTTTAACAGCGTGTGACATTATGCTTTTCTTATGCTAATACGTCTCTTAGAGGCCAGAGGTGTCGACAGAGTGATTCACCCTGAGCTCTGTGCCTCTGTATGCTTTTGTATGTGGTAGAGAGTGTGAGTGAGTGCTGGGTTACTATCCTTTTTCATGTCGAATAAAGACTCAAGGCTTTGCTGTTGCATTGCTCCCTGGAAAGCAGCTGCCCTCTGTCTGTTGATTGACACACTTAGTGGGGTGGGGGGTTAAATAAAAACTCACCTTTCACCTCAAACCCCAAGCCATGAAAATGTAGTGCAACTGTGGCCTTACTGATTCCCCTAGGGGCTGTGTGCTGTAGAATGTTTATAGGCCGAAGGTGTTACATATTGTTGCTGCTGTCACTGAAAATTGACCCCTTTACTAGAGTGACCCATGTGCCTTTAACCTTACGATATGGAAGCAAACTTATGTCTGATATATACAGACAAACACTAAATTATAGCGGGTTTACTTCTTGAGGTATTGTAATAAAAACACTGACAGTGCTAACATATGCTTGTATCACTTAAATCCCAGAATAAGGCAAACATCCCTCTAACTGCCTTTCTTCAGCTTTGTGCACCAAACCAGATTAAAATAACATGAACAAAAAACTGTGTAAGTTCATTATTTAGTCTAAGATTTGTAATATTTTAAGTATCATTTTCTATAAAATAGTAGAAAAGCTAAGTCTGTATTTGATGCTCCCCTCCGATGATACATTAATCATGTTTCCTTGACAGATAAGTATAAATGGATATGTAGAAAGGTAGGTAAATGGATAGGTAAATGGACAGAGAGATGTCCTTTCCCTGATTGTGTGCTATACTGCATGACTACGTAAAGTGGTGCACCACAGGTGGGGAACGGGCCACCCTAAAATTACAGGAGTGCTATAAAAGCACTTTGGCTCCTGCTTCTTCATTTAGCTCTTCTCCCATGGGGGAAAAATTCAGTGATCCAACTTCACCCCAACTCAGTTTGTTAGTGGAGCAACTTAATGCCAAACTATGCACAGCTTGTTTATATCACTTGTTTTCGTACAGGAAATGCCTAGGTGTGTTGTAGGCTATTGCATTTTCCTATTGTTCCCTAATGTTTCACTTTAAATATCAAGATTAAAAAAGATTTTTTATGCCATTATTTCTCAAAGACCTGTACTCCCCATGTCTGTGAAGAACCGTTGCGAGATGCAGAAAGATAATTTAGAAACCGTTTTTAACATGTGCACTTTTATGCTTTACAAATCATCTGCGAAATGCCCAAAATGTGTTGCACATGCAAAGTGTCCTAGTGTGAACGGCGTCATAGAAATAAAGAAGAGTGAGTGCATGTGTTAGTGTGTAAATTTCGATGCATTGTGTTATTCATAGGTTATGATGGCTTCATGCAAAAGCTTTAAGACAGCAATGAGCAGATGTGCCA
Source organism: Hepsetus odoe (assembly GCA_017165825.1). Taxonomy (NCBI): domain Eukaryota; kingdom Metazoa; phylum Chordata; class Actinopteri; order Characiformes; family Hepsetidae; genus Hepsetus; species Hepsetus odoe. The sequence continues at coordinate 15,461,357 of CM029388.1, read as the reverse complement.
GCACTCATCAGAATGCATCATTCATTCACTCACCATCTTACGTTAATGTCATCATGGTATTTCCACATTTCTTTCCCATTTCCATCCACTGCAGCACATTTCTTCCAGCTTTTTTTTTGCAGTGGAGCTACTTCTTGGGGTGGCTTGGGTTAAGAGCTCATTTAGATGTGCTTGTGTAAAGAAACTTAGTGAGCGGAACCACTGCAGTCTTTGTTTGTCTTTCTGCTCCAGAGAGACTCTGAGCTTCTCTCTGTGTTATTGAAGAATTTGAATAGTCTTCCTGGTTGGTCTGTGGAAAGCAAAATCAAGATAAAGATTGCATAGTTGAAATAAGTATGGTCACTCTTTGTTCCAAAAGTTCTCCCTACAAAAAGCATCATTTTTCTGCTTTAGCAGTCCTGAATGCAGCAGTTCTCAAGTTACATGTTTAGGTAAACATAATTGAGTAATCAAATTACCCTTAACTGCCCCAGCGAGGTTGATTTGATTGAGGGAATCGATGAACACCATCAGCAGAGTGTCTTGGCAACCGTCGATAACAATCATTTTTAATATGTGCTGTTGTAGTTAAATATAGTTAAAGCTCCATGCAACAGAGAAACAGTTTTAAACTTTAGCATTATAGATACATGGATACAATATGATGATTAAATATTTTTTTATACAGATACAGATATACAGATTTCTCCGTGTCTGGAATGACTTGCGAGGTAATTCTGAATTCCAAACTAATTAAATGGGCTGAAATCCCTGAATCATTTCAGAATACATGGTTACTGAATGCTGTGAGGTCAGAGATTTAAAGTCCCACTTTTGAGCATAGTCCTGTGTTTCACCATAGATCTTGATATCATGCCTGTTTGAGGTTGCTTGTCCGATAGGACTGAGCACTAAATTAGCACAGGTGTTAAAAACTCCATGGTCTACTTCCAGATTTATTTATTTGTCTGTAGCAAGGGGACATGAAAGCAAGATTGTGCATAATACATTTCCCTCATCTTTCCACTTTGTACTCACTGATTCCTTTATCATGATAAGTCCTAAACTTGGGGGGGAAAAAATAAGGGTTCTTTCCTCCAGCATATCAAAACCAGTCCAGTCAACCGGGCCAGCCTTCTCTCTGTGCTCCTCTCTATCCCCCACTCAAACCACAGCAACAAGACTTCAAAGCCTTTTGGCCTTTGAGGTATTGAGTCGGCCGTCTGTATTGAGGGATTTGAACAGGAGCTAGCAGCTAGCTCGCTAGTGCAGGTGTGGGCTGCAGTATCAGTGTCTGTGGTCTTTGAACTTTGGAGGATGCAGTATGTTGTCTTTTGTGTGTTGACGTAGCAGGTCACGGCACACTGATTGGTTAACAGTATGATTGCCTCCCAAGGGACCCACAAGTCTTATGTAGTGGCTATAACTAGTTTCTAACAATGCTTATACACATTGTAAATTATCGAACCTTTGTTGGTGTTTGTTCACCTGCTTCTATGCCTATTACAAAGAATAGGGCATGGTACAAGTAGTCAATCGTGAAATGGTGTCAAAACAAGCCATTCAAATAATACAGTTCAGTAGAGACTGAGACACTTTCTTAAAAAGATGTAATTTTAAAGACTTTCTAATTTGTATATTTAAAATAATTACCTTCAAAGTTATACCTAATTAGTTTGAGTAATTTAGAAATTAAATTTTGTTTTAAATTTCTTTTTCTTATTTGGCTTTTAACAAAAAAGCTCCATTGCTAAATGAATCATTACAATCAATTGCAAATGACTCTATCCAATCAGAGTATTTTGTAAAAGTTGCATTTTTAACAATAACCGTGATGATGATAATCATAATTATATATGTTTTTTTTTTATGTTGAATTAAAACCTCCATAGGAATAATGTTTTACAACCTGGTGAATAAAGAACTGTCAATTCATAGCTATAACTTCCAGATTATTTGACACTGTTTGTAATTGCACAATACACTTGTTATTTGAAAGTGCACTTTTAAATAAAATAAACCAAAAAAGATTCTGGTCATGTTTTATTTATTTTAAAGAAATAGGATGTTTTGCACTCTCATGTCATGCTATTGTTCTTTTTCCCCCTCTTAACACTGATCATAAAAATATACTCCAATGGCCAGTGGCATTCCTTACTTTGATAGCAGGGTATGTTGGAATACTGCTTTAATATCTTGCTTTCTGTTTTTTTTGTTTTTTTTTCTTTTGCAGGGACATTAAGAATAACATCATCAGCCACATTGAGCCAGGAGCCTTTCTTGGTCTTACCGCTCTTAAAAGACTGTAAGTAATTTGAAATCGGAATTCCCATCTCTTTGTGTTGGCTTTAACACTGCTCTTACAGATCATATTACACGTGAAATGATTGGATTCTTGAAGTGATTTGCTGCATTCGTACAAGCTCTGTACAGTGGAAATCGGTAACAAGTGTGACAGATGCTATCAGCTTTCACATAAACTAAAAAACAAGTATGTGTGTTTTTCGTGACAGTGGGCATATATATAATATATATACACACACATACATACACATATATATATATATATATATNCACACACACACACACACCTTTGCATCATATGTGCTGATCAGGATAATTCTTCTTAAGATGAAAACTGCATTTAATTATGTCATTTACTAAGAAGGCACCAATCATGCATATTTTAAAAACATTAAAAACAACATTATTCACTTTTAAAGAGACCACACTGCCATTTTCAATTCATAAATGAAAATCAGTAATCAGTTGCTTATTTGATCGATTAATTAACAAGATTTGGTAAAATCAAAACAAGCTGGCCACCAGCATATCTGTAGTGAAAATCAGCAAATTCTGCCCATTCCACAGCTAGTATGCACACTTTAATGATGTTTTCTTTTCTGCAGTTCTCACACACACACACACACACACATATACATATATATATATATATATATATATATATATATATACATATATATATATATATATATATATATATATATATATATATATGTATATGTGTGTGTGTGTGTGTGTGTGAGAACTGCAGAAAAGAAAACATCATTAAAGTGTGCATACTAGCTGTGGAATGGGCAGAATTTGCTGATTTTCACTACAGATATGCTGGTGGCCAGCTTGTTTTGATTTTACCAAATCTTGTTAATTAATCGATCAAATAAGCAACTGATTACTGATTTTCATTTATGAATTGAAAATGGCAGTGTGGTCTCTTTAAAAGTGAATAATGTTGTTTTTAATGTTTTTAAAATATGCATGATTGGTGCCTTCTTAGTAAATGACATAATTAAATGCAGTTTTCATCTTAAGAAGAATTATCCTGATCAGCACATATGATGCAAAGGTGTGTGTGTGTGTGTGTGTGTGGGTGGTACAGGGGAGGACTTTGAGTCGAGAATATGTGTGGTGAGACTGTGAATGTACACATACTGTATATTATATACAAATGTGCAAAGGCTTGTGTGCTTAGAGACTGTAAGCATGTCGTGTTTCCTGCCAGTATAAACTATTCCTTGGCTGACCAAATGCAGAAATATTCAGCTCCTGCAAGCAAGGCTGATGGTCACACAGCATTTAAGAGAGAAGCAGTGCGAGATGAAGCCCCCCTTTTATGCCTCACATTTAAATAGATGCTACCAGTGTGATGACTTTTAAAAGAGAAGCAATAATATATACAATTATTGAAGTTATTGTCAGGTTTTTCTCGCTAATAAATTCTGGATGTTCTAACTAGAAGACAAAAGTCTTGAGCCAAAGTCTAATGACACTTGACTTTAAAACTTGTGCTGTTTGATTTTCAGAAAGGGGTGACAAAATTAATTCACACTAGGGACATAAAAACACACTAACTGGTTATATTTGGTCAGTAGCAGGCTTAGTCAACAGGCTTGGTCAACAAAAGATTTGCTGTGTTTCTGACTAAGCTCAGTCCAATCCTTAATTTCTCCCATCTGCAGCTGCTTTACCCTAAAGTGCTAAATTACATTTCCCTTGTTAGGTTTTGAGACAAGTCACTGGTTTCAGCTCTTTTTCCAGCTTGTCTTGTACTCCCAGGGTGAAGGGAGATATGCAGGGATAGACAAGGTACTTAAAAGAGCAATACAGAGGGCAGAGATGAAAAGATTGGAGAGATGAGGGTAGGATGAGACAGGAATGGGGGAAAGAAAGATAATGGAAGGAATGAAGCAGAGGAACGAACCACTTGAAAGACATGATGGTAAAGGCCAGTGGAGTCAGATTGTAAAATATGGCTAAGGTCAAGCAATGACCTTAGCTTGTCACCATTGGTCCACTCTGTGGGCATCTTACCCTAATATTCACAGCAAAAAAGTGGGCCAGTTTGTTAGTTTTTTTTTTTTAGCAGATGCTGAAGCACTGCTACTTATTTTTGCTCTTTTTTGGTAAAAAGATCATTCTAACGTCTGGTAAGTTAAAGCCACAAAAATACATTTGCCACAATAATGATGAAGATTGTCATATTATCCAGCCCCATCTACACTCTTAAATAGTTCCTAAATGAACCTTGGATTGGCTGTGCAGTACTGGGGGAAACTTGATGATGATGATGATGATGATAATAATAATAATATTTCATGTATTTATTTTTTTAAGTGCATAATGTTCCTCTCCTCTACTAAATAAAACTCCATTCTGAGGCTGGAACTGTTCTACTGTGGAACTGTTCCAAAGAATCCATTTTGGCACCTTTCTTTTTATGAGTGTGGATCTAAAGTTAAAATAGCTGATCCCAAATCAGCACTAAAGTGCTTTTCAAGCTTTTTTCCAGTCTGCCCTCCAGCTCTACTCTGAGTGGAATTTCCTTGCTATAAATTCCCCAGCTGTTCCGTTAAACCCACAACAGTAAAAGGGAACTACTGTTCCTTCAGTCAACAGGCAGAATTCAGCTGAACAAGAACCTAACATGTGCTTCTGGCTGTTCCCTTGACTTTCAGTCGTTGTCTGCAGGGCATAGTAAATCCATTGAGAGTAACATGTCAGGTAAAAGAAAGGAGCTGAACGGCACTTGAAAGAGCACTTTTAATTACACCTAGGTGATTTAATATGGTTCTGTCCATGTTGTTCTCTCAGAATCAGATTTCTCGTTTACATAGTAATTTTAATAATCTAACTTACTCCGTAGTAGAGCACAATAAAGAATTGGCCTGAAATGCATATGGACAACTGCAGTGTAAAAGTTTAAAAGTAGCAGGGAGACTCTGCAGTTTCTCCAAGTGGAAGTTGCCTCTTGTTGCCACACAGACAGCCAAGATCAACAGAGACCTTTAATTGTTACATAATAAGTCTTGAAACGGCCATGACACTCTTCTGCGTGTATGATTATGGTGTGTTTTTGTTTTATTCCTGGCCCTGCTTAAACCTTTTATTACATTATGATTATTACAAACGAGTCAAGGTTTTATACTTTGTCACAGTGCATGTGCTGCTGCATGCTCGAATTATAGTCTTTAATATCTACCACATTTTTTGGAAGTAGAGCAGCATGGTGGCACAGCAGGCTCTGGCTTCACAACGAGAAGGTCCTGCATTCTAGGTCCTTTCTGTGGGGAGGTGTCCCTGTGTTCCATTTTCTTCCTGGGTGTTTTCCTGCCTTTCACCCTGTGAGAGCTGGGATAGACTGCGGCACCTCCCACGACCCTATTTAGGAATTCATTGTCACCCAGGTTTCCCTTTGATGTGAAAATGAATGTGGTTATGATTTGACCCCCCCTTTTGGTACATTTGAGACACATCATGGGTCTTTATGTAAACAACAAAAGTTCCAAATACTGATCTGTGCTATTACACCTTTTAGAGGGCAGCAGTGAGTTATGATCATTAAATTCAAACTGATAAATTCGAAGCAGGACAGAAAATTTGTCTATTTGTCCTTTAGGAAACTTGGCCAATTGAATTAGTAATGAAAAAAACATTAATTAAATAGTTACAGTTGTGTAAAAACCTAAAACCAGTGTCTTTTTTTATAAACCAAATATCTAAGCTTCCAAATAAGGGATTTAATGTAAAAACACTGAATCTGACCCCCCCCCCCCAACTCCCCCCACCATCAGCACTTACTCTGATCTTCACTGAAATGAACTTTTTATTTATTTATTTATTTGTTTTCCCCTTTTCTTATCTGCAAATGCATTTGTTAAATAAAGAATTGTTCTCTTCACTTCAGAGATTTGTCCAACAACCGTATCGGTTGCCTCAATGTTGACATCTTCAAAGGCCTCACAAATCTTGTCAAACTGTGAGTAAATCCTCTTTTTTGTACTTTGAATAATGTGTTTATGGTGTTAGCCTTTTGTAGATGGTCTAAACATGTTAGAAACTTGTGTTTTCCAATAGTGCGGATTATTTATTTTTATTTATTTATTTATTTATGTATTTTCTAATTGTTCTGTTCAGGCTCTAATGACAAGGACATCAGTGTCATTATAGGCATTTGGCTAGGAATTATGGACTTAATTGTCCTTTGCTGAGAGCTAAAATGTAACAGGTGTTGTAAGATTAGCGTATTAGCTTTCCCATCCCATGGGTGTCGCAACAGCAGTGCACATATTAGTGTGTCCCCTCCACCTCATGAAGGTGAGGGTAAAGCTTTTCCTGCCAAATTCATTAAGATTCTCGAATGACAGCCAAATTAAGCTTTAGTTTAGTCCATGCCTTTAAAATGTAGATTAAAGTGGGGTGAGAATTAACCCCGTAGAGTGTGGATGTATCTGTCAGTGTTCTTTGCTGTAGATAATTTTTTCCTGTTCTTAAACAACTGTGCTTTAGCCCTAAGTGATATTATACACATGCTCTTCATGTGAGAGCAGTTTAACTTAACAAACATGATCTACACTTAAAGCAGTCAATCTTTTGTTTCAGAAATCTTTCAGGGAACACATTTTCCTCATTGTCTCAAGGGACTTTTGACAGCCTCGTCTCTCTGAAAACACTGTAAGTAACCGAAAAAGTAATAAACAAATCATTGAGTGTTTTAGTCTTAAGTTTCCTGACTTAATGCGGTGGTCTAGTGGTAGGGTACTTGCTCCAGGTTCGAATCCCACCACTACCACCACTGGGTACCTGAGCAAGACCCTTAACCCTGAGTTGCTCCAGGGTTAAGGGTCCTTGTAATTAGGACACGGAAGTCGCTCTGGATTAGAGCACGTAATGTAATGTAATGCATATGGATGAGCAGCACCGCTCAGGTTCAGCCCCTGTAGAGTTTGGCTCCCAACTTATGTACCACACCTCATTCTGTTTTATGACCATATGATAGAGTTTCTGTGCACAGCAACCCATCCACAGCAGCCCATCTGCCAAACATTTTATGACCGTGTCAGGAAGGCCTTAGGATTTTGGCTTTTAGATTGTAAGTGTCTGCAACAGAAAAAATGCAAGTTTGTTTTTTCAAAAAGTAAGAAAGTAAGTACATAATCTCGTATAGAGAACATACTTCTGTACGTTGAATCAGCAGGTACCGCCTCAGGTACTAAAATCACCATTTTCCAGGTCCTCCCACACTCTGAAACTGACCATTTGTCATTGTGAAACTCAGCACAGCACGCAGTGAAACACAACAAAGTGCAATCTCTGCTTTTTACCCATACACACTGTGTAGCAGTGGGCAGCTATTTAAAGTGCCTGGAGAGCAGTGATGGGGATGATACCTTGCTCAAGGGAACCTTAGAGCAACGTACTGGTGACAGTCTTCCAGTCCTCTGGCCTAGTCCCTAATCACTAGGCCACCACTGCTCCAGGGGCCTACAGGGTCTGTAACTTTGTTCTCTGTAGAGGATTTGCGGTTGCCTGGAAAAAATGTAGTTTGTGTTTAACCTTTGCATTCATCTGTACGAGTACATTTTAGAAATTTCTTAATAAAAGCACTAATTTGACAGCACTTCACTGACTTGCTAACTGTGTGTCGTTAGAGAGTTCCAGAGCCCATATCTGCTGTGTGACTGTAACCTGCAATGGCTTGTGCGCTGGATCAAAGAGAAGGGTGTAGGAGTGAAGGACACCCGCTGCTCTTACCCTCACTTGCTACATGACAAGCTCATAACCTCCCTCAAAGCTGAAATGCTTACTTGTGGTAATAACTCACAGACACAACTACAGACATACAAAATAAATTCACATGGACTGATGAGGCTTTAAGGTCACAACTGCTGTTTTTATGGAAACATAGCAGCAGTGGAGTCTCATTGTTCTGGTAAATAATCTGCACAAAATACTGTTACTTGGGCTTATCACATTCCACCAAGGTATAGTAATATAATGTGATGTTTTTACAAGAGCAATGACCTTAGAATTAGCTTCTAAAAAAGGCATGTACTTCCCAGTTGCATGTAGATGAATCACTGCAGTGGAATGCAGTTTGCAGGGTCGAGAAACAAGAAAGACACCTAATAGTTTGTAAGTTAAGAAGTGCAGAGGAAAAACAAAACTTGCCTTCATTTAAAATTCTAGAATTTTTCAATTACCGAAGTTTGTTTTGACACTTTTATCCATTATTCCCAACTTACATTTAGTAAGTTTTTAAATGCTAAAAGTTTCTACAAGTGACATGAAAGGATACTAATATACATGATGAGCATCGGAGGCAGTGTGGACTAAAATAATGAACGCACTCTCTATGTTCAACGTGTAGTAGGACCTGGCCAATACACTGCAGTGCAGACTGCTCAAATAGATCGTAGATTATTTTCCCACCTGCTTATTTTGCAGGCATTGTGCAATATTTAAGACTGATAAGAGCAAGGCACAGTGGCACAGTGAAGACTTTGTCTGGCTGCATTCCCAGACAGAGATCAAGTCCCTGTTCTAGACTTTCCAATGAAAAATAACTATTCATGGTGCTTGAATTAGTCTTAATGTGCCTGGGGAAGCTTTTCCATTGCTCCATGGAGACTTTGATGTTGAATGTTAAAAGTAAGTGGTGGCAGTCGGTTAAAACATTATGGATTAGAATTCTTCTAAATTACAGTATTCTCTCTCTATCCGAAAACACAAAAGTCCCAGTGCCGTGCCATTAATATATGTAACAGCCTTGCTCTTATGAACACCTCCTCTCGGTGAAAAAGAAGTAGGAGGTTTTAGTTTTTTGTTGTTGTTGGTATTCGAACAAATAGCAATGAGCTTATTGCTTTTACAAAACCAAGGACCTAAAGGAAGGTAAACGGTAATACTTAAATATAGTGCGATTTGTTGTGAATGTGATATGCCGATATATTAAAACGATATTTTTGTCTCAAAAGTTACATTTTAAGATATTTGCCTGTCTAAAATAATTCTCTTTTAATAAATAAATCTCTTTTGCACAATGAGCCTGAAAATAAAAGGCTGTATTTAAATACAGCAACTCTTACCATCTCACTTTCCAGATCCACCCCTGGAGCTTCCCTCTTTCCAGATGACTCCTTCGCAGCATCAGATTGTCTTCCAGGGGGATAGCCTGCCCTTTCAGTGCATGGCCTCCTTTGTAGATGAGGACATGCAGGTGCTCTGGTACCAGGATGGCAAGATGGTGGAGCCTGATGCCACTCAGGGCATCTACATAGAGAAGAGAATGGTGCAGAACTGCTCACTCATCGCCAGGTATTGAAGTTCGAGAAGTACTTATAGCTGAGGCGTAGACTTCTTCTGGATTAGCTCATCCATTTTGTTTCGGCTATATGCATTCTATGGCAGCTAAACATCTATGATTGATTGATTATTGTGTATGTTATGTGTGTATTTCTAGTTAAGTATAAGCTGTACAGATCACCACCAACTAAGTACAGTCTTTTCTATTATCTTGCCTATAACTTGGTTTATACATTTAATTTTTAAATAAGCCATAAGGCCGAATGATTGTGCAAACAGAATGGTTAAGGGCAAAATCAGTGTGGCACACAAAGGAATTCTAGAAGAATAAATTCCCTGAAAGCAGGCTTTTACTTGGAATGCACATAATATCCTACCATTTAATGTGTAAAGCCGTTCAAGTCCGTATCATTATTTCAGCAAAAGAAACAATAGCTCTGTAAAATAATGTCTGATGGATGAAATTGCAGCTTTTGAGACTAGATGAGTGACCTCGATTTCTCGTATCTCGTAAACGGTCTACCATTTTGGAACAATCTCTCCTTTTCTCCCCTTTGCAGTGCTCTGACCATCTTAAACATCCAGCCGGGCTTTACGGGGGACTGGGAGTGTCGTGTGAGAACCAGTCGAGGCAACAACACCCGCACTGTCCACATTGTGGTTCTGGAGAGTTCTGCCAAATACTGCGCCCCTGAAAGGGTGTCAAACAACAAGGGTGAATACAGGTGAGTAGACCTGATCTTCAGAGACTTGGTAATGCAGCCACACTCCTTGACGTGTGTAAAGGAAAGGCTTTAAAAACACTTTTTACACTTGTAGTTCTTCACTGCTCTCTAGTGGCAAAAAAAAACAACAGGTTTTTGGTTGGACAAAATCTCAGCATTAAATGAAAAACAGACACATCTTTTCATTCAGTTCAATGAATTAAACTAGCACACAGGAACCAGCAGTTTTCCAGGGGGACTTGTTTCAGGAAAAAAAAATGTTCCCCATATGTCAGTATAACTAAGCCATGTACATTTTAAGTTACTTCAAATATACTTGCTCATTAAGTTTCTGTTTGTTCATTAAACTGGAAAAAAAAGTATGTTGCATAGCTGAAACATGAGTAGCCGCCAACCTGACACCCGAACTCTGTAACAGTAGCTAAAACAGTCATTTGGTTTTATTGATTTTTCTGTGAAGGGGCATGTATTGGTTCACCGACACTTTTGTGTGTTTACAGATGGCCTCGCACCCTTGCTGGCATTACTGCGTACCTACCCTGTGCACGGCAGGTAACTGGCACGGGTATCTACTCTGTCAGCTCAGCTGAAGACCGCCGTGCGAGGAGGCGCTGTGACCGCAGTGGGCAGTGGGTCGAGGAAGACTACTCCCACTGCGAGTACGTGAAGGACACTACCCGTGTGCTCCACATCATCAACCAGGTGCCCAGCCTACTGTGCTTTTAGTAACCTTGCCTAGTGGCCCCTTTGTAGAATGGCCACTTTTCCAAGGAAAATTCTGTGTAACTGAAAATAACAATGACCATGAAGATAAGGAAATACATTTGAAATGCTAAAATCAATAATTACTTTTGGTAATTTTCACAAGTAATTGTTTAACAGTCTTTGGTAGACTAGTTTGTTTTAGGTGTGTTCTCCTGTCTCTTACATAATAAGATTTTCTTTTTCTGTTTTTGCTTTGCTTTGTGATTAAGTTTCCTTGTTCTCTTCCGTGAACAGATGCCTCTAAACCTTACCAATGTCGTGCATACAGCCCAGCAGCTCCTGGCTTACACTGTGGAAGCCCCTAACTTTTCTGATAAGATGGACGCCATATTTGTGGCGGAGATGATCGAGAAGATTGGGACATTTGCTGAAAAATATAAAGTGGTGGGCCAGACAGGAGTCAGTGCATCCTTTCTTTTTGATTTTTATCCATCATTTTGATTTAGTGGTTACTTAGCTGTGTTGTCTGAATCACAATTCAAGCTCCCAAGCTGAACTAAATAAACACATTTCACATGCCCAGATTCAGCCAAAACCCAGACACACACAATGTCAATCTTAATGATAAAATACCATTGGCATTACAGTTTTATCCAAAATGGTGTGGTCCACAGCAATACAACCGATGCGGTTGCAGTGGTATTTTTTTTCTCATTCAAATCTAAGATTTTTACCAATTATAGACAAATTGAAAAGTTTTTTGGTTTTTTTTTTTAAATTTATTTTTTATCAGTTACCCTGTTCACCACCTCACTCTTCTTTTTCCTTACTTACTGGAGAACAAAGAGGGCTTTTTGTGGGTTAATCCATGGGGAGAGCTGCATAAAGGGAGGAGATAAGATCAGAATGGAGAGATCTAGGCACAGAGCCGAAGAGGAACGTGGATCTACATGTCTAGCATTAAATTTCTCTGTGCTCTGTGTTTAGGGGAAATGTTGGCATGTATCACCTGTAAATGGATTCACCTCATAGATTGGTTAAAAAGTTACAGAAACCAAATTTGTCATCACTGTAAAGCTTCCCACAGATTTATTTTTGATCATCTCTAAAGGAACCAGTTTCAGTTTAGCTTTACAGTGCATAGCTGCCTTGTCTTTCTGTGTAATGGATCGATACATTTCACATGTCTCATGACTTTGTGCTGTACATTTCCTCTCCAGGTACTATATATATATATATTTTTTTTTTTTTGGTTTTTTTTCTTCTTCAGTTAATCTCACATTCCAGTTATCTTGGTGTTTTTGTGTGTGAGCGTAGCATGAGTTGGCTCTCTCTTATGAATGTGATCTCGGACATAACACAAAAATTGTTTACATATGTAAAAATATTATGTTTGTTTGTTCTAGTGAATATTGCTATCAGTATACCAGTTTTCACAAGTGTGTACATATGTTTGTGTTCTCTCCCAGTTAGGGGACGTGATGGTAGATATTTCCAGTAATCTGATGCTGACTGATGAGCGAGTGTTGTGGATGGCACAGAAGGAGGCGCGAGCTTGCTCCCGTATTGTTGAGCGTCTACAGAAGATTGCTGTACTCCGACTGGCTAGTGGATCTTACTACACTGTACATACTGTCTTTTAGATTTCTAAATCACTCTCTGTGGTTTGAATACGTTGAGCAAAAAATTGCAATTTGATTTTTTTTTTTTTTTAACTTTTGTGTTTAACACCTATGGCAAACAAAATACTGTGTAGTATTTTTAAATTAGTTTTAATTTTGGTTTTCTAGTTTTTAATTTTAGTAAATTTTTTTAACATTTATTTATTCATTTTCCCCCACAACAGAACTCTCACAACATTGCGGTTGAGGCTCATGTGATCAAAGCCAGCAGTTTCAATGGCATGACATGCACGTTGTTCCAGAAGGTGGTGCCAGAGCGCACTCTGATTCCCCACCTGGCCTCTCTTAATCCTGAAATAAACCTCAGCTTCAAATGCAATGTCACTAGCAACCTCTCTGCTCTGGCCTTAAAGGTGTGTTGCTTATTATTAGTATTGGCTCGTTGACGGTATTAAGTATAGTCCCACTCTGTAATACTGTTAATGTGTAAATTTGAACTGAAAACTGCAGCAGCCCTGGAAATTTTCATGATGAATGGACCAACAGAAAAGTCTAAAAGGGCTGCGAGGAGAATCTCATTACTTAGGAATATGGGAAAGTTGGGAAACCAAGTTACTTTCTAGCACATAGAAGGTCTTTTTATTAAAGGGTAGATGTGGAGAAATGTGGTTTTGTATTAATCATCTTCCTCCCATATTTATATATGTATGCAGAACACTATAGTAGAGGCATCTGTACAGCTGCCCCCAGCTCTCTTCTCTTCGCTACTCAGCTCTGGTCAGGCAGACGAGACTGTCTTTAAGCTTCAGTTGCTGGCTTTCCGCAATGGCAAACTTTTCCCTCCCACTGGAAACTCCACCATGCTGGCTGATGGCAGCAAGAGGAGAAGTGTGGTCACACCTGTAATCCTCGCCAAGATTGGTAAACAGTGACACATTTTTTTTTACTTTGTTGTGATTTTATTTATCATAACTGTCAGAGTAAAATTCTTAACTTAAAATACAGACCAATGTAATAAATATGGACATGACTTTGGGTGGTTTAATGCTGACTGCTGTTTATTAGCTGCATTTTCTTTGTCTTGCTGTCAGAGGGTGTACCATTAAAGCCCCTGCGCAGCCCAGTGAATGTGACTTTACGACGGTTCCTGCATGGATCGGACCCTGTGGCTGCTCGCTGGGATTTCAGTGCCCTAGATGGTCAGGGCGGCTGGCAGTCAGATGGCTGCAGAATCCTGCACCATGTTGATAACTTTACTACACTGTCCTGCGACTTGCTTAGTAACTACGCTCTGCTGATGGTAAGGAAGACTCTGGCATGTTGTGATGCATGCGCACACACATACGTGTGTGTGTATATACAGTGGAACCCGTGGTCACAAATGGTTCCGAACACATCGGGTTACGATTAAAAAGTTTGTCAAATTTCCGCATCTGTTCACGACCACAATTTCTGTCAAAACACTGACGGCCAGTTTCCCCACGTACCTTAATTCACTGTGATTTCTTCGTGCTGTATTTTGTGTGCTTTTGCATTAATTTTGCAGTTAATCAAGGTCTCTAAGCAAATGAAAAGTGATAGTGTTGGTGAGAAGAAGTACAAGTACAAGAAGTCAAAATCTGCTAATTTAGTCTCTGACCCTGAAGGAGTTCTAGAAGAACCATTTTAACATTGTTCATTTTTCAAACTTTTTTTTTTCCCTGTGCTTAAAACTTCGTGTTTGCAGAGAAGGGTTTGTAAGGGTCTAGCGTGAACTGTGTCTAGCACAAACTCTTGCAATGTTAGTTTTCTCTGGTGTTCAATGTTATTCAGTGTCTTTACATTTAGTTTATTATTACACTCTGAGGATTAATACTATTTACATACAATATAATGGGGAAAATTAGGTCCAGGTTGCGTCCAGGGTCTTGGAACAGATTATGGTCGTCGTGTGTGTGTGTGTGTGTGTGTAATGGAATATATATAGTACTGTGCAAAGGTTTTAGGCAGGTGTGAAAAAAATGCTGTAAATAAAGAACGCTTTCAGAAATGGAAGTGTTCATGATTTATTTTCATCGATCAACAAAATGCAATGAATGAACAAAAGAGAATCTAAATCAAATCAGTATTTGGTGTGACCACCCTTTGCCTTCAAAACAGCATCAATTCTTCTAGGTACACATGCACACAGTTTCTGAAGGAACTCGGCTGGTAGGTTGTTCCAAACATCTTGGAGAACTAAGCACAGCTTTTCTGTGGATGTAGGCTTCCTCACATCCTTCTGTCTCTTCATGTGATCCAGACACACTGGATGATGTTGAGATCAGGGCTCTGTGGGGGCCAGAAGAACTGATGCTGGTTTGAAGGCAAACGGTAGTAACACCAAATATTGATTTGATTTAGATTTTTCGTTTGTTCGCTCACATACAGAGAGAGAGAGCGCGAGAGCGAGCTCTCTATCTGGCATTGTAAGCTGAACAGGAACGTGATTTATTTTATTCCTGTGGCTTCTTTATTGGTCAAAAACAAAACAACAAATAGAAATGCCATAAGGTGTAACATAAAGGGTATATCATGCTTGTTTTAACAGGATCTGAGCAGAACAGACTTAATCACTTACAGCTTCAAGCCTCTCCATCCAGTCATCTACGCCACAGCCATTGTATTGGTGCTCTGTCTGCTGGCCATCATCATCAGCTATATCTACCACCACAGGTAAGAACCAGTATATCACTCCAGTTCGCATAATGGATCATGGATTGTTAAGGTTCAATGATTCAATTCGCATAACGCATCAAACAGATCCATGTTCAGTCCAAGATAACCCCTCTGCAGATATTTTGAGTTTGTAATGTCTAGTTATCAGGTTTTATATTCAACTTATTTGTTGTCACTTGTTAGCGCATGGAAACCCTGCATTAGGACACCAGGATTGATCAGTTCTGTATTAAGTCTTATTTAGACAGGATTACATTCACACTGTTATTGTGTCGTTAGCGCTCTTGCAGGTTCTATGCATTGATTTTGTGTTTGTCCAAAAAAAAAAAAAAAAAAAGGTCCAAATGTTGCTATTTTTCTACTTCCTCCACCAATAAAGCTGAATGCCTCTTTTTCCCTGAATACAGCAGGGCTCTGATCATTTTTTATTTTTTATTTTTTTTGTCCCATCCAAAAAAAACAATTATGTCTTTCCAGCCCTTTGAAAATAAGGTCTTTGATTGCTTGTCATGACTGTATTTAATCTTTTTTTAATGGTTGCTGAAATGGGTCTCTGTGTCTCTGACCATTATTAGCTGGATGAGAAATAAAAACATAGTTTTCATGCAGGTTGATTATGAGGGGATTAAAACTGCAGTTGAAACTTTAGTTTAGATTCATATTATCTACACGTTTTCTGTGATCATAAGACCACATCATGCACATGAATTTGTTGAAGATGCAACCCATCTGGATGTCAGAGTTTTATCACTTAGATTATTTAAAAATGACAAATGTTTTCCTCGAAGACTAATGTAATATGAGTAGGACTAAATATTTGTGTATTGTACATTGTATGTAAATTTTGTCATCAGTTAGTGTGCTATTGCAAGATGCCACCATCTGCCTGAAGAAAGTTACATCACCTGAAATTACAAATGAGTTTGTTTAGAGACTTAGACTGTGTTTGGCTGAACGGTGCCATTAAGGCCTGCATTGTTGTGTGTCTGCAGGTCTGTGCGTATCAGCAAGAAGTGCTGGCACATGCTGGTCAACCTGTGTCTGCATATTCTCCTCACCTGTGTTGCGTTTGCTGGAGGTATAAACCAGACCCACTATGCCAGTGTGTGCCAAGCGGTATGATAAATAATTTTTGGATTTAAAGAGCAATACTTTACCTCTCAGTGATGTAAGTATTAATATGTGCATGTGTGTGCCAGGTGGGCATAGTGCTGCACTACTCTACACTGGCTACAGCCTTGTGGTCAGGAGTCACTGCAAGGAACATCTATAAACAGGTGACACGCAAGACCAAACAATACGAAGAGCTGGATGAACCTCCTCCTCCTCCCAGGCCCATGCTAAGGTAAAATAATTTACACTTCATCAAATGAGCTGTTGCTGGGATTTCACAGGAAGTTATTATACAGTAGTCATTATTTTTGTCATGCCCAGGATGTAAATAGTGTTGTATGTAAAAGCCTTTGGTCAAATGACATTTTGTTGTTGACAATCAGTATAGTTCCTCAAAGAAAACACTTCTGCTCTGTTAAAGCACAGTAACAATGACAATCTATTTGTTTAAATTAACATATTGGGGGGGGCACTGTTAATATTTATTTGAAATTTCTTTCAAGGGTTTAAGGTTAATTTTCTTATCAGATAAATGCAAATATTTATTACCTGGAACTCATCTTAAATGAGAGTGAGCTTTAATTCATATTATACTAAGCAGTACTGATGGTGACAATTAGGTGTCTGAATGATCTAAATAATACTGTGTCTGCTTATTTGATGTGGTCAATAGCCTGATAATTTTCTGAATTCCTCTCCAGGTTCTACTTGATAGGTGGGGGAATACCAATCATTGTTTGTGGGATTACTGCAGCTGCAAACATCAAAAATTATGGCAGTCAGACCAATGCACCTTAGTAAGTATGCTGTTTTCTAGCTTCGATTTAGGTCTCTGAATAACATTTACTGTGAAATGTTTCAGTGTATACATTTAAAAATGCAATCATTCGGTTTACAACTGTCATTTATATCCAGTTTGGATAAGTGAAAAGGAAGAACACAAAAGAAACATGGTAGTTTGGTGTGTTTACATTGATTTCTCAATGATCACAGGTCTGCATGTTGTTATGGAATGTCAACAGAAACAATCTTTCAGTTTTTTTTAGTACAAAGCGAGTGAGATTGTATGAAGCAAGATGTAACTCTCAAAATCTATAATGTTGTGCACATGCTTGCTGCAACACACTGCTGTGGTCTAAAATCTCTCCGTTCACATAACTGTCATCCACAAGCTCTTTTTTCTTTTCTTTTTTTGGGTCTTGATGCCATTTTCTGCCCACATGCTGGGGAATGAACTGAACAGTGGATACTTTGCGGATGCAAAAAGTTGAGGCGCTCTGAAGTTAGCAAGCCTAATTATGGCATTCTATTTTTAGCCCATGCCTTGCCAGCCTGTGTCTGCCAGCTTCTCTGCCTCTCTCCCTCACTTTTGGCAGCTGTCTGGGTTGGGTAACAGCAGAGTAATTTGGAATATCCACACCATCTGAGATTTCTGGAGTTTAATTAATCTTGCACTACCAAAGACAAGTGCAGCACAACATGTGCCTAGATAACAACTGCAGAACAGGCTTCCACATAATGAGTTAGGAAAAATGTAATATGCATTTTTCACCATATGGCTGATGGAACTTTCATTGCAAACAGCTCAGCGTGACGTTGATCTGCATATTATTTACTCTTGAAATGCTGACAGGCAACTAAACTAAAAATGAAATGTAGTATTAAGAATGACCATTCTTTCAATGACTGTGTAACCTGTGTTAATAAAAGGCTTTTGCTGTGTCCTCAGCTGTTGGATGGCATGGGAGCCAAGTCTTGGAGCATTTTACGGTCCCGCTGCATTTATAGTCTTCGTGGACTGTATGTACTTCCTGAGCATCCTCCTTCAACTGCGTCGCCACCCTGAGAGACGCTTTGAACTCAAAGAGCAGCCTGAGGAGCAACAGCAACTGTCTGTGGCCGAGATTGCTGAAGTCCCCCCTACTCAAGTGGAATCATCGTCTGTGACCGGCCTCCAGCCAGTGTCCCTGTCGGCACTAGAGAACGAGCATACATTTGCAGCACAGCTCCTCGGTGTGTCTGGAGCCCTGGGTCTCTACATAGTGTTGTGGGTATTTGGCGCAATGGCTATTTCTCAGGAGCATCCAATAGATCTGGTGTTTGCGTGTCTGTTTGGGGTAGCCGCTTTGGCACTGGGGGCATTTCTAGTGGGCCGTCACTGTGTTAGCCGCCAAGACATGCGCCGCCACTGGGCACGGGCTTGCCACTTCAACCAACGGAACTATAGTGTGCAGGTTGAAGACCTCCTTGTGCCAATGCCGGGGGCTACTGGGAGCAGGTCAGTTGTTACAGGAAACAGCGAAGAAGGCAGGTGCCCTGCTAGTGGCACAGAATCGTCTTGCACCAACAAGAGTGCACCAAGTCTGCGAAATTCTAACCAGGGCTGCAAGCTGACAAATCTGCAAGTAGAAGCGGCCCAATGCAAAGCAATCCCTGCACCGGCCAATGGCGTCGCTCTGCTGGACAACAGCTTGACCGAGCACTCAATGGATAATGAAATCAAGATGCACGTTGCACCTATTGAGGTACAGTATCGGCCTGTCAGCAGCAATGGTAATCCGGTGATGGGGAACGCTAGCGCTAATGGACACTCAGGGCGACACCACAAGAACCGCGCTCGAGCACACCGTGCAAGCCGGCTGACTGTTTTGCGCGAATATGCTTATGATGTGCCAACCAGCGTGGAGGGGAGCGTGCAGAGTGCCCCTCAAAGGCGCCACCACCATGATAGCTTACATGCCCGCAATAGCAGACGGGCAGCCTACTTGGCTTACAGAGAACGCCAACAGAGCCAGCTTCAGCAGGACAGCAGCGATGCTAGCACTAGCTTGCCTCGCCGCTCCCGCCATTTTGACCGAGGGGCCAATAAAGGCGGGGACAGTAACCTTGGGAAGGGCCGTCTGGGGAACACCCTCGGGAATGGCCTTGCAAGCAGCCTGGGAAACGGCCTAAGCAGCAGCCAAAGTAATGGGATTGGTAATGGGTCTGTATTAGGAGAGGGAACTGAGGCTGAAATATCATGCTCAGTTAAAGACTGCCCAAAGCAAGCTCTCCCTGTTGAACTGGAGGTGCAGCCCAAGTCTTATGGGCTGAACTTAGCCTCAGAAAATGGACCCACTAAAACTTCAGAAAGGCAGCAAAATTTGCCGTATATCAATATGGAGAATTCGGGCACCATAAAGACTGGGTTGTGGAAACACGAAACTACCGTGTAGCGAACGTTCCCTCTACACAGACTGCATATCACTTCTCTATAACTGTGAACCTCCTGTTTGTAATTATTTTAGGCAACATAGTGTAAGGGCAGGAGCAACTGAATTATAATTGGATTTCTTATACTCAAAGATGGAAGAAAATGTTAGTGTACCACTTGCCAATTGTTAGATGATCTACAAAAGGTCTATTTTTGTACCATTATTTCCATATCTATACATGATTTAATATGTGAAAATACACATTCTGGCATTCTATGGGTATAGAATTGACTACATCTTATGTTGTAATGTGTGTTGGCATAATAAAACAGATGGTTTACAATTGCTTTTCCAAAGTTAAAAAAAAAAAAAATGATGGAAGTTTTGCATTCCAGTCCACACTATCTCAAACTAAGAGCCGAGTTCAGAGGTAAGGTTAAGGTTCTTCATCAGAAGGCTTGATCCAGACTTTGCGGTTGCTGTAATTGGGGCACGATGCAACATGGTGTCTATTTCCTGAAGGCTCTGCACTCTAATTGAGGTGCAGGTCTTGCTCTCTATCTGCTTTTCTCTATAGTGGAGGAGCAAATTCGGCAGACTGTCAAGAATATTCCGGGCCACTGCCTCCAGAGCAGGCGCCCACGCTATGATTGACAGCAGAATCTCAGGTCAGCCTGGCTGTTATTGGCAGCAGTGAGAGAGGAGTATAATTATTGGAGTGAAACACCACCACCTCTCCAAGTTCACTTTCTTCAGGGTGGTGTCTCTGGAGCAAATCGCTGCAGGGCATCACTGTGTGTGTGTGTGTGTGTGTGTGTGTGTGTGTGTGTGTGTGTGTGTGTGTGTGTGTGTGTGTGTGTGTAAAGTGAAGCAGAGTTCTCCATTATCAGGTAAGAATAGTGCAGGCATGTGCTTATAGTCATCGAACCAGTGCCTTGGGTGCTCCTAACTAAGACCCTGAGGATTTGTCTCATGCGTCAGGCAAGATACAGGATTTAAAGAGAAGGAAGATGAAGCAATATTTTCTCCAAGATATGCAGCAAACTTCCAGTTGGTTTAGTCTCAAGAGGTGTAATCATTTCTAAATTCAGTCTCATAGTCTTTTTTTTTTTTTTTTTTACTCCCCAATTTTTTTCATTTGAAGGAACTAGCATCTTATAAATGTTTGCTATTACTTCACATATTCAGCACTGTACGCTCCTAGTAAATTACACGATTCATTTCCCAGCCAAGTAAACACTTGTAAAATGTATACATACTGAAACGTATAAATATATTTGTAAATGTATCTCTGAGGATGGCAACAGTGAAGAACCGTGCATAAGCATCCTGTCTCGTAGCTCTGAAACGTTTGTTACAGGCAGATTGTTGGATAGATGCTTATTCTGTTTCAGTTCAGAGATGTGTTACTTTAAAGCCATAAATAAGTGAAATAGTAATGTGATCTATAGAGGTTGTCATTGCGCTTGCATTGATCTGGCCCCATTAAATGAAAGTCGATCTATATTTTTTAGTGGCATGTCAGCAGAAGCTGCTTGAATTATTAGTGAATACATGTATCTACATGCCTGACTTGCAGAACGGACTTCTGTGTTTCTCAGTGACTCCTTCACAATATTCCATCTGACACAACTGTCACATTCAGGGCCTAGTGGTTAGGGATCAGGTCCCAGGATCAGAAGGTCTTGGGTTCGAATCCCAGACCAGTTGGTTGCCCTGAGGTACCCTTGAGCAAGCTGCCCCTGCTGCACAGAAAGTACTGGGGCAGCAGTGGTCCCTGACCACTAGGCCTCAGGATCGGAAGGTTGTGGGTTTGAATCACAGACCACTAGGTTTCCCTGATGTAACCTTGAGAGATCCGATTTACTGGATCAATATCAGCAATGATACTGACATTAACCTTTAAAAGCAGACAAAATATCTGTCCGTTTTTGTCTCTGCTTTCTACTGTCGTGTTGTGTGTGTGTGTGTGTGTGTGTGCTTTGTATTTTTAATTTTTAAAGAATGTGTTATAACACAACTGAAGCGTTATAGATTTTTCTTCATTTCGTCTGTCTTGTTTGATGAGTACTATGAAACAAATCAATAACTGCTTCTCAAAGCTGCACGGTGAAGGCCTCACTGAGTCAATCGATGAAAAAAGCTTTGTGCATCTTTGATACGATCATAGAAACACGGGTGCACAAAGAGCGCTCCAGTTCTATGAACGTGGCCACCATGCGCATACGGAGACCGTTACTCTTCCAGCAGCAGATAAAGGAGTTTTAGGGCCATGGCCAAATTCTCTCTCGATCATTGGCAGAAGGGTTGATTCAGTAGGTTTAAATGGGTTTGGTTTTAGCCAGACATCAGCAATCCAGTCATTATTGTAACCACGCATTAACAAACAGCATGTCTTGTCATACACCATGCCTTTTTGGGCGATTGATATTTCTTTTCCATTAAAATTCAGGTAATTTACTCATCACACTAAACTACCTCAAGCAATTCTTCCCAGTAACGTATAGAATTTTGTAAAACTGAAGAGTAAGACAACAGCATTATCCCACTGGAGCAGTGGTGGCCTGCTGTTAGGGTCTAGGCCCCATACGTAGAAGGTCATGAATTTAAGTCCCACACCAGAAGGTTGCCCTGAGTTGAGCGAGATCCCATCCCCATCAATGCTCCCCGGGCGCTTGATGTATGGCTGCTATCCCCTGCTGCTGTGTGTGAGGAGTTAAATGCAGAGAAAAATGTCATTGTGGTTCACGGTGTGCTGTGTTCGTAATGACAAATCCCACCTAACTTTCACTTTATAACATTTAAAACATTCCCTTTTTTTCCCTCAGACTTGGGTAATATTAATATCTGACCATGTGCAGTTTTGTCTCCTAAAGGAGAGCAATTCTTTGGCCACTAGCAACCCAACCAGATGGAGGTGAAAAATGAAGCTTTACCAAAAAACAGTGACACCATCAGTTACAACACTTATGAAGCGGTCAAGTATAGAAACCGTTCTAGACAGGCTGGTGTTGGGATGTGCACTGGAATAAAACTTTAATCTGTTTGATTTGAATGATGGTCTGAGCCTCCCTCTTTTATGCTCTTTGCGTGAAGGTCGGACAATTAATACAGAAACCGTTACAGGGCAGGTCATCTGTTACTGTCATCTGTTGCCACAGGCCATGGAGGACCTCGCCAATGAAATGGAAACAAGATGTTCAGAATATTCATCCTGTTAATGATCTATTAAATGTATATTTAACAAAGACAAAGACATATTGCCTGGCTGACCTGCGTGTGACAAAATGAAATAAGGGCTTGAATTATGGATGGAAGACTTATGACTTAATTAGTGATGGATGTAGTAATCATCCAATCAAATTGTTCTATTCAGGCCAAGCCAGTGCAGGCTAAGATTTTTCATTTCACCCCAAATGCCCTCTTATTCAGATGTCTTTTAAATAGAACTTGGCAAAAGTGCTTAAGATTTATAGCATAGACGGAAGTTGCCCAAACTCAAAGTGATGAAGGCATTGAATTGCTTTGTAAAAGGTAGCTGTTTTTCTTGCTTGAATCAAGACAAAACTTTAGTTTCAAAGCGAAGTAGCAATAATGGTTCTCTGATTATCCATAGACAAGTTACATTTGATTCACTAAAGAACCTTTCAGTGGGTGACCATTTATCGAGTCTCCACAACAGATTCTGGTGTTTGCTTCCTGCTTATTCTTTCATTCTGCCAGAGATTCATTCAAATGGAGTGTTTACAGCCCATTTTGATATGACTGAACATGGAGTTTAACTCTAGAATAAAGGTCATTGTTTTGAAAATCTTTATTTTCATGTCTTCACTGAGTATCTGTTATTCTTCAGAGCAGCAAATAAGCAAGTATATGTAAAGGTTTGGAAACTAGTAACTTAGGATTGGTAACACGGGCAGCGGTGGCCTAGCGGTTAGGGCGTTAGCCGCATGATCGGAGGATCGGGGGTTCAAACCCCTTCCCAATAGGTTGCCCTGAGGTACCCTTGAGCAAGGTACCGTCCCCATCACTGCTCCCGGGGCGCTTTCAATAGCTGCCCACTGCTGCACGGGTTTGAGTGTGCATGGGTTAAATGCAGAGGTCCAATTTCGTTGTGGTTCATGTGTGCTGTGCCGTGACCTCGCAATGACAAGGGTTGTCACTTTCACTGTTGTCACACTGTCTGAGCTAAACTGAGTCATTTTAATTCAAATGGTAAACGATTTGTATGTATGTTTAGGCTTTTATTCAGTTTTCCCCCAATAAATCTTCAGTTTCCTTCCCTAACATCGGCAGTGGACAGGGACTAGGCCACAGGATTGGAAGGCCGTGGATTAAAATCTGAGGTACCCCCTGAGGTACCCTTGAGCAAGGTACTGTCCCCATCACTGCTCCCCGAGCAGCCTTCCATAGCTGGCCCCTGCTTAAATGGTGTGTATGGGTGAAAAGCAGAGGTTAAATTTAATTGTGTTGAAAACTGCTGTGCCGTGTTTCACACATGACGCAAATGGTCATTTTCACTTTAACTAACGGACCGATGTCCAGTCCTGTCCACAAAGGGCTGCTGTAACTGCACGTAATCATTCTAAAGTAGGCCGAGCAGCTCTCCTGACTCCACTTGTTTAGCTCTCTTTCAAGCAGCCGATCACATGAGCTTCTGCCTTGTTAGAAAGAAAACCTGTAGCCACACTGGCCCTTTGCAGATAAGCTTGAACATCCTTGCCCTAACAAGTGTTGCAGCATCCCCCCAGCACTCCTCCTTTCTGCAGTTATGCTGATAACTCAGGAATTAAAGACAGTTTGCCAAAATCGGGCCACGAAGCTGTAGAAGTTAATTACTTCATTACACAGAAGTCTTTGCCACAAAGTCTTCTTTTTCTTCCCGTTAGGGATCACCACAGCAGATCGGTCTCCATTCATTCCTGTCCTGAAACTTCCTCTAACAAAATATGATGTAAATTTTGTTCATGTGTGGTTTTTGATTCACTTTTAAGGTTACGGATAAATATGATCGTTATTGTGCCATCATTAAAAAAAATCCATAAGTTTATGGTCAGAATGCTCTAAAGAACAGCGATCTGGAAGCAGAATTTCGGGATAGAGGGGTTCAAGGTGGGTCTGTGAAAGCGGGCAACTAGATGATCAGAGCAGGAATATCATAAACTCCTTGAACTTCACAGATGGCTATTTGGGCAAGAGCTGAATAGTTGATGAGATGGCAAAAGTGTAGACACTGGAAAGGGGACAAGAGGAGCTAATTTTGACTCCCTCTCCATTTTGAGTTGAGCTATACTTCATATCCAAAAGCCATGTGTTTCGGTCCATCTTCAGCATAATGACACGTTTGCAACTGTGTTCTTCCACAAAATCCTCTGGATTTCCTCATTCCACTGATTTTATGCTCTCCAGTTGTCAGTATGTTGCATCAGTACTGAATAGAACGTTTGCATTTTTCGTGTGCCAAAGACAACAGGAGCAAATAAGCTGTGGATGGAAACCAAAATGTTTTTGCCTGTCAGTGGTGAGCCAGTCGACTCTGAATAGACCTGTTTTGCTCCCATTGCAGAAATCCATGGAAAACCATTTTACCACACTATTAAAAGTTTGAAACTATACCGTTCACGCCTCAGTCTTTATAGTCCAAATGAGTGAAATGTGCTGCCAAACCTGACTTTAATTTTTATGATGTAAGTGAAAATGTGAAAAGTGATATGACATCATTACAGAGACCATTGCTACCTTTTTTTTCTTTCCATTCCCACCATGTATGTATCTCTCTCTCTCTCTCTCTCTCTCTCTCTCTCTCTCTCTCTCTCAGATATATATATATATATATATATAGAGATATAGATATATAGATATATAGATATAGATATATATAGATATCTTAGAAACAAAATGAAACGCTACTGGAATGAAATGCTCCTGCTACTGGAAAGGGTGGTTTACTAAGTCTCTTTGTTTTAAGCTGATAAGGAAACACCTAACAACTGAAAATCTGGCTTGGTCCAGTCGAGTTTTCTCCTGTTATACTTCACCCCACTTTCCTGCTTTGCTATCATTTCTCCACCACATTTCACTTTTGTTGGTGGGTGTGTAGAAATCAGTGTCTAGTTCCATAGGGCTGTCAGACATTGCTCAGGCACTAGTATCTGGCTCTTGGCAATATGCTATTTGACTGTGACCAGCAGACAATTTAGTGAAATTGAGGCTGGGAGCGATAGTTAAGCGGTGGGTAAGAGATAGAGGAAGAACAACTGCCCCTACATCAGTTCATGTCATTTCAAAGTCTTTCTTTAAGAGTTCCTTAATTAAAACTGTTCCCATTTTCAAAGTAGTGGGTTCTATCAAAGTAGAATTTCCATCAGCTTTTATTGCAGCGCATGAGACATTCCATTTGTATAAAAAGTGAGAAAAATCTTAAGCCTTCCTGCAAATTTCATCAGCATCTCTCAGTGCCCATAAATTTGGCTTTACGATTAATTTCTCAGGTTTTCAACACTGATGTACAAATACATTGCAGACATACAGTACTGTGCAAAAGTTTCAGGCAGGTGTGAAAAGAATGCTTTCAAAAATGTAAATAATGATTGTTTGTTTTTATATCAATTTACAAAATGCAAAGTGAGCGAACAAAAGAAAAATCTAAATTAAATCAATATTTGGTGTTACTAACTTTTGCCTTCAAACCAGCATCAGTTCTTCTAGGTACACTTGCACAAAGTCAGGGATTCTGTAGGATTATAGTCGGTGTCTGATTAACCAGTTTTACCAAACAGGTGCTGCTGATCATCAGTGTCACACGGAGGTTGAAACACAGTCATGTTTGGAACAACCGACCAGCCCTGATCTCAACATCATCCAGTGTGTCTGGATTACATGAAGAGACAGAAGGATGTGAGGAAGCCTACATCCACAGAAGATCTGTGGTTAGTTCTCCAAGATATTTGGAACAACTGACCAGCCGAGTTCCTTCAAAAACTGTGTGCAAGTGTACCTAGAAGAATCGATGCTGTTTTGAAGGCAAAGGGTGGTCACACCAAATATTGATTTGATTTAGATTTCTCTTTTGTTCATTCACTGCATTTTGTTGATTGATGAAAATAAATGATTAACACTTCCATTTCTAAAAGCATTCTTTGTTTACAGCATTTTTTCACACCTGCCTAAAACTTTTGCACAGTACTGTACATTGCATCTCATCTTGTGCATATTTTGCTGTTACGAGTTCTCTGTAGCACAGGGATAAACTGTATCTGGAACAGAAAGGCCCATCTGGCAGATGCACAGTGTTCCTTATTAGTACTTTCTCTGTGATTTGCTACACATCTTTCTGTGCACGGATATGCTGCACTGAGCTACCAAAGGTATAAAAGCAGCCTTTGTTTTTTGTTTTTTTTATACAGCTACACTCCTGTTTGATAATGATTACTCTGAAGGGCTCGTATTGTAATAAAATATACACTACCTAGCCAAAAAAAAAAAAAAAACTAAGCACATAGCTAATAGCCTTCATCTTGATAAGTACCACACTCCCAGCAAGCATGTTATTTAACCCTAACTGATCCCAGAAGACATATCCTGTTGTCATGGAAAAGATGTTACAGTGTCCTAGAAGTGTCACATTGTTGGCACCAAGCAAAGAAAACAGCCAAGGAGAAAACTTTACAGAGGGATCCAACTGTCCCTTCATCAGTATGCAACCCAGCAACTGTGGATGGAAATAAATGTGATGTTGCATACGATTATCAAAACAATACCAGGGCTAATTCACACCATAATCAAAGCTACTAGAGTGTATGCCTTTATTTTGGCTATATATTAAATTTACATTTGAATTCCACTGTGCCATTGCTGAGTGTAATTTAAACATTTATATTTACAGCATTTAACAGAAGCTCTTATTCGCTCTTTCCTAATTACAGGGACAGTCCCCCTCCCTGGAGCAACTTGGGATTAAGGGTTTTGCTCAGGAACCCAATGGTGGTAGTGCTAGAGGTCGGATTTGAACCTGTAACCGCTTGGTCTGTAGGTGCACAACTTACCAATAGGCCACCGCCTTCACCACCACTGTTAATGAAAGAAATGAAACACAGCACGCAGGAGCTATTTAAATAAAAAAGAAAGCATCTTAAATCTTAAAACAGCTCAAAGCTTGGCATTACATTACCCTACATGTTACTGTGTGGCCCATACCCCCACACCTTGATTTGTGATCTGCGTTATCCGTCCTCTAGCCCTCCATGAAATGGGTTTCCGTGGCCAAGCAGATGCACACAAACCTATTATGGTGGATTCCAGGAAAATGCTACCTGGATGGACGGAGAATGAAGGGTGGGTGAAGGAGGAATGATGGTCTGCGGCTGAGCATGTTTTGGCTAAGCCACCAATCCGTAAAGGAAAAAATAAATAACACATCAACTATCTAGTGAACTTCATGGCAAACACTTTGGGGAGAGCTAAGCACGACAATGAGAGTTTAAAGAATGATTTAATGAAATTACATACAATGGACTCTCAAAAAATGAAAATCCCTCCCCAGTCTCCATCACAGAAACTCCGCTGTCCTACTTTGTGATCGTTTCTTTCTTTATTTCTGCAGAAACTTGGCTGATCTTCCTCCCCTGCTGCTCCTGCCTCGTCTGCTTCTCTGTGGCGATCCGGGGATGGTGAATGTGATGTGGATAGAAAGTGTTTTGCTTAAAAAATGCAGCAATAGTCAATTGCACAAGTCTGAGAATCCACTGTATATTGTAAATGAACAGCTAACATTTATTCTTTTTAACAGTAATCGGTTTCAGTGATAGCTTGTAAACCTTTTTATTTTAATTTATCTGGACTGGTGACCTGTCAAGGTTGTTTCTGTAGATTTCACCCACTGAGCACTGGCATAGTGCTCAGCATCACCTACAAGCCTCATTAGGATGAGCAGCTGGATTAGGGAGGATGGATGTACGTATGCATTTATTTCCCTGCATGTCCCAATGCCAACTCCAGCATGGAATCCTCGTTCAGACATTGGTTGAGCCTGTCACTGTGACAAAAGTGAGCAACTCCATATGAACATCCCAGTGTATTAAGGATGTAAATTTAAGGACTGAATCTTTGGATGTTCAGATGTAAACATGCTTAAACCCATGTTTCTGATTTTCATTTTTTAGCAGGTAGGACCACTTAGATAATAACTGAGATTGTTTTATGAGTGAACATAGGAGAACTTACTGAGGAAGGATGTGTCAAACTGAGCCGGCTGTTCTTCAGTAACAGCTCCTCCCTCGACACTGACAGGCGGGAAATTCAGCGTAAAGGCACCAAACTGGAGGCGCGTGCAGTCTGTGCGTCAGCAACTCCTGAAGTTGGAGCAGTAGCCAGACAGGAGAAGAGCAGGGGAGGCAGTAGGGGTAGAAGAGAAGCAGGTGAGGCAGAAAAGGAGCAGGAGAGCAATCGGAGAGGAAGGTAAGGAGCGGTACTTATAATAGAGAACCAGGAGAGGCCGTGGAGGAAGACTAGAAGCAGAAAACAAGCAGGAAAGGCAGTGGAAGCAAGAGTGGCAGAATAGGCAAATGAGAACAAGCACTAGAGGCAGGTTAGGAACAGGGGAAGAGCACTACAGGTAAGAGAGGAGCACTAGAAGCAGGAGAGGAAGTGGAGGCAGAAGAGGAGCTGAAGAGGCAGGAGAAGAGCAGAGGAGGAGCATTAAAATCAGGAGAGGAGCAGGGGAAGAGGAGCATTAGAGGAGCAGGAGCACTAGAAGTAGGAGAGGAAGTGGAGGCAGGAGAGGAGAAGCATTAAAACCAGGATAGGAGGAGAGGAAGTTATGGAGTCAAAGAAACTGGACAGCATCTCCGGACGTGTGGATGCGTCGAGCTCGTCGAGCGGTAGGACTAAAGGTGCATGTCTGCTCGCTGTGCTGCTGAAGTTGTCATGTTTGTACTTTTGCCGTTTCTGTAATTAAGCAGGAATGTAGCAGCGCATCTTCTTTCCTTTAAAGCCTGTCTCAGTCACTGTGGAGCTTTTCCTGTTACCTAACCAGTGTCTTTAGATACACAGACTAATATTATTTCTCTCAGCCAGGTGTCAGGCATGGTTTTACTACTAAGTTGGTGACTTATCTCTTCGCTCTCTGACAACTGTAGCAATGTTTAAAAATGTTAGCTTCAGCTTTCTGTCCACTAAACTTCACCCAGGGTTTATTGCTGTTTCAACACAACACGATACTCTAAACAACATTCCTCCAGGAGTGTGGTGCTACACAGAAAACCGAGCTAAAGACAAACTACACAAAACAACACCACGGATCAACACAGCTCAACACAACACACCACAGATCAACACAGCTCAACACAACACACCACAGATCAACACAATACACCACAGATCAACACAGCTCAACACAACACACCACAGCTCAACACAACACACCACAGATCAACACAGCTCAACACAACACACCACAGATCAACACAGCTCAACACAACACACCACAGATCAACACAATACACCACAGCTCAACACAATACACCACAGCTCAACACAACACACCACAGCTCAACACAACACACCAAAACTCAACACAATAAACCACAGCTCAACACAATACACCACAGATCAACACAACACACCAAAACTCAACACAATAAACCACAGCTCAACACAACTCAAAACAATACACCACAGCTCAACACAACATGCCACAAATCCACACAACATACCACAGCTCAACACACCACAACACACCACAGATCAACACAACACACCACAACTCAACACACCACAACACACCACAGATCAACACAACACACCACAACTCAACACAATACGCCACAGCTCAACACAACACAACACACCACAGCTCAACACAACTCAACTCAACACAACACAACTCAACACAATACACCACAACTCAAATCAACACTTCAACACTCAATAAACTTCACCCAGGGTTTATTGCTGTTTCAACACAACACGATACTCTAAACACAGAAAACACAGAAAACCGTGCTAAAGACAAACTACACAAAACAACACCACAGATCAACACAGCTCAACACAACACACCACAGATCAACACAATACACCACGGATCAACACAATACACCACAACTCAACACAATAAACCACAACTCAAATCAACACAAAACAATACACCACAGCTCAACACAACACGCCACAAATCCACACAACATACCACAGCTCAACACACCACAACACACCACAGATCAACACAATACACCACAGATCAACACACCACAACACACCACAGCTCAACACAACTCAACACAACACACCACAGCTCAACACTATACACCACAGCTCAACACAACTCAACACAACACACCACAGCTCACCACAGCTCAACACTATACACCAAAGCTCAACACAACACACCACAGCTCAACACAATACACCACAGATCAACACAACACACCACAACTCAACACAATACACCACAGATCAACACAACACAATACACCACAGCTCAACACAACACAACTCAACACAACACACCACAGCTCACCACAGCTCAACACAACACACCACAACTCAACACAATACGCCACAGATCAACACAACACAATACACCACAGATCAACACAACTCAACACAATACATCACAATTCAAAAAATTCAACACAATACACCACAATACAACACAATATAACACAATACAACAAGACAGAAAAGAGTCCGGTGGAGGCGACACAGAGCAGAGACAGTACGGAGTCTATATACAGTGCTGTATACTGTATTATTATGTGAATACAACACTGTATACAGTATTTAGCGTGAAGTCAGTATTGAACACAATTCTGAATATAGTGTTATTGTGTAAATATAGTAATGAACACAGTGTTTTAGTGTTAACCCAATACTGAATACAGTATTATAATGGGAATACAATATTGAATGCAGTATTATAGTGGGAAAACATTACTGAATACAGTATTGCAGTGTGCATCTAGAATTATAACATGAATACAGGATTGAATACAGTATTATAGTGTGAATCCAGAATTAGTGTTGTATTATTGGATATTATATAACTGAATATTGTGGTGTGAATACAGTAATATGGTAAAGATTTCAGTTACTGTAGTAGCAGTGATAAAGTGCAAAATGATGGATGGATGGATGGATAAATATCTGAATGCTAGCTCAAGCATGAAATAATGGTTAAGCTGCTGGTTCAGCCTATTACTGCAACAAAAGTAGGCAACTCCATATTAATGTCTATGTTTTAATCTTAGGGAAACATATAGATTTGATGTTCTGGGGTACATAAACTTATGCCTGCATATCTAATTGTCAGTTTGTTACGGAGTTGGTAGGAAGAGTTAAACATTACATTACAAATTACAGTAAGTTCACTTAACAGCAAGCAATTAAAAATTGCAAAGTGCATAAAAAGTGATGGTAGTAAGTAGTTGCAAGAATGTGAAGTATGAATTTTGTATAAATATTCGCAATTACTTATTTTATTATAATCAGTTTTGGTTCAAAAGTCTGATGGCCTGAAGAAACTCCTCTCCTGGTAATGAAGGCCTGTATACTATGGAACATTTTTCAAATTGCAGGAGGGAAAGGGTCTCCTATATATCAGATGACAAAGCACATTTTCCACATTTTTGTATATTTTCTCAGAACTGAACAAATATGCCTGTTTGCTTCCACTTTCCAAACACCTAACATTACATTTTCATTTACTACACTTGGTAGACGCTCTTATCCAGAGCCACTTCTATGTCCTAATTACAGGGACAGTCCCCCTGGAGTAACCTTTGGTTAAGGGTTTGCTCAGGATCCCATTGGTGGTGCTGGAGGTGGGATTTGAACCTGAGACCTTTTGGTCCATAGACAAAATTCCTAGACCATCACCTCCCAAAGTGCTTCCCCACTGATGTTCAGATAATCAGGCCATGGTGCATCTACTGCCCTGTCTTGACTTCACACTAAGCTTATAAACATTTTATACCTAAACATAGAGGAGGTCTAACCTAGCCTTATTGCTCTCTATTAATTGAGGAGTGTGGTTCATACAGACTACAGGAACCGTTTTGTTCCTCCTCACAAACATACATGTTGATATGAACACGCTATGATACTGTTGGAAGTAATGCAGGCTAGTAACTGATCACAAAAATAGCAAAACACCGTTTTCTGGCAAATAGTTGGTGTTTCATCATGATAGATGGGAACTACTTATTGAGATGTATTGTGCTCTTCTGAATGGTGGATGAAAAACAAACCTGGACAATGTCAACAGTATTATTGTGATGAATTTTGGGAGGATATGTCTGAATATGAATAACTAAGGATACTGAGATCTCTTTTAGCACTTAAAGATTTGTGATAGTCTGTGTTTTATTACTAGTAAATCCTGTTTGGTTGAATTTAGTGCACTGCAATATGTTAAAATATTGAGGAAAAAACATGTCCTAGTAGTGTTTCTACAAGTGTTTCATCGGATGTCAGAAAACACATATCATGTATTGTATTTATATTAAATTATGCCATATCGACCACATCTAATGAGAAACACCGAAAACCAAGGGAAAGTAACACAACTTCTTTCTGCTGCTGTGCATTCTGCTGTGCTATTAATTCTGGCAGTTCTCCAAATGGATCATCATGCCACTAGACTTTCTCCAAGCACTTTGTTGTTTTTTTGCAGCACTCCGAAAGGAGTTTAGTTCTCATCACCCTTGCACAGGTCACTTTGTGCTTTGCGGATATTGTAGCACACTAATTAATGTCTTGACTGTCCACATAAATCTGTTTTCTCCTCATCTGCTGACTTTTATCACATACTGCTTATTATTCAATGACCCTTTCCCTGTAGTGAAGTGTCCATAATATTCCATGTGAAATAATGAGGTAAACTGAGGGGAACTGGTGGAAAAACAGCTTGGGAATTATTGCCTAGAGATTTACACACATTTACATCTCTGTGCAGCTGGTGCAAGATAACCCATGATGTGGTCATTCAGCTCATTTAAAAGTGCAATCAAGATTAATGTGAGCAATTAAATTTTTTTAGTGTGGGAGTGCTCTGGAAGTCTTGGGTAAGGGC
Organism: Hepsetus odoe; assembly: GCA_017165825.1. Taxonomy (NCBI): domain Eukaryota; kingdom Metazoa; phylum Chordata; class Actinopteri; order Characiformes; family Hepsetidae; genus Hepsetus; species Hepsetus odoe. The sequence goes on along the minus strand of CM029388.1, from coordinate 15,427,648 downwards.
TTGAGCTGCAGATGAACTGAAAACTTAATCTGTAATATCTATAAATATCTATAAATCCTAAGTAGTTTGGTTTTTGATTGTTAGTGCATCGGTCTGTCTGGACAGTGAGTTACACTTGTCGAGGAAGCCTGAAACTCTTAAATTCTTAAACTTAAAGATTCATTAGCTTCAAAGTTGTGTGTTGCAGAAGCATGTATTCATTTTTTTTTTTCATTCAAAAACCTAAAAGACTGAAAATGTTTTTTTATTTTATCCTCTTTATTGTATTTCATGGCAGCAATCATGTCAAAATTAGATATCTGCGTGCATTCCATTTATTTTTGGACAGCTTTTACCTTTTGCACGGTTTAATACTAATTTTTTAAATCCCATTTGAATACATAAAACTTTGTAATCCTTTTAAAGGAATATTGTTTATAATTGTGTTTCCTGCGATAAACCCAGGTTTTTTACGCCTTTTCTTCCTGTTTTTTCCGCCTGCTAATTAGACAACCTATCACAATTCCAATTCCTTCCAATTCCTCATTACAGGGACTACTTTTGCCATGACAGAATCTTTTCACCTGGCATCAAGCTTGATCTGATGATAGTTTTTAGTCTAGAGCTGTAGAATAAAGACATTATAACATAACATAAATGATATAAATGAACTAATCTTTGACTTGAAAATCTAAAATTGTATTGATCCTAACGATATGTATAATTTCTGGTGATGTAAAATGATATTCAGTACTTTTTAGTATCTAAAAACACATCTGACAATTGCAGCTCCCCATTAAGTTAATTTAGCCAAGAGCAATTATTCCAGTCATGGGTGCACAATTGCATATTTTTGTAGTTGAAGAAACACAAGCTTGCTAAAATTGAGCTTTATTGGTAAAGTTTAAGTTAAAACTGTGAGAAATAGTTCACTCAATAGTCAATTTATAAAAAAATATCTGTTAAAATAAAAATGTGTATAATTCATTGGTGCAAATATGAGTGGGTGTGTGTTAGTGATAATGTAGTTGACAGCCTTACTTTGCAAGTCATGAGGATTCTTTCCATGTAGTTGAAAATGTAATCTAAGTTGCTTTGCTGACTGCTAACCTTTTTTGGAGAGACACATTTACATGCAGAACAGAGCAAGGCTGCTGAGCTGAGCAGTATTCAATATTTAAAGCCCTGCAAGATAGATGAGTGAAAGGGTATTTTACATTTTGTTAGCTGACCATGGTCTCAGTGATTTGCAGAAAATGCTACACACTTGGTTTTGTAGTGGTGAGACTTTTAAGTGGAAACCATATTGCTCTGTGCTACGGGGCTGTTTATGAATTCTTAGCCCAGCATGGGAACTTCATTTCCATTTTTGCCTTTCATTGTTGCTTTGGTATCAATGCGTTTGCATATAAAATTCTTTACTAAGTGAATACAGATGCACACGATCAATAAAAATCATTAATATTCACGCTTTGTATTGCAAATACAGCCTAGCAGTAGCATACATTGCAGCACCATGTATGGTAAACATTTACCATTTGATTTAAAACGACTGATAAACCTCAGGTTTTATGAGAAGCCTTAAAATGAAAAGGAAAGACAGACATGATAGCTATACACGCTTGCTTTATTTTTTTTTCTTTTAGAAAGAACATGCCTCCAATTCAGTGACTACATCATGTGCAGGGTTTATTAGACTGAAGAAAAAGGAGTGGTTATCTGTTTCTAAAATGATTTTAAGCATGATTTATTTTACAATATTTCATAGTTTTTTTTTTTTTGTTGTTTTTTTTTCTTTAAACTCTGATAGGAACCTTGGATCAATACTATTTTTTTTATTATTTATTTCTCTTAAAATTCTTAAAATAAAGATGCAGTGATTCTATAAAAAGTATCCTACACTGTTTATGTAAATTTGAAACGTAGTTGCAAATTTACATAAACTTCCTCGTTTTTCTTTTATGTGCCGTCTCTTGTGAATTCACTGTCAGAGATCAAAACTAGGCATCTAGGCATGTTTTATATTGTTAAATATCAGTTGCACTGTTTCTATAAGAGTACTGTTTTGCACGATAGCATGACTGTTCGCAGTCTTTTATTGTTCTGTGCCAAACTGTTCTATGTATTTTGCTCTGTAGAATAAAGACAGAACATGAAAACTATTGAAAGTGGAATCAGTCCTTGAGCTCAGAATACAAAGAAGGTATGTGTGTCCTCATTATAAAATATTATTAATTTTTTGTTGGTAAGACATGATTTAATCACCTATTCACCTGCAGGACTAAGAGTGTGCAGAACGTATGCAGACTTCCAAGGTTTCAAGAAAGTCTTTTTTGCTTTACTAGAATTCACCAAAGTATCTATTAAAGCAACGAAAGAATCAATGTGTTAAAGGATGCTTTCTTAGTTATTTATATCAATTGATATGATTTATAAAAAAATATTTTATTGGATCTCATATGACCTGAGTTTAGGAGCAAGATTATGTGAAAGTAACTTTGGTGTCTTGCAGGCTGCTTTTCCTGCTGTTCATGCGGTGTCATATAATTTGATATGAAGTGATGGACTTCATGAGACAGCTGACCAGGGACAGATTCTGACAGCCTTTGGTGGAACTGTATGTGTCTAGAGTGCAGTAGTTCAAAATAGCTGTGGATACCTTGCCCTGAATATGTCACAAAGTATAAGGCTTTGTTTTGGAAGCTGACTTTGATGCTTTTGAATTTTGAATCAGTTTTCTGACGTCCAAAGTGAGAAGCACTGAGATATATATCAGATAAAAATTGTATTTATATCTGTAATATACCTCCGTAAAATCAAAAAATAACTAGGCCTAAGAATAGATTCCAAGTGATGCTTATCAATGCACAGATAAAGCCCACTTTAAATCGATTATGGATGTTTAGGGTCTAGGCCACTCAGAGGGTTGTGGATTCGAAAGCCAGACCAGCAGCTTGCCCTGAGGTACCCTCGAGCAAGGTACCGTCACCATCACTGCTTCACGGGTGCTGGATATGGCTGCATTTTTTCTACATGGAACTGCACATGGTTTCTAGATGTGCTGACTACAGACTTGTAAGGGTTTGTCTGTTTTGTTTTGTCCACAGTAGAGGGCGCTCTGTTCTGACGGAGCACACCTGAGCTCATTAGGCACAGGTGTGCTACACTGAGGCTGACTACTTAAGCCTCAGTGAGTCAGAACCAAGCGCAGTTCATTCATTCAGCTAAGGCTGAAGTTAGCGGTGGTTCTGTTCCAGTTTCGTGTCTGGATTCAGGTTTATGTCTAATAAAAGCATGTCTTGGATCTCTGGCTCAGCGCTGACGTCCTTCCCGCACCCCACCACCGTGACAAGACTGCATTCTCATAAATATGCACTGAGGTAGTTATGGTGCGATTATGATATTACTTTATCCTCCATTCCTCATTCAACACCAGATTATCCAAGGTTATGCAGTGGACTACACAATGAAGGTTTATGGGGACATTGAAATAGTAAAGAAAAAATCTTAATATCTATATCCATGCTTAAAGTGTATCTCCTTTTCAGTTCTCAAAAAACCGAGGATTAATTGCCACAAGCAATTCCCATTTGTCTCTTGGGCTTTTTCCACCAGGTTTTGTTTGCTGCAAGGCCAATTTTCTTTTTTCCCTTTGGGAGCTGGGGTGGCAAGCATCTGCCAGGATGGCCGCCTGCCGTCAGAGCTGAGCCAAGCGTGAGCGGCAGAGGGACAAGGCCTGAGTCAGAAATAAACTTCCAGGATAGAGCCAACAGAAGGCGTTTGTTTATGGTTGCTGTGGGCCAAAAGGAGAATGGACAAGCTTTCATGTTTAGAAACCCCTGCCAGGCTTGTTTATGCCACATATTCGCTCCCTCATTGATTACACAGGTGCTGTGCCAACTAGTACAGCCCAACTGCCTGACAGTTCTGCAACCGCCTACTTCACAAGCACTTTAAAAAGTATTTTATTGTGCTGTTTGCAGAGCTATTAACAATTGATAACATATTGACTTTATGGCCATTGTTATTATGGGATTTCTGTGTGATATGTCTGCACATTACATTACATATTTTGAGAGCGCTTTTCATTGTTTATCAGCCTTGTAACAAATTTTTACTGGTTGGTTTTTATTTTTTTTAACGCTCCATATGAAAATATCAGCCGGCCCTGTACATTTTGTGCTTTATGTTTTTTGAGTAATAAACCAATACAGATGGCCCAGAATTACAAATAATATTTTTTATAAAAGTTCACAAGGTGTTTGCCTTCTCTGAGCTAATAATTGTACACACAGCAGATTTTCAACACAAGAACAACACTTTAGAAATATTGAACACTTAATCCTTACTTGCACTCACATTACTGACACAAAAATTAATCTGCTTATCATACTGACTGAACCAGGTTATGAAATAATGGCATTTGCTGTCGCATAGATTATGTGATGTTTTTCGGCTTAAGTCAAGGTTTGATCAAATATAGTGTAGTTTTGGTTGAGCATGTTCCAGTTAGAACAACTCATTCCTGACCTGAAAATAAGCACACTGACTGCTGTTAGATCAAAGACATGACAAAATCTCAAGACAGGCACACAAACAGGTGTAGCAGATCAAACACGGCCACTGATGCAACACTCTTGTCATCTGAATAAATCAGAACTGTGGAGTTGTTCAGTGATTCTCTTCCTCATGAAAGAACAAAGAATGACATCACTTCTAAGGTTCTGAATAGTTCTTGTCTGCTTTTTAATAGCAAATATTGAACGAAGACATAAGAAGAATTGAGTTTATTTTTTAGTGATACATTTGTATTCGTTTTCCTTCAAACTGCAGTCCAGACATCTTGTTGAACTGCAGTAGGCCAGTTTTGAAAATGTACATCAGTAATATTTACACTTGAAAGCATTTGTATGTTGGGACATTGAGTGTTGCGTGTTACTAGAGATGCTGTGATTTCAGCCATTTTCTGTTTTATATATATACCTCCTCCTTGAACCGCCACCTTATCGTGGTGGAGGGGTTTGCGTGTCCCAATGTTCCTGGGAGCTATGTTGGGGCACCCAAGGCAAACAGGTCCTAGGTGAGGGAAGAGACAAAGAGCGGTTCAGACCTCTTATGATGAATAAAAACTTTGGAAGACGTTCTCCCTCGCCCGGACGTGGGTCACCAGGGCCTCCCTCTGGAGCCAGGCCTGGAGGTGGGGTCCGCTGGCGAGCGCCTGGTGGTCGGGCCTTCACCCATGGGGCCCGGCCGGGCTCAGCCCGAAGAGGCAACGAGGCCCCCTTCCCATGGGCTCACCACTTGTGGGAGGGGCCAAAGAGGTCGGGTGCGTTGTGAGCTGGGTGGTGGCCGAAAATGGGGGCCTTGGTGGTCCGATCCTCGGCTGCAGAAGCTGGCTCTAGAGACGTGGAACGTCACCTCTCTGGTGGAGAAGGAGCCTGAGCTAGTGCACGAGGTTGAGCAGTTCCAGCTAGATATAGCTGGACTCACCTCGACGCACAGCTTGGACTCTGGAACCAGTCTCCTTGAGAGGGGCTGGACTCTTTTCCACTCTGGAGTTGCCACCGGTGAGAGGCGCCGAGCAGGTGTGGGCATACTTATTGCCCCACGGCTTGGGGCCAGTACATTGGGGTTTACCCCAGTAGATGAGAGGGTGGCGGCCCTCCGCCTTCGGGTCGGGGACGGGTCCTTAGTGTTGTCTGCGCTTATGCGCCAAACAGCATTCTGGACTACCCACCCTTTCTGGGGTCTCTGGAGGGGGCGCTAGACAGCGTCCCTCCTGGTGACTCCATCGTTCTGCTGGGGGACTTCAATGCTCACGTGGGTAATGACAGTGACACCTGGAAGGGCGTAATTGGGAGGAATGGCCCCCCCCGATCTGAACCAGAGCGGTGTTTTGTTATTGGACTTTTGTGCTCGTCACGGATTGTCCATAACGAACACCATGTTCAGGCATAAGGATGTCCACATGTGCACCTGGCACCAGGACACCCTAGGCCGCAGTTCAATGATCGACTTTGTGGTCGTGTCATCGGACTTGCGGCCCCATGTCTTGGACACTTGGTCAACCGACCATCACCTGGTGGTGAGTTGGCTTCGTTGGTGGGGGAGGATGCCGGTCAGACCTGGTAGGCCCAAACGCATCGTGAGGGTCTGCTGGGAACGTCTGGCAGAGTCCCCTGTCAGGACAAGCTTCAACTCCCACCTCCGTCAAAGCTTTAACCACGTCCCGGGGGAGGTGGGGGACATTGAGTCTGAATGGACTATGTTCCATGCCTCCATTGTCAAGGCGGCTGACCGGAGCTGTGGCCGGGAGGTGGTCGGTGCCTGTCGCGGTGGCAACCCTAGAACCCGTTGGTGGACACCAGCGGTGAGGGATGCCATCAAGCTGAAGAAGGAGTCCTACCGGGCCTTTTTGGCCAGTGAGGCTCCGGAGGCAGCTGATAGGTACCGACAGGCCAAGCGGAATGCGGCTCTGGTGGTTGCTGAGGCAAAAACTCGGGCATGGGAGGAGTTTGGAGAGGCCATGGAGAAGGACTTCCAGATGGCTTCGAGGAAATTCTGGTCCAGCATCCGGCGTCTCGAGAGGGGAAAGCAGTGGATGGTGCGCTGCTGACCTCGACTCGGGATGTTGTGGGTCGGTGGGGGGAGTACTTCGAAGACCTCCTTAATTCCACCAACATGCCTTCCGAGGAGGAAGCAGAGCCTGGGGACATAGAGGTGGACTCTTCCATCTCTGGGGTCGAGGTTGCCAAGGTGGTCAAAAAGCTCCTTGGTTGCAGGGCTCCGGGAGTGGATGAGATCCGCCCAGAGTTCCTCAAGGCTCTGGATGTTGTAGGACTGTCATGGCTGACACGCCTCTGCAACATCGCATGAACATCGGGGACGGTGCCTCTGGATTGGCAAACCGGGGTGGTGGTCCCCCTCTTTAAGAAAGGGGACCGGAGGGTGTGTTCCAATTATCGAGGGATCACACTTCTCAGCCTCCCAGGGAAAGTCTATTCAGGGGTCCTGGAAAGGAGGGTCCGTCGGATAGTCGAACCTCAGATCCAGGAGGAGCAATGTGGTTTTCGTCCAGGTCGCGGAACAGTGGACCAGCTCTACACCCTTAGCAGGGTCCTGGAGGGTGCATGGGAGTTTGCCCAACAAGTTTACATGTGCTTTGTGGACTTGGAGAAGGCATTCGACCGTGTCCCTCGGGGGCTCCTGTGGGGGGTACTCCGGGAGTATGGGGTATCGGATTCCCTGTTAAGGGTTGTCCGGTCCCTGTACAACCGGTGTCAGAGCTTGGTCCACATTGCCGGCAGTAAGTCGGACCTGTTCCCGGTGAGGGTTGGACTCCGCCAGGGCTGCCCTTTGTCACCGTTCCTGTTCATAACTTTTATGGACAGGATTTCTAGGCGCAGCCAGGGCGTTGAGGGGGTCTGGTTTGGTGGGCTCAGGATTGGGTCTCTGCTTTTTGCAGATGACATTGTCCTGTTGGCCTCATCATGCCGTGACCTTCAACACTCTCTGGATCGGTTCGCAGCCCAGTGTGAAGCAGCTGGGATGAGAATCAGCACCTCTAAATCTGAGGCCATGGTCCTCAGTCGGAAAAGGGTGGAATGCCCTCTCAGGATTGGGAGTGAGACCTTGCCCCAAGTGGAGGAGTTTAAGTATCTCGGAATCTTGTTCACGAGTAAGGGTAAGATGGAGCGGGAGATCGACAGGCAGATCGGGGCAGCTTCTGCAGTGATGCGGGCTCTGCATCGGTCCATCATGGTGAAGAAGGAGCTGAGCCAGAAGGCAAAGCTCTCAATTTACCGGTCAATCTACGTTCCCACCCTCACCTATGGTCACGAGCTGTGGGTAGTGACCGAAAGAACGAGATTGCAAATACAAGCGGCCGAAATGAGTTTCCTCCGCAGGGTGTCTGGACTCTCCCTTAGAGATAGGGTGAGAAGCTCAGCCATCCGGGAGGGGCTCAAAGTAGAGCCGCTGCTCCTCCGCATCGAGAGGAGTCAGATGAGGTGGCTCGGGCATCTGATTAGGATGCCCCCTGGACGCCTCCCTGGTGAGGTGTTCCGGGCACGTCCCACCGGAAAGAGACCCCGGGGAAGACCCAGGACACGCTGGAGAGACTATGTTTCTTGGCTGGCCTGGGAAAGTCTTGGGATCCACCCGGAGGAGCTGGAAGAAGTGGCCGGAGAGAGGGAAGTCTGGGCATCCCTGCTGGAGCTGCTGCCCCCCGCGACCCGACCTCGGATAAGCAGAAGAAAATGGATGGATGGATGGATATATATATACACAGTACTGTGCAAAAGTTTTAGGCAGTTGTGAAAAAATGCTGTAAACAAAGAATGCTTTCAGAAATATAAATAATGATTGTTTATGTTTATCAATTTAAAAAATGTAAAATGAGCGAACAAAAGAAAAATCTAAATCAAATCAATATTTGGTGTTTCTATCTTTTGCCTTCAAATCAGCATCAGTTCTTCTGGCCCCCACAGAGCCCTGATCTCAACATCATCCAGTGTGTCTGGATTACATGAAGAGACAGAAGGATGTGAGGAAGCCTACATCCACAGAAGATCTGTGCTCAGTTCTCCAAGATGTTTGGAACAACCTACCAGCCGAGTTCCATCAAAAACTGTGTGCAAGTGTACCTAGAAGAACTGATGCTGTTTTGAAGGCAAAGGATGGTCACAGCAAATATTGATTTGAATTAGATTTCTCTTTTGTTCATTCACTGCATTTTGTAGATTGATGAAAATAAATGATGAGCACTTCCATTTCTGAAAGCATTCTTTGTTTACAGCATTTTTTTCACACCTGCCTAAAACTTTTGCACAGTACTGTGTGTGCAGATAAGGTTAGAACAAAAAATATTGTATGTGTTATGCTTTTGTTTGACATGAAGATGAAATAAAGAATGGAGGATAATTTGATCAGTGATTGATATTGGCCAGTGTTGGATGTGACAAGGTAAAGTGGTTGTTGAGTTTGGAGTGTATGCCTATCAAAACATTAGAGTTTAAACAACACACCATGTACAGTTTAAAACATTCTCCTTGTTCTGAAATGCATGGGCAATTGCTGAAGCTGTAGGGAGACCATCTCTACTTGGAATCCTCCTTACCTCATGGTCGTATACACTGGAACAGGTAAAATATTTAAATGTACCTGATTTATTCTATTAATGATTAAATTGTTCAGTCAGTTGTAATCATTCTTTATACAATTATTCACTTTGATCTCTCTGCAAACATATTATATATAATAAAGGTATATAATAAAGGTATATTTTTAATATATATATATATTTTTTTTTTTTCGTGCTGTTGTAAAATGTGAAATAAATTAAGCTTCTATTCTAACCTGTTCTTTAAGGGTTGGCCTTCATATGTGACTAGACTTGGCTGAGTTATGAAGGAAGGTGCACAAAAATGCAAAACAAAAAAATTAATTAATTTCATGGCACATAAAATGTCCAACATAGTTCAATGCGTGTATTACTTCTAACATTAATTCTGTCTGTTGGATTGTATGTAATCAGTAGGCCTGGAGCTTATCTTCTCATTGTATCTGATGATTAACAAATGTTTTGGGTCTCAAGGAAATGTTTAGCTTGCCATAATTAACCTTCTCTAATAATTCTTTGTCATAAAGGTTAAAGACCTGTTCTAGAATTTAAAAAAACTACTTTGAATCAATTTGTTTTGCAAAGGGCTGTGAGCTGAAGAACATTATAACCATGATGGGTGGCCCTGTTCTGTAAGAGAGTGTAACACTGACATCCAGTGGCTGAACCGGTAAGATGCACAGTGTTGTTGGCTTCACATACTTTGGCTGACAAAGACCCTTTCAGCAAATCACAGTTGTCATGTTTTAGCCCCAAGCTTTAGTATTCGTTTTTATTCAAGATTTAAAAAATGATCTGCTCTATAACCAGAATGTATTGTCTTTATTGTAGCAGGGCTGTTCCTAACTAAAGGCAAATAAATCCAGTCTTTCTTACCAATACAGGATCTAGAACACAGACTGATCTGAAGGCCTTTCACATGCAGTGAGGTAGAAGCTTGCTAAAGGGCTGAAGATGGGTTTAAAAGGTTAAGGAAATGTTAGAACACCTAAGAGCATTGTCTTTCGCTCTACCTAGCAATGTAACACAGCCTTACTTTGGGGAAATCTATATCACCAAGGCTTGGTCTGTAACAGGATGTTGTAGCAGGCTGACTGCTAAAGTGCAGCTTGTTATCTCCTGTTACCCGGCACATTAGCTGAATAATTAATGTAGACATTCCTTCACATCGACTGATAGTCGCCCGCAGGGAGCAAAAGAGTAGGGACTTGTGTGTGTGTACGTGTGTGTGTAGTACACCATTTGTCAGAAAGTGAGGAAGAAGATTACAAACTCTGGCCTGTCTCTCTAATTGACACATGATTAAGTCATGAGTGTTTTTTTTTTAAACCCTCTGTAGGACACTATGGATTTTGATGAGGTGTGATCAAATCAAAAACATCAATAAGTAGCAAAATAATTTGTATCTACTCTTGAATTGGATAAATTGGCCTGACACCACTTACACATCTTTGATAAAGTTCCTTCACTTCATTTAAAGAAAATATCACTAGCCATTTGGTGCGGCCAGTAAGATCAACGTGTGATATAACTGGCCGCAATATAACAAGTTCATTTGCAATAGGGGGAAATGACCTGTTTCTTTGTTTTGTACATTTCACGTGGATTAAAATAGCATGAAGAAGATCTGTTGCCATGTCATTGATTAAAAAAAAAGAAAAAAATGGTGAGTAGGTGGCCTGTGACATTTTTTTTTTTAAGAAACCGATAACTGCCCAGTATGTACACGTATTATTTCACCACAACAAAGATGTTAATAAAAAAGTAAAATGTATAAAGAAGTAATAATCTAATCTAAAATAAAAATCAATAATCTAATGTCTTAGTAAAAGTTTTAAGCATATTTATTTAGTTGTATTACATTCTTTATCATAGTGTTATCCTAATTTTTTTCATGGTTTTCAGTCACATGACTAGCACGAAAAAAAGGACAAAAACCCATAGAACTGTAGGCTGGGCTGCTACATGTCCGTCTGTTCCAAACCAACAAGAAATATCTAGAACGCCTTGTTTTGGCCACTGTGAATCCCTATTTAGCACCTGCAACAGTGTTTCAGACACTAAAGATAGAAAACTCCCTGCGAGAGTGCCACGTTGCTGATGTCTTGTGGGCATTGCACTCCCCTTACACTACCGACAGGATGAAGGTTTACAGAAGACCAGACAGCTGAGTGTATTTTCAGTGTGTACAAGCCAATAAAGCTGCCTCTTGCGAGGTTAATTACCATAAATTCTTTTTAAAGTTTTGGAGTAATTAGATCATTTAGGTGAATACCCTTTTTTTTTTAAATCTGCTGTTCAGTTATCTTTTAAAATTCTTTTCAGGATGAAATGTATTATTTAGCTATCGTTTCCTGATCATGTAACTGGCTGTGTCCCAACGTCCAAGCTGCCACACTAAATAGTGTGTTAAAAATAGTTAACATTCACTCAGTATTGTATTGTGTAAAGTATAGAAGTGTGTGGTTTGGGACACTGCTAAGATGTTTGTTCTACTGGTTACCATTCTTTCATTCCCTACCCAGAGCATAAATCCACCGCCATCACTTCTGATCTTTTTTTCTCTGTTGGGATTCTGTAAAAGTACAGCCATCTTTGGTTATTGCTTCTAATTAGGCATCAATCCAATGTTTTGGCTAAACAAACCTGATAAAAATAATTGCTAATGGAGAGCTTTATCTTTCCCTCCAGGTGGCTGGTCCCTTTAGGGTGTGAAGTCATGAGAAAACTATGAATACACTGGACATACTCAGTGAGACATACATTTTTAAAAAGCTCCATCTCATGTCTTTGTTGTAATCCCATTAGGAACCATGTAGGCATTTAAGCATGAATCTAATTAAATGCAAACTAATGAATATTTTCTTGAAGTGCCGCATTAAGCCACCTGGAATGGCGTCAGTGAAAGACCAGGAACTATTTGACATGCTCTCATGAGCTTCTCTCCCATTAGCTCCTTTGTTGATGGAGCCCAAGGTCACAGTGTTAATGCTTGAGCTGCAGTCGGCCCCGCATTCACAGCACTCTGTCTGGCCCCACTGAGTCCAAACACAGCAGCGCCTGTCGCATAACTGCCTTGCGCCTGACTACAATGACTTTGGAAGACCAAAAGGGAAGGGCTGACTCCCACTGATTCACAAGCATATTAAGCTTTGAGACCTTGAAAACTAGGACAAAGCTGTGAGGCAGTTGTACTTTGTGTTTATTGTATAGTGTTGATGCATCTAAAATAGTAACTGTTGACTTGAAGCCTTTGTCAGATTAAGTCTGCATGCTTTATCATCATTATCATCACTTGATTAAGTCTGTCTGTATATAGAGGGATGACTGACAACATAGTGCACAGCTATGTTTACATTGCCATTTTGTGATTTTCTTAAACCCACATTTGTTTGAACAGGTCTTGAATTTTGTATTCAGTTTTGTAATTTTGAATGCTGCTAGTTTGGTATGTGTTTTTATAGAACATCTTTTATAGTAAGTAATCTAGTTAATCTAGGCTACTATAAAGGACTGAAATGCTGCAGGTGGAGTACGGTTATTTGATGTGGAGAAACTGCCCTTACGGTGCTTCATGTTGGGATTTAGAAAACTAGATCATGTGACTTGAGCTTCATCCCCTTGTGGGGTCTTTAGGAGAATATTTTGATGGCATTAGTTACGGAGTTCATAAAGCTCACAGCTGCAATACTATTTGCATATTATATACCGTTATGATGATGGAGACCAATATTGTGATTAACACATGATGCCACCATAAGCCTAATTTCTGTTTTTCCATTTCATTATTGACTGGGTTCTTAATGTAGAATCATTTGAGTGTATTGAGATGTTATATGTGAGTCAGTATCTTCATAACGGGGAGAATTTCTAAAGAAATCCAAATAGATATTGTTGAGACGATGCAAACGTTTATCATCAGATGTGTGAAACTGGAGATCAATAATTCTATATCTAAATAACTCTACCACTTCAGTGTCAGTCACTCAACTGTTTTGGGTGTTCATTCTAATGCTGCTTATTCGGGTGCTCAGCTGCATATGATAGTAATCTAATATAATACAGAACAACTGATGAACTCTGAGAATAGAAGTACTCTGGCTCTGCATTTAACCCATACACACACATGCTGCAGGGGGCAGCTATTGAAAGTGCCCAGGGAGCACTGACAGGGATGGTACCTTGCTCAAGGTTACCTCAGGGCAACCTACTGGTAAGGGACTCGAACCTACAATCTTCCTGTTCAGGGACCTACTCCTTAACCACTGGTGGGGCACTGGTGGCCTAGTGGTTAGGGACTCGGCCCCAGGCTCAGAAGGCTGTGGGTTCGAATCCCAGACCAGTAGGTTGTACCCCTGAGCAAGGTACTGTCCTTGTTGCGTCTCACTGTGTGCTGTGCTGTGTTGTGTTTCACAATGACAGAGTCACTTTCATTATGCACACAAATACATACCAATTAAATGTTAACATTTTTAAAATACAAATTAAACATTCATTCTGGTGTAATATGTTACCATCACAACAACAACCAATACTGTACTCAGTCACATATTTTGATTGCTCTGCCCTGTGCTATTGATTAATGTAGCCTCTTGAAATAAAAGACCAGAGTATTGATTTTGTGCTGTGCCATTAAAACAGGCTACTGAAGAAGATCACCCAGCACTGAAACAACTTACACAATCAACAAAGAATTATAGACAGAACAGATCCAATACCAGATATTCCGATGTCAAAACAAAATACTGCATCAGATGGCAGAGGAAAGAAAGAATTAATCTGATGGGTTTACATTTCTGTCTGTAGGAGATATTTTAGAGTTTTTCAACATGGTCAGCTTTTAGTTATTCTAGCTGAATTCCATCCCTCACCTCCCTGTTTGCATTAGCAACAGTTTAACAAGAACAGTGAGTGTCTGTAGTCCTTTCTGAATGGCTAGAAAATAATGACATCTGACTTAAGGGATGCTGTGAACATTTCAATTGACCAGAATTTTAATTGTACCCGCTGTTCAGTGGGACAATACAGAACAAATCTGAGGCGTAAAGAACAGTTAAAAAGGCAAATGTAGAACAAGGCCTTTATGAATGAAGTTATTTCTTATTGCTCATTAATTTGTGTGATTTTTTTATTTTTTATTTTTTTAGTGGCACTGTATCTTCAGAGAATCTTATTTTTCTGTCGACAGTGAAGGTGGAATAATTTGCTCTTATCACCGAAGGTCTAGTTGTCTTGAACCATGGCCTTTCTGAAGTTTGAGTGCTTCAGACCTCAGCAGAAGTCGAAATTATTCCTGACACTTTTTTTTAGATACTTCTGGAGCGAGCAGCTAGGACAATATGAGGAACATATATGGGCAATATAACAATATTTTACGTTATATCATAAGTTACACTGCAGTATTTGTATTTGTATATGCACTGAGTGTATCATGATATCATCAGTGATTAATGAATACTAACAAGCTGCTTTTGTCTTTACAGACAGCATAGAGAGTCCTGTTTAACTTGATTTTTGATCAAAAATATTATATTTATTTTTTTGTTGCACTACTGGTTATTCTTTCTTCGTTCAAACTGATAAGTCCCTAAAGATAAATATGATTTTTTTTGTATATTCTGCAAATTTAATTGCAGAACTGAGGTACAATTTTTTACCATGTTGCCCTCCTCCACTAACTGCTCACTGTTATATCAAAACCCTGAGAGAAAATTACAGTAAAGGTTTACGTGGTCTTAAAGGTGAATGCCAACTCAATAGATAAAACACTTAAAACATACATAGTAATTATAGCATTAAAATACCTAAAACAATACATTTCAAAGAAAAAGCAAGATGATGACCAATAGTAATGTAAAACCAAAACAGACATTTAAATATTTCTCAATCACCCATTTTGTCAATGTAGCTGGAGGCTTGACAGTAAAATTGTCCATCATATTGGCAATGAAATGTCACAATAAGGTCACTTTGTTATATATTGATTAAACAGTTTACTCTCCCCAAAAATATTTCAAGCATTTGTTTCTGCATATGAAGAAGACACCTGGATTTTTCAGGTCGGATACAAATAGAAATGTTTTAAAACAATATGAAAGTCACATACAGTATCTCACAAAAGTGAGCACACCCCTCACATTTTTGTAAATATTTTATTGTATGTTTTCATGGAACAACACTGGAGATATGACACTTTGATACAATGTAGAGTAGTCAGTGTACAGCTTGTATAACAGTGTAAATTTGCTGTGCCCTCAAAATAACTCTGCACACAGCCATTAATGTCTAAACCACTGTTAACAAAAGTGAAAAATGTCCACATTGTGAAAGTGACTACCCTTGTCATTGTGAAATGCAGCACAACACAATGAAATTCAACTTCTGCGTTTCACCCATACACACATGTGCAGCAGGGGGCAGTTATTGAAAGAGCCTGGGGAGCAGTGACGGGGACAGTACCTTGCTCAAGAGTACCTCAGGGCAACCTACTGGTGAGGGAATCGAACCCACAATCTTGCCAGTCCAGGGCCAGCTCCCTAACCACTAAGCCACCAGCCCCCCCCCACCTCCTTTTTGTTTTTTTGTGCCCAAAGTGTCAATATTTTGTGTGGCTACCATTATTTTCCAGCACTCCCTTAACTCTCTTGGGCATGGAGTTCACTAGAGCTTCACAGGTTGCCACTGGAATCCTCTTCCACTCCTCCATGACAACATCACAGAGCTGGTGGATGTTAGAGACCTTGTGCTCCTCCATCTTCTGTTTGAGGATGCCCCACAGATGCTCAATAGGGTTTAGGTCTGGAGACATGCTTGGCCAGTCCAGCCCCTTCACCCTCAGTTTCTTTAGCAAGGCAGTGGTCATCTTGGAGGTGTGTTTGGGGTTGTTATCATGTTGGAATACTGCCCTGCAGCCCAGTTTCCAAAGGGAGGGGATCATGCTGTGCTTCAGTATGTCACAGTACATGTTGGCATTCATGGTTCCCTCAATGAACTTTAGCTCCCCAGTGCCGACAGCACTCATGCAGCCTCAAATCATGACACTCCCTCCACCATGCTTGACTGTAGGCAAGAAACACTTATCACCACAACGGCTTGACACCATCTGAACCAAATAAGTTCATCTTGATTAATCAGACCACAGGACATGGTTCCAGTAATCCATGTCCTTAGTCTGCTTGTCTTCAGTAAACTGTTTGCAGGCTTTCTTGTGCATCATCTTTAGAAGAGGCTTCCTTCTGGGATGGCAGCCATGCAGACCAATTTGATGCAGTGTTGAGCGGAAGGTCTGAGCACTGACAGGCTGACCCCCCCACCCCCTCAACCTCTGCAGCAAAGCTGGCAGCACTCATATGTCTGTTTTCAAAAGACAATCTCTGGATATGACGCTGAGCATGTGGACTCAACTTCTTTGGTGGACGATGGCGAGACCTGTTCTGAGAGGAACCTGTCCTGTTAAACCGCTGTATTGTCTTGGCCACCATGCTGCAGCTCAGTTTCAGAGTGTTGGCAATCTTATAGCCTAGGCCATCTTAATTTTGAGCAACAAATCTTTCAGATCCTCAGAGAGTTCTTTGCCCTGAGGTGCCATGGTGAACTTCCAATGACCAGCATGAGAGAGTGATAACACCAAATTTAACACACCTGCTCCCCATTCCCACCGGAGTCTTTGTAAAACTAATGAGTCATTTGACACCGGGAAGGGAAAATGGATAAATGGGCACAATGTGGACATTTTTCACTTAGGGGTGTACTCACTTTTGTTGCCAGTGGTTTAGACATTAATGGCTGTGTGTTGAGTTATTTTGAGGGGACAGTCGGGACAGAGGGGACAGCAAATTTACACTGTTATACAAGCTGTACACCGACTACCCTACATTGTATCAAAGTGTCATTTCTTCAGTGTTGTCGAATGAAAAGATATAATAAAATATTTACAAAAATGTGAGGGGTGTACTCACTTTTATGAGATACTATAATTGGCTAATAGTTCCCTTATTGTTCCCTTATTGAGCCTGTGGTCGCTACTTATGGTTGTTTCAGGCTATGATTTAAATATGTGGTAGTCTGTATTCCACTTTTCGGGGCAAAAATCTAGAAATTGAAGCTGGGCTAAAATGATGCTCTGATTAACTGTGCTAGAGTCCAGGAGTATAATTAAATCCCTGTGGACTTGAAATGTTATATAATTAACAATTGGCTAACAATCAATGTCTTTTTTTTCTGACCATTGCTTCCTTTCAGTCTGTTAGCCTGTTGTCAGGGTCAGATTTAGCGGACCGTGTGATCCAGTTGGGGTAGATGGTGGGTGGGGGCTTACTGTTACTAATTATGGCAGCTGAGCTGTAGGGGAGCCTGTCTGAGCCCCAGAGTGTGTATGCGTGTGAGTGAGAGAGCAGGGAGTGATGTATGGTGTTAAATGTGGGTTAGGATAGTTTATTCATTTTATTTTAAGTGCATATTTATACATGCATGTTTCATCTGTGTTGTTTTGTTGGCAATTCTTCAGCATTCTTTGCTGTGACATGGACATGGGCACTATCCCATGAGTCCGACTGACATGATGTCAGAAAGTAGTTCTTCACTAAGGGAGTGAGGTGGCCATCACTGACGTGAATAGACTATGCTGCTGTCTTAGTGGACACTCTGGGACACTAATGATGATGATGATACACTGCTTGCGCTCTCCTCCAGCGAGAGTTGGGCAGGGGCTGAGTCCATTGGCCATGGGTCTGGTCACAAGGAATCATTTTCCCTCTTTCCTCCTCCTCCTTTCCTGCTATCACTCTCATTTCACTTGCTCAGAAGAAAGGGAAAGCAGTCGGCTGAGTGAAATCTGAGTACTGTGCTTTTACTCAACAGGGGAAGATAAAGCCAGTCATCTCAACATACAAGGTAAGACCATGGTGTAGCTGAAGTATTTGCAAATTCATTTTCTGCCAGGCTTAAAGCACATAAGGAAAGTATAAAATTAAATAGATATTTGATCCTTATTATAGTAATTTCAATATAAGCAGGATTTGCAGTAACAAATGTCATTAATATTAAAACAGAAAATGTTAAATATTTTTATTTAATATATAGTCATTTTCTGCATGAAATCTGACCGCCCCTTTATTTTTGACTAACTTGGATAAACTTTAATCCTTCAAATGTCAATTATAATTAACCATGGATTATGTTACATATCTCTACAAAAGCCATAGTGAATATGGCTTGGCTCTTTTTGAGCCTTTCATAGATAGGGCAAGCACACATAGTCCTGAATGATAAAAACTCTGTCAGTAGAGTGAGCTCCTCAAGCTTGATGGCAGGAAGACACTTTTAGGTTATGGGAAAAAAGACTGACTTATCTTAGAAAGCTACTATCTATATCTATCTATCAATCTATCTATCTATCTATCTATCTATATATATACAGTACTGTGCAAAAGTTTTTAGGCAGGTGTGAAAAAATGCTGTAAACAAAGAATGGTTTCAGGAATATAAATAATGATTGTTTATTTTTATCAATGTACAAAATGCAAAGTGAGCGAACAAAAGAAAAATCTAAATCAAATCCATATTTGGTGTTACTACCTTTTGCCTTCAAACCAGCATCAGTTCTTCTAGGTACACTTGCACAAAGTCAGGGATTTTGTAGGATTATAGTCGGTGTATGATCAACCAATTTTACCAAACAGGTACTGATGATCATCAGTGTCACACGGAGGTTTAAACACAGTCATGGAACAACCTACCAGCCGAGTTCCTTCAAAAACTGTGTGCAAGTGTAACTAGAAGAACTGATGCTGTTTTGAAGGCAAAGGGTGGTCACAGCAAATATTGATTTGATTTAGATTTCTCTTTTGTTCATTCACTGCATTTTGTTGATTGATGAAAATAAATGATTAACACTTCCATTTCTGAAAGCATTCCGTGTTTACAGCATTCTTTCACACCTGCCTAAAACTTCTGCACAGTACTGTATATATTTATATATATATAATTGCTTTTTCCTTTACATCTCTTGTTTGTATTCGATCAGTCTTAGTAAAACCATGTCCAGACCAGCCAAGAGAGCCCACTGGAGAGAGGACTTGTGCCACTTCCCCAGAAACCAAGGCTTCTCTAAGAAAGTGTTGCTGAACTGCTGTCTGGTGAGACGCATTATGTCCTGGGCATTGCCTGAAAAAAAAGGTAAAATTCTCTTTAAGCTAGTCAATGTTTTAATGGTCCACACTGTTGAGATTGAAGTAATTTCAATGAAAAAGAATCATCTGCAAATGCCAGCAGTTCAAGAGGGGAATTAACTTTGACTGAACACACTCATGCATGGACGACCTTCTGTAGGATCATACAATTACTCAAAAAAAAAAAAAAAAGTTAAAATATTTGCAAAACTGGTGCTACTTAAACATGTACATTTTGCACTTAGTCCACACTCATTCTACAGTCCACAGTTCCTTTTGAGACTTGAGTTTGTCTGAAACAGTAAAATTCCAGAATATGTCTTTCACCTTTCCAGGGTATTCTTATTTAATAAGAACTTTTTTTTTTATTACCTTTTACACACTGACATTTTCAGGCATATTAGACATTCACTTGCATAATTACTTGACTTATCTTGCTAGAGACATACCTTCTCCAACTAGTATACATTAGGTTATCTTTAGTAGGGGCCCTGTGATGTTTGATGATCTTAATGATATTAAATTAAGATTGTTGTGTGTGTGCTCTGATTTGATGCAAATTCTCTAAAAACCACACTTGATTTCCATGTAAAACCAAAATAGGATGATGCTATGAATTGTCTATAAACTGAGGCAATAGGTACATTGATGCTGATGTGATTATTGATTTTTTTCAGTGTCTTGTGTGCTAGGAGGATTTATGCCACTTTCAGTGCAGCGAATCATTGGTTCATGTGGTTCGACAGCTATAATAAACCACGGTGTGGTAGTGAGTGGGAATCTGGTGTGACACTGGTTGTAAATTTAGCATTTCTGTTTTGTTGAATGAGTCACAAGGTTCATAGTATTAGCTGCGTCCTCATTTTCTGGAAAGTTACTTTTTAAAAGGTGTCATTCAGGTATGTTACCTCCCATCCTGCAAGAGCCTTTTAATCTTTAAAATCGTTTAACTGCAAGCTTGATATGTTGTGTCCACATGTCTTTTTTTTTCTTTCTTTTTTGTTTTACATTTATGGCAATAAAATGTATTTAAAGCCATTGCCTATTCCATTGACAATATATTATTAAATTTATTGTAACTTACCAGCTATTAAAGGTTATTGTTTCCATCTGAATGATTGTGTTAGAGGAAGTGGAATGTGTGGGCTGTGTATATATTTTCATGCTTATTGTAGCCTCTCAGAATATTATTATCCAGGCCTTTCCACTCTGTAATTACACTGGCCTGGAAAACAGCTGGGTCCTTCACTGTGTCAGGTGCTGCTGTCAGTGTTCAGACAGAGGACCAAATGAGTTTGTTTGGCGCAAACCACATTAGGCTGTCTCTGTTCACAATGATTCTCATGTGTGGAGGGTATTTTATACATAATGATAATAATATAATTATAATTATTTGGTTTAAATGGTATTTATTATTCATATATTATTAGTATAGTTTTGAAATCTTTTTCGGTGCTAGAATCTTTTCCGTTACAGTTTTTTACTATTATTTCTCAGTCCCCTACATTTTGGGCAATCCATTTTGACAGTGTGTGCTCAGGGACCATGTTAGTTATGTTTGGGATATGGTTTGAGAAAAAAAATGTGTGAATATGTACTTAAAACCTTTCTTCAAAATTACCAGCAAACATCCTGATGAGTGGACCTCACATTCTACCCACCATTAAGAACAATGGGGATTTGTTTCTGCACATTCCAACCGGCTTCTTACTCACCTAGAGGAACAGTTATTTTCCATGATGATCAACCATACATAGTAGCTGCAGCAAAGGGAGAGTTTGTTAAACATTATTTGTGTAATTATTTAATCTGCAAACCTGTTGAAGGCATCTCTCATATTGCTATTTTGAATATTTCTCCAGGGATTTTAAGTGTAAAGGGGTTAATCTGGCCTTTGTTTTTCATAATTATCCGATAATGCTGCAGTGTTTGCTCTGATAAATTATGTATAATGTTATAATGTTATAAGACTCTTATGAATGTCACTTGTATTATCAGCACATCTGGAACACTGAACTGCTGCATGCATCTTAACAGTGAATGCATATAGAGTGGTTGAATATCAGCATATTATGAATTTCTCTTATTTCTCTATATTTTCTCTGATTAGGCATAACATTAAAGCCAATAAAAGGTGAATAGCAGGGGCCCAGGGCTAACTGTTGAATGTAAAGAGCAAAAGTTATCCTCTCTGTTCTGATTCCACAGAAGAACTACTGCAGGATACATTTTAGAATATGTCAGTGATGCCTCTGATGGAAAGGTGACAAAACACATTGTGGGGCTTCAAAGCTACAGGCCAGCCAGAGTGCGTATACTGACCCCTGTCCACTGCCACTGCAAAGTGCTTACAGTGGGCAAGTAAGAAATGGAAAAAAGTTGCAAAAGGAGAAGGTGGACTGGTGTCTAATGAATGCTCTATTTTACATCATGTGAATGGTATGTGTTTGACCATTATCTGGGAAAGAGATGGCACCAGGACAGGATGTAGAGAAAAAGCGCAGGAACTGTGAATGATCTGGGTAATATTCTACTGAAATATTCTTGGGCCCTGGCATTTATGTGGAAGTTACTTGGACAGCTACATTCCAGAGGTTGCTTTAGGCTTTCTGTCTGTTAGAGAATAGATTATAAACTAGCTAGATCTCAAAACTTCCTCATGTTCTGCATAAACTAAGAACTTCATTGTGTCTAAGAAACACTTAATGGGAGATTTTTGTGGAGCAATTGTCATTAGCCTTTGCATCTTTGCCTTGGATAAATGACTTTTCATGGCCATTTTAATTTTGTTCGGAAGGCTGAACACACTAAAGATTGGAATTGAAAGCACCACATCAGCTGAAGATTTTAAATCGAGGAACATTTCCCTCCGGGAAGGGATCAGAAATCAGCAGGACTCTCAGAATATAGAATCCTAATCCTGCTATCTTAACAAGGAGGAAATAGCATTGTAGCATTTTAAAAGTGATGCAGAAGTGGTCACAAACCTACTCCAAGGACTCAAATCAACTCTTGCACAGGATATCCCTAGATAATGAAATACTTGTCTATGGTTTGAGGGCTAATGATAAGGCCAAAATTCCCAAAAAGAATATTTTTTAAAAGATATAATAATCTCCAAAATGTAATCACTACTAAACTGAAAAGGTCTATTTGTCTCTCTATTTGACAATGATCCCACACAACCTGCTGTCTTGAAAAGCTTCATGTAATCAACTCTGCACAGTTTCACTGCAGCGGAATTGTAACGCGCCGGTGCCAGCGAGGTCGCTGGGCACCTGTGTGCGAGCCCCGCCCCCCGCCACGTGACAGGAATGTTCAATGGTATATAGAGATATACCCTACCAATGTGATGGCCAAGGCCAGCTAGACACAGTCATGCACGTAAGATTAAACACAAAACAAGACAATAGGTACTTAATATGCACACTCCCCATCAGCTGGTCAATTACTTAAAGCTACTGTAGATCAAACTCATTGTTCTAGTCCATTTTCAGTAGGATGTCATGAATTGTCACAATTCAAAATATTTTTCAGGATGTTTTTTAGCAACATGACATGGAGGAACATGGAAAATGTGTTGACTTGGCCTCCAAATTCTCTAGATCTAGTTCTAATTGAGCATCTGTGTTCATTATAATTCATAGATACCCCACCTCGCAAATTACAGGATTTAAAGGATCTGCTGCAATGTCTTAATGCCATGTTGCTTGTTAGTTTTTATTTTTTTGTCTGTAAAGAGGTTTATTGTGGGTTTCCATTACATTCTAGCAGAAGCTTACCTAATTTCTATCTTGTTTGATTAGTTGTATTCAAACAACTAATTGGCTGTATTGGTTGTCTGTTCAGTTCAGCTGGATTGATTTAGATTTTTTAGGAACATTTTAGGAGGATAGCTCTACATAATGCAGCTCATGGAATATGATAATGTTCTGATCCCACCACTAGATGGTGTTGTATCTCTGGGTGAAGTTGACTTCCAGGTTGTTGATAGGATGGTTGTGTTACTATAGTACTTGCAAAAGTGTTAATTGTC
The DNA here is from genome assembly GCA_017165825.1 of Hepsetus odoe. Lineage (NCBI taxonomy): Eukaryota > Metazoa > Chordata > Actinopteri > Characiformes > Hepsetidae > Hepsetus > Hepsetus odoe. Next base: position 15,404,343 of record CM029388.1, on the reverse strand, counting down.
ATGTTTTATAAATCAGACTACTATTAACACTTTTGCAAATACTGTAGTACTGTTAAGTGGGAGGATAAATGGAGAGGGTTATGTCAGGGCATGGGCACCTGGTATAAAACTTTTGGCAAATAAATGTGCAGACAACAAAACAGATTTCCCTACCAGATCGGTCAAGGCCTGGGTTAAAAATGACTGCCACTGGTGTTGTTAACCTACATGGTAATTGGAAATTGGGCTGCTGTTGGCCAAAGGAGAAGAGGAGGAGGAGGAAGGCATGTCTGGAGGCAAGAGGAGAAGAAAGGGTAGGAGAGTGGAAGTGAGGTTAGGAAGTTTGAATACTGGCAGCATGACTGGTAAAGGGAGAGACTTAGTTGATATGATGGAGAGAAGAAAAGTTGATATTTGTGTTTGCAAGAGAATAGATGTCAGGGTAGCATGGCCAGGTGTATTGGAAAAGGATTTAAATTGTTTTACCATGGTGCAGATGAAGGAGAAATGGAGTAGATTCTGTTCTGAAAGAAGAATATGGGAAGAGTGTCAGATAGGGTGAAAAGGCTAAAGCTGGAAGTTGAATTTTGAATTAATTTTGGTAGTGCTTATGCTTAAGTTGGTTGTGAGATGGAGGTGAAAAAAAGAATTCTGGAGTTATTTGATGAAGATGAAGTGATAGAGAGTGTACCCAAGGAAGAGAGAGTGGTGATTGGTGCAGACTTTAATAGATATGTTGAGAAGGTCAGAAGGAGCTGCATTGTGCATTTGTTGAAAGCATATGACATGGTGCCTAGAGAGATGTTGTTTTGTATGACGAAGTCAAGAGTGGAAGAGAAGTATGTGAGAGTAGTACAGGATATGTGTGAGGGCAGTGTGACAGTGGTGAGGTCTGCAGTAGGAGTGACTGATACATTTAAAGTAGAGGTGGGATTACATTAAGGATCAGTGCTGAGTCCATTCTTGTGAGTAAGACAAAAGCAGAACACATGAGTGTGAACAAAAGGGAGGAAAACGAAGGGGTTAGGATGCAGGGAGTAGAGGTAACAAAGGCGGAGGAATTTAAATACTTGGGATCAATAGTTCTGAGTAATGGGGAGTGTGGAAGACAGGTTAAGAAGAGAGCAGGCAGATTGGAATGGGTGGAGATGAATAGCAGGAGTAATCATGACAGATAAGTACCAGCAAAAGTGAAAGGAAAGGTTTGCAGAATGGTAGTGAGACCAGTTATACTATATGAGTCATAGACAGTGGTGCTGACGAAAAGAGAGCTGGAGGTGGCAGAGTTGAAGATGCTAAGATTTTCATTAGGAGTGATGAAGATGGACAGGATTATAAATTAGTATATTTGAATGACAGCTCAGGTTGGATGTTTTGGAGACAAAGCTAGACAAGTAAGGTTGTGTTTGCTTGGACATGGGCAGAAGAATTATATTGGAAGAATGATGCTGAGGTTGGAGCAGCCAGGAAAGAGGAAAAGAGGATGCCCAAAGAGGAGTTTTATGAATGTGGTAAGAGAGGATATGCAGACAGTTGGTTGAAGGACGAAGTTGATCTATTATGGCGACCCCTAATGGGAGCATCCAAAAGAAGAAGATGATTGTTTATAAATCAAATAATTACATCTTGTAAATTATTTGGTTAGTACTGGGTTAAGAATATTACTGGATTTTCTTCTTTCTTTTCTGTAGCAAATGCAGTGTTACAATATTTTAAAGCCCCGAATAAAAACAAATTCCTACCTTATTAAGGTGGGTTTTGTAAAAACTCACCTGTCAAGTAATACCTACATGCTGAGGTGTATTGTGAATGTACCTTTTCTCCATTAGGTGGCATTGAAGTACTGTAGATAACAACAAGAGTGCCAAGTCTTACAACCATGCTGTGAGGTATCATTACATTATACTGTATTTCAAAACTGTAAGTAAATGAACACAGTAACAGGATGCGTAGGCCTAGGTTAGGTATGAGAGGGAGAGAGGGAGGGTTTAATTTTTTTATCATAGTGAAATCATTGGTTAACTGCTTATTTAAAAATTTTACAAGGACACATTTTTATTTCTCACACTATAACATTCATTAGACACTCAATATATATGGCAGAAGTGCAAAAAAGGGTCCAAAAATTGTCATTGTTTATAAATCAAATACTGAAATCTTTTATATGATTTGGTTAACAATATTTATAACTTCACTAAATTTAGTAAGGATTTGTTTTCAGTGTCCTTTGAGTTCTATTGTATAACTCTGGATTCTTCCATTCTAAGCTAGCAGTCTCTGTTGCCTAAAGGCCTTTGCTGTTGATGAACAGCCTCTGTGTGCTGATTAAGTTCAGCAGCACGGGATGAATAAATGATGATGGCATGAATATGGAGATATCAGTGACAGTCCTGTTGTCATTAGGCTCCACACACTGGAATGGAGCAATTTTGTAATATTTACCAGGCGAGACTGTAGATCACTGTGCTGCCACAGCGTAAAATGGAGAGCTCTATTTTTCATCCTGATGTTACTGGACTGCTGGAAAACAGAAAACAAATGATTAATTTTTTCTGAGGTGAGGAGATGAATAATAAAATGGATTTCAGTTTTCATTACATTTATAATCTAGCATCCAACTTCCACCATCATTATGGTGGTGTACAATATTAAAAATGTTTTCATGATACATGATAACTGAATGACATTAAACATCCAGAATGGATCAAAGATGATATAGAAATACAGTAAAACGGTTTTTGAACTGTAAGCCTTTATTTTAATTGGTGCCCAGTTTACATCAAAAGTACAGAAATGTAGCAAAATACACTGGCATTCTAAAGTTTGAAATAAATAAAAACCTACTTCACACACTGACATAACAGTAAACAGTGATGTCATTGATGGCCTATCCAGAAGTACCCATAGCTGGTTGGAGATATGGTCTTGGCCAACAATTTAAATGAAGTCCACATTAATTTTACTTCTCCCTCATGAACTCAGAACTAGATATAGCCTAAATGTGAGGTCTGTAGAATTTGCAAAGGTAATGCACAAGACTAGGCATAATCCATCTTCAAGAAACTGGCTGTCAGTATATGTTTATCATAATTTATCATTGACTATGAAATGAAAATAAGTACAGTGGCCCTACAAACAATGGACACATCAACATACTTGCCATTCATGAATTCTAATGAAGTTCTTTAAATTCACAAAGTGATGTGTTTCAGAGCAACCACTTTTAGCATAACATGAGTGAAAGTACTAAAGCAGGGGCTGACATTGGTGTTGAGGACCTTTTGTTAATTGATGGGATCATGAAATCAGAAGTATACCGATGCATTTTCAATAAAAATCTTCAGAGGTCTGCAAAGACATTGTTTAGATGGAAAAGATATAATACAGCAACCACATCTGAAAGAATACAACAAGAAAATTGCAGCTTCGGAATGGTTTATTTCTGATAAATTGCCTCTTGGTTTGGCCTTTTGTTTTCTTAACGAATGAACCTAATACATATTTTGGTTTATCAGAATGATGTATTATTATATTTCTGAAGCCATTGTGGTTGCATCTGTTACAAATGATCAGTGTACTGGGTTGGTTTGTGGGAAGGTCAGTTTCATTCTGTAGATCCAGTGGTTTTGGTTTGTCTTCATGTAGCGTTTTGGTCCAATCTGTGGAGTATTAAACTACATTTAATTCATCATTATATAATCTCCTACAACATTTCTTGATTTGAGGTACATATTCCCTGATAACGAGTAGGAATGCTGATATCTGTGTTGTTTGTTTTATTGTAACTACTTGAGATGTGAAGATCTGAAGACAGTTACAAGTTACTTTACTGAAAGGCTTAGCTAATGGATTTTCCACTAGCTTAAGTTTCCATAGCCAGTGGGAGCTTGTTCCCCTCAGGCAGGCAAGAGGAGGCATTTAGCTAGATTACCAGCTAAAAGCAGCAGTCAAGTTTTCCCCCCTGAAGGGCCAGAATTGGTAACAAGCTCTTTGAAAAGTTTCTTGAAGTAGCCTGTCTACTCATAGTAGTCTGACAGTCAACAGACACATGATAGGCCTCATGAAAGGTCACTAGATAACATGACACTCTGCTCATGTGTGTGCTTGTGCTTTAAACCAACATGCACTGAATGAGTGTGCGACTGTGTGTGTATGACTACTTTTCCTAACTGAAGAATGGCTGCAGTGCTTAAAAATACAGCAACACTAAGGGCAGGAGCCATTTTTTTATCATGCTGTTCAATTTATTTCATAAATGTAATGAAATTCAGACCTTTGGTGAGGGGAAAAATGTTTTTTTCTGAAACATTTCTATAAAGCAAAATGTTGGTTTGATTTATTGACAGATACTAGTGTACCCATGAATAGATGGAAATCAATGACAGAAATTTGACGCATGTTTCAGCATGCTGTTTCACAGCGAGAGCTTTTCCTCCTGAAAATACTTTAGGAATCACATTCATCCAGCCCTAATAATCAGATCCTTGGGTTACACTTGGGTTAGTGTAGGTTTAAAGAACTATTGCCACTATTTAATACATTCACATAGCAATGTATGTAAAGAATTATTTGAAATGTAAATCATTTTTGACATTCTTGTCATAAACAAATGAGCCTAAATGCATCCCTCATCATTTACAGTCACACATTCTTAAAACAAACACATTGAGAATGTAGTATATTCATGGTATATTCACATGGTTAATATAGTCACTATATTTTTAAATATCCTTTGTGGCAATTCTTTGATAACTCCCATTATCAAAGGGGAAAATGAAAAAATTTAGCCCAGAATTCCCATTTCCCACTCCCATTTGAACCTCTTGTTTAGCATATTTTTGACTATAGTGTCAAATCACACATTTATATTCTTTTCTCTAACAAATATATAGCTTCAGGTATTGTCTGTCCAACATCAAATATTGTTTGTCCAGCTACAGAGTTTGAATCTATTCAAAAATACTCGATAGAAAAGGGGCTATTTTTATTGCTTTGCTATTTTTTTCTTCTTCTTTCTGCTGCTCCCGTTTAGGGGTCGCCGCAGCAGATCATCCGTTTCCATTTATTCCTGTCCTCTGCATCTTCCTCCTTCAAACCGACCACCTGCATGTCCTCTCTCACCACGTCCATAAACCTCTTTGGTCTTCCTCTTTTTCTCTTCCTGGCAGCTCTATCTTCAACATTCTCCTTCCAATATAATCCTCATCTCTCCTATGGACATGTCCAAACCAGAACAACCTTGCTTCTCTAACTTTGTCTCCAAAACGTCTAACCTGAGCAGTCCCTCTAATATACTCATTTCTAATCCTGCCTATCCTCGTCACACTCACTCTTTAACTCTGACACCTCCAGCTCTGCCTCCTGTCTTTTCGTCAGTGACACTGTCTCCAGCCCGTACAACATAGCTGGTTTCACTACTGTATTGTAACCCTTCCCTTTTACTCTCGCTGGTACCCGTCTGTCACAAAGCAACTCTTCTCCACCCATTCCAACCTGCCTGGACTCTCTTCCTCAACTGTTGATCACAAGTTCTGAATTGCTTTGCTGTTTTAATTATATTCATTTTAATGTTGTAATTATTTGGAGTGGTAAGTAAATCTGCTTCTGGACATGTTATTTATGATGGTCTTTTGAAGTAAATAAATTGGATGTGAAAGCTGAAGTTTAATCTTTTTCTAATAGAAGGTAAACAAAAAGAAAACCTTGTTCTCATCCTTAGAGACCCAATTTAACATTTACCGTGGCTATTTTCTATGTATGTATGCACATTAAAGTATTCTGTTTCTGACACAGACCTGTGATACATACATAATGTTAAAGTCAAAAAAATATCTACCCCACTCTGGACCATTCACTGATGAATTCTAGCTATTATACTGTGGCTCTGCCTTATCTTGCTGCTAGTGGTTACTTCACTAAAGACTATACGTTGGTTCTTTTTCTAGACAGCTGCAGGAGAATGCAGGTCTCGTTGCTCTGTGCAGGTAACCTACTTTGACCATATTTCTGTATTCCAGTGGTGGCCTGGTAATCTATAAATAGAGGGCTGATTGATAAAGGGTACTGGAAAGCCTCGCAATTTCCAGCGCCTGCAGACAGGGATGACTTTCCACCAATAGAAGGTGTTCCGGTTTTACACACTTCTGCCTATCACAGACCAGATTTACCACTTTATTAAACAACCAATGAACCCACAGCTGGCACAGTGCTGCTGCTGCTGCTGCTGCTGCTGCTGTTTTATAGAAACCACTGCTAAAGCAAAAGTAAAGCATCTGACAGTTTGTGTACAATTTACAAAAATGCTTAAACACTGATAGAAATGCAAACAGATGTAAGAAACATCTGTGTGTATAGCTTATTCATGCTTTACAAGGTAATTGCATTGCAAAAAAGAGCCAAAGCTTGTTTTGCTATGCAAATAGACCATCCCTGCACCAAGAGACTGCAAAGTGTAGTGGTGGTCTAGTGTTTAGGGATTAGGCCCCAGGATTGGAAGGTTGTGGGTTTGAATCCCAGATCAGCAGGTTGCCCTGAGGTACCCTATGAGCAAGGTAACGTCCCTGTTCCTGGGTGCTGGACATAGGTGCTGCCTGCTGCATGGTGTGAATGGGTGAAAAGAAGAGGTTGCATCTCGTTGTGATTCACTGTGTGCCATGCTGTGTTTCACAATGACAGATAGTCACTTTCACTTTATAAAAAGAGACTTGACACTTAGGCTACAAACACCATATCCGCATAACACTTTAGATGAAATTTGGTGAGCAATGATGAATACGGACATAAATGAAATGACAATAGTTCTGACTTAGCATTGTCATTTACAAACAGAAAATAGAAATCAATCTCTGATCCATCTTTAGATTTTCTCCTGTCTCAGACTTTCTGCATTTCACATAAGGTTTATAGTGAACTTTTAAACAATAGATCATCCTTATATCCTAGTGTTGGCAACTATAACATGTTAATTGCCTTTTAGTTTATCATCCCAGGAGTTCCTTTCGGCAATTCTCACAGTGCTTGTAGGGTGAAAGGTAAAGAAATACTCTTGACTGGTTGTCAGGTCATGCCTATGGGCAATTTAGCATCTGTAATTCACCAAACATGCATGTATTTGTTCTGTGGGAAAAAAGCCACTCATACAATGGAAGAAGGGGCAGCGGTGGCCTAGTGGTTCGGGCGTTGGCCACGTGATCGGAGGATCGGGGGTTCGAACCCCTTCCCAATGGGTTGCCCTGAGGTACCCTTGAGCAAGGTGCCGTCCCCGTCCCGCTCCTCCCTGCGATGGGCTGGCGACCTGTCCGGGGTGCGTCCCCCGTCCTCGCCCTGTGTGTGCTGGGTTGGACACCCCCGCAATGCAATGCCGCTTGTCCCCGTTTGGGACAAGCAGCAGAAAATGGATGGATGGATGGACAATGGAAGAACATGCAAACTTCACAGAAAAGACTGAACTGGACCCAGAACATTCCTGCTGTGAGGCAACATTGCTAATCACCTAGACACCATGCCACCCACATTTGCAATTTAATAGCATGCAGAAGAATGACATTATAAGTGATGTTTTCTAAATCAATGAGAGGTCTGATCGCTCTCGCAGCTCTGCAGCTTCCTGATAGGAAGTAAAAGAAAGTGAGACACAGAAAGAAACACTGACCCTGTAGTGCTTTTTAATCCAGCTGACAGAATGAATGCATGCAGTGGATGAAATGGAATCAGAGAGTGTAACTTCTTCACCTTATTCCATAAGAGAGGGGGAAATAATCAGCTGTTCTTCCATTGGTTAGGTTTGCCACAGCTCAGGAGTTTTGGTTTGAACAGGGTCCAACAGAATTTGTTGATTTTTTTGTTGTAATACACTGTTTACACTGTAGACTAGGGTACCAGAAACTAATCTCCATGACTGCTCTAGTTCTTTCCCATATTTTTTCTCCTGTTATATGTATTTTTTAGATTATGTTATATAAATTATACAAATTAATTTTGATTGCTTTTAAATAATGTTACTTTGATTATTAGAATTAAAGAATACCCTCTGTCTTGTGCCCCTAAATAATCCTGGATAGACTTATTAATGAGTTGACTATGGTCCAAGATTCGATACCTACCTCCAGCACCACCACCATTGGGTTCTTGAGCAAAACCCTTAACCCCGAGTTGCTCCAGGGGGGACTGTCCCTGTAATCAGGAGTTGGAAGTTGCTCTGGATTAAGAGCGTCTACTCAATGCCGTAAATGTAACAGTCTAAAATGTCTATAGAAGGAGGGCCTCCAGTGCCAGTGAATGAAACTGGAATAAAAACAAGCAATCAGCTCCCAGAATTGTTCATTAGATCATAAGCACAATGTGAGGAAACGTTAATGGCAGGTTCCTCAGGTTCTTTTTTTTAACAGCAGGAAATCTTTAAAATGTGTATTTCTCAATCAGTGTTTGAGAGCTGTTCTAGCTTATAGTTTAATACTACCTTATTAACAGTCAGAAAAGGCAACATGTGATGTTAAATAACAGCCTGTAAAAGCCCAAGAGACCTGATGATTGAGATCTCCTAATTATAAAAGACTGAGAGTGTTACATTATTGCAGGTGGTGAGGTCCTTTAGTGCCAAAGCACCTTGTGCAAGTGTTGCCAGAGGAGAGAGAAGAACTCTGTTCAATTATGCAATGAATTAGAAACTCTTATAACACAAAACTCAAGAGGCCATATCCTTCCAAAAGATTCTTCCTATATTTGCTTTTTTTGCTGTACACTTGGCGATTGGGTGATTTAGGAAAGCCATATAAATGAATTACTGTATAATTGTTACTAAACCTACAAGGACACAATGATATAATCAAGCGCTCAATACTGGGTGAGTTTTGTTCTGTTTATATTTTTTAATTCATGCACAAATCAGAATTTATCATATATTTGAAGTGAAAGTGAAGTGAAAGTGACTATTCTTGTCATTGCATAATGCAGCACAGCACAACACCATGAAATTCAACCTCTGCATTTCACCCATGCACACACATGCACCAGGGGGCAGCTATCGTCTGAGGAGCAGTGACGGGAATGGTACCTTGCTTAAGGGTACTTCAGGGCAACCTGCTGGTGAAGATGGAATCGAAACCACAATCTTCCGATCCTGGGCCAACTCCCTGACCACTAGCACATGGCTAGATTATCAGAGACCATTTCTGCTTTTCATTTATGAATATATGTCTGCAAATACATTATAAATGTCCCCCTAAACAAATTTGTTGAAGATACTAATAAAAGGATATATTGAAAAAACACATTTAATTCTAGCAATCCTTGAAAATCGTGCCCTTATCACAACATTGTCCTTACATCTCATGGTGATCTGCTGTAATGAAAGGTACACTCAGCATCCTAACATTCATACTTGAGTTAGGGCAAACTGCCATGAATAATTAAACATCAGAATCTGTGTTTACCGTTGATTACACTGCCTCGTCAACACTTTGCCTAATGGAAGACATAAAATGGATGTTCTTGGAAAGTCAATGTGATGGCAATACCCAAAGCATCATATTAGTGGGAGATGGATAAGACTGTCGTTTGGGTGTTTTTATACAGCATAGTGCTTTCCTTAGGCTGCAGTTAATTTTAGAACTTTATGTTTATATATATTTATATAGTTGGTCATATTCTGAATGTTTTTGCCTTGAGTTGTTGTATAAAAGGCAATAAAACCATACATTTAAATACAGTAAGCATTATGCAGTGTCACAATATTACACGGATAAGTAGTGTTGCCGACAGTTGCTTGGGGAACTGAACTGAAGTAGAGCTAAGAGGAATAAGAGGAGGAAAGTGTGTTTACTGCATGTTTCTTTAGTCCAGAGAGAACCATAGTGACGGATCTGAAGGGGCCCATCTCTTTGCAAGCTTGACATAATCTATAATAGAATTTTGTGAGTGTCTGCACTGTATTTCCCCCTTAAGACTGAATGAATACTTGCACTGGTGTGTTTCCTTGTCAACAGAGTGTGACGGAAGGTGTGTAAACCTCCTGTTAGGCCATGTTATGACTTCTTTTCTGAGATTAGACTATAAAGCTGCTGCAGCAGAGGTCATCTTATTCCCCTTTTAATAATAGTGAAGTTGTACCAGGCAACCTGACTTGTTGTGGTTGGAATGTGGCTCTATTATAAATGCGCTATTGAATATAACATTGACGTATGTTTCTTGACAAATACATTCAGACAAGTTTATGCTTTACCCACAAATGGGAACGTTGTCAACAAACTAAAGAACATCAGCAAGAATTTGTACTTGAAGAATAGCACTTTTATTTGCTTCAAAATCTATGCAGTCTGCATAAGACCACTGCAGCTTCTGTCTTTATTCACTGCATATTCAGCGTAGATAGAACTGCCTTGACAATTATTGTAAATGTCTTATGTGCTACATGCAGGAAACCATGGATAAGGAATTTGCTGGATAGAAAGCATATGAATTAAAAAAATACTGTTTCACTTTTCAACCTTGTAACACATTTTGGACACATTATGGGCCATTTTACCCAGTGTCAGTTGTTGCTAGTAGCATTAATTGCCGGGTTTACAGATCAAGTCAGAGCAAAAGGGCAATGCAATATGACACTGATATTGCCCTGAAAATGCTTCAGAGGCATCTATTGTCTTTGAAGGTGTCCTAAAGGGATGAGTTATATTTTCTGGACAGTGCATTGCTTGTGTGTTGCTTTTCCCTGGGAAGAGGGGAACCAGGATGAATCAAGGGAAGCGGATAAGCTGGTGGAAGCGTTTTAATAACACAAGCTTTTATGTCCTAAAATATGGATTTAAAAAAATATGTTTTTATAAGCTAAAACAAATCAGATTGGCTTGGTTGAACAGCATTTTGAACTTTAACTTATGATTCTATACAAACATTGTACTTATGTAATATGGCCTGTTTAGGTCATTTTGAATGGAATTTTAAAACCAATATATAAATATTGTTTAACCTCCCAACCATTTGAAGAATGTATTAGTGAGGTTAAGGTCACTGAATAATTTCTGGTTACCGGTATCATCAGCTGACTCTCCAAATATTAGATAACACCTTTGATCATGTGTTCTGACTGTGTTTTAAGGCATGGTTTATTATACTGAAACTGTTTGCGGCCATCCTTAGTCAAGACTGTAATCATAATTTGCTGTCCTGCCGGGTTATGTGCATTGTAAAATCTACCACTGAAATCATGAGTGAGCTCTTTTCTTTCTGCTGCTTATAGGTGCTGGTTGTTGTTTAGATTACTAAGAGAGGATAGCTCTTGTGTTTAGGTTGAGAGCAGGTTCTGGTGTAAGGGAATGTAGGTCGACAGACAGTTCCAGTCCCCCTGCAAAGGTTCAGCTAAACAAATCAGGCCATGGAAAAACTATGTCAGCACCAGCTGGCCCTTTTTAACATGGTTAATCCAAGTTCTGTTTTGACATATAACTCCGTTGTTACCTATTTGGCTTCAACGAGAGAGCAAAATTCTGTGTACCTGAGACAAGAGAAAAAGGAGTCTTACCTGCCACATAACTATGGGGGAATGTCCTTAAAAGAAGCTACCGCATGTTCTTTAATCCCAGTTGTCATTTTATTTCATATTCATCTACATCTCTTTCAGAACCCCTGATCTCTGATCTTTATCAAATTTACATTTAAGATGCCAATGTGCTCCATCTGTTCCGTCTGCTTAAACCTCCTCTGTATTGTAATCCCAAGGGCTTAAGCATCTCAAAGGTAATTAAGAGTGTTTTATCACTAACCACTTGAGTGTTGTTATTAGAACTGCTCTGTGTTGATTATAGATGTATATACAGTTTTAAATGAAACCAGATCTCTGGTGAAGACAAATGCAGCAAGGTGCAAAATGCACAGGCATCTGCATCGTCAAGACTGATTGTGTTGACTTGAATAGAGATCTGCATTGATTGCATCGACTGCAAATGCATTAACAGGTCATTATATTGGACAGTGAGCTTTGAATACATTTCTATTTTGACTCAAAATGGAATTGCACATTTTAATGATCCTGAACTGCCAGCCACTGAAAATGAACTCTTGTTGGCCTATGCCATATGTACATCATATTTCTATAATGCTTATACAAATTATTCTTGTTAATATTAAATTGCATAAGAAAACATGAAACCTTAAGACAGGTGAGGTTGTATCCTTTATAATATAAATCTAGAGCAGTGTCTGCAGTATTTCTTCTGTTTAGAATTTTATTGGCAGATCTCACAGTTGAAATGTCAAAAATTGATCCCCATTACTATTTTGTTCATCATGAGACTTTAATATACTGCAGTGTGGCAGTTCCCTTAGCGTATACACGGCACAGCTCTGCTTGCCCATCAATTTTCAATTTCAGTCCATTTCCCCAGATAAGTGGCATGCTGCACCAAAAAATGGCTGTGAAGCAGCTTCAACCGGATGTCAATATGGTAAAGTTGAGTAAGGCTATTTGAGTAAGGCTGTTAAGGATGTTACATTTTCTGCAAAGTCTTGCAGTTTTCTGTGTCTACTTAAATTTTATTAAATTTAAATCTAAATTTTTTTCTGCTGCCAGCTACAGTAACAAGCTAATTTTGTTAGTTACTTACTGATCGTATCTATTTATGTGCTGGTCTGAAATGCAAAGCTACCATCAAGGCTATTTCTAGGGCATCTATTCTTATGAGGTTGATTACATGGAACGTGCTAGGAGTACATAAAATGGAGGTTTTTTTCATTCATCTTCCATGAACTGAAGTTTCAGTTTAATACTTTATCTTTTACATTTTATAGTAATTTATCTTGCCTTTAATTTGTAGTTTGGTGTATTCTTTATAGTCAAATAAAAAGCAGCCCTAAACAAAAAAGTAGGACTATGTAGATGGAATTGGATTTATGATCACATGACTACTAGCTTATCTACACTATTTAAAAAGGGTCTCATCTTTACAGCCCAGAAATCTGAGAGACTGGAATAGGTAAAGCCTTCCTTACCCATTACAGCATGAGTGGAGCTCTTGAACAACCTATATTTAGCTCTCTATAAACAGATTCCTCTCTCAAAAAACAATATTATAAAACATTATCAACTTAGTTTAATGTTCTACAGATTAAACACATGGAATTCTGCTCAATCTCTATCCATGTAGCAGTCTAACTACTGCTTCTTTTTAAAGAAAGGTCTGAAAGCATATTGGGAAGAATGCAGAGCATTTCTGAAATAACAACAGTACGATACAACATACAAATATAATATTGTAATGGTGTCTGGTGTCTGTGAAACGTTGCACAAAATTGTTGCACTCAGTTTTGATATGCTCCTTTATGCTCATTTTTTATTTGGCTCCTTTTTTTTTCCCATCTTTGGTGACATCAGACAAGATTACCATATTTTTTCCTTATTTATGCCGATGCCTTGGTTTAAAATGCAACTATACAACTGGGTGTGCCAGATTTTCTGATGATGGGAATCTTACAAAAGTAGTAAAAAAATATATATTTCCTTACACCACTGCTAATACATAAACTTATGAATCCACAGATTTGGCTTTTAAAGAGTATACATCCTACATGTTTCCCTTTCATTTCTTTGAGGTCTGCTCATAATGTTGGTGTGGATTTCATATGCAGTCATGTTCCATTTTCTCATGACCATTTTTCCTTCGGATTAAACAGGCTGTTTCTGTTTTAGGGCATTTAAAGACCTCTGTTCTGGTTGGCTGACCTGTATTGCGTTTCATTCAAAAAGCACTTCGGGCTGAAACACTTCTAATTCATGTAATTCACTCACCTATATATTCAACCTGAATGGACTAGACTAAAGTACTACAGACTGAAGAGATGCAAATATGTTAATGAGTTGATTGTGATATAACCTACACAGTATTGTAACACAAACAATCCAGGTGGTTCTCTTGTATTTGAGAGTTCTGGTTTTGATTCATGGGCGCACTTTCTCACAGCTGGAAGATGCATTTAATATTGTGGCTGGAGGGGAATGAGAGAATTGACTTTGTGGTTTTACACTTGATGAACATGCACTATTACATGCTCTGGGGTTAAAATACTGAATCCCTGCTGCTTCAAGCAATGATTGATGGATAAGCCTATGGATTGATGGAAACACTTATGGCCATGACCACTATAATACCTCCCCACACAATCTCTCTTCCACTTCTCTCTCTCTCTCTCTCTCTTTCTCTCTCTCTCTCTCTCATTTTCTCTCTCTGTGTCTCTCTCTCCCTCTCTTTTTTCTGTTTTGCTCTCTCTCTCTCTATATATATATATATATATATATATATATATTTCCAAATATATGTTTCAAATTGGATAGAGAATAAAAAATCCTTGTTTGTATACTGAACTGTAAAAAGACATCGAGCCTGGAGAACATCCGACTGTTATATCTTTGTTAAAATGCCTGCATGACCACAATTCCGGGGTGTGAGAATGAAAAGAGGAAAACCAGAGATGGATGTTGTGAGAGAAGACATGCAGGCAGTTGGTTTAAAGGAAGAAGATGCAGAGGACGGGAAGAAATGGAAGCGCCATAAATGTAAATGTAAACATAAATGTACATTTATGCAGAAGAAGAAAATATGCATATTGTGATGTAATTCTTGGCTTCACTTGTTCAGCACCATCACTGATACAAAAACTGAAAAATCTATGGAAAAGCCATGGAAAGCTGGCCACTGTAACTGGCTTAAAATTAATTAAATCAAGCCACTTGCCTTTTCCACAGTCCACCCATGTTTTGCGCAGGGCTTTCTTAATGGCATATGCACAAAGGAGAGAGCATGTTATGCTTGCTCAGGAACACAATCCACAAACTGCACGTTTAAGCTCGTAATCACTCATTCAGGTTTTCCAGATGTAATAAAATGGTTAGTTGAAAACATTGCAGTTTTAGTTGAAATTTGTACTCAAGTTCATCAATCAATTTATTTATTTGTAAGCAGTATTAAATGTTCATTTTATCCTGTTATTTTTTTTACTACAAACGGCTGAAGGCAATGCTTTTTTTGGCCACTGATGGCCCTCTGCATAATTTGGCAGTCATACTCAAAGTTTGCTCCAGGGATGTTCTTGTCCAGCTGTGCCTCAGCTGAAGCTAAAGCTACGGTGTGGCATCTGCTATAGTGGCCCTCAGCACCCCGCGACCTCAGGTTACCTTTAAAGACTCTGACTTGATTTTGGACTACATTAAAACTAAAATTAAAAGTGATTTAAAAGTTATTCTTTGTACATTTTCCTTTTGCCTCAGCTCAGCATGGCTGTGGTTAAAATATTCTCTCTTCTCTGTTAAACACTGTAATGAGTGGTAAATTGAAACATATGGCTTCTGTTTAAGCAGACCTTCTATGTAACCTTCTCTGCAATTGAAGTGATTATGGGAGGTGGATGGTGATAGCAGCTCTTGGGTCCCAAACAGAGGTAAAGATTCAAATTGACAGAAATCTCAGCAGCATTCTTCTGACACCCAGGCAGACAGAACATTAAGAACACATCATTTATTTATTCTAGTCATATCTGTCTTTTTGCTCCTTCTCTTGTTCACACATAGAGTCTCCAGCCAAAACTCAAACGCCAACTTTCCCGAAAGAAATAAGAGTATTCAGTTTTTGTTAATAACAGATTATGTATTGCTCTTTTTTATAAGTTTATTTATTTTTTAAAGACTTGGCAGAGATGCTAATTCTAACAGAGAAATCATTTTATCTCAGGGCAAGGAAGCTTAAATCCAGATGTGTTAAACTCACTAAATTGTCTGATTTAGTATGTTTAAGTAGGAAAATCACCAAACTGTGCCTCCAGGACCAGCAGGCATTCTTACTCTCAATTCACCACACTGCTGGACCAGGAACCTCCAGGGCAACTCTTTGTTAGGGTCTGCATAAACGTTGAGACCCTCTCCGTCCAAGATTACTCATTTGGAGTGTGTGGCATAAAGGGTTAGTTCAGCATGGTCAGCATGGTCATAGTTCAGAGCAAAGGGTTCTGATGTGTCGTACTAGATGTGTGTTAATATCCCTTTATTTGTAAACCAGTTTCCATTCGTCTGCTCTGAAACTAGCTTCCGTTTGATGAACACTTTTTAATGATTCTTAGTATAGTTTGATTAAAGCTCTTGAGATGCCCAAAAGTTTTATTACTGGTATGTTTCAGATGTCTAAAAGTAATTAGATTTGAGAATGCTGGAGGGCACAACAAGGTGTAGACAAAAATATCACATTTAGTGTCTCTCTGCTGCTCCTAGAGGAGAGCACACACATCTTTAAAAATCTGATATTTTCCTAAGGTATCATCTACTTTTGATTAAAAGAACTTGCACAATTTATTAGAAAATAATGTCATATTGGATTATTTTTAATACCTGTAGGTGATAAAAGCATTCTAAAGATTTAATAATAATAATAATAATTTTTT
The DNA here is from genome assembly GCA_017165825.1 of Hepsetus odoe. Lineage (NCBI taxonomy): Eukaryota > Metazoa > Chordata > Actinopteri > Characiformes > Hepsetidae > Hepsetus > Hepsetus odoe. Next base: position 15,387,945 of record CM029388.1, on the reverse strand, counting down.
GATTTTTATTTTGAAAATATAAATTAAAAACAATATAAATTTAAACAGTTAACACAAAACACAAAGACAGTGATAAACAAACAGCAGAATTAGGAAATCCAGAATGGGGAGAAGTGGAGCAGCACAGACTGAATAGATGTTTTCATCTTATAAGTTTTGAAGAGGGAAAGAGAGGACGTTAGGCGCAGGTTTTGAGGGAGGGAGTTTTGGGGCAGCAACACTAAATGATCTACCACCCTAACCTGAATTTAGGAATGAGTAACCCGGTACTGGAGGAGCGCAGGGAGCGGGTGGGAGTGTATGAATGGAGTAATTCAGTGAGGTATGGAGGAGCAGATCCATGAAGGGCTTTAAACGTGATGAGAAGCAGCTTGTACTGAATACGATATGATATGGGCAGCCAGTGAAGTTTGTGGAGAACGCCTAGCTACCTGTGGGCGAATTATATTAAGCTGTTGGATTCTCCGATTGAGAACCGAGGTTCGAGGAGTCAGTGATGAGGTTTATTAACAGAAAATTAACGAAGTTCTTACAACATTTACATTTACTGCATTTAGCAGACGCTCTTATCCAGAGCGACTTCCATGTCCTGATTACAGGGACAGTCCCCCTGGAGCAACTCAGGGTTAAGGGTCTTGCTCAGGGACCCAGTGGTGGTAGTGCCAGAGGTGGGATTCGAACCGGGGACCACTTGAGCCATAGGTCCATAGGCAAGTATCCTACCACTAGACCAACACCACCCATGGTCAAGAGACCGGTCAGTGTTCCTCTCTGTGTGGAATCCTTTCTCTCTAACCTGCACAGTTCAGAGTGTGCCTTTTTATCTATCCCTGAGAGCTCCAAGGCCTCCAGTGGAAACACCTAATCTAAGACTGTGATCCTGTTTGGGTGTTTTTGACGTGCAAAGAAAGTGTTACTCAGAAAAGAACATAGAAATATAGAGATGCAGTTCATAATATATAGGTTAAAGGTGACAGGGACGTGAATACTACCTAGGGAAGGGATTTAGAGTAACCGGGGTGAAAGGGCATTGTAGAAAATAACAGAAATAAATGACTAAAATCAACCTACAATCCATCAAAGCAAACTGCAAATAGTAAGCTGCAATTTCTGTCGTTTAGCCGGTTAAACCTTGTAACAGCAAGACTAAACCCACAAGGACTTAAATGATTCCGAGTCTGTACTTTACTACTTATTAGAGTATTACAGCACTTTCCAGGCTGAACTAATAATATAACCTTGTTATGTCTGTCATGGAAGATTGGACAAACTGCATGTTCTGTAAAATATTTTAAAATATTTTTTTACAAATCTTATTAACAAAATTAACAAAAAAAAAAAGTGTATTGATCATAATAGACATTGAATAACTTTCAGACATTGAATCAATTTACCATTTTATGTCATTAAAAGCACACCAAATGAAAAAAATGTGACAGGGTCAGTTTAGATACATACATTTAAATATCAGTTATTTACCCCAGCAAATGCGTCACTCCCCTGCACTTGTTTATACAGTACTGTGCAAAAGTTTTAGGAAGGTGTAGAAAAAATGCTGTAAACAAAGAATGCTTTCAGAAATGGAAGTGTTAATCATTTATTTTCATCAATCTACAAAATGCAAAGTGAGCGAACAAAAGAAAAATCTGAATCTAATCAATATTTGGTGTTACTACCTTTTACCTTCAAACCAGCATCAGTTCTTCTAGGTACACTTGCACAAAGTCAGGGATTTTGTAGGATTATAGTCGTGTATGATCAACCAGTTTTACCAAACAGGTGCTGATGATCATCAATGTCACACGGAGGCTGAAACACAGTCATGTTTGGAATAACCGACCAGCCGAGCTCCTTGAAAACCTGTGTGCAAGTGTAGAAACTGAGAAAACTACGTCCCTTAATTGATGAATACATTTCACTTGTTAAAACTTTTTTTATTTATTTATTATTTCATAAAATGCTAGACAGGCGAGCCATTGGTTCTGAAGCTAGACTATAACAGGTGTAAAATAACTCACCGGGCACAGTGTGACCTTAAGCGTGCCAGTATTTTATGCTGTCTTTGTTTTGTTTGTGGCTAGTTTAAGGCTAGATATTATACCATTCATCACAAACAGACAATCTTCTAACTGATAAAAACTTTTGAAAATGGAATTTTCTTTTGGAAAAACAGTTTCTGGAACTTCTTTCAAAAATAGCTCACTGTGATGTGAAGTTACATTTTTATTCTGGTGTAATATTAAATTATAGGGAGCAAAACACTCCCTTGAGTTTTTATTTCCAGACCTTTTTAATGTCATGTCAATATGTTTCTTATATCCTTTATCGATTGATTTTTATTTAGCTACCATTTCACCTTAAGCTTTTCTTTTCCTTTTTATTTCTGCAGATGATGTATTTTAAAACTACTGGCCCAAAAAACTATATGAATCATTTGTCATGTACTATAACCTTTTAAAAATACTAGGCTACTTTTTTTATTTTTTTATCTTGTCTGCTAGCTCTAACTGTGCATCTTTCTTAACTTCCGGATTACTTGGTCACCATGGTTATCATGCTCTTAATGAGCCAGAGGCCACTTAGGTCAGGGAGTGTGGCTCTGGAGCTGAAGACTTTAATATTTCAGCAGGAGACTTGTCCAGGCTGCCTCGCTGCCTCTTGTTACCTCTGGGGCAGAGCAGAATAGAAGCCAGACCATGCAGTAATAGCCTTGAACTCAAAACTAGACAGGAGAGCCCATTTGGTTCCAGTTTGTCCAGTACCACCTTTTGAAAAAGGCTACAATATGGTGGCAGGGACTGTGTAACAGGACAGCTGCACTGGTCCCATTAAATCAATTAGACTACGTATTTACAAGATATAATAGACAGCATATGTTGAAGTCATCTATACCAGTGACCCTAGACAGTCCATCTTCCTGCTGTGCTCCTGTGTGATGGATGTTGGGTTCATTCATAGTCTGTGAAAGTTCAAAATGCCGTGAAAATGAAGTGAGTCTCCAATCTGTCCATTGTGTAGTGATCTGTATCATTCGGATTATTATGTATTATTATGTTTTACAAATTTAAATATCAAATTTGCCTGAAACTTTAATGAGAATCGTTACACTATCATTGCTGTCATATGAACAGCTACTATTTTTTATTGGAATTTATTGGATTCTTGCATTTTTATTTTTAATATGCAAGCTGCTTTTTAGAGTGTTTGAACAATTAATTAAGAATGGTACTTGGAAAACATCCTAAAAACTTTTGGCTGAATGGGCAGTGGTGGCCTAGTGGTTAGGGCGTTGGCTGTATGATTGGAGGATCGGGGCTTTGAACCCCTTCTCAATAGGTTGCCCTGAGGTACCCTTGAGCAAGGTGCCGTCCCCGTCCCGCTCCTCCCTGCGATGGGCTGGCGACCTGTCCAGGGTGTGTCCCCCGTCCTTCGCCCTGTGTGAGCTGGGTTGGACTCCAGCGCTCCCCCGCTTGGGACAAGCGGCAGGAAGTGAATGAATGAATGACTTTTAGATGAAAGCATTTTTAAATTCTCATACATTAATGGTGTAACGCAGTAATATATAGAGTGTATAGTAATATATATAGTGTATATACTATAATATATAGTAATATGTAGAGTGGTAAGTGGTAGTGTTCAGTGTAGCCTAAAGTGAACTAAAACCCTTTAATTTTAGCTTTCACTCTTTGTTTTCTCTTCTGTGGCTTAGTAAAACTACACTCGTTCAATACTTTGTTATTATGCCAGATGTTACAGAAGTCTTGTCCACTTTTTTATCCATAATCACATCTTGGTCTGAAAAGACCTTACAACTAACTAATATTACAATAATAAGAGTGAAAATTACGATTTCCAATAGATTTCCTCTATGGATACCAAATGGAAAGAAAAACTGTTTCAAGGATGTTATTGATATTGATGTTATTGATATTGTTATTGATTAAACAAGAGATCCCAGAGCTTCTCCTGTGATGCTGTTACATTTCAGCCATGGGAAATATGAAATACTTGTTATGATTTTTGTTTTTAAATTTAAAAACAATGACTTTTGTGGCTTTTTCAGACTTACCATAAACAGTTTGCCTTTTTTTGGTTCTTACAATATTGCCTTCTTCCTCGGCTGCTCCTATTAGGAGTTGCCACAGTGGACCAACCATCTCCATTTCTTCCTCTCCTCTGCATCTTCCGCCTTCAAACCAACTGCTTCCTTGTCTTTTCCTCTTTCCTGGCAACTCCATGCTCAGCATGCTTCTCCCAATATAATCCTTGACTCTCCAAACCAATGCAACCTTACTGCTCTAGCTTTGTCTTCAAAACATACATGAGTTGTCCCTCTAATCTAATCCTTTCCATCCTTGTCACACCCAATAAAAACCTTAGCATCTTTAACTCACCTACAGTTCTGCCTCCTGTCTTTTCGTCAGCACCATGTCTCCAACATAGCTGGTCTTCACTGCTCTTCCACCCTCCCTGTTACTCCAAACCATTGATCCCAAGTTTAAGTTCCTCAACCTTTTGTTACCCCTATTCTCTGCATCCTAACCACTCCACTTTCCTCCCTTTCGTTCTGTCTTCTGTCTTTGTCCTACTCACTTTCATTGCTCTCCTCTCTAGAGCATATCTCCATCTCTTCAGGTTCTCCTCAAGTTTCTCCCTACTCTTACTGCAGATCACATATCCACATATAATCAGCAAACATCATTGTCCGCAGGGACTCCTGTCTTAACCTTAATCCATCAATCTCTCTGTTACCATTGCAAACCTGAATATGCTCAGCACTGATTCTTGATGTAATCCAACTTCTACTTTAAATGCATTGCTCATTTCTATTGCAGACCTCACCACTTATACATATCATGTACTACTCTCACACACTTCTCTGCCACTCCTGACTTCTTCATACAAAACCACAAAGTCAACAAAAGCACAATGCAACTCCTTCTGATCTTCTCTGTACTTCTCCATCAACACCCTCAGAGCAAACATTGCATCTGTGGTGCTCTTTCTCAGCATGAAACCATACTGCTGTTCACTGATCCTCACCTCTTTTCTTAACCTCACTTCCACCTACTCTTTCCCATAACTTCATGGTGTGGCTGATCAACTTTATCCCTCTATAGTTGCTTCAGCTCTGTGCATCATCCTTATTCTTAAATCTGTACCAGCACGCTTCATCTCCACTCCTCAGGCATCCTCTCACTTTCCAAGATTGTGTTAAACAATCTGGTCAGAAACTTTACTGCCATCTCTCTTAAACACCTGCAGGCTTCCACTTGCATATCATTTGGAACAAAAGTCTTTCCATTCTTCATCCTCTTCATCGCTACCTGTACTTCCATTTTGCTAATTCGCTGCTCTTCCTGATTCACTATCCTCACATCATCCAGTCTTCTCTCTCTCTCTTGTTCTCTTCATTCATCTGCCCCTCAAAGTGCTCTTTCCATCTGCTCAACACGCTCTGCTCACTTGTATGTTTCCATTTCTATCCTTTTTCACCCTGACCTGCTGCACATCTTTCCCATCTTTGTCTCTCTGTCTAATCGGTATAGGTCCTTTTCTCCTTCCTTACTGTACAAGGTTTACTGTATAAGGCTGTGGAATTCTGTCATGTGCCGCATCATGCTGTATGTGTGTCGCACTGCAAAAGGGGGGCCGTTAGGGTGATGTATGAATGCAGTCTCCTAACTGCATTCATACAGGTCAGCGCTGAGGGATTGCAGCTGAAACTCTGGGGACAAAAGACAGCAAGTCCAATTCTGGTAAAGCAGCTGTCCCCACTTGCTGCAGCCCATTTCTATTCAAGTTTATTTAATGCAGCACCTAGGCTGGACTTCATCTCTGGTGTGACCTTTATTGATTATAGATTTCTGTTTAGAATGCAGATTAGATCATGTTCACGTATTTTTATGCACATTTTAGAGGTTTAACCTGTTCCATGGCCAGGCTGCGCTGCATAGTAAGGAAGCTACTCTTAGTTTTTGCTTGGGTTCACACTGATAGTGACATTGTGCCTCTGCAGACTGGAAATAATATAACATTTAAAACAATACTGACATTTTATAATTAACCAAAACTATACCCATGTTTGTTGCTGTAATTCAAATTATAATCTGCTAGGTGGAAACAACATGCACGTTGTGTTTCTATATTTAAATCTGAATTTGTAGCTCCACACTGAAATTGCTGCCCAACTTGCTATTTCTTAATTATGCCATTGTTTTTTTTATCACACACGCTGGCTAAGATGGGCCCGGTCAAAGCCATGCTGAGTGGCTTAACTAAGCCAGACATGCTACCATGTCTGCTGCAGCAGGGTTGTATTTCTTCCATGCTCACTACAGAGCTCTCTACAGCAAATGAGTTTTGCTGGTAGCCTCCAATTGAAAATTGAACAGTGGTACAGTGTTCATTGACAGTGCAGGATAAGGACATAACTGCTCATGTCTTTTGGCTAACTTTTGTAGTATTTTCTGCTACAAAAAGCAGAGTCCTTATGTTAAGTCAAACATGCATCTGCAAAAGTGTAAACTTTTTTCACTGTTCCTGGTATTGAACTTTGTGTGCTTTAGTCTGTAAGGCAAGTCCATCTATGGGGAAGAACACACCTCTTTGCGGAAACTGCATTATCTGATGACGCACGGCAGAATAAAGGCAGGGGTCTAAATCCTCAGTGAGCGTCACTCATGGAAAAAGCTCTTCTTTTTGAGTACTCCTGAAATAGGTCTCTCTAGCAGGAATGACCTATAGAATTCACCCTTCACTTCACATGGAATACAAACCAGCTCATTTCATAGCTGAATGCTTCCGTTGTATAGACACAGTGTAATAAATGTCTCACACTGTACTTGAACAGAAGTGTATGAACACATTGAAGTAATAATCAGTGGAGAAGGCTGAACCTTTGTCAAGTGGCATATCAGGGATCAGAAAGAGTTTTTTGGGATTGACGCAATTGAACTTAATGACAAAGTTCAGAATGTTCCCAGCGTTTGGATAAAAGAGGAAAAAAATGATAAAAGATCTATAATAGAAAATAAAAACTGACTTCTCTTTGTGACTGACTTTTTCCAACCTCTCATTTTTATCTGTTTCCCTCAGTCTCTCTCCCTCCCCCACCCTCTCTCTCCCTCTCTCCCGCTCTGTTATGTCCCCTCTTACTCTTTCTTCACTTATGTCTTTCCATTTTTCCCTTTATACTCTCTTTCTCTCTCTCTCTCTCTTTCTGCTCACTTCAGCACAGGTGTTGTGTAAAGATGAGTGATCACTGTCACTGCTGATTCATCAGCTTTGATACTTTCCCTTCCGCAAATTTCTTTCCCCCCATCTTTCTCCTCTCATACCACCCAGCCACATGCACCTCCCCTTGCTCTCACTCTGCTTTGCGCCTGTACTGGTCCCGCCTCTCCAGCAGTGGTCAGGAGGAGGGTTAAAACACTACAGATGGTGCTGAGCCACACGAGCAGTCAGACTACTACAAAAGTGTGTGTGCATGAGAGAGAGTGCAGTGTGTGACAGCCTGTTACAAGCGAGAAAGACAGAGAGCATGCATGAGAGATAGAGAGAAGGAGAGAGGTATGGAACAGCAGGTTGCTTAAGCTGATAGATAGGTACAGCTGAGAGCGAGCTGAGCACCTCAGGGAAATATTTCTGTGAGCTGACCCTTGTGGAGCTGACAGCCTTGTCCTGCAGCGGCGTATGATCACGCCACCGCACACACTCACACACATCTGGTTGATTGTGGCTTTAGGAGGGGAAGTCATCCTTGAGCCTACAGCCTTTAAAGGATCCAACATCGGGGACAGTCTCCTGCAAGTGACAACACACAGAAATGAGCTGCAGGAAGAAATGCAAGAGAGAATTCCTGAAGTTTGCCCAGTACCTCTTCAGGTTTATTACCGGCACCCTCAATGCAGGTAAAGTTTGCAGCAGTTCTCTCGCTATTGCTAAGGCAAGTTTGCATAGTGCATTATCCGCTATTAGAGTTGTTATGCTTTCGATGTGTTCATAATGGTTTGAAATGAGTGTCCAATAAAAGGCTTTAATTTGGCCATGAATAGGAAACATTCCAAGCAATAGCAATTGTTCAAGAACTTGAGTTAAAATATTATATCTGTTGATGAAATCTCATATCATCATGATGGCAACTTCAGGAGAAACAATTTCTTGTTGTTTTTTTTTTCTTTCTGAAATGCCCCTAAAATTAATTTAACAATTTAACAATTAAAAAGAGCACCAAAACACATTTTGTTATGTCATGAAATACATGCTTAGTACATGATTTTTGAAGTTCATTAGCAAGTTCCTCCATCCTAATCTTTTTAATTAGGTCAATTAATGCTAATGGTTTTATGTTCATATTGAGGTAAACTAAGTTGTCTTATCCTTTGCCCAGTTGAAACTAATACTAACTGATATATCTGCAGAAGACACTCTGTGTATTTAGTTATGTCTGTAGGTACAGTCCTAAAGTCCTTCAGATGTTTTTGATCAGTTTATGGTGTTGGTTTTAGCCTTTACAGTGTATTCACTATAAATGCTGGTTATATAGTTTGAGTTTTATAGCACATTTCAGAGATGTGTGAGCTTGGTGTATAACTACCGAAATAATTCCGTAATTGTACAATGGACTAGTTGACCTTGAAAAATGACTTGTGTTGTCCCCCTTAAGTAACTGAAAATAACGGTTTCATTGACTGTATCACTCCACATCATATCACCAGATTTTGTTATTAATGAGGAATGCATTGACTGATGCTTGCTGTGCTGGAAACCAGTCAGAACCCTGGATTAAAACTATTATGTAATCCTAAATAACTGTTGCAGATTTTTTGGTCCTCAGTGTACTAGTCCTACCATGCTTGGAACAATGCATTATCCCCTTGTTGTACAGCTATATTAGATTTAGAGTACTTCAGTGACTGGGGTACTAATAAGTGAGTTTGGGATTAAAGTAGATTTGGCTACATTATTTTGGATTTCCGAAGGCTGCAACAACAGACTCTGTATCAGACTACTGCAAAATACTGCAAAATGCATAGAAACCTGTATTAAATTATGCATGTCTCTTATTTTTTGAAGAAGTATGTTTGGCAACTGATAGTAGGGACAGAATATAGAAAAGATATTTGTTCCACCTATTGCATTGCAGTAAGAAGGTTTATGAACTTGCTTGAAAGGTAGAATTGAGTTGATTTTGACTCTGGAAACTTATTTCTGGGTGGGGGGCAGTGGTGGCCTGGTGGTTGGAGAGTCTGGATTTTTTTTACCCTGAGGTACCCTTGAGCAAGGTACCATCCCCATCACTGCTCCCCAGGCACTTTAAACAGCTGCTCCCTGCTGCTTGGTGTGTATGGGTGAAAAGCAGAGGTTGAATTTCTAACTGTGTGCTGTGCCATGTTTCACATTGACAAGATTAGTCACTTTCACGTATTTACATTTGCAGCATTTAGCAGATGCTCTTATCCATGTCCTAATTGCAGGAACAGTCCCCCTAACTCGGGGTTTAGGACCTTGCCCAGAGACCCAGTGGTGGTAGTGCAAGAGGTGGGATTCAAACCTGGGACCTCTTGATCCACTGGTCTGTAGGTCAGTAGCACTGTTGAGGTGGACGTAGGCCGAATTTGATCATTATCAGTAAGAATGTATAAAACCTGTTCACTTTGAAAATTTATAGTCAAAGGTTAGTGTAGCTTAAACAGCTGACCACCTTTGAATTATTCATTTATAATCAAAGCGACAATTTATTTATAGCCCTCCAGGGACTTCAGAAAACACGAAAAAGGTTATATTAAATAATTCATTAAAAATGCTTGTTTATTTTTGAAGATATGACAAGATAATGCCAATTTCATTAAATTGACATTAGAACACGCATCTACAGAACAATTGTTTTTATAAAAAATAAAGTGAAAGTGAAAATGTGTCATTTCGAGCACACAGCACAGCACACAGTGAACCACAACAAAATTCCTTCTCTGCATTTTACCCATAGACTACATGCAGCAGGAGGTAGCAATGCATCCAGTGCCCAGGGAGACGTGATTGGGACAGTACCTTTTTTCTAGGGATCCTCCTCAGTGCAACCTACTTTCCTTCCAATTTTCTTGTGATCGCGGGGCACAGACCATTACACTATGCCACCGCTGCCCCATTAATACCATCATGAAGATTAATTTTTTCATTTCTTATTCATGAAAAGTGTTTACACATGAAAACCAGTTTTATATAGTAAAACTAAAGAGTTACAAGAGTATTAGCATTATGTATTATGTATTATTATCATTTTTTCCAAGGCCATGAAAACGTTTCAAGGAACTCATATATGGGGCTGTAAACTAAGCTTCTCCATAAAGCCACAGTGTTATAATTTTAATATAATGATAATAATATTTCTGAAAAAGGATTAAAATGTTTGTTTTGATGATGTTCTTAAAATTGAACAATTAGCTGCTGTTTTATCGTCTCTCACTTTTATGTACTCCCAACGGTTGTTTTTTGTCATTTATTCTGATTAAACACATCAGTTTATAACTGTTGCATAGGTTTCAGGAGGTGTAAAAAGACACTGCTGTCTGTTCCAGGAATGTATTATCTTTCCAAAGCGTAATTTACTTTAAACGGATCTCAGAAAGAGTCTGTAATCTGATTTATCTCTCTATTGATCGAAGGCTTCTTGTTTGCCAATCAAAACCAGCGTTTATCAATAATAAATAAGTACTGCTAGAATAAGCAGCCATATTGCTGTTTGGAGGAACCCCAAAGTTGCATTTATTGCTGAGTCACTGAAACGGAATGTTGCTATTGACAGCCAGACTCCCAAAGAGGCAGTTAGAGTATTGCCAGGTTGATAATGCCTGCCTGCCTGTCTTAAGGTGGAATTGATGATGAGGATCTCTTACACTAGAGATGCCAAGATCTTGAGAAAAGGGTTTAACTCATGCCTTACAACACGTTAATACCATTTTAAAAAATTCTATAGTATAAGTTTAGTTCATGTTGGGGGGGGAAATAAATAAATAAATGTAAAAAAAAAAATAAAATATATATATATATATATATATATATATATATATATATATATATATATATATAATAAACATATATATATATATATATATATATATATATATAGAGAGAGAGAGAGAGAGAGAGAGAGAGAATAGAATACAATAGAATAATCATTTATTATCCCACAAATGAGAAATTTGGGTGTTCCAGGGCTCTTTAACAAGAAAGAAAGAAAGAATATAAAAAATGTATAAAATAATGTAAAAAATATAAAGAACGAGGAATATATAAATATATATATATATATATAATCTCATCCACATTTTGAGGAATTCAACAAGCAGAAGGTAATTTTAACAATAAACAAGCTTATGTTGTACATACACCACCATTCAAATGACTAAGCCATTTTTCCTGAAAATGCTTAGAAATCTTATGGTTTACCTGTTTTGTTTTTATGTTTATCTTTTATTAGTACCACGTGTCAGTTGCTCACACTTACTTATTTGCCTTTACTTCTAAGGAATGCCTTCTTTGGCTGTAATTTAATTCTTTAAGACTTTGGGTGGTTTAACCTGCTTTTTTCAGTTTTTTTTCAGAGATTTTAAAAACATTTTTATCACCTTCTATTACAGCTTCAGACACAGATTTGTGAATATTGCCTGTCTTTTGTCTTCCTTGAGGAAGAAAAAGAAAGAGCTCAAAATATAAAACCAAGGCTATATGCATCATGAAAACATTCCTCATGCTTTCCCCTTTAAAGGTCTGATGGACATAATGATCTGCAAACAGCTTAGTGCACAGCTATCAATAAACAATCAATTGCGAGTTGATTTTGCATGTCAGTGCAGTGGCCTGTAGACTAGGGTTTGATTTAGTCACTATCATTACTTGCAGGTCCAATAATCTCTTACACCAGTAGAGACTAACTAAAGAAGGAAGGATACCACACTCTTTATTGATGCACCATAACCTTTCATCATCAGTTTTGGTTATTATGTTGTAACAAGGCAGCTTTATGGAACCCGGGCTCAAGAACCTAGTGAACAAGCTAAGAATGATAGAAGTAAGGAAAAACTCCCTAAAAATCCAAGAAACCTTGTAAAGAACCAAGGCTCAGAAGGGGAATTCATCATCTTTTGGTAACCCAGCATAGAAAGAGGGAATGTAGAACATCACTAAGAAGATGGCTTACAATATATAAAGCAGAAGAATGGAGGGCAGGATAGCAGCAATTCCCGATGATAGTCCATCAAGCTGAATAGGTGAGCAGCCTTTCCCCTCAGAAGAAATGATAAGTGAATTCTTAGGGATAGAATAAAATACAATAAAAATATAGGATAGGGCCCTTTTAATCATTTTTGGGCACTACTCTGATTATGCAGAGTTGAACTTGTGAGGTTAATGTGGTGCTGTGTATGCATATCTGAATGTACTGAAAGGGCAGTGTGGCAGTGTGCAAGTTAGTTTGTGTTTATGTGGACACGAGGTGTCTTGATTTACTCTATTTAGTTTCCTGACAGCTTTTACCAGGTCATGTTCCAGTCATCCTTACAAGACACGCTGTGAGTCCACATAATCCCTAATCAAACACTGAATATTTAATCCAGGTAGTAGTTTGTTTGGGCCTCAGTACATCCTACCTGATCTGCCTGGATGGAGCAGACACTAAACTGAGCTGTGATTATAGGACTATATTATGTTTTACTCAAGCTAGTCTAATTCTCTGACTGTTGTGCAGTTGTGCCTAGGCCTAGGTTAAGACAATTTAGTCCATTCCTCTGTATGGATTACCTCTGTGGATAAACTATGGTTGTCTCTGTGTATTGTAGATGTAGACAACGTATCAGAAAATACAATTTAAATGCTTAAAGACATTTTCATGATACACAATGTTTTTTTGGTTTTTTTCGACTTTCATCTGATAAATTAAAACTGAGAAAAACAGACAGTTGAAAATATTACGAAATATTTTTAGCACACTTTATTTCTGTTTAATGTTTTACACACTGTACTTCTCGAAATCCAGTTTTTAATCAAACTTATATTTGGTCAGTCTTTTAGCAGTGTTGGCAATATACAAAGTAGAATCAGAAGTGAAAAGTGAAAGTGACTATTCCTGTCATTGCGAGGTCACAGCACAGCACACCGTGAACCACAACAAAATTGGATCTCAGCATTTAACCCATGCAAAGACCGTCCAGCAGGGGGCAGCTATGAAAGCACCCAGGGAGCAGTGACGGGGACGGAACCTTGCTCAAGGGAACCTCAGGTCTACAATCCCACAATCTTCTGATCCTGTGGCCAACTCCCTAACCACTAACTGTTTCCGATAAAACTGAGGATATGATACATCTTTTTGAGTTTCAAAGTTAGACATATCTCCTCCCTTGTTTTACTAAATTACAAAACTGTTAACTTGTGGGATTGGGAATATTAAGTATTAAATGATAATATTCTTACATCTATCCTACACCTAAGCCCTCTCGCATAACCTCGCTGACACCAATCAGAATATTTGGTGTAATAGGTAAGTGGTGTTGCAATTAGGCTACAGTCTTACACAGTGTGTTCCCTGGAAAAACCCTGATGATGTCCAAGCTAGAACAAGCTGAATTCTGGAGAATCATGCAACCTCTTTTCTTCTTCTACCTAATAGCCAGCATCATCACATTTTATATCTAAAGTAACTTTTCCGCATGTAAAGTTTGTTTAGGCTGCCCTAAAAACCACCTGTGTAATGTGGTATAGGTCCCCGTTGTGCCACTAAAATACCTCTGACCTACCAAGGCATAGTAGAGAGTTTTGTTTATCCTCATAGTTCTGTAAATTCCCAAACCATTCATTATCAGATCAGAGGGGTTGGTGTGCTCCCAAGTGCACCCAAGACCTCCTGTTTTGGACATGTGCCGACCCAGTGTTCTAAATATCACCTTCAAACCCATTTCAGAGTTGCTCACATACCAAAACTGTGATTTTTCCTGCTTGCCTTTCCAGATTACCTTCAAAGACTTCTCAGTTGCTACCTAATATATCCCACACCTTGACAGTCACCATTATAACTTCACCAGTCAATGTTTTAAAAGTTCTTACTGATCTGATGTATGTCATAACACATTTCAAGTCAAAGTCTCTACTTTCTAAGATTTATCACCAATCTTTTCTTACTGTACCAGGTTTGGTGCGTCAGCATTATCTTCAGATTCTGCGTGCAGTCTCACCTCTACAAGCTACAGAGTCACAGATGATGCTATTGCCGACACTTTGACCTTTATCTTTGGCTCCTGTACCACAGCTCACTGCCCTTGGCATCCAAACTCAAGCTGGATGAGTCTGTAACCTTTCAAGTATTCTGCCATGACTGAGGGGATAATGCTGCCACTCTTTGTCAGCAGAGGTGTTCTTTGCCTCATTGAATTACACGTCTATTGTGTCAGTCAGACTGGCTGGCATTCTCTTTGATGGCTGGCTGGATTGATGCCAGGTTACTGCCACCGTCAGCCATTCTGGAGACATGCAAGGCTGGAACGTGGTGAACTGCAGCTCCAGCTTTCCCTTTTGGTTATGAATAGCTAATGTCTACTGTGAAGCAAAGAAACAAGAGCTTCTTGCTTCTTGTGGCTACTTGCCTTGTCAGATGCATTATGTTTTTCAATTTTTTTTGCCAAATTGCAAAATATATATTATTATTAATCACAGCAATTGTTAATAGTGAAAGTGACCATCCTTGTCATTGTGAAATACAGCAGAACACACAGTGAAACACAGCGAAATTACACCTCTGCATTTAACACACACACACAAACACATGCAGCAGGGTGCAGCTATTGAAAGCACCCGGGGAGCAGTGATGAGGATGATACCTTGTTCAAGGGTACCTCAGGCCAACCTACTGGTCTTTCACACCTGTATACTTTTGAAAGATTTTATAAAACTAAAAGATCATCACAAGTCATGCCCTGTATTCTTTCCCACAACATAGGATTCCAGCTGTGAATATTCCAACTGTTGTTCCAAAGATTTCCTCACAAAAGAATATCAATGCTGAATGAAACAGATTCTTCCTGGCTTTTTCAGAATTTGAAACGTTGGCTGCAATGCAATCATCTGAGCCTTGGCTGGACCTCAGGGAGCCCAGTGCTCTTATTGTTTTTCTGCCATTTGATTCAGCCTCCAGCTTCCAGTCAGCCCAGTTCATTCAATTCCAGCCCCTCTAGCAAGTACAATCAGTTTTCTCATTTGCACTAATGTTTGTAAATGAGAACCTACTCAGTCTAGAAAATGGATGGTTTATTTTTAGAAGTGCCCAATTTCTTGTCTGAGTGCTACCCTGTGTGTGGGATAGGGTTTCACCTTTAACTCTTTGGTGTTATGGCTTGCATCGTTACGTAATTAATTACATAATACAAAATTACATTTAAGTTCAATTACATTCAGTTTTCAAGCCTGCCCTCTCATTTTTTATTTTTTTTTTGTGTCAAATTTTATTTTATTTATTTTTTGGCACAAAATAGTTTTTCTTCAAATTCAGGTCATAAAAAAAATCTGGTCTTATTTTTGGTCTTAAAATCTGAGTGGCGCTGTTGCAAAATACTGATGCACATACACTTATGACCAGCTTACAGCATTTGTATTCAATATGAATCTGCTAAATCACTGGACCTGTATGCAACTGAAATAGACCATAAAATACACTGTTAGATATCATGAATTTCCAGTTTTGCTTGACCCAAAGTACTCGTATCTTCACTATTTGACTGGTGACTGGCTGTGTTTAGCTATTAATTAATGTTACCTGGCAAAAACTTTTCTGTGATTATTTCATGTCCTTTCAGTGAATGTTAGGTTTATTAAAAATTCGTATAAATAAGTTCTGCATTGATCTAAAGGGTTAAAGATGAACTATTATATGAGTTATTATTTGAAAATGTCATTTGTGACCTATTATTAGAAACAAATACCAACCTATCACAGCATTAAACACTGAATTTGATTTGATTTGTCACTGATTTCATTGTTAGAACTTATTGTGATAAATCTATCTTTTGATCATTTGCATAAATTCATATGCCTGAGCTATGAGAGAAAAATGATGATTGCTGAATCACCATTATGTTTCCCAAAATCAGCCCTTTCAGGTCCGCATATATAAGCGCCTGTTTTTTCCATAAAATCTGCCCCTTTGTCAACAGTGCCATCTCTCACTACATTGCCTTCATTTTAAATGTAAAAACGTCATTTCATATAGATGACATAAAATCTAATCAAAGTTTTTGTTCACCGAATTCTATGCTGAATGTGCTTTTAAGTTTGTAATTTTAGAAAGTAAATGTGGTAAACAACATGTTACTCCAGTTCCACATTCTGTTACATTATACTTTGGCAGAAATGTGGGTGTGTTATGACTCTCCAAGGGCAAATTTTAATGGCTGAAAGGGGATACAACTGAAATCTGTGAATGGACTGATGAAACATGGTTTGATAGTGTTAGGCTGCAGATCTGCACTTTGGCTGTGTGTTAGTGAGGTAAGAAACCCACCCTTTCTTCACTCACTTATAGATAATAGTTTTTAGAACTCCAAGCAGTTTGACCAAAGTCTGTCAGCATTTGGTAAAAATGGTTGTTTGTGCTCAGTCAGGTTGAAAATATCTTCCCTTTTATACGTCTGGGTGTGTACTGATGTTTTCCTTTTTTCTTGTTTCATTAGTCATCTGACACAGCCATTCCATTTCCACCCACCTAAATGACTGTAAATCAGTCCACTCTCAAGTGAACATCACATTAAACGTAAATTGGTTCATGTTTCTCCTTTCTCCTTAATGTCGGTCAGTTTTTCCATTTCTGTCCGTTTTATCTAACCCTTGTCCACAGCCTGTATTCTTTGAACTTTATTTTCTCATGTTTTTGTCTCATTTTTTAATATTTCATCTCATTTTTTGTCTCATTTGTGATCCAGCCAAATCTTTGTCAGTGTCAACATGCTGACTTTGTTTTTTATGTATTTTAGTCCTAAGCAATTCTAATTCTTTTGCCTAATAGAGTGGCAAGAAAAAGTCCAAGGAACATGAGGTAAAACACTGAGAGGAGCCAAAACAAAAGCCATAAAAAACCAGAAAAGCAGTGACTAAACCAGTGCCTAATGTTGCTTCTTTCCTATCCATGGGGGAAATAAGCACAGTGCTTCAGATGGCAGTGCTTTCCAAATTAAAGATGGGAGACGTGTAGTTTGCAGAGTGTAAAATAATTTAATTTGCAAGCTTAGCAGAAAATATGCTTATATTTGTACTGATTTTGGTTACTCTGCTTGAATCACTAAGCTATGTGAAGAGTGTGAGGAGTATAAACCAATCTGTCATATCATTAAAACGAGTGGCAGATTGACTTTGGCACATAATATTGTTACAGTGGCACCTTCTAAAGGGTGTAATATATCAGGCAGCAAGTGAACAGTTACTTCCTAAATTTATGTTAGGAATTTGTAAACATAAGTGCCTGAGTAAATGTATGATGGGTAGGCTGGGTGCTTAGGGCTGATTGATTTGGTGAAAAATTTAGAGGAAAAAATCTGACCCCCAACTGAACTCAAGGATTCTATAGTGTTCCCAATCTGCACTCTGGGATACCTTTTCTCTCTAACTGTCTAAAAGGATGTCTGTTTCAAATACTGATGCATATTTAAAACACCACCCATCACAGGTTAACCATTGTGGTTATTAGCTGTAATATCTCTTGTAGTATCTCTTATATCTACATGCTCTGTAAGTTTTTTCAAAGCCATATAGAGCAGATGATAATTGTTAAATATTTGTTAAACGTTAAGTGATAAGCAAAAGCATGACTCGACGTTACATCGGCTTTACTTACCTTATTTCCTTGAACTGCTTCTTTAAATAGTGCTGCTGTCACAACCCATTTTTTGATTTGTCTCACTCTTTTCTGATGAGACATTTCATCATCACTCAGTTCAATGGTTGATATGAACTCTTCGGTGACATGAACCATGTGAATGTTTTTTTTTTTGTTTGTTTGTGTTTTTTGTTTTGATCTAACAATCACTCACTTTTGGCTCAATATTATTAAGGTATTATAAAGTTTTATCATTGGTTAATATTTTTCACATGCTCAGGAGGTATGGATGGATGTACTTAATGGTGCAGAAAACTACTTCTGTGATGGCCAGAAGCAAAAAGCATCATCAGGCAGATTCAGTCGTTTCCAGTCTTATTTAAATGCAAAGTAACATCACTGATATTAATGCGCATGGTTGCACGGCATAAGAAATCAATGAGCTTTAGATATCTTAGCTGGAGATATCTTAGCTTTGTCATCTCATACTCAATTCTAACCAATTATTCAATTAAAATTTGCAACAGTTGAGTGTGTTTAGCAATTACTTACAAATAGAACAATTACCAAAAATCAAATCATAACAAATACAATAAGCTTTCATACTTAGACTCATCATTAAACTCCATATTTCGCCTCATTCTTTTATTACTAAATAATCACAGATAAGTCTGAGGTGTTGTAAGGTGTAACTGAACACTTTTCTGCTTCATTTCTGACATGAATAAATCCCTTCCTGCCCTCAGGGGACTGCAGTTTTGCTGATGCTCACTCCAGCAGAGTCGGATACAATCACAGATGTAGGATTTCCTGCCTAAAGCGCATGAGATCAGAGATCGATGGGACAACCTGAATTACACAGGGCCAAATAGCTGGTGTCACTTTTGACATTGATATGCCACCAGTTGGTCTTTTGGAATCACAGAGAGCACGTCACCATAGCGATTATGCGGCATTGCACTAGCTAGCATGCGCTGGCCTTGCTTGACTGCTTCATAATGAAAGTTACTGCCATAGATCTCCATGACAGATGCATTGCACCATAAAGAGTGCAGGATTAGGGTTTTCCCTTTTCTCCCCAAAGGCTCTCTATATGACTCCTGCTGGAAAAAAATGCTGTAAGACGTCGTGACATAGTGAGTAATTGTCAAGTACTCCTTTAAAGCTTAGAACTAAAAATGTATAAAAATGATTTTCCATCAGATATCTGGCAAATTACTACTGACTAAATATCATTTCATGTTTTACCGGAAATGTTGAGATTTCCAGAAGTGCAATGGTTATGTATATTAAAAAGAAGAAAATGATATGAAATTATTTATTTCATATCATGGTTTATGATATTATCATGACATTGAATAGAGAAAAAAAAACACGCATAAATTATGTTTTAAATGACATTTTTATTGTCTTTAATAACTGACTGGAGCTCTTTGTATAATGAATGGCACTGCAGTCTATAAATTCTTTAGGTTATGAGTAGCATTCTTTGGAATTATAATTTTTTTTTTTTAGTGGAGGGGTGAATCATCAAATATGAAAGGATAGGGTCAAAACCTGATGGCTGTGAAGGTGATCAGAGCAATAACACACTAAGACAGCTGTACAATAATGTTAACAGCATATTTTTTAAAAATCATGATATACCACATCTGTGTAGAATTGGTTAAAAAAAAAATGTAAAAAAGGGGTACAAAGGAAAATTAATCTAGCCAATAATGAGGAAGGCCACTAAGTAGAATCTAAAAGCTTTTATCAGCACCACTGCATTTTTCATTATATCATCAGGCTTGGATGCTGGATCTTTTCTTCCCTTCTAATTACACACTCTCTCACCCGCCTGCTCACCCTTCCTGTCTGTCTCTCTCCCTTCTTCAACACACTTTTGGTCATTTGCTCACCAGGATGACATACTATACATTTTATAAAGTTTAAAAGTCAGACATGACTAGAGCTAAACAGATTTTACAGCATTTAGTGGCTAGTTATTGGAGTTTATCTGTGCGTTGTGCTCTTTTATCAGTATCAAGGGTGCAATGTGGTGATTTAATACATTAAAAACGTTTGACAATATTTTAAACATTGAATTGAAATTGAAATGTGCATTCAAATTTAAAACATCTTGTAAAACTACGTTTATTCTTAAAATCTTAAAAATGTCTTCTCATGAGTGTCATTTGGCATTTTTTACTGAAAGTTACTGTCAGTGATCAGGACCAGGTATCTGGGTGCATCCCATCACAGATAACTGGCAGGAGGAGGAGTGGCAGGGTTTGGGGTAAGCATGCTCATAGAACAAACCTTTTCAGCAAGCATAAATACGTTATAGTGGTTGGTTGTATATTCAATTGAATCTTGACCTCCTAACTGAAAAAAAGGAAAACTGAGCCTAGAAATAGATCAATTGTTGTCACAATTAGTTAAATCAGCTTCTAAAATATAGCATGTTCTCAAAAAATTAGCCTAGCATTTACTTTGCTGGGAATCTACCATTAATTATGAAGAATTATGAAGCAGCAGTTGTGATTACTCTTAACCAGCTTCTAATTAGCAAATCACTGTTTCACAGTGCACAGTTTAGAGTAGTACATTTGCAAAGAAGCCTTAAACTAAGGCTTAATCCTTGACCATAAACAAACAAAAAATGTATGTGATCCCTTAACCAATTACATGGTGTTAATTGATTGATCACTAATTGACAAATAAGTTAATTACTCAGTTAATTGTTTCCTTCAAACTAAGGGTAGTTTTTACATACCAAAGTATACTTCTGTTTTCTTCCTAGAGACCATTATTGAAATAAAGGTCTAACAACCTAATTATGTCAAACAATGGAGGGAGCAGGTTCATCAAATTAATTGAGCTATTTCAATGCTAGTGAAGATAATGACTATAATACATTTTAAATGTAGTACTATTTTAATAAAATCCATTTGAACATAATAAAAGCACTTGTGTGTGACAGTCACAGTCAGAATTGTTTACAGTTGAATGTACAATAGTGTGGCTGTTAAACCATACAAAATGTGAACATTTGCGAGTATGTGTTTGGCTCTTTTGAATCTTAGCTAACCCCAGAGGATCTGGAAACCTGTTACATTATGTTTCAGAGTAATAGGTTCAGTGACCTCTGCTAATGGGAAAAAGATCTGTTTTAGAGTGCCAGTGTCAGGCTTTGAGGTTGAAGAGCATAGTTTGAAGTTAATTGGGTTGTAAGTAACAAGCCTCCTCCATGTCAGTGTTCAGCACTGATGGCTTTCATTCACATATTCCTTTGGAGAATGTGTGCCTCAGAATTCCGTTAACCTCACTGCTTGTTCAGTTTGTGTTGCCACAAATGTCTGTTTCAGAGGGATGACTGAGAGTCCCCTCATCGTTTCCTTGACTGGGGAGTAATGGTTATGTTCTTGATTGTAACTGAATTAAGGAGCTTTGTGTGCCATTCTTGTATCTGGACTAAGTCAGCTGTCTTCTGTCCATGTAATGCTGGTCTGTTGCCTTAAATGTTGCAAAAGCTATAGTGAGATGTAGACTATTTATGTATGTATACTATTCATGCAGCTGTCACCCTTGTCTATACATGTTTGTGGGGGCTTGAAGAAACATTTCACTCTGAAAATTCAAAAATTGAGAAAAAAAACTTTTAAAGATGCTCCTGCATTGCATCATTTTCATTATGAGGCAGCAGAGCACTGCCAGAGCACATTCTTCATCAGCAACATATGACAGGTTTCTGAAGACCACACATTTGAAGGATAAGGTTGAATACAAATTAGATTTACTGCCTAGTACACGGTTAAATGTAGGCTGCATGTATGACACGAATAATTAGTATATATTCATAAAATATTTTACTCTTTTCATTTAAAATGTTATTATATATTTTATTTAAACAGATATTTAGTGGACTCAACTGCTAATAACAGGTTACATTTTACACGCTCCTGCTCCATGTTTAATGGAGGAGCCTACTTGAACTGAAAAATGAAACTCTAATGATGTGACACATTCAACTAGAGACTTATCTCTATATGTGGTTATAAAAACGCCATCAAGGGGCAAAAAGCAGCATTGATGATTGCAATAAATGCATTAGTCATTTACCCATGAGGCTCAGTGCAGAGAGAGAGAGACTGCTTGCAGACTTCAGGTATTAACAGCAGGGAATACATTAACACACTGTCGATTTCAAGGAGAGAGATCTCTATAAATAGCATTAGAGTGAGCCACACCACAGGGATCTATAGGGATGAATTCATTTCTTTGGTGATGGATAGTTCTGCCCTTCCATTTTAGGATGTGCTGAATCGATACTGATGTATTGTCAGTTAGACAAGTGTTCATTACTAGGCTGTCATGCTTGATGGCGATTTGTCAACATTTCCTGCTATACAATATGAAAAGCCAGTAATGTGGCGCTCAAGAATATGCTGTGTTTATCATGGCTAACAGAAGAGGAAATTGGTGTGTTTCAGATTGTATTTCATTTAAACAATAGGTGACTTTTATAAAACTTCAGCATTACAAGCAGTTCAAAAAGACTAATTATGCAGTGTTAGTTAACATGTAGGTTTTGGTGTTTTTAAAGGACTGACAATAATATACTGATACATAATGCGAAAATTTAACATGATGTCTTCTTCTAATTTGAGTTCTGCGGAGGGATCTGGAACTTCTATAATGCCTGAAATAAACCCACTTAGACTGAGTGGCCTTGAAGAGGCCAGAGATTCAGAGATCTGTTAGCCCGATGCCTCTGTAATACTAGGTCTAGCAGAGACATTGTCCATAGTTCATTCAGTTCAGTAAAACATATTTGATGTTTCAAATGTCGTACGAGTCAATCACAACAGCATGAAACTTTTCATGATCAAATATGTATTTGTATATGTACTTAAAACATGAATGGATTTTACCAGCACTAATGTACTCCCACTTACGACTCCAATTATATATGCATTGCAAAACTCTTCCACATATAGGTGGGACTTTTTTTCCCTGATTGTCTTGATTAATGGATAAACCCTGCCTAAACAGTACAATCTGAAGCATTACCCTGTTACAGTGGTTAACTTCTGCTTTCTTTCAATGGCTGACAAGGCTGAATTGCCAGTGATTACGAAACATTTAACACAATTCATGTGATTTCTGATTTCCCTTGTTTGTGCAGTTTTGTGATGGAAAAACATCCTGGATCAGATTTCAGAAAAGACTCTGTCTGTAGCCTGGCTGTTTTAATTCATTTTCTTGCCCCAACACCTATAATCCATATCATACCGATGCCATAAACAGCTATGTATTACACTAGCATTTCAATTACTACTGTTTTAATGTTCTAGTTATCTACCCAGTGAGTGTTGTATTTATGCCATGGCAGTGTAGTGAAGTGTTTGAGAATGGATGGAGTCTTTTGAAATGGATGACTTAAATGAGGTGCTTCAGTTAAAACTGGTTAATTTAAACTCAGTAGAGGAAAAAGATCTGTATCTGTACTCAAGGTTAAACCTTTATTTTTCAGGTTGTCTGAAGCTCCAAGTAGGTAATTCTAGGTGCTCCAAGTGTTCAGCTTCAGCTTAAGAACATGTCTGAAGGTCGCCCTGTGAGTTGCTGTGGCTTACTAAAGAGGAAAAACAGGATCACAAATAGCATTCTCATTCTAATCTCAAGTTTAGACATCATGAGATCTTTAAATAAAAGTGAATACGATTCTTAATGTACTGAAGCTTCAATCAGAGTTCCCAAGGGTCGTCTATATTTTTGTCCCAGTGTGACAGATGACACTGTTTCTTCATAAGCCTCTGAGACTGGATGTATCATATTAAGAGGGATTTTATCAGTGGAATTAGTGTCAGTTTCCTTGCATTGAAAAGAAGGGCACTCCTTTGAACATTCGCTTTCCTGAGGGCCCTTTAAGGTCCTGGGCCAGAGTGACATAGCTACAAATTGTACTTGAAGAAGCCTACAGGCAGTTGGAGAGTCATTACAATTACTTGTCTCTTAACCAAGTGATCAATGCAGCTCGGTACACTTCATCAACCTGGGAAAGGCTGGAGCTGCAGCTTAAAGATGATGATGATGCAGGAGAGCAGAGCAAAACTACATATAGGTTTCATTAAGATGATTGGAAAAGTGAGCAAAACATTCTTTAGGCTGTTGTTGGCAACAACTTCATAATGATTAAGGCTTAGGAAATTTGAATGTTGGCAGCATGACTGGTAAAGGTAGAGAATTAGCTGATATGATGGAGAGAAGGAAGGTTGATATAGTGTGTGTCCAGGGGACTGGATGGAAGGAGGAATGGAGTAGGTGTTATCCTGAAGGAAGAGTATGTGAAGAGTGTTTTGGAGGTGAAGAGGGTGTCAGATAGGGTGATGAGTTTGAAGATGGAAGTTGAAGGTGTGATGATGAATGTTGTTAGTGCTTATGCCCCACAAGTTGGTTGCGAGCTGGAGGAGAAAGAAGAATTCTGGAGTGAGTTAGATGAAGTGATAGAGAGTGTACCCAGGGGAGAGAAGGAGAGTGTAGCTAAAAAGCATAGGATGGTCATCTGTAGGATGACCTTGGAGGTCAAGAAAAGGATGAAAGTGAGGGCAGAGTTGATGATCAAGTGGTGGAAGCTGAAGAAGGAGGACTGCAAGGTGGAATTCATGCAGGAGTTAACACGGACACTGGGAGGTGTTGAAGAACTACCGTATTGCTGGGAAACTGCTGTAGAGGTGATAAGGTAGATGGCTAGAAATGTACTTGGTGTGACATCTAGAAGAAAGAAGGAGAATAAGGAAACCTGGTGGTTTAACCCAGAAGTCCAGGAGTGTATACAGAGGAAGAGGCAGGCGATGAAGAAAGTAGACAGGAGTACAAAGAGATGAACTGCAGGGTGAAGAAAGCAGAGGTGAAGGCTAAAGATAAGGTGTTTGGGGAATTGTATGATTGTATGGTTGGACAGTAAGGAGGGAGAAAAGGACCAATACCGATTGGCTAGACCGAAAGACAGAGCTGGGAAAGATGTGCGGCAGGTGCTGCCAGGAAAGAGGAAAAGAGGAAGACCAAAGAGGATGTTTATGGATGTTGTGAGAGAGGACATGCAGGCAGTTGGTTTGAGTGAGGAAGAATCAGAGTACAGGAAGAAATGGAGGCAGCTGATCCTAATGGGAGCAGCCGAAAGAAGAAGAAGTAGGACACCACTCATCATCTCTTTATACTTTTGACACTTCAACACAGATTTGCTCCAGCTGAATGTCTTATATATTTCAAAACTGATGTTACTTGTGTAAACCTGCTCATATCATGGGTATATTTATTAGATTTCTGTGGATTCTTTTGAGCAGCATGCAGATGCCCAAGGTTTTTTGGTCACCTTGCATTGTATTTGCTGGTGCAGTGTGAGCATATTTGTAAGGACACATTAAAATGATATAAAATAGAGGCAAAATTTAGAATTTGGTCCAATGGATGAGGCTAACATGACAAATACCCTGTTTATTATTATGTGTAAAATATACCTGTTTTACCTTATGTTGCATTAGTCCTTAAATTGTGTTGTGTTTTCGAATCATTATGCAGTCCATATGTGTTTCTCCTGTGGCTTATTAAGTAGATGTGGCTTATCTGCTGTTGCTTTAAAAGCCCAAGGTTCTCTGCGGTGTCCTCTGGCCTTGCATATGCTGATTTCCTTAATCTCACTTTCTAACCATGTCTTTCCAAAGCCCATGTTAATGCAATCGTCGGTGTGCTTAGCAAATCTAATCAATTCATCCACGTGGTGCAACAACTGGCGAGTGTGATTCATTGGATACCATGGTGATAGCCCTGTGCCAAGTAGCCACACTTCATATGTGGCACATTCAGTGCTACAGGACAGCGCTTTCACAGCAGATGGCGATTGTGATTAATGTGTCGATTTGATGAAGCACTTGACAATGTGCCTGACAGCCAAAAGGAATCGGATCAGAGAGTCAGTAAAAAAGTGAGTGGAGATGTGCTGCAAACTTATTCTCCTGATAACGTTCAGGCAGATGAATTCATTTTTGGCACAGGTGACATAAAGGATGAATATATGATGTTTTCATATCAGCTGTGTGTATGAGGAATTTTAGATTTTGTTTCATGCATCTCTTTTTGACATGCACCATTTTTTCATGTGCAGCAAAAGCACCCAGTGCACTCATACACCGACATAGATCACATTTGAGCATGTGATCACGCTTCCTTTATCATCTGCCATATGCAGAATTCCTTGAATAATCAATTATTAATATTGCATTTCATTTTTCAGTTTCATCATCAAGCACTGACATGGTTTTTATGAGAATACAGTTCAATTATAGATGCCCAGCACTTATAACACATGTACTGTATGCTTAAAAGGATGGTGGAATATCATCTCATAGTTTTAACACTTAGAAGTTCTTATTATTGCACAAATATTTTACACGACTTCATTTTTAACTGCATAGTCTTTAGGGCTGGCCTGAATGGCATTTATTAGGCTTACATTTTTTTCTAACCAATATTTGAACAGGAAAATAGTTTTTTCTTTACTGCTGAATAAATCAAGTAGGTCAGTGGAGACGAGTGTATGGTTGAGTTTTTTGAGCTTCAGGTTTGCGTGAACATAAGGTAAACCACCATGGAAGTGGCAACAATAGCCGCATCCACTGGCAGTGGTCACCTCAACAGAGACTCTCAGCTCTGCTCATCTGTTATTTTGAACATTGTGTCTGCAGCAAAGTATTTGGGAGCTCATGCTGGTTTCACCTCTTAAAATGATGAATTAAAATAGTGACTTGCATGCTAAATGCATGCTTCAGACTGCACTGCATGTGCATGAGAATATGATTTATGTGTTGATATGAATTTGAGTTCCAAAGTATTATATTTGTATTATTTTACCCATCAGAACCATTGGGCCACTTTATCTTTATATACAATGGCTAGAATTTACATTCTGTTGAGACCTGCTTATTAATGCCCTGCAAGGATTGTTTAAGTGAAAGGACTGCAATGCGTATTATTTAGTATTTTTATTAAGCAATTCAAAATTCATTTTATCCTTTTTAATTATTTTGTGCAACAGAGACTAAAGAGATCATTACGGTACTTTTTAAGCTATGTGGATTTCCATTTACATCACCCTATTGCCCAGGCCTTCTCCCTACCTGTGAAACTGATTGAAAATTCATTTATTCTTTCTTTTTCCTTTTTTTTTTTTTTGCAAACCTTTACTGCATATAGTCTTCTTATAACAAGAAAATAATTTATGGCTATTTGCAAGAACAAGCTCTTATTTCTTTTCAGTTTCCAGGTCAGTATTATTTCAAATGAGTTCATTCTGGTCCTGTTCCTGAACCACAGAAATGGGAAATGAACCACATTGATTTGGAATTGATCCCAGAGCAGATGCAAGATGACTCAGAGTTGCCAGCTCTTTACTCCTGCTTCACTATAAACCTGCTTTCAGCTGCATTGGCTAATACTGCACATGGCTCACGTATATCTAGATCATATATCTGGAATAAATAATTAAATAGAGCCTCCGTGGCCACTAAAGTATTTACCGTTAGGTGGTTGCTCCAAAGTTAATGTAAGCTGAAATCAGCATTTTACCACATAAATATCAATTCCCAAGAAATTACTTCTTTTTCCACATCACCTCATTTTCTATAATGACACATTTATGAGATTCCTGCCCATTTTCATCAAATTAGTTGCCGTTTGCAGTCTGATCACTTCATCGTAGTTCCTTGCCTCTTTCCTAACCACTCAGTGCCAAGGCTGCACACTTTATGGCTTTTCACTCACCTGACAGCACTAAGAAATATTAGAAATCTTATGGCCCAGAGTCTATGGAGGTCACTTTTTAAGGAGTCAGTAAAATGAACTACAATGCTGCATTCTCCCTGAATCTATTCTTAGGCTGTCTAAAACCCTGAGGAGCTATTCCTCCTACCTTATAGCTTCGTAAAGAGCAATGATGAGAAATAACATGCAGACCTTGGCACCGGCTGGCTAATGATGAACAGTGTCCAAGCAGCATACACAAGAGCTGAACACCCCATGGGCAGACGCATTCAGAATATGCCAAATAGTTTTGGAGCTCTTTTAGCTGAACTGATTCTACAAATTGTATACATTAGATACTGAATTCACATGAGACACGGTTCTTTTTATTTTGCTTTGATGTCATGGACTCTCCTTATCAATATGAACTGTCCCTGCAACTGTATCTGTGTCACAGTAGTTATATGTCTGAAAATAATAACTGACCTATTTTCAGTTTGGGCCTCCTTGTAAGGTGTGTACAGCTCCATGTGTTAAGCTGGCCAAACTTAAATCACCTAAATGCATAAATGAACCAGGGCATTGGTTGGAATGAATATTAATGAGTGTCGTGCATAATTCAGCTATTCATTTCTAACACTCAGGTTAACCTTGTGCATTTTTCATAGACACATTTAGATACATAGCTTTCTCATTTACAAGTGCCCAACTAAGTGTATAGCAAAAGGCTTTTAATATTTTTACATCACTTCATAATTGAAGTGTGTTTGCGGTGTAAAGTGTGTCGTGCTGCTGAGTGAGTTAAATGTTTTCTACTTACTACCCACTTTATTCAACACATCTAACCTGTTTGTTCACCTGGCAGATGTAAAGTTATGGATTTTTCTGATTCAGCAATGCATGTCTCATCCATTGTTTTATTCTTTATCAGTACGACGCTGTTAGTTTTGGTCGGTGGGTTTAAAGGATTAAGGGGGTCCTGGAGACTACTGAACAAGGCAAAGGAGTCTAAAAATACTGCAGAGAAACAGGTGTTCTATAATCTGTAAACGGAAAAAGCGCATCTTTATAATAAATTCATAAAATGTGCAATGAGAGTAGAAATGAGTGCAACGTATGCTTCACACAGAGATTTTCATTTCATTTCATTTTCAGAATAAGGCGAAGGTGGCTGTTAATGGTTTAAAGTGCAATAAAGCCTGTTTTTTTTTTTTTTTCCGTGATGTGTCAACACATTCATCTTAAGAATCGGTGAGTAAATTAAATATCCTTCAAGACTTCATCTGTGCAATGTGACCTGTGACATTCCTGAATGGTAAACACTCTGTCATTGTCACTCTTATCATTTGCATGTGTATTGTAAAATTGCTGAAACACTAAAAGTGGGTTGTTTTAAAGTGCAATCATTATAAAGGCTTTACATGCTTTAATTTCAAGCATGTCAAAAGAGGGTTAATCAGATACTAATATATAGGATAAATAAGACTGTCTATTCATAGTGGGTGAAATTATCAAAATGATCAATGCCATTGTGCAAGGCTATGCACAAAGGATAGCCACAACATTTTCTTTGACAAAAGTCAACTAAATATACATTTTAAAAAGGTCAAATAGGACATTTAAGTGATTAGAAAAATGATTTAATAGAATCATTTAATAGAAGGCAGCTGTGATCTAGAGATTAGGGACTTGGCCCCATAATCAGAAGTTTGTGGGTTTGAAATCCAGACGAGTAGGTTGTCCTGAGGGTCCCTTGAGGAAGGACCCGTCCCCATCACTGCTCCCCCAGTGCTTGATATGGCTTGCTACATTGTGTGTATGGGTTATACGTGCAAATGGCTTTCTCTACCCCATCTCTGGAATGTTTAGTCTGGATTGAAACATTAGATATACATATTATTAAGCGAGCGGGGCAGCGGTAGCCTAGTGGTTAGGGCGTCGGCCACATAATCGGCGGATCGGGGGTTCGAACCCTTTCCAAATGGGTTGCCCTGAGATATTCAGTGGTGATACTGAATATGAGAATCATCCATGAGTAATCAAAGCTTAAAAATCCTTTTTTGGGTTAGGACTGTTGGAGACAATTCTGTTATTGACAGACCATGTTTTTATGTAGCATAAGAATTACAACAACAGCGTTAAGATATCGTGTTTTTAATAATTAAGAATTGGCTTTTTTGTTGGTTCTATATCTACAAAAAGGAATGCTGAGATATGCAGCATACATAGGAACATATGTGCATAGGAAGGTAATATTTCTTGGGTAGAAGGGAATAATAGTGACAAGGACAGGCAGGCAAGGACAGCAGGGAGAACTGGGGATTAGCAGGGGGCTGATGAAAACAGGTTGAAAGAAACATTAGACTGTGGAAGCACATATCTTGGGAAATACATATAAATGAAAAGGCTGTGGAGGGAAAAAAAAACAACCTTATTCTAATCCATATATTTTGATAAACGGATGCCCCTCCAGTGGGCCCTTAATGAAGTGTGACTGCAGTATGAGTTAGTGTTCACGTAAATACTTGTTTGTATAAAATTGGACATTGGTTCCAAATTATGTCAAATATTTTGTAATGTGTATTAACCTTGTATATAATCAGAGATGGAAAAAAAGTCTTCCACATCCTGAACAACATAAATGTTAATGTAAGGAAGAAAAGATGAAAAAACTATATTTTCAGCTGTCCTTGGCCAGGGGTCCTCTGAAGTTCAACTGGCTGCTTCCTGACATAATGGGAAGCTGGACATATGATATCTGCTACCATGAGAGATGGTTGTAAACTGACTGGGCAGGAAATCTGGAGGAAAGGTTTAAAAATAGATACATTTTTCTGTAATATACAGTTAATAGTACACAATTTATTTTGTTTTTGATATGGATCTGAATTGTATTTGGTGGAAATGTAAAGCTGATGATAAAATCAAGACTGGAATGGATATGTAACTTTTGCATATAAATAAGATCAGACAATAGTGTATGTGTTATGGGTTTTATAGATCACACTGATCATTTTACAGATATTTAGAATGATATGCAACACTGTTGTTATTAAGTTATTTAGTTTACTTTTTTTTTTAAATATTTTTCTCACCTATTTAGTCTTGTCAAGTCCACAGATTAGCCATTATTCCCACAATTTAGCCAGCCACCACATTTTTTCTGCCACAATTCGACATGACTGAACTACTAAGCATGATTATAGGAGAACACTAACCACCAGTTCTGTTACATCAGCTGACAGATCATTGTACTACCTAAAATCCTTTTCATCAATCGCCATCTACCCAGGGATAGTAAAGCCGCTTGTACTCAGGCACGGATACCTGGGATCAAATTCACAATCTGGTACTCATAGTGCCAACACATCTACAGTTTCACCACACAGGAGCCCACATGCGTTTACAAACAAATTATAATATAATGATGTTGGTATGACAAAATGTTGATTTTTAAATCATGCCGTGTTTATGGACTTCTGATGATGCTTCTAATTGTTCCTATTAATGTACAGTTATAACAAACTATCAGGCTTTAATTAACGTTAGTAATGGCATTTTCATTTAAACCTACTATGATACTCATCATCTTGCAAGATATATTTCTATTATGTAGTTTTAAAAAAGAGGAGGAAGCATGTTTTTTAATCTATAGCCAAGTTTCTAGAAATGTGGATTGTGTGTGCAACTGGAGTGCTAATCTGCTAAGTGCTTAGTTACAGGGTTGAGGGACATACAGACGTATTGGTTACAGCTTGTAAGTCATCTCTGAGGGAAAGGGTTTCCCTCGTGCACCCGAGCAGGCCAAGCTATAAATAGATAAATAGCCTACCTGTCAGAACTAAACATGAACTAACTGAAATGTGCGCTGATGTACCTGATATACCTACCTGTCTGTCTGAGTGGTGGCGGATCATTAGGATCGTTAAAGAGAGATACTGTAAAGAGAGATAAGAGGTGATGCTGTCTCCACCTTCTTTGTTTTCAGTGTTTGTCCTGAAAGAAAGCCTTAATTACCCTTAATGAACCCTTAATGAACCTGCTGGTCAGTTTATTATCATGTCAAAAGCCTATATCTTACATTTTGAAAACCGTTTGTATGAAAGTGGGGAATATGAGGTGTATTGCTAGCAGAACTTGACTTGTGTGTCTAATAGTATTTTATAGCCATTCAGATTATTCTTTTGCCTCTTCCTTATTACCCATTGGCCTCTTCCATCTACTGTTTTGCTAGGTACTGTGCCTAGTTTCTTTTCTTACTGTGAACAACACGCAATATTATGTTGGCTGAGGAATGGTTACTCCGGGGAAAGAAAATAATTCACAGTTCCCTTGTTTCCTATTGGCTCATGGGATTTACAGATCTGTAAGATTATAATTGACATGGACGAACTCTTTGCATAACCTTACAAATTTTACCAGAAGCACATTCTTTTCCTTTGTGCTTTCATATTTCAAGTAAATTCAAATTTTACTTATTTTGAAAAATGTACTTATTTGAACTCTTCCTGAGGAATTATTTGAATTCTGCCTGGGGTGGTCTAGTGGTAGGGTACTTGCCTATGGACCTATGGCTCAAGAGGTCCCAGGTTCAAATCCCACCTCTGGCACTACCACCACTGGGTTCCTGAGCAAGACCCTTAACCCTGAGTGTCTCCAGGGGGACTGTCCCTGTAATTAGGATGTGGAAGTCGCTCTGGATAAGAGCGTCTGGTAAATGTAAAATAAAGGCACTGCTTGGCACGATGTCTCAAACACCACTGTTTTTGCTGTTCAGTATCATACTGTTCCCTCTAAAAGTATTTGTTTTTTCTATTCATTGAAGGTATCTGGGTTTGAGGTCAACAGATGAATATGAGACGAGAGATCAGTATTTCAGTTTTTAGTTTTAAAGGGAATTAAATTATACTTAACTATACTTAATTGTACTTTATACATATCCCTCCTTCTTTGGTTAGGGTTTTCTTCGTCCAACTGGTTTCATTTTGTCAGGACGTTTCAAATAGTTTTACTGGATATGCCCAGTGTTTTTAGATTGCTTCAAATGGATTTTTCCTCTTTTCTCAACTTCAAAACAACATTCTTTTCCCCCATAGACAGCTGTCTGTTCTTTATGTTGGTTTTGCTTTAAAAACTAAACAAATGCAGCTGAAGACACTCCAACAAGATCAAAAAGCACAAAAAACTGTGACTGAGCGCCTTGGCAGTTTAATTAGGACGCAGTAGCCCTGCCCACTAATCTACTCTGGTTTCACTCAGACCAAGTGCAACTAATTAAAGAAGCCAATCAGAGACAGAGACTCAGCAAACAACTGAACAAGCTAAACTTGCCAGCATTTCAAGGTGACTGCAAGAAAGAAATTATTGATAAACGGGGTTGTCAGATACCAAAGGTGAACAGTCATAAACAAAGTTACATCTTGGCAAGTCATGGAACACTTGACAGTTAAAAAAAAAAGTCTTGAATTACATCATTGGTATGTTTGAGTCTGAAAACGCAATTTGGACTGAATTAAATGTGCGTGAACTGTTCAAGTGATGAACAAAGCCTTTTTTTATATGTATTCTTGGTAGATTTTCAGTCAGTTCTCAATATTTAGAGATGTTCTTTAAGCCATTTAAAAGCAAATCAAGCAGCCATTGCCATTGTGTTTTGTTGGTAACTCTAAAATTCTGTTATGTGAAACTGGATCAGAGATACTGTTTGGATGACAAGCAGAAAGAAAGGGAACAGAAAGAAAGGGCGCCTAAGGGAACAGACTTTTAGTGTTTAGAGTTCTCCGTGGTGTACAATAATGTGAAATTGACTATTCAGCTAATGTTGGAATGGGTAATTTAGCTTCTACAGCCTAAGCAAACAAGACCATTATAAATATGTTCAGCTGGGTGGCATGCTGACCTGAGGCATAGGGTTTTTCTCATTTTATTTAGAATATCCTTTCATGCTTTAAAGCACTTTAAAGTGTGAATTTAGAGCACTCTTTCTGAAATAGTATTGATATAGGAGCCAGCTCTGCATTGAATGAATGTAATTGATGTTTCTCTGGGTCAAAAGCACCTTGTACTTCAGCCTCTGTCTTTCAGGTAGCTAGAGAAGAATCACTTGTCCTTGAACACCAATCCTCGGTGTCTCATCTACAGTAGGTTGATCTGTACAGCTGGTTGTGCATTTGTACAATGAGGCCCTCCAGTGGTACCAGTGGTGGAGCTTGAAGGAGGTGTGTGAATCAGTGATGTAGGCTGTTGCCTGCTGAGATGCCAGATTGATGCATATTGAAACCAAGGTTTAAATTAAAAATGCTCAGAGCTTATGTCTGTTTTTTTAACCGTGTCTTTCTTTTTGAAAGAGACATTGAATCATTACTGGTTTTTTCTATGCTGTCCATCCTGTCCAGTCACAGATTCTGTGCCCTTTTGGATGACATGTAAATTCAAGAAATAGTTCTCATTATGGTTTAAAATAATGCAGGCTAATATTTATTTTTGTCACATTCAAAATTCACAGATATGTTTTAAGAAAACAGAAACAAATTGTGATGTTTGGGGCAGCGGTGATCTAGTGATTAGGGAGTTGACCACAGGATCAGAAGATTATGAGCTCAAACCCCTTACCAGTAGGTTGCCCTGAGCTACCCTTGAGCAAGGTACCGTCACTGCTCCCCGGGTGCTATCAGTTGATTTGGCTCACATTTTTCTAATAGAATAATATTACATGATAAGAAACAGCAGGTGATTTTGATTTTTACCATGGAGGGTGCATGAAGGAATACCATGGGTTACCTGTCCTTGTCACCAGCTGCTTGGCAAGTTCACAAGCAGTGCTAATGTTATTGGTGTCCGAACATTTTGTTAGACTAGATCTACACATCCTGTAGCTTGTCATCCTGCTGAACTTCTTTAATGTCTGACCAAGTGGTTGCTGGCACAAAATTGCAAATTGACCATCAGTATGCTGCAGTTATAGGTTGCTGTATTGTTAAATAATTTGTGCATTAATTTTAGCTTCTGTTAGCTCAGAAAAACCTAATAGATTAACCAGTGCGAGTGTTCTAGGTTAAACATCCAAGGAGAGCGTAGTATTTGTAGCTCACTTTTGTAGTCTGTTTCTAGGCTTGTCACAATGATTACATCCTCATTTGCTCACAGTTGTTAGACCATGCTGTGATTATTAAATGTTTATTTTCAGTTCTGACCTGTGATTGATGCTTTTTCACTGCAGTGTTTTTCAGAGGCAAAAGAGATGTGAGATGGAAAGCTTTAGCACAAGCTCCCTCAGCATGAGTCTATTGGAAAAAAAAAAATTAACTGGTCGTTTCACCTCAGTGTATTGAATTTCTTTCATTTCAGCTGATCCAAAAGCTTTGTGAGAATGTTCGTTTTCCAATGACAGGGTTTGTAAATCCAGACTGTTTCATGATGATACCTGGGTTTACGATGCTGTGCTTTGATCACAGTAGAATAGGAATTCTGTCTTTTTCTTTTTTTTTTTTCTTATTCTGAATGCTGTATTCATTTAAAGGAGTAACTTAAGAGTGATAGGACTCTAACTTGTGACCATGAGAGGTATGAAAACTTCTCCAGCATCATGAAAAAACTTGTCTCCTGCTGCCCCTGAGTGGAGACTTCAGGAACTGCCAGTTTTGCTGCCACACGTTTCCAATAAGTGGCACTGCTGCTGTGCTAGCATTTTCCTGCTTTCATCCCACAAAAGCCAACCGGCCAAAGTCACCTGTTTTTAACACATTTCATTCACAAATCATTTCCTTAGCATTGTTACCTATTCCCTTTATGGGAAGTGTGAGAGTGGTTACAGTCTTTTATGTCAAGCTACTCTGTGGGGAGCCCGTCCTGGAGGTGAACTATATAAATAGGACTATATTAACTATTAAAGATGAAAGAAAATAGGACTGGAGATTTGTACATTCTACCTCATTTAATTAACTCTTCCACACTCCTGGTATAAGAAGAAGAGACTGATTCAACAAAGCAGGCTTGTATTGAAATATCCTAGAGCATGTGCTGTGCACAAGATTAAAAAGCCTGTAAATGTGTGAGCAGATGTAGAAGGAATGACCTAGAATCACAGTCAGGTATAAGACATGCCAGCTCAATGACATTTGATTTAAGTCAAGATAAAAGTAGCTATCAAAAGGCAAAGTAGATAAAACAACATGAACTAATCAGGAACTACACCAGCAGTAGGATGTCCACAACCTGCACCTTTTGGAACTATTCAACTTTTTTTGGATCCTTTTATTTTAAAACAAAGTGAAAAATTTGAAACAGAATTACGTTCTCCATAAAATGGGGGCTTATGCAACATGAAGAAGGCTGTATATTTGCATTGTTTCTTTTTTCGAATTTATTACCATGTCTGATTATTAGATGCACTAATGCTACAAATTTAATGTTGTATTTGGTTGTATTTAAAGACATTAATTTTACAGTTTTTTACAGGATTCAAAAGTACTTCTTAACTTTAACAAAAAAGTTAGCTTTCATCCTAGTGTGATATTCACATTATGGTTCATAAGGTAACTCACCACTGTCTTTATCACCTGATCAACCGAGTAAAACGAGGGTCTTTTTGGAAAAAGAATCGGTTTACAAACACTTGTGTGTGCCAGGCTTGGAAGTAGCCAGTACTTAAAAAAAAAAATAAATAAATAAAAAAAAAAATATATATATATATATATATATATATATATATATAAATAAATACGGATTAATGTAAAAGTCAATTTGATATTTACCAACATAGTAATGCAGGTGCCAAAGAGTTTTACAAGCACTCCACAGCATGGAAAAGTACATTCAAATGAGATGGGAGGAAAAGGCTGCTAAATATAATGGTGTGTAAAAGGTTATGAAAAATGTTCTAGGACATCATGAAACCACAGTGAGAGCCTTTAATTACAAATTTAGCACCACTTGAACATTTGCAAATCTACCTGGCCTGGTTTCCCATGGGTATAGAGGCAAATCATCCTATAATTCTGCCAATGTTCCAAGAGAACTTCCAAGGAACTGCAGGCTTATCTAGGCTCAGTTAAGGTCAGCGTTTTTGACACCACAGTAAAAAAAAAACAAAAAAAAAAACTGCAGAGTGGCACTCATAGAGAACAGCAAGGCTAAAAACATCCATCCATTTTCTGCCACTTTTCCCAAACAGGGTCGCAGGGGAGTGCTGGTGTCCAACCCATTGCACACAGGGCGAGGACAGGGGACGCACCCTGGACAGGTCACCAGCCCATCGCAGGGAGGAGCGGGACGGGGACGGCACCTTGCTCAAGGGTACCTCAGGGCAACCCATTGGGAAGGGGTTCAAACCCCCAATCCTCCGGCCAACGCCCTAACCACTAGGCCACCACTGCCCCACCAAAAGAAACATGAATGTGCAAATTACTTTAATTTTAAAATCATTAAACGTAAAGGTGCAAATGCTCCAGTAGAATATAGCTTAAGTGTTTCCATGCTGGGGCAGCGGTGGCCTAGTGGTTAGGGCATTGGCCACGTGATCGGAGGATCAGGGGTTTGAACCCCTTCCCAGTAGGTTGCCCTGAGGTACCCTTGAGCAAGGTGCCGTCCCCGTCTCACTCCTCCCTGCGATGGGCTGGCGACCTGTCCAGGGTGCATCCCCCGTCCTTCGCCCTGTGTGCGCTGGGATGGACTCCAGCATGCCCCTGTGACCCCGTTTGGGACAAGTGGCAGAAAATGGATGGATGGATGTTTCAGTGCTTGCTGTTTAATTCACTCTCTTACTCACTTTTATAACTCTTCCACCGCTTTGGTGAGTCCTTTGCACTTATCAGTTACATCCTTCTTGAGATTTGTGGCCAATCTGCTAACAACTGCCTTTAATCTGGCCAAGTAATTCTCTCATTTCATTTAGTTTAAAACTAAAATACTGCAAAAGAGGAAGTTTTTGTAATAAAGTCAATAAAGCGAAATAAAGTCAATATGGTGACAACTCTCATATTCATTATATTTTCATTTTCATTTTACATCTCCATTTCATCCAAACTTCTGCATCTTCCTCATACAGCCTGACCTCCTGCATGTCCTCTTTTCCTCTTTCCTGGCAGCTCCATTCCTCAACATCCTTTACCCAATGTTTATCCTCGTCTCTACAGACTTGGAGAGTCTTTGTCTCCAAAACTTTGTCTCCAAAATGTCCAACCTGAGCTGTCCTACTAATATACTCATTTTTGATCCTGGCCATCCATAAAGACTTGACAACATTTCCATCAACTCCCTTTTTACATCTCTTTCATGAACTAAATGAACTAAAGTAACAAAATATTCAACCTCTATGTGTCTGTTACTACTTTGGAGATTACATGGTGGTAGTGGGAAAGTCTGAGAAGGTTTTTTTGTTGCATCAGGTCCTGGGCAACTTGCTATCATTGATGTAAGCTTGATTCCTGCTCTATATCAGAGAATTCTTAGATTGTCTTTTCATCTGTCCATGAGCTCAGGCTGTATAACACTGAGGTTATACATCAGATAGATATCAAATCTACATCTGAATATCTTAAAAGTAACACGTTTTAGATGAACCCTGCCAGTGCCATTAATTAAACCCAGTAGAAGATGATGTGACAGACGCTCAACAGAGCAGCTCTTTGCCTGAATAGTGAGCTCAGTTTCATCTGATAAATTAACAAACTATTTTCAATTTTTCATTGAGGAACATATTTTTTATATATTTCAACAATTTTCTCACACAATTGTTGACAAACTGGAGATCCTCTGCTCATCTTAGATCCACATCCTTTCATGGAGATGATAACAATAAAAATTAAGGGGTTTGAGAGTCGGCCCCATAATCAGAAGGCTGTGGGTTAGAGTCCACAACCAGTAGGTTACCTTGAGCAACATACCTTCCCCCAGCACTGCTCCCTGTGGCTGCCCTCTGCTGCAGTAGCTGCTGTGCGTTTGGGCCAAATTCAGCTTTTTGATGGGGAGCACTGTGTGCTGGGCTGTGTGTTCACAATGACAGTCACTTTCACTTCACAAAATATGAAATATTTTGTGTTCATATAGTCTTCAATTAAATAAACTCAAACTAAGGATATTTTTTAAGTTACTGTTTCATAGTTTCTGATTTATTGGTTTTATTAACTCTTCTTAAATAATATTTAAATTATTATTTTAAATAAAATAAATTCACAGATAAAAGCAGGGAGCAAATGATTTTTCATGGCACTATACATGCTACCTTGTGTTTGCGGGATTGCGATTACCAAATCGTAGTATTCATTGTAAAATAAGTACTTTTTGTATTGCACTCCTGTACAGTTTCTATATTGATTCTGCTCTGTAATATATATATATATATATATATATACAGTACTGTGCAAAAGTTTTAGGCAGGTGTGGAAAAAATGCTATAAACAAAGAATGCTTTCAGAAATGGAAGTGTTAATTATTTCTTTTCATCAGTCAACGAAATGCTGTGAACAAAATGCACCTGCCTAAAACTTTTGCACAGTACTGTATATATATATATCATTTTATTTGATTATTATCTGCATCTCACTACCTTGCACAGTCTATTAAGATTGGTTTAGGGATTTCAGGCTGCAGGTTGTACTTGTGTAACT
Source organism: Hepsetus odoe (assembly GCA_017165825.1). NCBI lineage: Eukaryota > Metazoa > Chordata > Actinopteri > Characiformes > Hepsetidae > Hepsetus > Hepsetus odoe. Next base: position 15,348,705 of record CM029388.1, on the reverse strand, counting down.
GTGTCTGTGACAAAACCTTGAATCTTGAATCAAACTGCTTTTGAGATTAGGCTGAAAACTGTAAATAACCTGCATGTCTTGGCTTTTGAATAATTAGTTGCTGTTCTCCCCTGTGTGGAGTTTCCAGCACTTTTCTGGTTGCCGTGCTATTTAACACACCCTCCCTGCATTTCTTTCAGGAGAAATCAGTGAACAGAATTGCAAATTAAGGTTGTCAGTTGTTGAATAGCACTGATTTAAATTATATCACTCTGTGCTTTAAAGCTGTAAAGATCAGGAAATGCTTATGAATTGTCCTTAATTTGAAACTCTTGTCAGAGTGGTGTTTTCAGCCGGTGGTTAGTTTAGCAACGTGTCAGTTTGGTAACATGTCAGAAATGGACTGTTTGACAGCAAAATTTGTATTTGTAACTGGGGATCCTCCACTGTACCTCCCCTCCTTCTCCTCCTCCACCTCCTCCTCCTCCTCCTCCTCCTCTGCTCTGCCTCCTCTCTCTGTTTCCATCTCTCTCTCTCTCTCTCTCTCTCTCTCTCCCTCACCCTCTCTCTCTCTCTCTATCTCTCTCTCTGTCTTTCTCTCTCTCTCTCTCTCTCTCTCTCTCTCTATCTCTCTCTCTCTCTCTCTCTCTCTCCCTCCCGTGCTTTTGAAAGAAGGACTAGAACAGTGTGCAACAATCACACAATCAGCAAGAACGAGGGGGTGCGTTAACAGAGAAGACTTTTGTCTTGTTGTGAGAAACATCTGGGGTTCTCTGAGGTTAAAGACAAGTCAGCAGGATTCCTGAACCCTGAACAGATTGAGAGCTGGGACAGATAGAGGAAGGCAACATGGGTGCGCTAATGGTCATTTTCTCTCTTCAGCCAAAACAAAAAAGGAAAAGGACGGGTGAGTTCTTAAAAGCTTGTTTCTTTGTTTGATATAGTGAAGAAAATGTTCCAGTTGTGGTGTTTAAGGCTAACTTTATGTAAGGTATTACAGCGCTTTTGGTCTCTGAACACCTGTAGTGTTCAAATAAGTTAAGTTTCCTTAATCTTGATCATGAGGATTGCCCAAAATCTTTTGTGAATTGATGTGAATTGAATACCATTATTTAGGTATGAAGCTAAGAAAAGAAGGTTCTTATAGAGTTTTTGGGTGCTTCAAATCGGGTAATCGGGTAAAAAGTAACTCTACGCTAATTACAGATGTCTCTAGCTTGAAGGACTGCGAACTATTTTTCTGTTTGTTTACCTGCTGGAGTGCTGCAGTAGAACACGCATTAAATATAAAAAGCATATTAATTAAAACATTTTGAATGTTTTATTTTTTCCCCTTATTTTCCCTGGTTCCACTGCAGTTATTATCCACTACTTCATTCTTGATCACCAAAAAGAGGTAATGGAACATCAAAGCCTTCATTTAATCTGAAGAAATGAAAGTGAGCGCTTTCTAGCACTGACCCATTAGTGACATGCTGCTGGTTTTTATGCAAATACATCATGAAATATGGTGCCAGGTCAGCAGCCTGTGAAATGAAGTGTTATTCACCTTCGCTTAACTCCATAAAAGTGTGACTCGGCTCACTCTGGTTTCAGACATTTGCTATTAGGATCTTCCTTTTAATACCTTTACCGTGCAAGATACACTGCATCTTCACACTGAAAGATACAGTGACTTTTTCAGTGCCCTCACATGGCTTTCTTTCATTTAGGAGTCAAAGTGATCATTATTATTATTATTATTATTATTGGTATTAGTTGTAGTAGTAGTGATGATAGTAGTAACATCACTTTTGTAACAAACCTTGTAGCTCCAAAAAGGTCATTTTATATGAGAAAGTTCTGTTTTCTATTAAATGTTCATACAGCGCAATGACCAAATGGTGTGAAAAAACCCAAAACCAAAACTAAATCCATGAGGTTTTGATATGTTACCTTGAAATGATGTCCAGATTAATTACTGGTAAAATGACTTCACCCAAGTCGTTTAAATATATCAGTAATGATGATCCGGTCTGTGTTTGCTGTCATTTAGGCACTGTGTCTATATGGAAAGCTATATTTAGTGTCTCATTTCTAACCTATATTTTATGGATGTTTTGTGGAACAGGTTGAGAGCAAAATGAATGGGCGAGCTTGGTCCTTCTTCCAAGCAATAGATCATAGAGGAGACAGTTTTGTGCACTGTAAGCAGAAATGGAGGAACCCAGTTTTCACAGGAGGCTTTGTGGTGGCCATGCAATCGGCTTCTTTCGCCAAGTTTGATTTACCTGAATCTGACTTTGTTCCTCAGAGTTGTTTTCAAAGACATTGGGAGGAGGAATCCTTAGAGACTCTGATTGTGTTTCAAGAGCGTTTTAAATGTGGTTAACAAGCTCGGAAAAAAATTCAGTGCAGACCAGCAATTTGTCATATTTGTCAGTTTATTCATCCTTTAGGTGTTGAACAGGTTTGTAATGGGCCAGATAGAAATGATTTATTGTTGTAACTGATTATCTCAGAAATCATAACTTTAACAAGGAAAATATTATATTTATAAAAGTAATCACCAAGTCATCTTGGACCATTTCTTTTGGAATGTTTGTCTTAAAATGTTTCTACAATGTTAAGAGCAGCTGGTGTTTTCAACAATGTATTTATGTTTAAGCTGAGATAAAGTTTGATGTCAGTGACGTTATGCTGAATTGTGTTATTCAGACATTGCCATAAAGGGTACTTTCTAATTTTGATTTAATTCTGCATGTTTTATTTTCTATAAAATGCTTTCAGCTAGCACAAAATGTAAAGACAGTGTTGTTCAAGTTAAATGGAATAATGGAGTCTGAGCACTGTTCAGACTCATGACCAAAATAGTTTTTACCAAACATCATCCTCAAAAACGGGTGTGCACAAAATAGTGTGTGCATGTCTTTCAAGTTAACATATGTTTTCTCATTTATAATGAGAGCTGCACCCAAGCATTGCGAGTGCTTTGCAAGTGGCACACTTGGAGTAACGTATTCATTTATCAAAAACGTGCCCCATGGACCCTTCTCACTGTCCAGTGTTGCAGGTGAAAGGTGGGTTTTATGGATATCTGAGTGTTGAGGTTGGTCTTGGGTTGTGATAGGAATGCTCGTGTTTGTATTTGCAGGTGAAAAATAAAGGATAAGCAGTTAGATTTTAACAGAATATATCCCACTGCATTTGCTGCTGTGATAAGGTGCTGCAATCAGACATGTCTGAATATTTGCTCTGTGGGAATTTTCCAAAGTGGAACTTTTTTGTAGTGACAATGTTTTGACTGCATTTATGCAGTTTTTGTCAAACAGTTTAAGTTGCTACCCATAATATGTGTGTGTGCATTATGCTTCAGGTTCACTTTTTGTGGTGTGTGTGCCAGAAGCATGTACTGAATATCTTGTATCAAAACTGGAGCAAAACAAAAGCATCTGACTTACAGTTTGGAGTTAACAATCTTAGTTCTGCATAAAAATGTTACTGTTGGGGGGGGGCAGCTGTGGCCTAGTGTTTAGGGACTAGAGCCCCAGGATCAGAAGGTCACGGTTTCGAATATCAGACCAGTAGGTTGTCCTGAAGTAACCTTGAGCAAGGTACCACCATCATCACTGCTCCCTGGGTGCTGGATATGGCTGCCCCCTGCTGCACATTGTGTATGGGTGAAATATAGAGGCTGCATTGCATTGTGTTTCACTTTGTGCTGTGCTGTCTTTCACAAGGGCAAATAGTCACTTTCACTTCACAATGTCAAACAACTTTATTTATAATATTTTGGGGGGGGGGGTCAAAATGCATAACATACACACTTATCAAGTCTTGATAAGTAGCAAAGCTATCAAAATGTAAAAATAAGTCACAGACTTGACTGAATCATAGACATACCATGAGCAGTTAAAATGATGAAAGTAGTGGTAGTTGTGTAACGGTAATGATACAATACTGCTCATTAAGACCAATACATCATTAATACAGACTTAACACTTCCTGTATGAAATTACAGTAAAACGTTGCTCATACTCATTGGTAATAATAATAACTGTTAGCTGGTGGTCCTGTGAGAGTGACCAGATCAGTGATGAACAAACGATCTTACAAAGTGCACCTATACAGTATAAACGATAAAATAGACTACGCGTGTAAGGCAGGTAGGCGTCCTTGATGAAGTGGCTCATCAGTGTATACACCAACATTACAACCACTGACAGCTGAAGTGAATAACATTGATTATATCATTACACTGACAGCTGCCAAGGGTTGAGAAATATTAGGTAGCAAGAGAAGAGGGAGTTCTTGATGTTGATGTATTAGAATCAGGAAAAACAAGGGCCAAGAGAATCAGAGCCAATCAAAAATATATAATAAAACTAAAAATAGAAAATGGCTAATATGTTTGACCTGTGCTCTGACCAGGTATGTGAAACAAATATCCTTCTTCATGTAAATGAAAATGAAAGTATGGGAGAGCAATCTAAGCTGTTGAGAGAGCTCATTATAAAAATGCATCCAGTGGGCTTTGATGAGTGCTGTGCTCGCTTTCAGGAACTCTGAATAAGAATACTTGTGGCACTCTGCTCCCTCGATAATTCCAGCCATTCACTGTCCTTGCCTGTCGCATGTACATCTCAAGAGCCCATGTGTTTTAGCAATGCCTCTCCTGCAGTACAATTGTGCCAAATATGTCATGCCAAACACGCTGATGCAGTTGAAGTGCACTAAAGGGACACAGTCATACTTAATAATAATGCAGTACTGATCAAGAGCTCTTGAGCACTTTGCTGGGCACTTTGTCAGCTTGCACTCCATGTGTGCTTCAATTTGAACCAGAAAATGGAAATGAGTGAGTGGGAAGACCATCATGTATTTCATGTATTCAAGCACAAACTCAAATAGCAGAAGGAGCACAACACACTGGAGTCGGGGCACTTTCTTCTCCTCTCACTGTGTCCGCTAATTGATTTTATTTCCCTTGTTGCTTGCTGAGGAACCGGTGGGGCCGTGCTTCTGGCCTTGGTCCATTTCTGGCCCGTCTGGTGTTTACACTGATGAACAGGGCAAACAGAGCGAGCGCAACGACTCGCTGACCACTACTGGGAGAGCAGCTGTCACTGAGTGCCGCTACACACGAGTCCCAGCATCCACTTAGGAATAGAGCCATACGTCACACCCAGAGAGAACTTAAGAAACCCATGATGTGCTTAGGCAGCCATGTTTTATTTGCTTTGGTAAACATGCTCTCTCATATTTAGCTTACTTGTTAAGAACCAAGACTTTACAAAACAGCCATGGAAATGGGTCAAACATCTGCAAACACCTGCTCAGCAGAAAATAGATAATTCTGCCTGCTTGCATGGTTACAGCTGCCTTAGGCGTGTTCTGTATGCGCTATGATGTTGATAACTGGGTAGATCGAATGCACTATACAGTGCTGTGAATAAGTATTTGCTTTTTTATTAATTTACTATTTCTGATTTCCTTTTTTTTCTTCAATTCATTCACATCAGAGGGTTTATGCCTGTCAATAGTCCTTTTCTGTTCCTGGCCCAACATCTCATTGAGGTTCAGGTCAGGGCTTCGTCTAGGCCACTCCAATATCTCAACATTATTTTTTTGCCAGGCATTTAGAGGTGGACTTTTCGTCCTGTCCAACTGCATGTGAGCTTTAGATCATGGACACTCTTTTAGCACTTGTTAAGAGACAGCTGAATCCATTTTTCTTTCGATTATGGTCACCCACACCATCACACTACCTCCACCATGTTTCTCTGTGGACGTGATGTTCTTATTATAGACAGTTGCACTATTAAAAAAACACCTTTAAAAAAACAGGCGCTTCATGGCAGCTGGTGTGCCAAAAATAAAAATACTGTAAAACAAGAAAAAAAAGTTTTCTATCCATCCATCCATCCATCCATCCATCCATCCATCTTCTGCCGCTTGTCCCAAACGGGGTCGCGGGGGAGTGCTGGTGTCCAACCCAGCGCACACAGGGTGAGGACGGGGGACACACCCTGGACAGGTCGCCAGCCCATCGCAGGGAGGAGCGGGACGGGGACGGCACCTTGCTCAAGGGTACCTCAGGGCAACCCATTGGGAAGGGGTTCGAACCCCCGATCCTCCGATCATGTGGCCGACGCCCGAACCACTAGGCCACCGCTGCCCCAAAAAAGTTTTCTATTTGTAGCAAATGGATGTTTCAAAGCTTTCCAAACTTTTTGACTGATGTTTTCATGAATTTATTATTTAGAGATTATTTATCTAAAGATGTTGTTTGCTTTTGAACATAAAATGGACAAAGTCAAAACAGCCTTTTTCATTCTTAGAGTGTAAACCAGGGTCATGGCTGTGCTAATAGGGCACCAAGCAGAGAAAAATTCAAAGAAATAATGAAATTCTATATAAATGAAAACATAATTTCATTATATTATGGCTCCTATTATGGCTATGCATTTTGGCACTTTAAGTCTAAAAACAGCAGGGACTTTCTTCCTGCTCCTGTGTTTTTACCATCCTCTGTTTCCTCAGCATGAACAGTGATTACAAGTTGCTAAAAGAAAGCATAAAAAAAGTCTTAAATGTTTCCTTGTAGCCCTATTTAATCTTTCCCCAAAAAATGCCCAAAATTTCAGTGCACCACTAGTTGGTATTTACAGAAAACACATCCTTTCCTAGAGCGGTTAAATACAGATATTTTATTACTTTACATTATCATTCTTTTTTTTTTTTCTTCTGGGGGAAAAATTACTGGCCATTACTGCAAACATCCATGCGTCTACAAATAAAGGAATACATTATTTTAAATTAGCATTTAAATTGAATAGCCTAAATAACGAGAAGGGCCTTTAGAGTGCTTCTGCAACTTACATGTTTTAATTTGGTGTCTCACTGTGTCGTTTTCAATGAGAGTTTACTTTGTTGAATTAAGCACAGGCCTCAATGGACTTAAGTGAGATGGTTTGAAATTGCTTGCTTGGACTTTTGACAATTCTGAGTGCTGTCTCTCTGAAGCAGGACTCCCTGTACCCTTTCAAGTGGAAGAAACAGGCAGTAGATGTCTGTTGCATTAAGAGGGAATTAAATGAGTCTATTGAGGTTTTGAACTTTTTATATAAGATTTGAAGGTTTTACAGAAATCGATGTGCAAAACTTGAAAAGGGAATAACTTCTCTTAATAGCTCTTGGTAGTGGAGCCGTAGATGAAATGTAATTTATGCAGCTGTGGGAAATTGAAGTGAAAACAGGTTTTTGGTTGATGCAGATGAGAACATCCTTGGTATAAACCAGTGACAGGGCTGAGAATTGGTTCCAGACTATGACTTAAACGATGCCAATTCTGGCAAGAAAAACAATACTTTTTTGAGTTCACCATTGTTGACAAGAAACAGCTGTGGATTACTGATCTATTTTGGTTGATTTATTTTATTTAGATTTTGTTTAAATGAGCACCTTCTTATATTTTTAATGTTGCATTTCTCTCAGACAGGACGTTACAGAACTTAATATCAGATTTTAACATCCGGCATGCTTGTGTTGCAAAGAGAGTTTAATATTGGTTGTCATTGTTCAGCAACCTTTAGATTCTTCTGATATCTTAAGGTAAACAGGGTACTTTTGCTATTGCCATCGATAGCTGGGACTGTGATTTCAGAATTAGAAGCTCTATAGTTTTATTCAACATGTAACGTTGTGTTTTTGTGTGTTTTGTATAACTAACTCTCGATACAACACATTATAGATGACTGTTTAGATGAATTTAAGAAAAAAATGACTCATATAGGTTTATTTTGCTTATCAAAGAGAGCTATTGAGTCATTTCATCCACTTGAGGGCAGCAAATTCCAGTTTCCAGTTCTCAAACCATTGGCCACATTTACTCTTACTGACTGACATTGCTCCTGGTGCTTGAACTGATGCTTTCTACAGGAACAGCTAACAGACTTGTATTCTGCATTTTGCCAAATTCCTGCAGTTTGTTTTCTTTGTGAAGCATTCCACTCCAGAAAATACAACAGTAGCCCTGTGCACTCTGACCGTTTTGGACTCTATACACGTTTTCTCATTTAGAATCATTTGTTAGTAACTGCATTTGTCTCCATATGCCAAAATACCAGTGATCATAATTTATTTGTGAGGTTCTTTGGTGAAGTGCTTTATAGTCTGCATTTCTTAAATCATGCTTAGTCTGCCGGGAACGTTCAGCATAAATCCAGAAACAAATAGAGGATATTAATTACATTTAACAACCATGCTTAGAAATACATTCATCAAGAGTTAAGAAATTCAACGCTAAGCTAAGCAAGCTACACAGAGAAGGCTGAATAATTACCTTTGTCACACGTTTCTTCACAAGTGTGCTGTGATGTGAAACAAAACGAGCACTAGAATGAAAATGAATGATGTTTATTTGCTCGTATCACATTAAGGGCAACTGAATGTAATTAATTGCAGCACATTAGAGTATATTAGTTAAAAGCTACAGCTTCTTAGTTCAGATTAGTTTAAAATTCACAAATGATCTAATTCTTTCAGGTTTCAGCTGGTTATGGGACGTGATCCCTAATGCCTTTATCGCATCAATACCTGCACTGCCTATGGAGGTGATGTGTGGCTCTATTACACCAAATTAAATGCATAAGAATCAGCAAATAATTGCTTGCAATAATAATTGCAGTGTTCTTATACATCCAGTAGTAGAGCTAGATTTAGAGTTAAAAACCTTTTTCTATCTGAGGTCTGGATTAAGTGCAATATCAACAGGGTGCAAATTTATAAGCTGATTCAGAAATTTAGGAATTAGAATTTAGGAATTTAGGAATTACAGCAAATATGGAGTCATGGTGGGCCTGATGAGTTTTAAATTTCAATGCACTTTTTCAAACATTCACAAATTCTAAACATCCATGAAAGCAATTGAAAGATAGAATGCATAGAGATTAAAAGAAACCCACCTAATCATGACATTGACCTCTGTGCCACGGTGTCCTCGTGGCTAGTGGTGTTGGTGTGCTACCTCTTACCATTTTATTTGGGGCAGCTGGATACATTCTAAATTTAGCTAAGAGCCCTGATGGCAGGTATTGTGTGCTGGATGCTGCAATCATTCAGGACATGCGGGCGTGTGTGTGGTGTGTGTGGTGGAGCTGGGACATGTTGGGTTGCTTTCTCACCTGTGTATAGTGACGGGGGTGTGTGAATGAAAAGACTCACACATAAGGATGTATTGTGTATGGTGTTCCATTTTTAGATACACTGTGGAACATATATGAGCATGTGCCTCCAGGTTCCTGTAACACTGCATGAATGACACAATATAGATAAACTTAAGGTTTCCCAAATCAAGATGATCTTTGTAAGATAGAAACCATCTTGTGATTCTGAAAATACCTTGTGCTTGAAGATGACTAAAACCATAGAGAGGATAATTGAATTCAATGGGAGCACTTGATGATGGCAATCAAAATCTGGATGAGCTAATCTTTAATCCCTGCTTGTCTCAATTGCACATGATTGATGATGGAAATTGCACTAGGAGAAAAGTGCTGAAAAAGCTTTATTGTGAATGTCTTTTATTAGAATATCTGCTTAGAGAAATCATTTTTTCCTCCTTACATGTACAGCTCAAAATATCCACTCAAAGCTACAGCAGTTAAGTACAATATATCACTGAAGAGGGCCATTTATATGCCATGTAAAAAAAAAAGAATAAAAGAAAATAAATAAATATATATATATATATATATATATATATATATATATATATATATATATGTGTGTGTGGTGTGTGTGTGTGTGTGTGTGTGTGTGTGTGTATATATATATATATAGTACATTTTAAATACATTTAGTTTTAGTAAATTTAATGTTTCGTACTGCTTTATAGAATTGCTTCTAATTACCAAAGCCTCAGTGCTTAAAGGTCATTGTTAACAAACAGATTCATTTAGTTCCTGATGAGGCTCATGTCCTGAGGTAAACTGACCTTCCTTATCAGGTTGAAGGACAGGTAACAACAGGTAATTCCATCTCTCCATCTCCCAATCACCTGTCCTTAAGCAAAGTTATTTTAAACCAGGGTAGGGAAGTGTGGTTCACACGATGTCCTTGTTACTTTGCATCTAAAACTCTGGCACCTGTTGCTAAGAATGTTTGGGCTAAAGAGCAGAAGGTGAATTAAAAAGCTGACTTGTGATTGAAAGCGAAGATTCTGCCTAAGGTTGTTCAAGGTTGTCACCAGAAAGCTTTGCTGCATATGGATTTAACCAGGGTGGGCATCATTTATTAAATGTTTATTAACTGTTTAAAAGGCTATTTAAATTGGAATTTTTCAAATCAAGATGTTAACCAAAAGATTCTGTTTTTCTTGAGAAAGTAATAAAAATGCTCATATGATTTACGATGCCTTTAAACTTATGTCATTTAAGGGTGTAAGAGGTTTTCGGTTGTCACTTGGAAAAAGCCACAGTTTATCCATTCAGAGCGGAAATTATCTGGCTAATTTAAAAAAAAGTAAAGATTATGGTGAGTATGGCCCAGGATTCACCCACCCCAGCAAGGCTTTTTGTAAGGCAGTGACAAAATGGTCAGGGCAAAGTGTTTATACACTCACAATCTACAGTTTTTTTCCCCCAATGCTTCATTTACAGACGCAGAAGAATTAATCATTTGTGGCTGACAGCTTGACCTTGCAGGTAATCAGGTGCGGGAGCTGCTAGAAGCTCTAATTTACCCACATTAAACAGCTTCGTGGCAAGAGAAATCAAAGGACTGCTGCCCCAATCAAATGCCACAAAATGGCAAGATCATATCGGTACTAGAGAAAAATGAACGTCTCTCTCAGCAGTCAGTTTAACCTCTTGAGTGAAGGTGCTTGCATGTGCAGAGATGCGCATATGCAAATGAGATTCGCAAATTTGTAAGGGTGCACAACATGTGTCAAACATCTATTTTTAGCAGTTATTATTGTTTGCTGTATTTTGTCTCCACATTTCAGCATAAAAATGCGTTAACATATGAATAGCCCAACATTTTCAATCTTTATTTAATACAGCAAGGTGAACAGCACCCTGCACATTAAATGTCTTCAGCTCGTGCTGAATATAGTATATAGTGATATTTGCATAACAATAACTTTCAAAATTGGATTTACCGTGGCTACATAAATGGAATCAACAATCTGTCTTTAAAGCTTTAACCTGGCATACTCTTAGAGCACACTGTATTACCATTATGCTGTGAACTGTTTTAAAATACCAAACTGAAAGGTATTTGTATAGCCTGGGGTAGGTATGGTCTAAATGGGGAAAAATTCCACAAAACTTTTATTTCTCACAACTCAAAAAAATACACAACAATCCATGTTTGACAATTTTGTACTCATAAAAAAACAAAATGAATATCAGTGATTACTACATCAAACCCATTTATCAAGGGCTCGTTATGTTTTAAATGCTGAAGTACCAACAAACTCCTTAGTATACTCAGAGAAACATATCGTGACATGTAGCAGTGAATACAATTTCTGTTGCCTAGCCTAAGTAACCACCAACAGACACAGCAGTAATTGTCAAGTTATCATTAGTACCGCAGAAATTCAGTAAATGTGCATCCTCAATGTATTGCTGTCTTTACTTAGGCTGTGCATTTGCATATTTTCTAAGATGACTGTTGAGTTTAGGACTAGAAAGAAAGAGTTTAAAATGAAAAAATCATACTTTCAAATGAGTACTAATTCTCCCAGGGACGTTGAACAGTGACAAGTTTGGCATATTCTGCCGTATTTTGGGAACAGTCTCAGTGTGTCCAGTGCTGATCCTTACTGTATTTGTTGCAGCCCCTGTTTCCTTGGCAACAGATGCTCCATGTGACAGCATCTTGAGGTGTTTAAAGCCTACAGCTCCACATATGCTGTTTTTGTGTGAAGCCCAGTCTCGGGCTGGATGTGACGGTTACTGTTTTGCTGAGTTGTTATCTCGTTCTGTGTTTGTGTTTGTGTGTGTGTGTGTGTGTGTGTGTCTGTTGAGCAAAGATAACTGGACAGAGATGTACTCAAGTGTTTCTGTGTAGTATTGCACAGAGTAAGGGTTTTTGCTTTTCATTCTATCTGTCTTTCACCTTGCAGCCCCTCATCACTTTCTATTGTCCTTTCTTTTACCTTTATCTGGTTTGTCTTTGTCTAATCCATCATTTCCTTCTGCCCTCCCTACTCCTCTTCACTCTTTCTCCCCCTCTTCCGTGTGTTCTCCCCTCCCCTGCCAGCTCCTCTCTTCTCCCCTGTATGCTGAGAATGAAACAGAGGCTCTTCAAATGTAGTTAAAATGCTCTCTGCCCAAGCAGCAGTCAGACCATGACCCACAGACACACGTGAGCACCATGAACCTGGAGGGGCTGGAGATGATAAGCTGTGCTGATGCATTGGTTGCTGTTTGTAAAGGTTCTGGAACAGTTTGGACTTTTAGAAACCAGCTATGATGGTAAGAAATAAGTAGAGATTTATTCTTTACTGGCAGATATGATGAGAGTTTGTGGGAAGAGATTGGCAGTAAGGATTAAATCTTTAGAATATGTGACAATGCATTGATAGTTTGGACTTTCTATTGTGATGGTGAGGAAAAAATAAAGGGTATTGTTCATTTGCAAAATAAGTGGCATTTGTCTCTGCGAACACTGACAAAATGCTTAATGGTTTCTGATTAAGCTCAGTTTGCTGTACATGTTAATATATTTACATTTTTTTTTTTGGACTTTTACGTTGAGCAGAAAAAGTTGATAGTAAAGTGAACTTGCTGAGATAAATAGCATTTGTGGTTGAGCAAATTTACTACATGTTCAAGTGACATGCAAGCAGTGCTTTTCTTGTATTGAAGTTCTCAGGCTTCTCTGTCTACAAATTGCAGGAAGTCTAAGGAAGCACAGTGCTTTGAATTGTTGTCTCAAAACTATCAACAGGTCTTCCTATTGTTGCCTAATGGTTTTCAGCTATTAAGAACTAATTCTGACATGATGTGTGCATTTTAGCTGATGTCCTACATGTGGATATTTCTTTTCTTACAAAAAGATTTTGTGCTTGTTTAACAAGGCTTAGAAATGTAAGCCTGGCAAAGTACGACTCATGCCACCTTTCCTGTAACACTTTCCCTCAGCTGATTGACCAGGTACACTGGTTTTAACTGGCTAATTTATGATGAATTAACCAGCTGTGGTCAGAGAGCAGGATCATCCGAATGAAGGGAGGAACCGTTGGTAGAAATGAATTACATTCAATAGAAATGTTTCTTCTTATTTTGAGAATGGGATTGTACATAAGTAATTAATAAACACATAATGCCTTCTTTTTTTTCTTTAGTACTAAAGGTCCAAACTAAATAAATTTGAGCATTTTTCTGATTTAGAATATCATACAAAATTACCTGATGCACTTTTTTTTTATTGGCTTGAATTTTTGTGGAAAAATGCTCACAGTTAGGGGTCCTTAGTTTAGGTAGTTCTTATTTTGAATGTGTGAATCTCATTTTCTGCAGCCTGTTAGGTGCAACTTTGAACGCACTGCAACAACAGACTTTCTTACTGAGGCGTCTGTATTATTATCATTATCTTATCTTATACTTATTCATCTACTTATTATGTGGCAGTGGTGGCCTAGTGGTTAGGGAGTTGGCCCCAGGGTCAGAAGGCCATGGGTTCAAATCCCAGACCAGTAGGTTGCCTAGTTACCATGAGCTTAGTGTCCCCATCCCCACTGCTACCTGGGATTTTTAAATAGCTGGCTCTCTGTAATATTCTCATTGTATTATTTCAAACCATGTATGCATTTACATCTCTTTTCAGTTTCTTTTATGCTATATGTTATGTTATATTTACTATTATCAAATCATTATTTAACTTACTTAATATATTTGAAATGCAGTATGAACAGGAAGTATGACTGTTGGATAGATGGTTTCTGAAATAAGAATCTTAGTTTAACACCTACAAAAATTCAGGTCTTGCAAAATGCCATCTGGTCCAGCTTAATTTATTTGAATCATTTGAATTTGTTCCTGCTGTTCTTTCTTTCTAGTTTTGAATAGAAAAGCAAAAGTCTTGCTGGTTCATTTTGTTCATTATGAACTTGTTCACACGCTCTAAACATACTAAAAACTTTCTAATAAGAAGTGTGTTCTTTCCAAGAGGATTTAATCTGAGGAGACAAAGGCAGCGCGTGAAGTACATTTATTTGTTTCTGTTTATTTAACTTTGCCAGACATGTCAAGTCAAACTCAGGCTCCAATTAATTAAGCCCAGAATGTGAGTATGTTTTGCTCTTAATGGTTGCCTTTTGAAAGACAGCTGGAACAAATAAAGGCCATTTAGACACTATGCAGCAGCTAAAGCACCTTCACTGATCCTGAGCTTCATGTGGATCAAGCTAATTGGGAGTCAGAGAGCAGAAGATCAGTTGGATTAATCCAGTGGTGGCAGCATGATCTTTGCTCCTTATGCGCTTAATTCAGTTAAGTAATACTTTGTTAGTTTTTGGTTTTATTGGAGCATTTATTATAGATAAATAAATGAATTTATTTTAATTTGCTTGTTTGTTGATTACAGATTGGGTTTGTACCCGTTTTAAATTATAATCTTTTCCGCTAATTATTGCATAGCAGTGCCAGCTTTTAAACACTGCGTGGTAGCTGAGAGTTATTTTATCTAGTTTGCTCTGAGAGTTTTTTTTTTTTTAAATAATGAGAGGAAGAAATATTAGCATTTAGACAACCTCATGTTAGTAGTCTGATTTATATTTACAATCAATAACTTGTTAATAAATCCAAAAGTATCTAGTATCTAATATCAAGTCATTGGGGGCAGTGGTGGTCCAGTGGTTAGGGAGTTGCCCTGGATCGGAAGATTGTGGCTTCAATTCCCTCACTAGTAGGTTGCCTGAGGTACCCTTGAGCAAGGTACCTTCCCCATCACTGCTCCCCGGGTGATTATAATAGCTGCCTCCTGCCACTGTTGTGTGTATGGGTGAAACACAGAGGTTGAATTTCATTGTTTGTGCTGTGCTGCGTTTCACAATGACTAGAGTAGTCACTTTCACTTTTCACTTTCATATGACAATATATCATTATTGGGATCATTTACATGACAAGTACCCTTTCTGAACATATCATAGATCAACTGCAAGTTTCATTAAAAAGTAGGATTTAAATATGTACATTTTTGTTTGTGTTTATTACAAAAAGGATGTTTAATTATATAAAGTGTAAAAAAAAATCATTGATTTTAATCTTTGTTGTAGTTTATCAAACTGCAGACAAACCAAAGAATGAAAGGCTTTTAGTTATCTTGAAGTGTTGTGATGTTTTTCCATTTATTCCACATCACCCATCTCTTAACCAGACGCCCTTTCTCATTAAGACTTTGGCTCCTTTAAGTCGCACCCATTGCTCACAAAGTTTTTCGATTCCAGCACATTGTTAATGAATGGGATAATCTTGGGCAGCTGAAGGTAACTGAGCCCAATGCCAAGCACCTCTGAATTGTTTTGAGAGATGGAACTCTATTCAATACCTTTGGGAAGAGTTGGAGGTTTGGCCAGAATAAACCAGTTATCAGTTTATAACTAATTATAACTATTAGAGCCTATATACAGCATTTTTGCTATTTTACTGTACTATTTATCTGATGATGATTTTTATCCAATGAAATAAAAAAATATTAAAATATGGTACTTTGGCTCTGATACAGCTGACTCTGTCTGTAGTCACCAGAGTAACGTCCTGCCCACAGCATCTGATTTGTTACACATCATAAGTAAAAGTCTATCAACACAGAAGGCCTCTGTGCCATTGGCAGACATAGAGGAACACATTGGTCCCCAGGAGTTCTCTAAAGCTGTGTCTGAAGTGAGGTTTCTCACTACTTCTCCTAAAAACAATTGAATTTATGTGTTGTATTTCAAAGTTAGCCATATTTCAAGATGTTTGTTTTTTGTACTTAATTTTATGTCAGAATACTCCATGTTAGTTGTACACATATACATGAGGAGACCACCTGACTGAGTCTCCTTGGATTTTTGTCTACTTAGATTGCATTAACTATGCAAATCTGTAAAATATAAAATATATAAATATATCTGGTTTTATCTATATATAATATCCAGTTTACAAATGAAGAACCTCTTCTTCCATGGTTAATTGACTGCTCCAGATTGATCGACATCATTGATATTGAGTTTCTTTTCCAGAACCAAAAATAATAAATATATAATTAACAGCTTACGTTGGCTGGTCATACTGTAATTTTCGGCCCATGCCTAGTAACTCAACACTGTATCTGCATTCAAATATACATTTCAATTAAGTTCTCTGCTGGTTAATGTATGAAGCTTTATAAGACTTTTGTTTTTCTGTTTATGCAGTACTGTGCAAAGGTTTTAGGCAGGCGTGAAAAAATGCAGTAAACAAAGAACACTTTCAAAAATGGAAGTGTTGTCATTTATTACTCATCCAATCAACAAAATGCAGTGAATGAACAAAAGAGAAATCTAAATCAAATCAATATTTGGTGTGACCAGCTTTTGCCTTCAAAACAGCATCAGTTCTTCTAGGTACACTTGCACACAGTTTTTGAAGGAGCTCGACTGGTTGGTTGTTCCAAACATCTTGGAGAACTAACCACAGATCTTCTGTGGATGTAGGCTTCCTCACATCCTTCAGTCTCTTCATGTAATCAGACACGCACTGGATGATGTTGAGATCAGGGCTCTGTGGGGGCCAGAAGAACTGATGCTGGTTTTGAAGAGCAAAAGGTAAAGAAACACCAAATATTGATTTAATTGAGATTTTTCTTTTCTTTGCTCCCTTTGCATTTTGTAAATTGATAAAAATAAACAATCATTATTTATATTTAAGAAAGCATTCTTTGTTTACAGCATTTATAATATATATATATATATATATATATATATATATATATATATTATAAACGATTATCTGTCTCAGCCCCTACTTCCATTTGATTCTATTGATTATCTAATATCAGTGTCTGGCTTCCCTAATGCTTTTAAGCCTGAATGCTATCAAATACTCAGAGCAGTGCTGTTAATAAATCAAAATGTGGACAAAGCCTGACTACCTTTGAATTTGAAAGAAATGTTGCATGAGCAGCAGATGTGTACATACTTTTGTAACTCTAAAATGTTGATGCTTCTTTACTGTGGAAATGGCCTACATTTGTTAGTGAAATGCAGAATAAATCCTGGGCCGACTGATACGGGAAGTCAGGCATCAGAGTGCTAACTGGATGTGAACTGTCATCTTCACACGGCAGAACAGACATTGATCTAAAAGACTCAATGACTGATTACCTTTGGCTTGTCTGGGAAAGTAAGACTGCGTTTAGGTTCTTATCTTTTCTGTTCTAAGGACAGACATAAGCAGAGGTACAGAAACTGAGTAAGTGAACCATGTTATACCATGTTTACTCACTGAAATGACATTGGGGTGTGTGTGTGTGTGTGCGTGTGTGTGTGTGTGTGTGCGTGCTTTGATTTGACTGCTGATTAAATGGTTATTTTGTATTACCTTCGATTATAGAGCTGTGAACAGAGATTCAGCTTTTCTTAAAAACAGTTTTTCTTTCTTTCTTTCCTTCTTGCTTGCTTGCTTTCATGTATTTGCATTTCATGCAAAATTATGCATTGCTGCTCATTCAGGTAAAAAAGCTCACCCAAAAAGTCTGAGAATTGTGACACACAGAACAAATGTCTTGGACAACAATGTCAAATGAACAACAATGAACAAATGTCAGTGTTAGAGATTTCAAAATGGACTGTTTTTGAAACTTAAGCTACGGTCACACTAAGGCTCTGATTTTCCATACTTTGACCATTTTTGGAAGTAAAAAAAAACTAAGGTTTGGAGGAAAATCAGCATTCACGCTGTTCTCAATCACTGTGTGTGAATTGTTCCAAGATGCCATCAAATAAACTCTCCGATGCTTCTACGTTTTTTGCCCCAACATGTTAAATAGCAGGACCTGTCCTCAAGCGCAAATTCAGGATTGTGTAAAGTGGAAGGCAATTGCTTCAGACAATGAGAGAGCAATAAAAGAGGTGATGAGAAAATAAAGGTAGGCGTTTATATATTTTTATATTCAGAATCTTTCTTATTCTTTCCTTTTATTTTTTCCTGCAAATTAGCTCAAATGTTTTTTGTGTGCTTATTGCTGACCTCCATATTTGAAAGAATATTTAAAAACACATTTGAATCCCTGGCTTCCACATGATCACATGACTTTCACTATATGACTTAAATGATGTTTGTCCAATGCTTATTTATTTCTACATTTATTGCAAAAATTAAAAGACTCAATCTGGCATTAATTAAATTCATTAATGTATTAATGAATTAATGTAATTGTATTACATAAACAATCCATTTTAATCAGCTCGTCGTAAAGAAAAGTGATCTAGCTTTGTGCGATTAGACTGTTTTATATTTGAGAAATACATTTAAAAAAACAAATAGACTTTCTGAATCTTTTAAGCATTCCAGTACCATTTTGGTGTTAGGTGTTGTTGAGGTGTTGAGGCTTTTATCTTATTGTGCTGTGCAATATTTAACGGTTCTCCAAAGTTCTTTTTGCAGTGTTTTTTGTGTGTGATTAATGAAATACAATGAATATGTAATACTTCACTTTTTACTAGCTCTGCAACTTACAAAGATTTTGAGTGATGTTGTAGCTTTCATTAAAATTACAACATAGGCAACACAGTGGACTTTTACAGGTCTACAGCTTTGTTTCATCACTGAACTAAAATTTAATTAAATGTTATTAAAATGGATGTTCTTTACATCACATTGTATGAAAGTGACTATTCTTGTCATTGCAAGGTCACAGCACAGCACACAATGAAAATGGATCTCTGCATTTAACCCATGCACACAAACACTGTGTGGCAGCAGGCAGCTATGAAAGCTGAAACTGCTATGAAACTGCCCAGGGAGCAGTGACAGGGACAGTACCTTGCTCAAGGGTGCTTCAGGGCAACCTACCGGTAAGGGCTTTGAACCCACAATCTTCCGATCCTGTGACTGACTCCCCAACCACTAGGCCACCGCTGCCCTTGACGGTCCACAGCAGGGATGCAGAAAGTGGGGGGCTGAGGGGCTTGCAGCGCCCACAGATTTCACAATAAAAAAATGCAACTACTACAGGAAGGAAACAAAAAAAAAGAGCAGGACATTTAAACAAGGGATGGTAAAACCTAGTTGTAGATTTGACTTTATATTTTTATTTTTGCTTGTATGTTATTAGATTAGGGTGGCGGTGGTCTAGTGGTAGGGTACTTGTCTATGGTCCTTTGCCTCTAGAGGTCCCAGGTTTGAATCCCACCTCTGGCACTACCACCACTGGGTCCCTGAGCAAGACCCTTAACCCTGAGTGTCTCCAGGGGGACTGTCCCTGTAATTAGGACATGGAAGTTGCTCTGGATAAGAGCGTCTGCTGAATGCTGCAAAGGTAAATGTAGATCCTTGGTCAAACAATTCAATAATGGCAAACTAAATTACTCCCCCCAGTAGCAAATTTGTTGGCAAGCTTTAATGATATTATAGCCAAACCCATGCAGGTTTAATTGTTTCAGGTCGCGTTCAAGTCTAATATTGAATCTTTAAATGTTTTGTGTGAAGCAGAAGTTCTTACCATTGCAGTCTTTAATATCCGCCCAAGTTGAATTGTGAATTTTCAGTGTGTGAGTATTTAGCTCATTTGCATCAATTTGATCCAGAGTAAAATTGTACAAAGTGAGCAGGATATGCATCAGTTTGATACTGATATCAGTTTGATTAACGTCCTCTCTGTCTCTCTTCAAAACTTACTTGAAAACATATCTACTCAGTGCTGTTCCCCTTTATAAAAAAAAAAATTATTATTATTATTATTATTATACATTTCGGTTAAATGTGTGTATCATAGCATGTTGTGCAGTGTCTGATGTGGGTTGTCTGAAACGAGAAACAAGACAGTAAGTCATTTTGTGTGATGTCATTGTCAAATATTTTCTGCCTAAAATTTCAGGAGCCCCAATTTAAAACACCTTTCTGTGTTCCTACGTGTCACCAAAAATCCTGACAGCTGCCCCAAGCACTAAATGATGATTGAATAAATGATACTTTATATTAGAATTGTATTTCTGACTGGTTAGTGGAATTAGGTTGTGAGAGACTGGCGTTTACACATTTACTCCAGCTACGTTCATACATAAACAAGAGCCTTTTCTCAGCTCTTCATTTCTTCATGCAACTTTTCCGAAGCGTCGTTTCATTTTTGTTCATGAAAAAGCAAAAAATATGCCTTTTTTAAAGGTCAGATTAAATAATAAACCGTGGTCATGCTTTCGTTTGTGTTAACAAATGCCAAGCCATTGTGCAATCATTTACTTCATTACTTTAAAAAGAGAATTCTACTAAAGCTGCCTCTTGCTGTTTCTTATTAAAAATAGACATCCTTACAAATTTCATGCACATAGCACTCTCTGTCCTGGTCACTTCCCTTTCCTAGAGTTATAGTGCATGACAGCAGAGTGTCACCAGAGTGCTGCAGATATGGCATGTGATGAGATGAAGATGATGACATTTAGGATGAGCTGTGAAACAGCGCACTTGTCTCCAGCTGTGGTGATAGCAGTGCATTGTTGGATGTGTTTGATCCCTTTGGAGTGTGATTATTTGGTCCAGTTTCTGATTTCTGTTCAATTGTGCTATACGGATGATCAATTCTGGATGACTTTGGCCTGTTCAGTATTGCATCAAAGAAGTCTTTCATGCACAAATGAGTCAAACCAATCACAGTATTTGCTCAGAGGAGCCTGACCGTCACTGTTCCTGATCAGTGGGTCTTTTGATGAAACACTGTATTTGTGTAATTAAACAAAAATATTTTTTTTTTGTCAAAGTAAGGCAGGCTCATTTTCAACCATGCCATTTTAACCATTTAATTAGACCGTTTGTAGAGAATTGCAAGGCATTTTATAACAACATACCAAGTAGGAATAAAAAACACAGAAATATTATTTTGTCCAGATTGTGCAGCCCTAAAGTGACAAAAGTACAAACTGTGAATGTTACTGGATGAGCACTAGGGTTAAACAATCTGAGAATGGTATCCTTTTCCAATTGCAGTTTAAATGTGATGTGTGTTTTATTTTTACCCATGCCCATTTTCCCCCCAAAATAACGTTTTTCCAGACCTGAGTACTAAATGTCAGAATGCCAGTTGACAGCTTCTGTATAATTAGACTATTATTAAACAATTCAATTAGCATTTATTGTACTAGTATATAATAGTACTAGTATTAATATTAGTAATCATGATTTACAGTTCAGTGGGAATTGCACTCTTTCAATGGGTAATTTATATACCAAAATGGTATATTCTTCAGGCCTTATGAAAATCAGATAATCTGGTTTAAGTGTTTGATTTTGCTTTCACAGTTTGTTCACAATAATTCAGTGGCAGAAGGATTTTATAGAATTCTCTCTGGCTAAGCTAAAATGTGACGCTCCAAAAACTCCAAAAGCAGTAGGGGTGTTACTTCTTGTGTGAATCAGTGTGAAACCAAACGGTCACACAAAGACACCAATCAGTCTCCTGTCAGGCCATGGACAACTGCTTGTTCGGCCATCTGCTGTATGCCGCGGTACTCAGCTCACAGTCTGCAGATTGTCCTGGATCTCTTCAGGTGTGCTGCCACATTGGTCAGTCAACTGCACAAACTGTTCAGTTATCTACTTGTGACTTGAATTTGTGTAAATGTGTAATTTGTGTACTTCTAATGTACTGAAATAAGGGATGTCACTCTCATTTGTATTACTTCTCTGACTGATTATTCTAGATTATTCTAGCAGTTCATGAAGAATTACGTTTTTAAAGAGACCAGACAGTAAGAGTGGATTTAATGGCACAATCTTGCAAATATTCCATAATACTGCATTAGGAAGGCATAAACTCTGAAGACTTTAAAAGGATTTTTAATAATCTGCCAGGCACATTGTGTAAATTTGATCTCTTGCTGTATTTTACATAGTCAGTTGAGTTGCTGTATTCTGTCTCAATAAATGTGATTTGTTATTTAAGAAGTCCAGCCCTATGAGTTTTCTGCTCAATATGAAATTTTTAGTTTTGCATGAGTGTGTGTGTGTGTGTGTGTGTGTGTGTGTGTGTGTGTGTGTGTGTGTGTGTGTGTGTGTGTGTGTGTGTGTGTGTGCGTGCGTGAACATACATCTAAATGAGCATTGGGCCATTTTTTTTAACAGGAAACCTTCAGCAACCTTTAAAAAGTAGTACAAATAAAAGTAGATTTGTCTTTTGTGATCTTAGAGGAGATTTTCATATTTGTGTGACAGTATGAATAGTCATATAATATGTATTAAGTGAAAGTGAAAGAGACCGTCATTGTGGACATACAGCACAGCATCCTCTGCATTTAATCCATACACACCTTGTAACAGCGGGCAGCCGTACTGAGCAGCCGAGGAGTAGTGATGGGGACGGTAACTTGATTAAAGATTCCATATCAATACCAAACTTAGTACAGACACCCGATCGGCATTGTCCAATGCAGCATAGAATCCCTGAGCTCAAATACTCCGCCAGCCTCATCCTCCCAGTAGCTTGGATTATAGCCGAGTGTCACTGCGCCCGGTGCGGATAATTATAATTACTATATTATTACTATATTACTTCAATTTTAAATCCATTTTTCATTTGACAATATCTCCTGCATGCATAGTATATGCACATAGACATACAACACATGACACAAGTACCCTGCTTAAAACCAAAGTGGCATAACTGTTTTATTTGATACCTTGTACATTTGCATGTAGATCCAGCAGATGGAGCTACAGTAGAGTGATTTTTTTTTTGATGGAAACCATTTTGTTTCCCAGTCACTATAAAAGAGAGCTATGAAAGCCTGTTGACATGAATGTGCTTGAGTACATGAGTGTTTGGTCATCGGGGATGAGTTTTTACTGAGTCAGATGAAAACTGAATAATTCAGTACAGATAAATTAATTCATTAATAAATAAATAGCACTTTCTTTCTAGATACATGACTTCAGTTTGTGGTTTCTTAGAAGCTGAACACTGATCATATTTATCAGCTTTCTTTATTTTACCATCTCTTTTATGTACAGATGGAAACAGGAGCACCACTAACCAACATTTTACTTCACTGTATTTACTCTTGGTCTGCTTTTTGAAAGCTCTATCAAGTAGCTCATACGTTCTTTTGTAGTATAACCAGCAACAAACACGCAGAAAGAAGAAGCCTCAGCATTTGCATAGTCTTAGGGATATATTGAGATTAAACAGGAAGTATTCCTTTATACATTTTAGATCTTTGCATTTGTCCTTTTGACAAAGTACAGTGGAGGAAAAACCTTATCATTTCCATATATCATTATAGAACTGTGCAGAGTAGCTTTAGGTTATTAAGATTGCAGATTTGCATGAGTTGTCTAAAAGCCTGCATTTTGGGGCATTATCTGGTTGTAATGTGAGTCTGGCTACGAAGGAATTAGCTCATTGTTTTTGTTGTAACTGGTTCAATATGAGGGGGAATGACACAGATTTGTCTTATTGTATAATGCTGGAGTATGCATTCCTTCATTGAAACATGAATTTATGCTTTTTCCATTTGTCTTATTGCACCAGTAAGTGCTGCATTGTGGAGATATCCGTGCTCATCCATGTATGTTCAGCTATAATTACTTTAATGCGCTTTACAAACACCTTCTGAATAGAAAAGAGCGAGCTGTCTGTGTGTGTGCAAGCAAATTTGATCCTTTCATTGTCCTTTCCATGTGCATATATTATGAATATAATCCTTTTGTCCTCTTAAAATACACTATTTTGATGCACACCCAAAAGGTTTTAGTGTTTAGCAAGAAATATCTGAGACGGCATCACACAGGAAAAAAAAAGTGCTCGGTTTTGACTGGAAGTGACAGGATTTCAATGGCAAGTCTGACGCTGTCAGGTTGCCATGTCATAGGTACAAAACATCAAAACCTTTTTGGTGAAAATGTATCTTTCTATAAGGAACAGAAATTCTCTAGAGCAGCTTTGTAACAGCTTGCATGACTACTGTATATTGGCCTCCAAGTACTGAGAAATAAATACGATTGTTGAAATATTGACTCAAGTCCAAACAATAAAACCTAAAGGGAATTTTCTCCAGTTTCTTCTTCGTGATTACGGCTGTGTATCGTTTCAAATTGTGTAATACCTTCACTTCAGTCCTGATAAAAGATGGATAATACTTTTTTCTACATCTAATAGTATCTTTGTTTACAGTGAAACTTTTCATTATACTACAAGTATGTTATATGGTGTGATTCCTTTGTTAAAAAAAAACAATAATCTGTTAGTATCTGAGTCTGAAGCTCAGTTGCTCATGTTATGTTTCACTATAGTGAAGTGAAAGTGACTATTTGTCATTATGAAACACAACACAGTACACAATGAACCACACCGAATGCTCTCTCTGTATTGAATCCATACGCAGCATGCAGCAGGGGGCGCGTATGTCTAGTGCCCAGGGAGCAGTGATGGGGATGGTACCTTGCTCAAGGCTACCTCAGGGCAACCTATAAATCATGTCTAAAACCCAAGGATGCTGCATTTTGTGGTGATTACATCACTGAAAGGTGCCCTGTCTTGTACGTTTAGTTGGGAAATGGCACTTTTTGTTTCTAAGGATTAGCCTTCATTTTCTGCAGTCTTTTATTTACAGCTCAAACACACTCATGGTCCAAAATGCTGTAACTGGTGGGACAGTATGTGGGACAGATATTTCATGATATTTCGTGCTTCGTCTGGTCAACTTCATTTCAGGAAAGCTGCACAATCCCAAAAAAGCCAGGACAGGGCTTGATTCAGATAATTCTGATATTTTCCCCCTCTAGAGTGCATTATGTCACTTTAACAATTAAATGAATCAGGAGAAACTTCAGTTTTTAAAAAAAGGCACATTCCTGACCCTTCACCAACAGAGAATGCATGAAGAATTCTGAAACAAAAAATGCAAAACAAAACTCCATACTAAGACTTTTGTTGTATTATTTCTTCAGAATAGAACATTCATGAGTTTTTGACCCATTTCGTTGATCCATTTAGTCTCAACTAGATTAATACTTTGAAATGGTTTGTCATCTGAAAGGGAAAGCTGTTTTCTAAACATAAGCATACGCTCGTTCAATGTAATTACTCTTCTTTGTTAAGTTTGCTTGTTGGTGATGCATTTTGACAAGAGATTTACTTGTACTTTTTTGCCTTCTATCTTCTCATTGCTGGGTTCTTTCTTACTCCTTATGGCAGGACCACATTGATTTAAGAACTATTTATTACTGCTACCAAAGTCTTAATGGTCTCTCAAAAAGTGTTGCTGAAGGGGTAAAAATAAATACTCATTTTAAGCAAAGGTCTTACCGTTTTGCCAAAGTCAACACAGGGTCATGTAGAATATAAAAGGCAACAGTGGGGAACCAGAAGATTGGAAAGTTGGGAATAGCTGTTTGGTCCAATGAAACTGTGGAGATAAGTAAATGTACATTAAAGTAATGGATGCATCACCAGAAGAACATTTCTGACAAGAAAAGACTGATTTTTATAGCTTTTTAGGAACTAGTCATCCACTACAGGTATACAAGACTTTAGTCTTTAAAGATTTTGCAAGCAGTGAGAATATTAAATGACTTGCCAGCCAAAAAAGTACAAAATTACATTCTGTCAAACAGCTTGTTTAATGGCACTTGTAGGTCATGTTCTTGGTCTTTTCAAATTAGCATTTATTTTTGGGCATCTTTTGCACAAAATCCTTTGGCACAAATGTCCTTCAATGTTTTTCAACCGTGCACAATTAACATGAGTTTAAATCTTGGATTGCAGTTTATCTGCGTATTTCTGTGCTGGGATGTTCCTCAGGAGTTCCTTGGTAGCTAGATGGCTTACTGAAATGCTCAAGCCATTTTCAGTCATTCACACATTTGAGGTTTGGATTGTGTTGTGCAGAACGGTGCAGAGTCATGCGCAAATGATATCTGCGACAGGTCAAAAGTAAAGACCCTCAGGAGCTGCATAGCTCCAATATTTGTGTGTGTCTGTTTCTTGGGGATTCAGTTTCTTGCCCTTAATCAGCTCTGGGCAGTCCTGGGTGGGATTCACAAGAGGACCAGGAACACAATATTATTATAGTACCTGAGCTATGATACAATTCCATGTCAGTAATTTTCCTGCATCCTCAACATGAAGATCACGATGTTTCAGTGATGTTGTTAGGAATGTTAAGAATGCAAGCTAACAGAGACATTCCGATTTTCTTTAAGAATTATTCACCAAAAGACATGGAAGCTCTCTGTACTGCTTGGACGTGGGAGTAGGCAGCCAGCCAGCCAATGCTGGAACATGCGGACCTTCTAGTTGCTTCTGGGATTCTACACACCAGTTAAAGATTTGTGATATGCTAAATATTGTGGCCTTTTTCAATGAATCAAATGCCAAAAGATATATTACACAACAAAATCTATTCTGCTGTGCACATGAAACTGCAACATCTGCTGTTAGTCTGAGCCCCTGCTAGCAAGCTGCTCCCAAAACACATTTCATGGACGTCATATCATTATTTTCTTTTTTACTTGACCATTTCTTTCACTGAAAATATGACATACTGTAAATGCACAATGAGCTATATAGTGAATAGGAGGGAAGGACAGAATCATATCTTTACTGGAGTGTAAGCAACATTTTGCAATAAACATCTGCGATCGGATGCTCAGACATGGACTGAATGTGCTTCAGGAATTCAGGAAGCAGTGTTAAATCGGTTAAAATAACACGCTCAGCTGCAAGTTCCTGATTCTGTATGCTGATTATTAAACAGTCTTTCAGCAGGTGTCATGGAGTCATCAGTGCTGTTTGTCTGATTTGCTCTTCAAAGACATTAGGCACAGAAAAAATTCTGTGCCATTTTCTGCCATCTCTCTTCAGTTCCGACCTCTAAACACAAAGGGAGGCTCTTTTTAAGGAACCCGTCCCAGACACACATGGAGCTGCAAATCATTGTTATCAGGCCCACTGTCCTGCTCCCCAGGCTTACAGGTATGGCCTACACAATGGCCACCCTTCAGCTCTTTCATTATCTGTCCGCCTGTTGTCACCAACAATGTGACAAGTGCTAGGCCTTAAGAATTGAACTTGAAATAACAGCCCCATAATGTTTATCTCTCAGCACAAAGTGGTTTGAGTTCAGATGGCTGTGGGAAATGGCTAGCACTAAAAGCCAATATAAATGACATGTAATTATTTTGATCATTTATTTGCTTGTGCATTGTTCCTACACATGTGCATGATTTCCTGTTCTTTTCTGTTACTGCTTTTAAAGCATCAGTTATTTGTTCTTTCTCTGCTACCTACCAACCTCTCTTTATTGCTCAGGAAAAAAAACAGGCTATCCTTTTTTAATGTGCCCTCAGACTTCTGTTCTGACTGGGTGCATTGTGTTCCTCATTCAAAAAGCAGTCTGGGCTACTAAACAACTGTAAGAGGTTGGAAAAGTGTAAATGCATGGCTTTGTTTTTATATAGCTTTTTTTTTTTTTTTTTTAAATGTAATTTTTAAGTAATACTATACTGTATTAGTGTACATCATAGATCGTTGTTCAAACTACAACTCTAAGTACGCTTTTATATTTAGTATGGGGTTCTTAAATAGTGACACAGAACCATAGTGAGGTTTGTGTTTGCACATGTAAGGAGAAGAGAAAAGAAATGATGCATGCCTTCATGGTGCATTGTGTATGCAGCTCTGCTCAGGACGGCCACGGTTCACAGGCTTTAATTGCTTGCATTTCACACACTGTGCTTTTTTAAATGTGACGGGCTAATTTCAGTGTTTCCTAAACAGTGGACAGCTAAGCCGATTTGCAAGCCCTAACAGGTATCACTATATGGGGCATGTAATTAGTCCAATAACACTGTCTGGCTGGTAACAAAACAGCTTAATGATCCTTTTGTAATTTCTATCATGTCATGTAACTGTCATCTGCTTGATAAATGGCATTTCTCAAGGAAATCTATGGATAGATCAATGAGCAGCAAACTAACAAAAGCAGAATACAAAGCTATAGTAACTCTCAAGAGCCTCCACCCACTGTAACAATAAAAAAGAATTTGGTTGACCCTAGACTAATTCTAATAGCTCTGAGAATCCAAAGTAAGTTAATTTTTTTTTTATTTTTTTTTTATGCCAGTACGTTTTTAAACATGGTTATTAGACATGAACTATTTTTCTTTTCTGTGTCAGTAGCTGAACTCAGAACTGTGTGTGACCTGGAATAGAGCTCTGCTGCTCCAGCATCCTCTCTCAGGTTTACAGGCAGGCCAGGGCTGATAAGAGTGTCCCAAAGGACAGAGGCAGCTTTGGATGGCAGACAAAATATGTAATCTCTCACCAAAATCGATTTCCTCACCATCAGAAATCAAAGAACAAAGAACCATCACATCAGAAACATATCCCAATGGTAGACCTCAATAAGAAATCAGCCAAGGTTTGGGCAGTTCTTGCTCTGCTTAATGGGACATTTTAGATCTTACATTCAAGAGCTTTTCTGAAGGGCAAAAGCAGTAGCAAGGCTGGGCCAACAGGGCAGGAGGAGGTAGCATATGAGGCAGTTATTTAGGTCAGTAGTTACATTTTCCTGAAAAATGTATAAATTGCTGGGTGAAAAATACAGATTAAGAAAGATTACTTAATTGTTCTAGTGTAAAGTGGTTACGTGTAGTGTGTGTGTGTGTGTGTGTGTGTATCAACTTATAGATGTACCAACACTATGCACACAATTATTTTATCACAATTATTAAGTGCATATTTTGAGCATGTCATCATTTTTATGCATATATTCCAATCTGTATAAACATGAATGCTAATTGGATGGCAGATCAGGTGATGTGTATTTGTGTAATGAGGGAGGCCTAAGGAGATCAACACTCTATATCTATACATAATTATTAGGCACCCTCTTTTCCTCAGGCAAAATGGGCCAATAACGAGATATAACTGACTCTGAAAAGTCAAAAATTGTAAAAAGTCTTTCATATGCAGCACTCTTGAAATTGCCAAGATATTGGGGGCGTGATCACAGAACCATCAAAGAGTTTGTTGCAAATAGTCAACAGGGTTACAAGAAATATGCTGAGAAAAAGGACACAAATTAGCTGCCAAAGATGTGAGAAGAATCAAACATGAAGCTACAAACAGGAAACCATGATACTCCAGTGCTGTCATATTCCAGAACTGTAACCTACCTGGAGTGTCCAGTGTTCAGTGCTCAGAGACATGGCCAAGGTAAGGAAACCTGACCACCACTGAACAAGACGCATACGTTAATATGTCAGGACTGGACCAAGAAATATCTCAAAACAGATTTTTCAGGTTTAATGGACTGGTGAGATGAGAGTGACTCTTGACAGATCAGATGGATGGGCCTGTGGCTGGATCAGTAATGGGCACAGAGTGCCACTTCCACTCAGGCGCCAGCAAGGTAGAGGTGGGGTACTGCTATGGGTTGGTATTATTAAAGATGAACAAGTTGGACCTATTCGGGTTGAAGATGGACTCAAAATCAACTCCCAAACCTGCTGCCAGTTTTTAGAAGATGCTCTCTTCAAGCAGTGATTCAGGAAAAACTCTGCATCTTTCAGGAAGACCATGATGTTTATGCAGAACAATGATCCATCACATGCATGGAAATTCTCCACTGAAGACTTGCCAGTAAAGGGCCCTAAAGATGAAAGAATAATGCCATGGCCCCCTTCCTCACCTGATCTAAACCCTATTCAGAACTTGCAGGCTCTTCTTAAACGGAAGATTTACAGGGAAGGAAAACAATCCAGCTCTCTGAACAGTGTCTGGAAGGCTGTGGTCACTTCACAGTACTGCACAAAAAGTTGATCGTCAACAGATCAAGAAACTGACAGATGCCATGAATGGAAGACTTATGACTGTTATTGAAAAGAAGAGTGGCTTTATTGGTCACTGTTTTGTTTGTTTGTTTGTTTGTTTTCAAATGTCAGAAATGCTTTTTTGTAAATTTTGAATTGTTTGTTTATTATTCCCACTTTAACAGATAAAAATAAACAAGTGAGATGGTACATTTTTTAAAATGTAGTTGCATAAAAATTCTGCACACTAATAGTTGCCTAATAATCATGCACACATTTATCCCCTGAGAATGTTCACACTCACATTTCCAAATTTTTATAGTAACGTTCATGATAGTTGTAACAGTACTGTGTCCTACAACTGGTTCTTCAAAGAAACTTTTGAATACATTAATATAAAAAGTTGTAGTAAATTGTTTAAAAAAAAAAGAAAGAAAGAAAGATTGCACTGTTATTAAAAGTTGAATACAAAGAGCGTTTTTTGGTAGAACTGGACCATTTCTGCTTAGAATGTCCCTTACATGCTTCATCTAATACATTATTTCCATTTTCTCTAACGCTCACTTCAACAATAGCAAAAATAAAGTACAAAGAACAAACTGCTCATCCAAAGGTCCAGCAGGTGGCAGTGCTTTTGTATTCTGTAGAAATGGTCACCGACCATTGAGAGAGATTACAGGCCAAGAGACAGAGTGATTTTTAGACTGAACTTGAATAAATTCTCATGAGAACTTGGTTGTTTTTCTGTAGTCTTCTTTTTCTTTTCTTCTTAATGAAGGTAATTGGTGTCAGTACAATTTAACAGTGTGCTGAACTCCATAGATTTTTTTTCTGCTGGGATCAATACTTCAGGGCTTATGGTCTGGAGTCCCTTACAGTCAGAAACCCCTGGGCATTGGTCCTACCAGTGATCAATTACAGATGGTTTGGAAGCTTTTCTCCAAAAAGCGCAATGTCAAAAAAAAAAAAAAAAAAAAAGAATACTTTAAAAAGTCAAGAAGTATAAATCTCCTTGCTCTGTTCTGAGCCTGATCCATTTACTAGGTTAAACGGAAAGCACTGTCAGTGTTCTGCATTGGACAGTGAGAGAGCGAGTAGTTATGCTATGCATGGACCCACCCTTAAACAGAGCTTTTTTGCAGAAGTGGATTATACATTTGATTTTTGAGCTCAGCTAACTTAATTTGAACCAGACATCCTGTGTAATTTATATTTAGAGTGTGCAGGTTCTATACAGTCCTTTAACCAAAAATGACAACATTTAAACATTGTATCAAGATTTGAAAACATGTACTATTACACCCTTATTGTCCTCTCTTAATCCTTCTATTAAATATCTGTAATCTGTATCTTTATGGTGTAAACAGTCCGTTTTTATCTTTTCTCAGATTTGCTTTGTCTGTATGCTAATGATAAAAGAGTGAATTGAAACTCATGTTAGATAGGTCAGATTTTGGTCTATGTGAATACATCATTTGCAGTCTACATCTCTCCAGCTCCACCTCTCTCTCTCTCTCTCTCTCTCTCTCTCTCTCTCTCTCTCTCTCTTTTGCACGCACTCAGCCCCTCCCCTCCCCTCAGCCTGAGAGAGCTCTCAAATAAGAGCATGCTTCAAACTCACACAGCAGAGTGGGTCAAACTCTCCTCTTCTGCTCCTATGCTGCTTTTGTCTTCACTTGAATTCCTTGTGGCCTTTTTTTTGCACTTCTCTAACCCATGTGGTCCTGGACAGCACCTGCGCTGAATACGTTGGTGTTTTTCCTGCTCTTATACACCTGACCCATCTAATCAGTTCATTGAATCTTGAAGTTGGGTTTATAGAGCAGATAAAGCATTGCAACGTGCTGGACAGGGGCACTCCAGGTCAAGGGTCAGGACCTTTCCCAATAAGGAAATCCTGAGGGTCCCGCACAGCCTGGATTTGAGGGCCTGGGGGTGCCTGGGGCTGCCCGGCCCCTGCAAGCCCACAACTGAGGGCACCTGGGCACTGGGGAACTGGAGCGTGGAGGCCGAAGCAGAGTCAGGAGGGCATGAGCCAGAGCAGGAGGCCATGCTGAACACGGTGTGGGAGACAGAGGGGCTGCAGACACTGGGCATTGTGGTGATTGTGTGTGCCTCGCTTAAGCTGCTACATCTTCTGGGTCTCATCAGCTTCTCTGAGGGTAAGGGACAATCTGGCTGGACATATTGGTTTAGACTTGTAGCCCCATTAATATGTGAAAATGAGATTGAAATGCTTGCTGTCAATATGTTGTTTTGTCAATATAATTTTGTCAAGTTATTGTCAATAGAGGTTTAAAAAAAATAATCAATTTGCAGTACTGTTTATTGTACAGAAGCACAACTGCTGCTTCACAGCAGTTCAGAAACTGTATTTTCATCTTTTGAATGAACCTGAGCATAATATCTCCTGATTTCCATAGAGTGAACATAGTTTCCAGTTTTCATCACCAACATCCAAGAAGGGCAGTAGTGGCTGGATGCTCTAAATCCTCCACTAATGTAGCCTTTTCACTCTTGTTTATGTTGTTTGTTTGTTGTTTGAGGCTCTTGTTTATAGTTTGAAGCTCTCTGTTCTATGGAATTCTCGCTTTTGAGAAGGCTTTCAAGGGTACATGTAGGTTTCTGCTTTGTTATTCCTGTTTTTATTTGGCTGCTCATGAATTTATCCAAAGGTTCATAGGCATTACTGTAATTGCCAGCATAAGTGGTGTGTTTTGCTTGATAATTATACTTTACAGTTCAGTGATCATCTAAATAAACAGTGGCTGGCAATATGAACCATCAATGGAACACAGAGACGTGTGTGAAAAACGGAGCTACCATAACAACAGCAAATGGCGAGGTCTCAGCCTTCCTTAATACTGATAGTTTTAAGGGTCAAACAAGGAGCAATAAGTTAATGGCAAGTAAAATTAAGTGTTAATTCAGCACCATTAATACATTTTTGGGGGGGGGGCTTAATAACTCTGACTGCAGCATTAATAGGCATCATCTTTGGCAAACTGTTTGATTACTAATATATTCAACAGTGACAGCCCAGTTGGCTGGGAGGTGTGTCATCCAGGCAACTAGTTTATCCTGACTCAATGATGTGAAATTTGTAAATTTGTATTTGCACTGGCATAAAATAAAGAACGTACATTTTATGAAGTTGTTGAGTGCTTTTGGCATGCAGGAGCCTTCTCTTAACCTTAAAAGAATTACCTTTCAGCAACAGCAACTGTAAATAATCATGCTTTTAAAAGCCTATTCACAGCCATCACCCTGTGCTCCACAATTTCACTCCATAATTTTCCATAGACTTCAGTTCTTCTGGCTTGATAACATCAAATTATACATATAACATTTGTAGTGATTAGGGTTTCTTCCTAAATGGGTCTGTGAAACATTTCACACTAATTACATTCGACTGCTATAGTGCAAATGAAAACATTTGTAATGCTTCATACTCCTTTTTAAATGGGTTCATTTTTGTTGTTCATAAATCTACATACAGTACTCCACTAAGACAAGGTGTTTAGCATGCCTTTTAAAAATAAACATTTTTTATAGGTTACATTAGTAATCAGACCCATTACCATGTGCTTGATAAAGCATCTTTGGCGGCAATGGTAGCCCCAAGTCCTCTTGAGAATTATCCTACAGGCGTGACACACCTTTTTTGTATTTATGTATATAAAGTTCTAATTCTAACTGGCAGAATTATTCAAACTCAACAAGGCTAGATGAGGAGCATTGGTCATTTTCACGGTTCTCCAGAGAACCTCCATCGGGTTCAGGATCTTCAGGCTTCGTCTTCGTCTTCACACTCAGATGCACCATCAACTGTGAGACCTCAGATGGACAAATGTGTGCCTTTTATAATTATGTCTTTTGAATTCAGTTTGGCACAGATTGACAGTCAAGTTGTAGAAGGATCTCAAACACTACTGATAGGGTACAAAGTGGAGCTCATTTGCAAGTGTCATTTCAGAAGTTTATGTAAATTGCTATATCTTTGCTTAGTCATCATGGAGAATTGTGGGTTGATTGATGAGGAAAAATAATTGAATCCATTGTAAGGTTCTAAAACATAAACTTGGAAGGTTCTGAAAACCTTCTGTATGCACTTTGAACTACTATATATTACCTAAAACTTTTGGAGCAATGTACCGGCAGCTTCCAAGGTTATTTTGTGTCATCGCTGTAGAGCTTCACATTTAAATGGGTCGTTTAACATCATTAGACGGCACAAGAGCTGCGTGTCAAGGTGAGATGAAGCTCAGCTGGTGCT
This sequence comes from Hepsetus odoe, assembly GCA_017165825.1. Lineage (NCBI taxonomy): Eukaryota > Metazoa > Chordata > Actinopteri > Characiformes > Hepsetidae > Hepsetus > Hepsetus odoe. Next base: position 15,314,469 of record CM029388.1, on the reverse strand, counting down.
TTTAGCCTCCTGCCCTAAGTTGTCAGGCAGAGCTGTTTGTTTTCTCAGTCAGGCTTCACCCTTCACACATAAAACGAATGCTTCTGTCCAAAAACATCTCCATTCCTTCCACTGAAATATAGGAGCTGGTAACCCTACTATGTCACAGTCATCAATTTGTAAAATCCTGTTTTTGAAATGGTGATTTGCTTTTAATCATTATTTTGTTGTTTAATTACCATTGAGGTAAGCTAGAATTACTTTTGGTTTCAAAATAAACCTTTAGGTGGATTGTTTTTTTTAAACAAATCTAATGACCTTATAGAAACTGTTGCATTTCAATGCATATTTATAGCCAGCCTTTAGCTAGACACAGCACACAAGAGGGCTCCCAGAGGTCAAAGCTGTAGTGACAGCTTAAGGAAAGGGCCTGTTATGAATAGCTTTGAACCAGTGCTTTCTGTGTTCACTCTATTTTCTTTGCAGCTAGTTTACATTAGAAAAACATATCACTAGACAGCAAGGCCAGTGCTCATCATGGTGAGACGAATTTCAGGTGGGGTTTTTAGCCTCCTGCCTGAAGTCATTAAACAGTTCTGTTCATTTCTTCGATCAGTCTTACTTTTTGCTCTCCAAAAAATTAAATTTTTGCTCTCTCTCAGCTGGCTACTGCCATCTTCTGGACATATGTAGATTAAATTCCTTAGAACAATGGTGCTGAAAAAAATCAATTGCTTGTATAGAGCCTAATCACCATCTCAGTGTGCTGATGTGTTTATTGTGACAGTCTGTTTAGAAGGTCTGCTCTGATTTATTAGAAGCTGTGAAGTGATACTGACTGGTTGGGATTCCATTCACACAGAAGCATTATAAGTACTGACAGCAGTCCTTCAATCAGATCCCTGGCTTATTTAAAGAAAACTGAAAACAAAATTTCTAACTGATTTATTGAGAGGATAACCTCTCATGAATTCCTTTAGCGTGTAAAAGCAACAAAGGAAAAAACGTTCAGGACAACGTGTCTAAATTTAAAACCAATATGCCCTTCGGTCTCTGCCTGTGACAATGTTTATTTTTTTCTGAGGTGTGAGAACAAGTCAATGTCAAAGGACAGAAAAGTGTGCCAGCAAAACAGTAGTGGCAGCAGTGGCCCAGTGGTTAGGGACTAAGCTGCAGGAACAAATAAGCTGCCCTGAGGTACCCTTGAGCAAGGTATTGTCCCCATCACTGCTCCACGGACGCTTGAAGTAGCTGGCCCCTGCTGCATGGTGTGTGCTTGGGTGAAATGCAGAGAAGCGTTTTCTTGTGTCTCACTGTGTGCTGTGCTGTTTTTCACAATGACAAATGGTCACTTTCACATAAAATGCTATGAATAATACTGTGGCACTACAACAGATGTTATTGCATAAAGGCTCTGTAAAATGGTTCTAATGGTGTCTTTATCAGTTTAGATGCAGTTTTTCAAGAGCTCACAATATTCTTACAAAAGAGAATTGTGATGCTATTGTAATGCTCATTGGCATTGAAGGTATAAGGAGTGTTACAGCACAAACTGCTTGGTGAATGTGGCACATACTGTGCAACTCATAATATCATGAATATTGACATAAATAATATCAGAAAAAATGGAAAATTGTTATTTTATGTTAAATTCATTTAATGGGTATTTAGAATAGTCAAATGAATTGCTTGAGGTGAAGGTTTGCTGCTAAAACCTTTATGAATCGCTAATGTGGCCTAAAATCTTTTCAACTGCTAGCTGATTGCTGTGCTAAAATGGAAGCAAGGGCTAGTCATTATCTCTTAATTGACAAACTTTTCCTAGCCGTTCTAATATATTTCAGGCCATTATCAACAAAGTAATCTCACTGATCCCTGACCAGGCATAAAGGGCATCACAACTGCTACTTGATTTGTGCGTCTCAGCAATGTGGATCTTAACACAGCTGTTGTTTCATAGCGTTCACAGAGGACTGCGAGGACTAATTAGGGTGTCGGGGAAGATAAATATTGCCCACCTCAGCTGTGCACTTCAGCATGTGTACACACACACACACACACACACACACACCCTGGGCCTTAGTGACTCAGGAATACAGTCTGTGCTTATGTCAGATTAACAGTGGCGCCGGCCATTAGCGATGGGAACATCATGGACGCAATGGCGACAGACCCCTTTTCCTCCTGGCCTTTGTCTTAGACATGTCCTTGTGCGCAATTCATGAGCCTCTGACAGAGCTTTGAGTCTGAACTTTAGCCCACAGACACTGATGAGCCTCAGCAGATGAGCTATGGTAATGGGCTGTCAGGTGCTTAAGCATGAGGGGACCTTTTCTTTTTTTGTTATTGCCATGGTCATATTATTTTCTAATGATGTCTTGAACTAGTAGGTAGATAATTAGGAGAGATATACAGTTCAGCTCAAACCTGTAGGAGCAGTCTTACAAATGAGTCTAGCATTTAAACCTTTTTGCCCTTTGCAGCATAGGCCATAAATGAGCAAGGAGCGTTCGTTTGCAATGCACTATTCAAATTGCAGTCTTGTATGAGATATAAAAACCTAAAAAAAAAGAAAGTAAAAATGCACAAAACATAAGATCATGATACTTGAAGACAAACTGATGAAAGCTCATATCATAGTTGTGACATGGTCACTGTACATCTTCCATCTGCCATCATTTGTTATTTGTGGAAACATTCAACCTCAAGTGCTTCATTGCTATTAATAAGAGTTCTGCCAAATAATGAAAGCAAGAAAGCAAAGATGCTTCAATTATTGTATCACATGTTTTGATATTAGCAATTCTCTCCACCAAAGAAGGCTTTTGCATTACAGTCAGAACCATGAAACACACAGCTTCAGCTCAGCTCAGTATATTTTCATTAATACCGTAATGTGGATTCATTGCAGTCTGTAAAGCATCTGTAAAAACAGACCAAATAGCTCCTAAACATTAGTTGTTTTGTGAGGTTTGGAGCTGGATGTAGGTCTGCTGTCACATTGCTTCAGAATCTGTCCATACAAAAAAAATATGATATTACGTTCTTCAATTATTTATAATACGTAATACATTTGCATTGCAATAATCTGAAAAATGAAATGTGCTACAAAAGCCACTTTTAAAAACTGCTGTCAAACATATTACACACTCTGCTGTTCTAAATTAAAAGGAGAGATGACCAATTATGCAGTTTGTAATGAAGTACACAGCTGGTCTGGATTTTGAATTACTGGAGGTATCCATGAAATGCTTAGAAAAAAAAATTATGTCAACCATGACAACAATATTTCCAACCTCTAGCTCAAATATTATCTCATAAAAAGTCATTTGTTGTTTCCATTTTTTGTATTTTTTGGCCATTCTCCAGGTAATTTTTAACTGCTCTTTATGGAGAAAAAAAAAACAGTAGCAAAATGTGCTCATGTTATTGTGCAGAAGTCTTTACACATATTTGTGAAAGTTCCGTTTAGTGCTTCAGGTTGTGCTGTTAGAATGAACAGTTGTTTAAATCATGATATTTACTGTTTCTGAACAGAGTAAAGCAGGCCAGCAGCACCACATTTAAATGTCTATGGAAAATTGAAGAGGGACAACATTTAGTCTATTTTTTATTTTAAAATACAGTGACTGTCATTGTTCCGAATCTGAATCTTCTATATGACACAGTTTATAGTTTATTATATAGTTTATAGTTTGAGAAGTACTGAAGATATTTATGCTGTTCTCAGAAAAGCTTATTAAGCACTTTGTCACCACAACAATAACATGGTGTCTAATACAAGTGCTTTCTTACAAGCCAACATGTTCATATTATATATTGTAATAATATTACCAAGAGTAGGACTGTTTTTTCTTTTCTTTTCTTTTTTCAGCTCCACAGTAAATCCATATTATCACAAAGAGGGCGGTTTTAAATAGATTATTAGTGCAACAGGCAAGACATAACATTGATGCCTTAGTTTCTTAACCCAGTGATGCTTTCCCAGCTGCAGTGTTGCTGCAGTGTTGTTGGGGCAGCGGTGGCCTAGTGGTTAAGGACTAGATCCCTGGGTATGATGGTTTTGGGTTTAAATCCCAGACAATTAGGTTACCCTGAGATACCACAACAGTACCCAACAAGGTACTGTCCCATTCATTGCTCCCTGGGTGCTTTGTATATCTGCTCCTGCTGCACGTGTATGTATGGGCTAAAAGCACAGGTTGCATTCCACTGTGTTTGACTGTGGGCTGTGCTGGGTTTCACAGCGATACACAGTCACTTTCACTTCACATTGTACTAAACACAGTCCTTGTCCTTGTGCTTTTTCCTCTCTCGGTCGAGCTAGCAGTTACAGCCAGTAGCTGACATGACCTTTCCATTTAAGTTTCCGTGCATCCCCTCAGGTGGCTTTTTCTGTTATCTGAGAGACGGTAGAAGGTTGACACACACATTTGTGGAAGCGTAATTGGGAATGTTCTGGTCTGTTAATTAAAGAAGCTTAATGGAAACTAATGGCTGTCCATTCCAATGACAACATTAAAAGGCAGGTTCTGAGTGGGTGGATTCAGCTCACCAGAAGAAATGGCCTCTGCTTTAAGGTGTGGAACAGTAATATGTAATGTTAAATAGCTCTACTGTATGTCCTAACTCACAGTATTGATTCACATTAAGAAGAGGCTATAAGAGGAATATGACATCAGCTACATTCAAGAGTAGAGAGAGAGAGAGCGAGCGAGAGAGAGAGAGAGCGAGATGGAGAGAGAGAGAGAGCTTTTATAATAATTAGTGACAAAACATTGGGTAGTGTTTTCTTCCTAACATGCAATCAGTCAATTCATATGTTTAATATTGGTTGATATGTGTTGCAATTTAATGCTGCAAATAGTGTGAACCATGTAAGTATGTATGTTTCATTTCATTTATATTTCATATTTCAACTGAATATTTATTAATTAGATTTAAAATGCATTAACTTGCATTAAAACACAAATAATGTTATTTACCTTTAGTTTATTTTACTAAGTTATCTTTATCTTACAGAACAAACTAGTGTGATAGTGGGGCGTTGAGTGTCTCATGTGTATGTTTGTGTGATAGAAGTAGGTTTTTACATGTATTCTTTCAGGCTAGTAAAAATCAGCCATTAACCAAAGTGTCTGTAAAGAAATTTGGCCATGATCAGAATCAGGTGGTTAATGATCATACATAGTCTTTAGTTTTAAATATCTAGCAAATGGTATTTGTTAGGCTTATAGCGGATCTAAATGCAAAAAACTATCGTATGGCAAGGATTGTCTACTTTGAATAATTTGTGTCTAAGCTCAGTCTTGATTCTAAGCAGAAAATCTGGTCCAGTTTCAGTGAGAAAATCTGTTGTAGAAACAAAGCACAAAATTGATCCTTAAGAGTTTGCTATTTTTGCAATGCCTTTATTTAATCTGTATCGTTTTGGGATACATCATGTTTTGCTTGTTCTTCAACAGTACAGTTTACAAAGCTTTTCTGAACACCTTCAATATTACTAGAATTGCAACTCTAAGCAATAGTAATTTCAGCTCACGTCTTTGAAAATGTGATACAAGGTCACTGAACTTTGAAGACAGACTCCTGAGGCTCAAGTTACAAGTCTGTAATTCATTGTTTTCATCAAAACAATGTGGGCTGAATGTGCTCCATCATCATTTTTACTCAAGTTTAATTAGCAAAATAAATATGGAATAATGTATCCCTGCAAATCCAGCACTACTGTTTGCATGTTTATTCATAGGGCGTAGGAGCGTTTATACATATTCATTAACGTTTAGTTTAGAATTCAGTTGGTTTTTTTTGTTTTTTTTGCCTGTAAAGACCTTTTTGTTGTTTGGAATGTTTAAACTCCATGGTTACTTTGTTTCCCACTGCAGGAATTTGTCTCATCTCCATAATGTTCTTGATAGTAGTACATCTGATATTATACTAGAGTCCCACCTTGGCTTTCTCAGTATTTAGCCAGACATTAGCACATTGATATTTCAGAGCCTTTTGGTTACTCTCACAGTCCTGGGTTAGAACACACAACATTTTCTTGTAACTGCAAAAATGGACTAAATAAATTTAAATGTTATAATATTTTACAATATTTATCTTCAGATAGTTCTGGGCATTGTGATACCGGTAATTAAAAATAGAGTTCTGATAATGATTTTATAATAGGATAAAAGATTATATTTATTCACTGAGATAATGTCACTAAATGTTGAGTTCTCTTAACTCTGCTATTATTTTTGATACCTATCTATATTTCATGTTTTCTTTGCTGCATACTACACATGTTCCTCTCCAAAGACCAAGTAACCCTGTAATATATGCAGAATCCTTATTTTGACAAGCGTCCAACTTGACAGATCTGCCATTTTGCAGACTATGTGAGCTTAGTTACTTGGTTAGTTTGTGGAAACCTTATGGAAGACTTTTTAATTAAATGATGTATGGGATACAGGCAAGCCTCTATAAGCTGAATGACAGGATGGCTACGTGTCTGGTCATGTTTAAATGAAAGCTATCGTAATGGGATACAAGGCATTAGGTTTTTAGTTCCTAGTGTCTCTCGCTATCAAATTCTTTGATTGTAACCCTTTGCCTGCTTGGGGAAGCTTTGAAGTCAGCAACAGATCCATAATTTGTTCCTGTCAGAGCATGAAAAGGGGATGTTTATCATCAAAGCTCGCTTGCTTTCAAGTGAAAAACATGAAGGGAATGGTGGGGACTGTCTTATTCTGTTTAAGCTTTAAAGTTCCGAACATAACATTTAAAGGTACTACATGGCTTAAAACTGACTTTTGCTGTTTTTGTTTTTTTAAAGTGCTGTTTTTAAGAATGTAATATGTCCTCCTCTTTCCATGCAATTGTCCTTATTTTCCTTATTTATTTATTTTATTTTATTTTCTTATTTTTTTCCTATTACTTATTTTCCTATTACTGAATTGTGATGGCACAAAAACAATGTTTTTTTTTTTTTTTTTTTCAAATATCCACTTAAGCATTCAGTGATTTAAACAAAATTTGTTTGAGTGTTCTGTCCCAGGCCTTTTTTTTTAATCCAACACAATGGGCAAAGGGCAGACGATGACAGTGAGAGAGAGTATTTATGCATATATATGTTTCATTCTGTCAGCTTCTGTTTTGCACCATGGGCAGTGGTGACCTAGTTACCCCAGGGTTACCCCACAACCCTTGAGCATGGTACTGTTCCCATCAATGCTCAACGGGCACTTTCAGGGGCAGCGGTGGCCTAGTGGTTAGGGAGGTTGGCCCTAGATTGGAAGATTGTGGGTTCAGTTCCCTCACCAGAGGTTTGCCCTGAGGTGCCCTTGAGCAAGATACCATCCCGCCACTGCTCAACGGGTGCTTTCAATAGCTGCCGCCTGCTGCACGTGTGTGTATGGGTGAAACACAAAGGTTGAATTTCATCGTGTCATGTTGTGTTGTGCTGTGCTGCATTTCACAATGACAAAAATAGTCACTTTCACTTCACTAAAGACCATTTTTGGTTTAAGTGTAGCTGAACCAAATAGCCACAAGTAATTAAAAGTAAACATAAAAAAAAGGGTCATATACAACAATGAAGAACCTTTATAAAAGCTTTTTATATCTATTTTCTATGTGCCCTTTTTTATGGCAGCAAACTTGTCTGGGTACTGTCTTAAAAATAGCATGAATGTCATAAAATAAATCAGTAATTTTAAAGAGTATAATGGCTGCTATTCAGCAGGAAATTCTCTTCATAACATAACGGTGTCTATTTAACTTTACCATAAGCATCTCTTAAAGGAAGGGAGGTGTCTTTGGCTCTGTGGGAGCGTAAAAGGATTCTGCACTGTCATTACACAGCACTTTACAACTTTTTGACCAGACTCTCTGCTCTCCAGTGGTCTCTTATTATAGATAGCCAATTGCTTCTGTTACGTGAGGTGAAGCCAAGTCGTATCTGTTTGAGACACAGAATGAAAGATATTTGGCTAAGACCTTACAATAATTCATCAGATGGTTATTGTTCTGTCTTCTCTGTTACACCCCTCCCTCCCCACCCAAGGTTAATGTGACAGTTTTATATGTATTTTATTTCAGTATATTATTGCCTTTAAAAAAAAAAAAAAAAACAAAAAAAACTAACCCTAGAGGTGTATACGCCTGCGTGTGTGTGTTTTGTCATGTTTTGTCGTGTTTTGTCAGTGCTGGTTAGTAAATTGAGATCCGTGCTGTGTCTCCTGTGTCCATCTGTGCTTCATTAGTGTTTGGCTTTTGGTGCGTTCTTCTTCTTGCACATCTCCGCTCTAAAACCGTGACCCCTTACAGAACCTCTGAATATGTATGAGATCACACACATTTCTGCATTCTATTCATTCTGGCAGCATTTATTCATTTATCGGTCCGAAATCAGTCGAACAAATCATTCCATATTTCTTGCTTTGGTCATGCTATTGAATCTGAGCAAACAAGACAGCTATCCTGTCTGAGACAACTGGACAGGACGTCCCTGATTGACCTGGAGTGGGCAAACAAAAAGCAGAAGGAGCCACAAGTAAATTGGAAGATTGGTGTTCTAATGTCAGCTCTAGTTTGGGTAGTGGCTTTGGCAAAGGTTTCTGTCTTGAAAAAAAGAAAAGAAAAAGGCCAGACAATAACACATTGACATTTCAGAGCTTTTTGACCAGCCTCGCAGTCCTGGGCTAGAACACAGTGATGAGAACAGAAACAACATTTTCTTGGAGTTGCAAAAGTGAATTCAAATAGTTCTGGGCCGTGCGTAATATGGTACTGGTAATTAAAAGTATAGTTGGTTCTGATAAATATTTTATAAGAGGATGAATATTAGATTCATTCACTGTATTAAGATAAATCATCATTAATGATTGTATCATTAAATGTATCATTAAATGTTAATGTTCCCTTGCTTAAACATTCTCTTGGCTCTGTGTTGGTTTTGGTTGGTAATACCTAGCTATATTTTCTTTACTGCATACTACACGTGTCCTTTTTAAGTGTACTGTATGCAGAAATCCTCTTTTTGGCAGGCGTCCAACCTGTCAGGTCAGCCATTTTGCAGAGCTAACACAAAGTGGAGTTCTTAGGTATATATTTCACTTTTTTGGGCATATTTTTCATGTCATGATTTGACATGAAAACCCTGATCAATGATGTACCGCCACTGCAGCTTCACACTGGATTTGAGTGTTTTGGAAATGTTTACATGTGTGTGTCTGGCTGCATTTTGCACATATGTAATTTTGTCAGGTTCATCTCTGAGCAGAGCAGATGTGATTCTGAGTTTTAATTCTAGAACACCTGCACACACTCTCAACTGCTGGTCACATTTTTCATAATTTACAGAGGTCCAGAGCAGATGGACCATGCGGCAGTTTTTACTGCCAAAAGCAGCCTAATGTGCAGCTGAGCAGTGCATTTATATGTAAAATTATGTTGTTTCCTGCTTATTTGAATTCGTTCTTTCACAATGCATTAGCAACCTTTTTAAGTAGGTATATTGACATAGTGTGGTCTAGACTTCAGAGGTAAAACAAGTTTTTATTTCACCATAAATTTGTGTAGTGATGGGCAGTAAACAACATTTCTGCAGTTTAAAGGACTATTTACAGTACTGTGCAAAAGTTTTTGGCAGGTGTGGAAAAAATGCTGTAAACAAAGAATGCTTTCAGAAATGGAAGTGTTAATCATTTATTTTCATCAATCAACAAAATGCAGTGAATGAACAAAAGAGAAATCTAAATCAAATCCATATTTGGTGTGACCACCCTTTGCCTTCAAAACAACATCAATTCTTCTACGTACACTCGCACGCAGTTTTTGAAGGAACTCAGCTGGTAGGTTGTTCCAAACATCTTGGAGAACGAACCACAGATCTTCTGTGGATGTAGGCTTCCTCACATCCTTCTGTCTCTTCATGTAATCCAGACACACTGGATGATGTTGAGATCAGGGCTCTGTGGGGGCCAGAAGAACTGATGCTGGTTTGAAGGTAAAAGGTAGTAACACCAAATATTGATTTGGTTTAGATTGTTCTTTTGTTCGCTCACTTTGCATTTTGTAAACTGATAAAAAAATAAACAATCATTATTTATATTTCTGAAAGCATTCTTTGTTTACAGCATTTTTTCCACACCTGCCTAAAACATTTGCACAGTACGGCTGGCTTCTGAGGAGTTGTGGTTCCTCAGGGCAGTGCCCTGCTCTCTCATGTTTTAATGCCACAGGCAGACGGTGATGACTGAGTATAAATCGTAACTTGGTCTGAAATACAACAGTCTCTGTGGGTCAGCAACGTTTTTAAATCATGCACAGCTCTCCTGTCGGTAAAGTCAAGCTCATGCAGAAGGGATCTAGGGAAACACTGAGAAATCTGATGGATGCCAGCAGGAAACGGGAAGTCATGAATTTATTTTGGCTCTGGAGAAAATGTTAAACTGTGGAAAAATGAAACTAACTAGGCTCATAAATATAGCATATGTTGTAACTTACTTAACATTGTATTATGTAATTTACAGCCTTTCATAAGTAATGGGCTTTTTCAGTGCTTAAGCAGCTTGTGATTGATTTTACACGACCATAGTGTTCTAAACTAATCACGGTTCTGAAGTGCATACATCAAGCTCTTTGGTTTAGTCCCTGTTTAACTGCATTAGAATCTAAATTGCACACCATCTTTCCTGCACTGAACCCAATGATCTAGCATTATGTTTAGATACTCTCTCCATCTTCTTTAGCTCTTTGGCTAGCTTTAGCACATTTTAGTTCTAATTTCAGTTGTCAGGTGGAAAGTAATAGAATTGTGCCATTATGCAGTGCTGCAAAAAGCCTGACACACGGCGCTTTTTATTTCTAGGGTTTTCTACTCCCAATAATAATCCATCACTGGTGCTCAGAGGTTAACCAGTGGGGCTGACTCTTCTCAGGCTCATATGGCTCCATGCTGAAGTGCAAACCCAGCATCTGAAATCAGCAGAAGCCTGCATGCAGTGAGGAATTGATTTGGTGCAGTCAGCTATAGCCTGTCATTGCAGCTTTGAGTCACAACTCCAAATCCATATATTGTATATGACGCAATTTATTTAGGAAATTAAAACTAGCTGTTCAAGCATGGGGTTTAATCAATTAAACTCTTTGAGCTTGTGCGATTACAACAATTAATTCCGTAGAGAAATAAAATCAGTCAGTTTGGAACAAGCGTGATTTGCTTACTTTAATTTCCATTCATGTCTGTACAAATCTTTTCCTAGCGCTTAGGTTTTTATGGATGATTTACAGATGACATTATTTACATGTATGGAGGGGGTGGTAACCACGTATGTTTACTGGGTCAAATCTCCTCAAGTAAAATGGTGATGGAGTTTCAGTGTTTTCAAATGAATCTTCTAATCAAATATATTTAGAAAAGAAAATGAATCTTTTTGTTCAGGTAGATTTCATCCTTTAACATTTAGCCTCTAATTGTCTTGACTATTAATTCATTTTGGTGCTTTGTGTTGTTGCTTTTTGATGTTTGTGGTTAATCTTGTGGTTAATTCATCAGCTGTTTTTATCCTGCAAAGAATTTTTGCAGTATAGAAACATTTAAGTATAATTCCTTTTAAATTGACAGATATGATGGTTTTCATAATGAAATACATTATTCTTATTTTTATATTATAAAAACAATATTCATCCTTCCATTCATTACCTGAGCAGCTTATACTTAGCGGGGTGGTGGAGGAAGCTGGATCTTATCAGAGGAGGGTAGTTCAGCATCTCCAGTTCTCTTGACATGCATTTCTTTGGACTGTTGGAGTAAAGATTAGAAAATTCATATAAATTGATTGAGAGGTGATGAAAAATGTAAATCATGATTTTATTCTTGTCCTTCTTCTTCTTCTTCTTCTTCTTCTTTTCCATCTCCTTCTTCTACTTCTTATTCTTCTTCTTATTATTATTAGAAGAAGTATATATTAGTATATTACTATTAACATTTCATGTTTAATTAAGATTATGGAAAATTACACATTATTTCGTTTTAATTGTACAATAAAGCATGTGAAATTTAACACGAGTTAAAAACAAAGAGGTAAATTGTCATTTCATGGAATCTTTAAATGGTTGTGTTGGATTGGTCTGTTAGTACTTCTTTTTTGTTGAGAAAGTTACTTTAGTTTTTTTTTTATTCGGTACAAAACTGAAAGTTTACTGAGAGGCTATTTTTCATTAATACATGAACAAGAGAACTTTGTACCACAAAGGTTTTTTATTGCTTTACAGAGGTAGTTATGATGCGTCCCTTGGTAATCATGTTCTTCAGCCCAAACCTTTATTGCTTTGGTTGTGAACCTTTCCAGGTCTCTGATTTCATTTCCAGTTTGACTTCGGGGCATGGTGCTCTGGTCAGCAGTGACGTTTAAGCTGTATGTGTACATGATGAAGATCAGAGCAGAGTAAAGTGCAGGCTGAGCCATAAACATGTCCCAGTAGTCAGTCTAGACATTACGAAATCTTAAATTTTTCACCAAAAAGGCAAAAGTACTTCATGACTGCTTCCTCTGCCTTACTTGTTTTCATTAAGCTCTGAAACATTTTGTGTTCTAACTACATAAAACATTCAGAAAATTTCCTGAACATCTTCATATAACAGGATTTCATTATATTCATGCTACGTGTACATTATATTTCTCCATTTTGTCAACAGCTTTTAAAACTCTAGACAAACATAACCCTTGATGTCCCACACTGCCTGGATGAGTATGCAGTGAAAGCTGTTGCAAATATGCAAATATCATATACTGTATATTATAGGGGAGCAATAAGGCAACAACAATCTCAATAAAATGGTGAAGATATTTTTGCAATATACACTATATAGACAAAAGTATTATGATATTTACTCATTAAATCTACATTATTTTTATGGCATCCCATTCTAAATCCATGGGCATCAAATTGGAGTTGGTCTCCCCTTTGCAGCTGTAACAGCTTCCACTCTTGAGACTTTGCACAGATTTTGTAGTGTGTCTGTGGTCATTTTCATCCATTCATTCAAAAAAAGCTCTACTTATCGCAGTTGTTGGTGCTCAAAAACCTGAATTCAATGACTGAAATTTATTTTCCAATAATTTTTTTTCTTTGTTCATAAAGTGTTTGATGAGTTTTTTGAGGGCCTTGTTGTAAAGTCAAATGCACAGTCTCTCAACAACATCCCAACCTTACACAGCTATGCCACTTAGGAGCCTCTTCTGAGCCTCAATGGAACTGGTTAGTGTTGTGAAAGTACTGATGAAATTCACAGTGTGCTAAAAAATAATGACAATAATAATAGAATAATAACATTAATTTACATTTAAAATATATATATATATATATATATATATATATATATATATATATATATATATATATATATATATACTATATATATATATATATATATATATATATATATATTCAGTACTGTGCAGACGTTTTAGGCAGGTGTGGGAAAAATGCTGTAAACAAAGAATGCTTTCAGAAATATAAATAATGATTTACAAAATGCAAAGTGAGTGAACAAAAAGAAAAATCTAAATCAAATCAATATTTGGGGTTTCTACCCTGCCTTCAAACCAGCATCACAGTTCTTCATTCCCTAGAGCCCTGATCTGCTTGTCATCCAGTGTGTCTGGATTACACATGAAGAGACAGAAGGATGTGAAATACCATCCACAGAAGATCTGTGGTTGGATTCTCCCAAGATGTTTGGAACAACCTGAAGACAGAAGAGAGACAGAAGGATGTGAAAGCATTCTTTGTTTAGCATTTTCCACCTGCCTAAAACTTTTTGTACAGTACTGTGTGGTGTGTGTGTGTGTGTGTGTATATATGTATATATATATATATATATATATATATATATATATATATATATATATATATATATATATATATATGCAGTTGTTAAATGTTAGGAATTCTGATGCCCCAGAAGCTCAGAAAAATATTGTGATGATTTATCATATTGATACTGCATATCTATATCAAGGTTTTTTTTTTAATTCTGTCTTGTTTATGAATGTCTTCTTTTGGCTGCTCCCATTTAGGGGTCGCCACAGCAGTTTCCATTTCTTCTGGTCCTCTGCATCTTCTTTCACTCCATCTGCCTGCATGTCCTCTCTCACCACATCCATAAACCTCCTCTTTGGTCTTCCTCTTCTCATCTTTCCTGGCAGCTCCATCCTTCTCCCAATATACTCCTCGTCTCTCCTCTGCACATGTCCAAACCAGTGTATCTTGCTTCTCTAACTTACTCTCCAAATCTTCCAAACTGTCATATGCTTTCTCAAAGTCCACAAAGGCACAGTGCAACTCCTTCTGATTTTCTCTGTACTTCTCCATCAACACCCTCTGAGCAAGCATCGCATCTGTTGGGATCTTTCTCCACATGGAAGTATACTGCTGCTAACTGATTATGACCTGTTTTCTTAACCTGGCTGTGGCTTATCAACTTTACACCTCTATATCCCTCTATTCCTCTATTGTTAGAGCTCTGTGCATCACCCTTATTCTTGAAAATCACACTTCTTCTCCACTCCTCAGGCATCCTCTCTCTTTCCAAGATTGTGTAAAACAATCTGGTCAGAAACTCCACTGCCATCTCTCCTAAACACATCCATGCTACCCCGGGTATATAATCTGGACCAACAGCCTTTCCATTCTTCATCACTACCCTTACCTACATCTTGCTAATTTTTTGCACGTTTTAGTTCACTAGTCTCATATCATCCAGTCTCCTTTCATTTTCTCATTTTCTTCATTTATCAGCCCCTAAATGTATTCCTACCATCTGCTCAACACGCTCTGCTAGCTTGTGAGTATTTCTCCATTTGTTATCCTATATAACCCTAACCTGCTGCAGCGCTGTCTCTCTGTCAAGCCAAACAGTTTTTTTTCCCGCGTTACTGCCCAACTACTCATAAAATTCATCATAAATCTTATCCTTAGCCTTAACTGCCACTTACTTTGTCCTGCCCCTCATCTCTTTGTACCCCTGCATCTCTCTGATTAACCCACCTTTTCTTCACCAGCCTCTTCTTTTGTATGCACTCCGGGACGTCTGGGTTCCACCACCACGTCTCCTTATCTTCTTTCCTCCAACGAGATGTCACACCAAGTACCTTTTTAGCTGTCTCCCTAACCACTTCTGTGGTAGCTGCCCAGCAATCTGGTAACCCTTCACTACCTTCCACTATGCCTTGCAGTCTTTCTTCTTAAGCTTCCACCATTTGATCCTCGATTCTGCCTTCACTTTCCTCCTCTCCTTGACCTCCAAGGTCATCCTACAGACCACCATCCACTACTTTTTGCAGTTTCCAATCTGCCACTTTCTTCACTTCCAAAACACTCTTTACACACATTTCCTTCAGGATAACACTTACCCCAATTCTTCTTCCATCCAGACCATAGTGAAAAAAAATTGTTATCTGCCTCCAATACGCCTTACCGTCCTACACTTACATCTAGTCTCTTGCACACACAAAATATCAATCTTTCTTCTCTACATCACATCAGCTAGTGCTGTACCTTTACTAGTCATGCTGCCAACATTCAACAGATGCCAAGTTGCTACCCGCACTTCCACTATTATGCACTTTTTTCTCTCGTCCTGCCTCTGGACATGCCTTCCTCCTCTTCTTCTTCTCCTTTGGCAGCAGTTGCCCAATTTTCACCCCCATTCTGTTGGCTTACGGTTCTGGCAGTTGTAATTAACCGAGGCCCTGACCAGTCCGCATTCGTTGCCCTCATGTTGATTTGGCAAAACTTTTACACCGGATGCCCTTCCTGACATAACAAGGAACACACACAAACACACACACATTTATCTTGGCTTGGGAGCAGAACATGGCTTGTGCATCCCTATTGGCCAATATGACTATCTATATATTACATTCAAACAGGTTTTTAAAGAAAATTAGGATCTGCTGGTTCTAATTAATTCACATGAGTTTCCCCAGCTACATTCTGCTATTTCTGACCACTGTTTGTGCCACCCACCCAAACAATGCATGGAGTAATTCCAAGTTTGACCTGCACTGTAGCCAAATAATGATCTGAGTGATCTCAAATTATCTCCCCTTCAGATGGCTACACTTAGCTGCCAAAAACACTCTCCGCCTGTGCGAGTTTACCACACTTAGAACTCATGCTACTTCATCATTGCCTTTTCTGCTTGCTATCCCAGCACTCTTGGTAATTACATGGCTTTGTGTGGATGATTGATGACCAGCGGTGTATAAAAGCTTGTCTCCCGCCCACTTCTCTTTTAAGCTTGTTTTTGATGTGTCAGGGTCATGTATGCCCTTACGTTTTTGCTCTCACAAAAACATTGATGCTAACATCTTGGTGTTCTCAGACTTTAGCCTACTTTGTGTTACTTGAGCTACAGCCATGTGTCATTCTGAGCTTTAACACAAGGTTTTGTTTTACCTTTGAATCAGAAAACATTCTTAGGAACTCTTGAAGGAATTTATAAGAATCAATTTCAAAGCAAATCCTACAACAAAGATGAAGAAGGACATTTTCTGATAGGTTTGTATTTAATCTTCAAGCTGGCAAGCTTCCGGTTTATTATAATTATATATAGTTCCAATAATAAGTTTAAAAGTTATACATAATAAACAATAAATATAAAGATGGCAAAATTGGCTCTTTTTATAAAGAAATATGGTTTCCTAATGCAGTGTTTCCTAACCCTGCTCCTGGAGGCCCCGTAGTCTGCACCTTTTTTTTTTTTGTTTGCTTTCCCTGCATTAACTCACCCACTGCAGTTCCACTTCAGTTTTAGTAGGATTGTGTACAAAGTACAGATTGGGATAAGATTGGGTATAAAAGGCCTTTAAATTTGGAATGTTATTTAATCTATATATGAATTTCTAATTAATGTTTTTCTAAGGTTGTGGTCTTTCATGTCTTCACTCTCATCTGCCTGTACATTATAAACCAAAAGTGCTTTCATTCAGAGTGGAAACTTCCCAGTGCATCTCCAGCCGTCCGACCTGTTGTGCATGCTTTCAAACTTATATCCCACTGGATGTCTGTATCCGTGGTGATGTTCATACTGTATTTCCTAGGTTATCCATGCCCTCAGAATGGCAACAGGCGGGGAGTCAGCGCACGTCTCCGGAAGCTCTTCCTGTGCTCTGCTGCCAAAAAGCCGTCTGCCAGTATCCAAAGCAAGTTCTCCCTGGAAACACACTCAAAAGCTCACATCTCCTCTCACCACATCTCTCAGTCCCACATCTCTTTCTCACTGTTCAGACTTCCTTTCGCTCCTTCTCTGTTTTTTCCCCTGACAGAAGGCCCAGGAAATGTCTGTACCCAACGCACCTGCTGCACTCTCCAGTTTATATTATACAGTTTGGCTTATGATTTTATCTCTTCAGACTGCTGATTTCCGCTGCTCCAGCAGTGTCTGTGTTTTTAAACAGGCCGGATATCAGTGGATTTAGCGACAAAGGGGTATTATTCACTTTGACGTCTTTCCCTTATCACATTTCATTGATATTATCTAGTATCAAATTCATGACTTCATTGCTGGTGTTTACTCTAGGACAACGCATTATAAGGAATAGAGTATCCAAGTTAACATTGGCACTACTTTATTAGGAGTCCTAATATTATGAAGCTTTCTTGTTTCAATTAATTCACTTATACAAGTGTCCCCTGCATATTTTAGATACTGTAGCTTTTCACATGTCAGACTGGAAACAACAATAGTGAATTTGGCTACCATACTAGTTAGCATACTAACTTTCACCAATCACTCACTTCCAAAATATAATAGAGAACCAATAATTCACTCTAAATGTAGACAACAACATTTGTGAGGTTGCAAGTTCTGTAGAGATTTTGTAGAGATGATGGGAGAGTCGGACCGCTGCGCAAATTCTTCTCCAGCACATCCCAAAGATTCTCAGTGGGGTTAAGGTCTGGACTCAATTTGAGCCGATGAATCCTGGAATTGTCATCTTGGAATATGCCTCTGCCATCACGGAAGAAGAACTTCACTGATGGAATAACCTGGTCATTCAGTATGTTCGGGTAGTCAGCTGACCTCGTTCATTTGGCACCTCAAATTATAAGAGCCACAGATCATAGCACTGCCCCCACTAGGCATGATGGATGCATCACTTCATGCGCCTCTCTGTTAACTATGATGCGCCATCAGTCTGGAACAGGGTAAACCTGGACTCATCAGACCACATGACCTTCTTCCATTGCTCCAGAGTCCAATCTTTATGCTCCCTAGCAAACTGAAGCCTTTTTTGCAATTAGCCTCACTGATCAGTGATATTCTTAAGGCTACACAGCTGTTTAGTCCCAATCCCTTGAGTTCCCTTTATATTGTGTGTGTGTGTGTGTGTGGAAATGCTCTTACTTTCACTATTGAACACAGCCATGAGTTCTGCAGTTGGTTTTTTTTTTACAATTTGATTTCACCAAATGTGAAATCACCACCACTGGGTCCCTGAGCAAGACCCTTAACCCTGAGTTGCTCCAGGGGGGCTGTCCCTATAATTAGGACATGGAAGTTGCTCTGGATAAGGTTGTCTGCTAAATGCCGTAAATGTAAATGTTTAAGTGATTGCCGATCACGGTCATTCAAGATTTTTTTCTGACCACATTTCTTCCACGAAGATGATGGTTCCCCACTATTCCTCCAGTTTTAAATAATGCGTTGGACAGTTCTTAACCCAAATTTAGTAGTTTCAGCATCTCCTTAGATGTTTTCTTTGCTTGATGCAGGCCAATAATCTATCCCTTCTTAAACAGATGAATATCTTTTTGAGGACCACAGGATGGGTCTTCCGACGTGGTTGTCAAAGTCATGAGAAGCTACTCACTGCATCAGTTAGGGTTAAATAACTTGATGTAGCTGAAACATAATCATTCATGCAGTTATGATCCAATGGGAGGTTCTTACCTATTTGCGTTTTTTTTTTTTGGACAGGCAGTGTATGTCATGATATTTATTTTTTCTGAAAACCTGTTAAAATAAAAAAAGGAACATGCCACAATTATGTGAATACAGTTAATTCATCAACATTTTACACACTGAACTGAACAGTATATTCAGTAAAACAGAACTAATTATGCTTGCTTTGTAAAGAAACATGCAGCTGATCAGTATGATTCATGCAGCTGATTTTTAGCTATATATTATATATATATAATAAATATTATAAATTATTATGATAATTATATTGTCAAATTGCCCAGCCTTATGATACATAATGAGGTCACATATGAGCCATTCATTATCCTTTGCACTAAGTGTGTCATGTTGGAAAAGGGAAAATGAGGCATAATCCAGTTCTTTTTGATAGTTAACAAAGAAACCAAGAAGCAAACAAAGCCGATGCATTGAAAAATGAACAGACAAGTCTGGGTCGGTCTGGAACTCCTTAAGTATCCGGCTGGCCAGGTGTGAGGGATTGAGTGTGATGAAAGGATGATGTGGTTGGTTGGACGATCTGGCTCAGAAGTCCACTGACCAGGACCGTGGCCATGACTGGGGCTCGGTGGAGGCCGTGACAAAGTGTAACAGTTACAGTGCAATACATACTGTGTTCAGCAGCCATGTCCTTGCCTCAATTATCTGTTTCTGTTTTCCTTAATGAAATATTTATATTTTTTTGTGGTATAATGCGTTGAGCAGAAAATTAAATTTAGCGCATCTTAATTTTAGATAAAATAAGAATAATCTGTTTTAGAAAAGGCAAAAAATGTTTTTTCCAGAACTGTGGAAATGGAAAAGAATGAATGCAATTGAATCCATCAACTCACTTCGTTCAAAAGAATTATTTAAAATAGTGAATGTTTAATGCTGAGGGAGCTTAAACCAAAGCGTAAAGTAGCTGGTTCAGAAGTTCTGAGTTCAATAGAGCATTATTTAGTTTCATCACATTTTAAGTCAATTTGATTGAATCAGTTGGGTTTGGATCAATTCCTTGCAGTACCCCAGTGGC
Organism: Hepsetus odoe; assembly: GCA_017165825.1. Classification (NCBI taxonomy): domain Eukaryota; kingdom Metazoa; phylum Chordata; class Actinopteri; order Characiformes; family Hepsetidae; genus Hepsetus; species Hepsetus odoe. Next base: position 15,294,490 of record CM029388.1, on the reverse strand, counting down.
TTGTTACAGCTCAACACCAAGTAGTACTGCATTTTGTCTTTCTTCTAACTGAAGACATAGATTTTGTTTCAGAAGTCAAGAGAAAAAGCTGCTATTGGAGACTAGTGGCGAAAGTGATGGTGTTTCATAATATTGGATGATGTCTAAAAGCAACAAAATCTAAAGATCAAACATCTATATAGGCATTACATTTGAGACTCTTCCCAAATGCTGCATTAAAGAGAAAAATGAGGTGTTGAACTTTCTACTGATCACACATCAATCTTTAGATGTTAGTGTTCCATTATCTAATGGTTACAACAGGCTAACAAAAATAACACAGTGTTACATATCAATAAGCCTCAAGAGGTCATGCATTACATTGATTTGACCCAAGTTAAATCCTGTTGTAGGATACCATTAGGGCAATTATTACTGCTGTTTAAGGGTTGGCAATATTTGAAAAATGTATTTTGTTGCTTCAGGAAATATTCACAATTTATGATGGGACATATATTATTTCAGAAAATCTGAAACATTCAAATAGATAAGCATTAATGACACAAAAATATAAATATATTCCAATGTATCTATCAACATTTTTACATTACTAAGACAAATATTGTGATTATTATTTCATAAATATTGTCATATTGCCAGCCTTACTGTTTATAATAACTATTTCTTGTACCAGCTACACACAGCAAAAATATTAATAAATTATATTAAGTCTAGTACATTTCATTTTTTATTTTGAAATTGTTGGAAGAACAATTTAAAATTGTTTCATGAAACAAGCCAAATGTCTGCATAATGTCCTAAACCAAAAACATTTGCCAGATATTAGCAAATAATAATTTTCTCCAGATAAAATGTCTTAATACTATAATAATATAATATAAAAATCTAGATATTTTAATTAGAAAGAAGATGTTTAAATTTTTTTAATTCAAAAATGAAAGTTACCTTATTAAATTCTGTTAATCAGCATTGTGGATATGATGCGCATGCTAGTTTAATGTTTAAATATGTTTTCCCTCTGTAGAAAACTTCCTTCATTTTCTGTGGTTTAATTATGTTTTATTAAATTTAATAAGGTGATGTCAGATTGTGAGTAAATCGAGTGGTTTAGAATAGCTTTGAATGTCGCTCAGCTATGTGGATTTCAGAACTATTCATTTTATTAGTAATGTTTTTAACTAAGGAGGATCTTCATAATAGGATTAGCAGCATACATTGTTAATACCTGAACATTGTTAATCATGACAAAATAAGAACGACTGCATGACCTACTGAGTGATCATCTCAGCTGCACTACAGAGTGCTGTCCATGACAGATCTCACTGAAGAGGAGAGATTTACTGTGGTCCAGTGCAGCAGCCGACACCAAAGATTTGGATTATCAACTCTAACCGGAGCTGAAGGGTGCAGGTCCTTTACTCTCTTTCTAGCTTTAATCAGGTGTCTGATCCAATCCGGAGAAAGCGTTGCTCAGCATAGAAGAAGAAGATAGACAAATTAGAAACACTGAGAAAAAAGATGTTGACACTGTTTACACCCATCCCTGTGCTTCAGGCCCAGTAGCCAATCAGCTTTTCATGCACATCATGTTTGTTCACGGTAAACCAAATACTGAAAACTCTTGACCTTAGTGGACTTTTCTTGTTCTCATAAAAGTGTTTTTTAAAAATTATACTTAATGTTTTATCATGTACTGTGAGATCTTTTTTTTTTTTGGCCATTATCTAACATGTCAGCATGACTAGCTGCACACACTACATTTTAAATGCAGATGTATGATTTTTTTTTCACAACAAGAATAATAAATACACTTACATTACTGACTAAAACAAACTACTGTTCAATGCCAATGTAATTTCCCGCTATCCAGTACAAACACACAAACACAGACACAAACGCTTATATCAGTCAGAAGATTTGTTCATGGAACTTCCTGTTATAAATCAAACAAATGTTTAAAATATACCATATAGTTTAACTTAGTTTTTTGTTTTTTTTTGTGATACATATGCATTTCGCTATTGACATAAGCATAGCTTGCTTATATAAAATGCATTATGAATGATGTCAAAATGCATATAAATAGTAGAAAAGACATGAAAACCTGAAACTATGAAGATCAGCTGATATTCAGTACTAATCATATACTCCCGTATTAAAACAATCTATTGTTTTAACAATTTTGCTTTAAAATGCTTTCTAGAAGTAACAAACCTACTGATCGAATAAATGCTTTACATTAGTTTGTGCTACAAAAGTTGTGAAAGTCGTTTTTCCCCATGTGGGTTATAGGCCGACATAAGTTGTCTTATGTCTTATATTGTGTCTGATGTTGTCCTATGTGTAGCACCAGGGTCCTGGAGGAACGTTATTTCCTTTCTCTGTGTACTGTTTATATGGCTGAAATGACAATAAAATCCTACTTGACTCGACTTGACTACAAATATTCGGTAGATCTGTTGGATCTAAAGAATACTGTATGTTAACACACAAAATAATCAATCTAGCAAAATCACTAGATAATGGGAACATGTTGGCTTAATCAAAATGTGGTGGAAGTTTAACAGCCATTGTTTAATGAAACAAGGACAAGGTAAAATGCTGAGGTTGCTGGTACCTAGCAAGTATACAAGAAACTGAAGATTGGGAGTTTGAGGACTAAGACAGTGAACAAGGCACTTGATTTGTTTCTTTGAAAATGAAAGACTTCCATTCACTTCTTTAGTGTGTATTTCAGTGCCAGCTGCTGTGATGTCTTAAACTCTCTGATCAGATTTTCAACTGTTGTCCAGGGTTGAGGACTGGAGCGGCTGACTTATGTGATTGTTTTCCACAGACAGTGTCGAGGATGAGCTGGAGCTGTCAGCTGTGCGTCACCGACCTGAGGGCCTGGAGCAACTGGAAGCTCAGACACGCTTCTCACGCAAAGAGTTGCAGATACTGTACCGTGGCTTCAAGAACGTGAGCTGACACTTGACTGATTGAAGAAAAAACAAACACTACACTAGAACACTTTTTGTACACATCCTCTATAAAACACTAACAATGTTTTTTGGGTTTTTTTTTTTTTTATATAAGTACTGTATCATTTTTCAGGACCACAGACATGGTTTTTATTCCTAAATGCAAATAAAATGTGCATTTACATGTGCAGACATTCTGTAGAGGATATGTACAGTACTGTGCAAACGTTTTAGGCAGGTGTGGAAAAAATGCTGTAAACAAAGAATGCTTTCAGGAATATTATTACAATAATAATTGTTTATTTTCATCAGTTTACAAAATGCAAAGTGAGCGAACAAAAGAAAAATCTAAATCAAATCAATATTTGGTGTTACTACCTTTTGCCTTCAAACCAGCATCAGTTCTTCTGGCCCCCACAGAGCCCTGATCTCAACATCATCCAGTGTGTCTGGATTACATGAAGTTCCTAGAAGAATTGATGCTGTTTTGAAGGCAAAGGGTGGTCACACTAAATATTGATTTGATTCAGATTTCTCTTTTGTTCATTCACTGCATTTTGTAGATTGATGAAAATAAATGTTTAACACTTCCATTTCTGAAAGCATTCTTTGTTTACAGCATTTTTTCTACACCTACCTAAAACTTTTGCACAGTACTGTACTTATTTTTGTTCTGTGTGTGCTGGTAGTGTTATTCACTATGCTAGGCATCTGAGTTAACTGAAAAGAGTCTGAAAATAGGACGTTAACTCATCAGCTGTAACTCTGATTTGACACCAGTAATAATGTATAGTTCTCATATATGATGAATAGCAATGGTTGCCGTTATATTGTGTGCCTCTAATGATAAATTAAATTTTAGGATGAAGCCCAAATGCTCTGAAATGTTGGTAGGCTTGGTATTAAGCCAAACACAGCTATCTAAAAATGATATTGCACGTTTCCTTCTAATCAGGTCAGCTAAAGGTCTCCAGAGTAGCCCTGCGGCAGAGGAGATGTCCTCTGTCACCTCTGGTGCACAATGAAATGAAACAACACCCAATTAACTCGACCTAAATTGTCAGGTGGCAAAGTGTGAGGGTGGCATATGGGCTCTACATTATCACACTGCTGAGAAATGAGGTAGTGGACTTCAACTTGAGACCATACTTGGAAAAAACACATCCCAATCATTAGCAGTCTGCTATACTTTCCTTCTGAAAAGGAAAATTCAACATGAATGGCCCTCCAATGTGTCACTCCTACTTGGAAAGCTTCTACCCTATGACAACACTTTGCATAGTGGCCTTCCTTTAGTAAAGTAAGAACACTCAAAAACTGCATGTTTTAAGTTACTTTCAGGTTCTTTTGTATGTATATGTTGCAGAAAAATGAAAAGTACAGAGCAACCTTACTCACATGCAAGTATGATCCTGTGTTGAAATTTGAAATAAAAGAGGAAGGATGGAAGCAAAGTTAATGTTGAGAGTAAGTCTGAAAGTGGCTTAATTTAAACATATTCAAATGCACAAAATGTAAAAGCCTAAACACATTATCCAGCCAGTAAGGACATACTTAAACTGAATGCTGGCCATGAGCTGACAATACCATGTAACCTGAATCTGTCTTGTACTAATCCTTTCATTAAACTGTGTGGTGTGAACTCTAAAGGGCAGTGCCCATTAGAGTTATGCACAGCTTCATTTTATAACTAAAAAATGTGAGGGAAAATGTATCTTGACTGGGTAGAGAACGAAAAGTGAAAGTGAAAGTGACTGTTTTCGTCATCATGAAACACAGAACAGCACACTGTGAGACACTACAAAATTCAACCTCAGCTTTTCTACCTATGACCACCGTACAGCAGGGGGCAGCTATTTAAAGCACCCGGGGGGCAGTTATTGGAAAGGTGCAATCACTGTGTGAACAAACAGTTTGTTTGGCTGTGTTGGGCTAGGTAGCATTAGATTTATCTAACGTTTCCTGTATTTAGCACTTTTGTTCATTTATTTTACTGTTATTGCCAACCAGTTAGTGATATTCTCCTCTCTCCATTTTGGACAATGGCTTCTATGAAGCGCTGAAAGCCTTTCTCTTTTTAGTCAAGCAGTTCATCGGGCACCTGTCCAATTCCCTCTAAGTGATTGGGTGGTCTTTAAAGGTTTCTAGATGGCTTTTTAGATGGAATGTGTTTCCCTCGCTTTCAACCTGAGCACAAAGACAGAAACTAGGTAATGTGCCTCTGGCACCCTCTCTGCAGAGGGGATGTATATGGTCTTGCTTTTAAAACATTTATGACAGTTATAGTCATAGGAACTGGCTCTCTATCCTGGACATCTCAGCCTGGACTCAGATCAAAAGATGCTACATATCTGGAGACAAGACCAGGTCAAATTTTGTGTTTTTCCCCTAAATGGTCCTTATGAGAGACTCTGCTAAGACTCCATCAATGCTGACTTTACTATCTCTAGATTTAGTAGCAAACTCCAACCTCTGAACCCTTGTTTTCTCCTTAGTAAAGACATGTAGAGTTATTGTTTCCATCAATATGATAATTTCCTCTGTTTTTGCTCAGTTTACTTTGGACACAATCCATATAATAATGAAAATAGTATAACTCAATCAGCTACAGGGGAAAATTAGGATTAGACAAAGTGGATTTAAATTCCTAGTTTACAATTATGTACACATGACATGATGGCATAAATTTATGCCATAAAAATAGCAATTAAATTTGAATAAAATGTTTTATTTTAACAAAATGTTGTATTTCAATAAATTACAATTATAAACATCCAAATGTACAGATGCTAAATATGGTTTGTCAGTTAAGGTTGCTTCTTAAATTCAAAGCTCAGAACATGAATTTAAAGATATTAAGACATTTTGTAGCAGAGCTATGAAAGTGCTATGAAATGGCCGATTGTGATTTTCATTCCAAAATTCTAAATTCATTCGCTTTTTCAAATACAACACCTGATCATACCCACAATGTCTCTGAAAATATCTTCATCCGCATGAGTATGCTTCCAAATGTTACCTACTATAACTTCATTGTTTACAGATACGAGCACATTACTCAGTTTGTCACTAGGGGAGCGGTGGTCCAGTGTTTAGGTACTTGGGCCCAGGATTGGACGGTTGCCACCGTGGTCTACATACACAGTGGATCCTTATTCTCTTATGAGTGTTTAGGTGCCAAAGGGAGTACTAGATGCTATATAACTTCAGCCAATATTCTGTTTTTGACATCGGGCATCCTGAATTCTGGACATGAATAAATAACATTTGACCTCATCTTTCATTTCAGCCTTGCAGGCTGTAGCTCATGGAATGCTCCTGGGCCCTCATCTTTGTTCACCCTTGTTTTGCACCTTTTTAGGATATGTACAAAGTATTTCCCCCTTGAGCAACAACACCTTATCGCTCCTGAAATCTGCCATACTAACCTCTGCCTCTTCCGTGTCAGCCATATCAACATTCTAGGCATCTTCAAATAACCTTATCTCAAAACGAAACCCTGTTAATATGTAAGCTAATTGTCGAATGATCATGCATGACTAGACAGAAAAATACTTCTAATTACAACCGGTTTATTTATAAACTGTAATGAGGCTCATGTTGCTCCTCCAATCTGGAAGATGCTAATTGAACTTTTGACTGGTAGGCAAGTGAAATAGTTGATGTCATTGTGAAAAAAACAAGATCTCTTTAGATGGTAATTACTCTGACTCCATCTCATCCTGTGCACAAGATCCAGAGGATGACAGCTACACAAAACATTCCCTTTTAATTAACCAAGGCTCTATCCAACAACAAAGCCCCTCAGACACAGCCCCGTTATGTCAGAGTTGTGTGTTGCTGGATTAGTCACCATTAGCCCTTGTGGGATGTTTATTTACTCAGTATAGTGAAATCTAATTTGAAGATGCTGTAGTTTCATTCTCAAGACACCACTCAAGACTACTGTTTTGAGTATGATAATGTATGATGGATGATAAATGATGTATTGTTTATAATTGTACTCATTAATCACAGCAGTACGTGACTCGTGGGATCTGTTGATGGCCCTCACACTTCCCACCAAAACATGTTTCAAGGAGAAAAGTGAGGATATGTTTACATTTATAGCATTTAGCACACTCTTAACAAGAGCAACGTACAATTCCTAATTACAGGGACAGTCCCTCTGGAGCAATTTAGGGTTTAGAGTTTTTGACCACCAGCACCCCATATGTTGCACTTATGTCCACAACAATATCATTAATAGGACTTCAGAAATGAAGTGACGTGCACCCAGTAATCCACAAATAGCCAAATATTCACATTATATTAAATTCATTACATTTTCTTTGCTGTATAAGAAGGGAAGCCAAAAGATCAAAATTCAGAACTGGTGGATCGCCTCTAAGTTTATCTAACCACATGATCAGCTAGCATATCATTTGGAATAGCAGATCGCCATAATGTGGCATTGTTAAGACTGGCATGGAATAGAATTATTTGAGAGTATGTTTCAGCAAATTTACATTTAACTGCATTTAGCAGAAGCTCTTTTCCAGAGAGGCTTCCTCAGTACTGTCACAGTCTAGAAGGCGCAGCTTGTTTTACTCAGGAACCCAGTGGTGGTAGTGTTTGAGGTATGATTTGAACCTCTGATCTCTTGGTCCATTAACGAGTATCCTACCCCCACACCCACAGTCAGAACTTTATTTAGAATTCCTGAACCGAATAAGATGTTTGCATTGCGCAATACATATTGATGATGTATTTGAATCCAAAAATGTAAAAAAAAAAAAGTGTAAAAAAATTGGCCTATTATAAATTACCAGAGTTAGGACAAAAGCAGATTTTACATCTATATTTAAGCTCAGATACACTGGCCTCCCTTTGAACCTAGCTTTATTTCTTTAGCTTTACTCTTGCTGATAAGTATGCCAACCAGGTCAAGTCTTTGGCAGTGTAAGTGGGAGGTCCCTGCAGGAATACAAACGTATCCTTATGTATTTTTTTTCCTGCTGAACTGCTGTTATTCTGTTATCTCATAGTAATGTCTATAGTAAAAATATCAGGCTATAAGAATGACTTCATTTTGTTGAGAACTTGGTAAGTATCTGGTATAGTAGAGGTATAGTAGGCCAAGTAGGCCATCACTGTCCTGCAGAGACAGTGATATAAGTCTGAGCAAAATACATAATTTTATAATATTATAAAATGATAAAAATAAAAAAATTAAATAATAACTTAAAGCAATTGTTCAGGAAAACAGCTTAGCATATAAAAAGCTTACTGTAAGATGTGATGTGAGAGTTTCTGTGCCCTATGTTAGCTACATAAGCCTCATAGCTCCAGTGTATGAGGACATAGGAGGAAGCAAACCTCAGATACAAAATGCATCTCGCCTGATCAACTATATTTGGAGTTACATTTTTGTGAACCAATTTCCTCTGGCATTCTCTTCTACTTCAAACATTCATTCATTCTGCTCACTTCCTTCCTTTTAGGGTCAGTTTCTTAGATCCAAATTAGGCTTAATCATAAGTAGATCTTTCTAGTAATTCACCACTGGCAATGAAATGAAGCTCAAGAATAGGTATAATCCAGGCCAAGAAATCTTCAGCTAATATCTCTGTGTACTAACCATACAAACCCATCATCTCTACGGAGACAAGCTTCTAAAAATAACAACCAACATGACTGGTTTTATATAAAAACCCATGATGCATACTGGACATTATAATGCAGCACAGTTCATAAAAATGGCATTATTTCTGTTCTAATGAACTCTGAAAAGAACTCTTCTCAGTAGCTTCCCAGTTTGATCAGCCCCACCGCACCAGATGCATGTTTGAACGGCATGATATCCGCTGTAGTAAATCTAACCTAAACCCTTCATTATAGTCACATTTTAACCACTTTAACCCACTTCAGTTTCCCACTAACTACACCGCTTTCATATTAGTTTCATAGTAATTGAATAACTGAACTGAATAATTCATAATAAAAGATTTTAAGTTAATTACTGAATAATAAATTAAAATACTGAATAATAATAGCCATGGGGTCAAGGGTTTGAATAAAAATCCTTTATTTTTATTTTCATGTATCATTTTTTTTTTACATTTTCATTTGTTACATGTAGAGTCATTACAGTCATGTTTTGAAATATTCAAAAGTTTAGTGAATGTGAATGCTGTGGTTTGTGTTTGTGCACTTGTGGAGTGGCATGTTAAGATTTCCTGCTGCCTATTGGGTGAATGACACAGCATGAATAAAACATTTTTCACACATTTCCTTGCTGCTTTAGAAGTTAGTGCAGTATAATCACATAGCACTGAATTAAATTTTGCATTTGATTTCTGGGGGCTACAGAGATGCAATGGTAATGTAGGTGGCAGACCCCTTGGGGAGTTTGGAGCTTCTTGGAGGTATTGTTAAAGTGTGAGAAATTAACTTCGAGCTCTTCTCAGAGTGCAGCAGTATTGTCCTGTAATAAATACTCTTCTTGGCTAAATGTCTGATTTAGAACAGAGGGCAGGAAAAGTCAGGCCTCAGTGGCCTGCTTAACGTCTAACTTCATATCCCTGGGGAGTCCACAGATGAACTTGTTCTCAGGTATCAGCTAAACCAAAATACAGATCCTCTCACGCACACACAAACACACAGAAATACACTCTTCACCACCTACTTATTGGGCTCTGTAAATTCCACCAGTGCAGAAAGCACTGGGCCAGATTTGGCAGCAATTGTCTAGAATTTGAAAAAACACTTTTTTATTTGCTTATTTTTAGACTGGGTTCAGCAGAGTTCTTTGAATGTATTGGACTCCTCTGTGAACGGGAATATAAGGAACACTGGCAGATTAAGTTCCTTTAAGGTTATGTCTGCTTGAGCCTCAAACGTAGCAGCAGAAGTGTGGTTTGATTAATGATTAAATAAGTGCTCACAAAGAGTTCATTGCTTACACTGGCATTGCAACCACAAGAGAAAGTGTGGATGCCTCGGTACTAGAATTGACTCACAGGCAGAATATCAATATTTTACATGAATATTTTGTCCAGTGTGGCTTCAGTTACATGACAAACGAAAGAATACTGTTTCAGCCTAATCTCGAGACTACAGCAGACTCTAATGTCAACCCATTTCTCTTAAATTAGCAAAGGATTGTGAGTGGTTTGCTCTTCATTTTAAGCATGTTATAATGTCATCTGTCTCATCTGAAAAAAAATTCTATGACTGAAATAGTAATACATATTAAGACATCTTAAGCAATTTCCCTTGGGAGTATTTCTGATCCTGATTCTGATCATACAGGCCATTGTGTAAAAACAGCAGTTTGTTGGTACGATAGGTTGAAAAGACCTAAAGTCTATAGAGCCTTTGCAGATCTCCTGCTGCTTTTCCTCCTTCCTTTAGTCATCTGGCAGCTATTCTGTGCACAACCAGAGGGAATGCCATAATTGGGTTGTTTACCTTGCCCTAAAAATCATGAGCTATGCTATAATAATTGCACTTGCAAGGTATTCCACTCTCCTGAGCTCCACACTGTGCTCCTGCAGAAACACACAGGTGAAACCCAATGAATAGTACCCAGATGAACTTTTTAAGAGATGTGGAATGAAAAAAAAAAATTTGCTATCTCAGAAGCCATTGTGCTGAGTCTCCAGCACAACAATGTAGTGTTTCCAGCTGCTCTGTAGTGGATTATGAATTGGAGCTACTTACTGTTCCTAGTGCTTCAGACCGATAATGGACATTCTAATGCATGTGCAAAGTATGCCCCTGGTGTGTAATTCGACTTCTTTTAAAATAATTTCTGTGTCCATAACACAGACACTTCTTAAAACGTATGAGCATAATGTTCTTTGATTAAATATGCTCTTTGCAAGTGTTTGAAAGCAGAGAGAGTGCATCAGTATAAAGTAGCAATAAAAGCCAAATACTCTTCATTTCCCAAATGTATCGTATTTGGGCAGTGATCATCTCACAGCGATATTCCTGCTGCAGCGTGATAAGTCAGCTTCCATCTCACACAAGTCTCTAGGATGTATGTGAGAGTATAAAAACCTTTATTTTAAGAAACCTGCACAAAATTTCAAGGAATTTTCAACACCCCAGAAGGAGCACGGCCAGCATAGGACAAATGATGCAAGACCAGACATGCACACACTGACACAACTAGACTAGCTAGAAACCGCTAGAAAGACAAGACTAGAAACAGGACAGGGAAGTGTAACCAACTGCACACAGATGAGAACACTAATGAGAAGGCAGGGCTAGCGAGGAGACATTAAACCCAAACAAAAGCTAATGGTCAGAAACAATTTATTTAAAAAATTAGGTCAAATGAACAGAAGCAATGGCAAGGCACGACTGGATATTACATTTTATTTATTAATGTAATTGAACCTAACTAGTCAGTTTTCTTGTTTTCTTTTCTGAGTGGTCAGATCCTATAGTTCAGACTCGTGTTTATTGAAAAAATAATCAGGCTGAGATGCGCAATACACTAATTATGTATACGGTTACATGTTGTTGACAAATCAATATCATTGGTTGTATAAAGAACATTATTGGTTGTGCAGAAATTAAACTCAGTGGAGTGAACTGCTAATATATAATTAGAATTCGATTAGAATTAGCATTACCCATATATAATTGTCAATGTTTTGTTTTGAATGAAAGTGAAAGTGACTATTCTTGTCATTGCGAAACACAGCACAGCGCACAGTGAGACACAATGAAATTCAATCACTGCATTTTACCCATACACATGTGCAGCAGGGGGCAGCTAATGAAAGCGCTCGGGGAGCAGTGATGGGGACGGTAGCTTACCCAAAGGTACCTCAGGGCAACCTACTGGTCTGGGATTGGAACCCACAACTTTCTGATCCTGGGTCCTAGTGCCTAAACACTAGGCCACCGCTGAAAGTAATTAATGAAACAAATACATATTAAAAAACCTAACAAAAAAAATGTCTTTATTGATGTATAACTAATTCTACTGCTTGTGAAATGAAGACCATTTTACGCATTGTCAAAGATAATTAGCTTGCCCTAAGTGGGGAACAGTGAGTGGCATAAATCAGCTCTGGCCTACAGCCGAGCTTGACTTGGAGAATATTATGGATATTTCCTGACGGCACTTTTCTAAAAACACCAACTGACACTTTCAGTTTGTAGAATTAACATATCAATACAAACAGCAGTATAAATATAACCTTTACGGGCTACTGAAAGTCAAGTAGAGATGGATTTCTTCTAAAACCCCAGCATTCTACAGCATTGCTGGTATTTCCTTTTCCTTTATATTAATGATGCTCCGCTGAGTCTGCCTTATCTGTTAAGCACTTGGGTAAATTCCATTTGAGCGCACTTGCTATAAATCAGGGGTGAGCCTCACCATTCATTACAGCCGCTGAATCAGCTGTAATGATTCAATGAAGAATAATCATCTCTCACAACACCGCGAAACATGAATAAAGCTTCTAGAAAACAATGGCTCGCTCGGTCCTCGTGAGGGCTCCTCTGTGTGATGAGATCCCATTACCGCACACATGTAGTTTATAGTACATTGTGCTGGCGTATAAAACTGACGTATTACTTCACATTTTCTTAAAGTGAAGCCCATTTTAGCGGTTCTGAAAGAGGTTTTGAAAAGAGCTTGTTTTATAATACATTTCATGTGAGGGTTTCTGTAATACTGGCCAGTATCGTGACCTTATAAAATGGTGCATATTAACGATTTTCTCTTTCACAGGAATGTCCTAGCGGAGTGGTCAACGAAGACACGTTTAAGGACATTTACTCTCAGTTCTTTCCACAAGGAGGTCAGTACATCTGTGGATGTCGCCTACCATTTCCTCTCACATGTACAATCACATTCACTTGAGTTATTGCACTGGGACTTCCTGTTTATAGAAAGCCATAATGGTAGTGCAGCACTGTAGTCAGAGTGGCTATAATGTACAAGAAAAGAGAGCAATGAAGCAGTTTTTCAAGGAGATGAAGCATCTATATCTGTACTAGAGTCACAATGTGGAATTTTAGTTTTTGGCAGTATTTATGTGGTCATATGCTTTTGTTTTGATAGTCTAAACAGATTGTCTGAACAGATAAATTGACACATCGTCTGCAATAAACAATATCACATTTGTTTTGTACATTTTAGGGCATATCATTTGTCTGTTAAGTTTAAAATATTAGAAATAAAGCGATAATACTATTAGTTTTTAAAGGCTCAATGTATTTTGGTTTGTACCAATAGCCTGGAGGATATTACCTTACGTTAAATAAATGAAACATTATTCTGTGTGATGAATAATAGCAAAACCACACAGTAGTGCTTGCTGGAATAGTAATGAAGGCAAAATAAGCTACAGATATTGAATTAGGCTACAGGCCTTTCTAAGCAAAAGAGAACAGTTATTGTTTCTCTCTCTCCCCCTCCTTTCTTACACACACACTCTTTTTTTCCCACCCTTAGACACTTTGTTTTCTGAAGAACACAGTAACCATAATACATTTACCCGCTCAGGGAAAGGAACCTGCGCAGGGTGTTTCTCTGCCTTTGGCCTTATGAGAACTGGGATTTTCTAAATATGTCACATTTTGAAAGTGTCGGCTGACTTTAAAGCTGCTAATTAACATAATTGACCTCAAGCTTCCAAAGTACTATTTTATGCTAAAGCAGTATCTTGTAAACCTGACATGGCTCGTCCTGTTTGGATGTTTTGTTTCATTCTCATAAAAATACACCAGAGGGAATTTTAAGCAGCATTATAAAAAAATTAAGCTGACTATTTAGGTAGCTTTTTGATTTTAATGGTACTTTCAAAATAATGCAAAGTCCTCAGAAAAATGTGAAACACTGGAGAGGAGTCTGATGAGAATCAGTCAGTACAGACACTAGCATTGATGTCACCTAAAATTGTGCAGGAGCTTTAATGATACATACATATAAAGCAGGAGATAATGCACAATAGACTATTGATTTACCTGAGAGTTAAGCTGGTCTTGGTTCTTGTTTCAGATGCATCCACATATGCACATTTTCTCTTTAATGCATTTGACACAGACCACAACGGCTCAGTGAGTTTTGAAGTAAGTAAACCTAATACACTTAACACTTCAAGCAGAAGCATGCTATGAAGGACGTATCCTCACAATGATCAGTTTTTCCAGAAACTAGCTCTTTGAATACATCCCTAACTTCATATTTCTGCTACACCTTTGTTGTCTGCATTTTCAAAAACATAAAGCTTGTTGCAACATCAAAAACTCTCTCTAGACCGGGTGCCTGAGGACATTTTTCTGTTCTCCATACAGCTGATGTAGAATTTGAAGCTTTATTTATTAACAAAGCAATGCATGGCCTTCAGCATGTTTGCAGTTGTGGAACATGAGATATCTTCATCATCATTTTTAATAAATGAAAGTTAGATTTGTACTTTAATTAAGAGCTAGAATTTTGTGCCTTCATCTGCTTTATGAATGTCCTCAGGCCTGCTGATTATCTTAAGCCTATGTAGGACAGGCAATCTAAGGCCCTGCTCAAATCTAGCTTTAACATGCGCTTTGGGTGATTGGAACACAAGTGGATAGCTCACATACCGCAAGTACAGGTGTGAACACACCCAAGATGCTCTGACAAAGTATTAAAATCCTCGAGTTGCATGTGGACACATTCTAATGCTGGGTATTAACTGACAAGCTTAGAGCTGTCAACTCGTAATCAGATGACACATGTTAATGTCAGGTGTGTGCAGAGCCTAAGAGGATCCTTTTAGATTTTAAGTGAAGCTCAACTGTGTGAATTTAAGTTGCATACAAAAGCTTAAACACTGCTCAAATGTTGTTTCATTGATTTTCTAACTGATAAAATTGGTACATACCCTCTACTGAAAATGAACTTGAATGTGGCGTCAACTGTAAACTGTAAAGCACAATGTCAGTGGTAACATGTTGGAAAAACACATTCAATATCTTATTTTACATTTCATAAAATAATGCCTTTAGCAACGTTTTCTATGGGCATTTCTATGGGATTTTCCTGCAGAATTCAGCAAACACATCATAATTTAATATTGAATTTGTTAAGAGGCTTGTTAGTTGTGCCAAAACCTTTGCATATAACTGCACATGTCCTTTTACTGCTCTAAGTGAAGAGAAGTTTGATTCGTTCTGATTGTTCCTGATCTAATTGCAGGATTTTGTAATGGGCCTGTCCATTCTCCTCCGAGGCACAATCCAGGAGAAACTCAACTGGGCCTTTAACCTCTATGATATTAACAAAGATGGATATATAACAAAAGAGGTATCCTGAGTTCTAAGCCAGGAGAAAACTTTGTTTTTATCTTGGCTGGCATTTTAACACTGAAAATAATTAGTGATCTCTGTCACACAGGAAATGTTAGACATCATGAAAGCCATATATGACATGATGGGCAAATGCACATATCCTGTTCTCAAGGAGGAAGCTCCCAGACAACATGTGGAGATATTTTTCCAGGTGAGATGGTTTATAAAGTATGCCTGAAACAACTGCATTGTTGCCAGTATATGAAACCCTTTTTGGCTTCAATTTTCAATACCTGCTGTTCTTTACACTTTGTAACCTTTTTTCATGAATGGATCAATGGAAATGCCCCAAAACTAGAAGCAATACGCTAATCTTACTTTAGCATACAGCCTTTGAGAAAAGGTGCCACAAGGGTTTCACTGAGCAGTGTTTAGAACAGGGGTGGGCACCTACAGTCCTGGGTCGCTGGTGTCCTGCAGTTTGGTGATTTCTGTGCTCAAACATACCTGGTTCAGGTGATAACTGCCAGGTTTAGCAAATGTGTTTAAGGAGGCAAATAACAGACTCTGCAGGACACCAGCCCTCCAGGTGGAGTTGCCTAACCCTGCTTTAAAAGAACCACTTTAATTCTCTAACTCTATTCTTTACATATGGAGGCATTTTAAGGTTCTTCACATGAACACCTTATTAACACAAGTTTTATATATTTAAAAAAATGTCCATCAGAAAGGTTCAAAAAAGGTTTCTTCCATGGCATCATGTCTAGCATTCATATTTGTTAGGGTGTCTTTTCCTGAGGATTCTTCACTTTTCTTCTTGTGTTCACACACTGCAGTAGCTCTTTGTGTCAATGTTTATTAGAAAGCTTGTTTGTGCAGAAGGGGTTCTGAGGGAGGCTTGCAGACAGAGCAGCATGGCTAGGTGGTGATAATAAAATTGTCCTGGTTTTCTGTGTTGATTATAGAAAATGGACAAAAATAAGGACGGAGTGGTCACCATAGATGAATTTATTGACTGCTGCCAAAATGTAAGTCTTTTTTACACGGCACTATATGTGATAATGTCCTCTGTTTCTAGTTCTCTTTCATTCTGAGCATGCTTCACCCTAAAGGTTCGTCTCATCACCTGTTGAAAATCTTACCTAGAGTTGGAAACAGATTTGAGGAAGACATCATGTGTTTGTAGAGATGTATGGGTATCCAATTTTAACAGAAAAGAATATGTATATAATAACAGATTCCAAATGTTAAAGTTGAGCTGGGTTTGGAAGCCAGCAGCTAGAGCCCTTCCTAGAGAGCAAAATCTTGACATAATGGCTGACACCAGGCTTGTGGGTGGCCTTATTAAAATGTAATGTCCTGTGGTTGTATGAAGCCATCATCTCCTCTCGTGGCATCAAGTTCAAGCATGAAGTTGAAATGTCTCACCTGTGTTTATGTCTCCTGCAGGATGAGAACATCATGAGATCGATGCAACTTTTTGAAAATGTCATTTAATCCCTGAATGGACAAAAAGTCTCTGGTGGCTGGACACCTCTTACCCAGACCTTTCTGTTCCTCTGATATCATCCAAGACAAATGCATTGGAATGGAAGTCACACAATCCATAAAACAAACATCCTGCACTCAAAGCACAGCCCACATCCTCTTGATATATAGCGACAGTTGGGTTCAGATTTAAAGACCTGAATGAAGAAAAAAATCCTTATAACATCAGAATAATGGGTGGGGTAAGAATGCTATCAGCTGAGCAGGCAGTGGTGATGCAGATTCAGTGTAAGGACAGTATGGACTGAGAAGTGAATGGTACATTTGGAAACGTGATACATACTGCATGAAAGAGAATTCAGTTTGCCTTGATATTGGTCCTTTAATCTCCCTACTATGAAAGATTTAGAAAAATGTAAAAGTCGATATTATATTAAAAACATCTGCCTCTTCTTTCTCTCTTAAAGTTTCATAAAGTTAACCAAATGTAACATTTCTTTCTGTCTCTTCATAGGAGAAAGTTGGGAGATCATGAGTGAGGTCAGTGTAGGTGCACTAGCCTTAGCAGGTCGAATCCTTTAATGCATCGCATGTTTTCGTACACACAGTGCATGAACAAAAAGGTTTAGGGTGTTATTACTAGAGAAATCCATCTTTTACCTTCAGATGAGAGCATTTTAAAGCATCCTAATGAATGAGTTCTTTTTGTTTTGCTCCTTTGTTACCTTTGGCTGATTTTTGTGAACGTTCATGTATGCAACCCATGACGGTATGCTTCCATTTCTACAGATGCATTCCACAATGTTCCTACTGCAGATGTTCCAGACACATTAAGTCCAAAACAAGAAAAAGATACCGTATCATTTTTTTTAAAGAAAATGTATATAATATAGATCTACAGTTTTTCAACTTTGTTCACAATTATTTGCCAACCTGAACAAAATAATAAATAACATGTATATGAAATAATAGATTCCTATAGAGTTGGGTTTGAAAGCTAGCAGCTACAAGCACACAGAGTATTATATAATGGATTCATTATTATAATGTCCAGATAATGCTGCTTCTATGTGTTTATATGTAAAGTCCTGTAAGAAAAGATCACATGCTGTATTCATGTTTACATGTATGTCTTCAGGCGCTGTGCTCAGAGCAGCAGTATTGCAGCTGGGTTTTATTTACCAAGCAATCGAGCACTATTTGCTATTCAGCGCTACAGTATTTGGTTTATTTCCTGTACATTCTTGTGATGAAATTTTTATCAGTATTTGTGTGTTTGTTAAGAGCCTATATCATCCAAAGTGAGAATCATCTCCAAATATGAATTTGCGCTATTTTTCATTTCAGGTTTCTGGGACTGACTATAGAAGTGCATTGTTTATTTTTTTAAGATTGACTTCTAGCCAGGGAACATTATGTGGCCCTTTCATTATATCCTTTCTGCAAGGCAAGGAGTTTGGAGCATTCTTTTATGTCTTCCCTTTTATGTTGTTCCAAGGCAGTTTCATCCCTTTCCCCCTCCTCAGTCTGCTTTTTTCTCTCTCTCATTCCTCCTGTTTTCTGGCATTAGTACTGATTAGCTTCTACTGTCTAAATCAAAGACCTAGGGCTGCGATTGGCTGTGGCACAGACTGAGCAGCAAGCTTGCTGGGTAGCAGATGTATGCTTTCTGTCACCCAGTTGCATCCAAGAGCACATGGCAACTGGCACTCAGTCCAAAGGCAACATTTGTGATGGCGATGTACTACCGTTACCACCAGCAGTGTATTTTATGGTCTTCACTGGGTTATTTTCAGAGTAAACTGATTTGCATAAAACTGTTGTTTTACTTATTTTGCCATTAGTGTTTATTGACACTGATCACAGCTGTATCTGAAATGTAGACATATACACACCTTGGTTAAACCTTTTTTGTTTTTACAAAATATCTTTGGCTGATGGGCTGGTAATTAACAGCTCTGTTACAGTTTGCTTATGGTTTTCTGGGGGATAAAAGGGCACATGGGTTAAAAACCTTCCAATATTTAAATAAACTGGCTAGCAAAGGCCTAAGGACTAGACCCCATGATGGGATTTAATCCCAGACCAATTTATTACCCTTCAGCAAGGTCCTGTGTCCAACGCTGCATTATTTATAGATCAATACACTGAAAAAGTTCAAAACGTTGAGTAAATTTAAACTTCATGTGACTGAGAAAGGACTATTATATTAACATGGTGCCACCTAGGGGAGACTTGCTGTACATGCAAGTTGTACCAGAGTTAAAGGTCCAATCCAGTTGAAAAAATGAAAGATAATAAAGGGTTTTTTTGTTTGTTTGTTTTTTGGTATGAAATTTACTTGTTTAAATCTGTCTCTGCTTTCTTAAAACATTCTTTCAACTGCCTCTTGAAACATGATGTCATAACACATATGCTGTAGATTGTGCATTGAGACGCTGAACATGGAAATTCCAGTAGAGATACTGTGAGGACTGGCAGCTGCATGTCTTGAATGAAGCCGAATGCTTCTTCATGCTAGCGATTGGCCCTTAGTGGTGGGTTGTATAGAGTGATGATCAAGAGCTCTCTGTGCAGATCATGTGTCCCTATGATACTAGAAGACATGGAAGCAATTTGTGGAATAGATTCAATAAACAGCTCCGAATGTACAAGCTTGGTTGTCTTGTTTGCCAGAATATCAGGTAGAAACCTGTTACCTGTCCCTCAGTATCCTGCAGTGCATACTGTGGTTTATAATGGAATAAGGCCAGATATGAGTCCTCCCTTAAACGTGATTGCTTGGTTAAAAAATTAATTAAAATTCATTTGTTTTAAAAATGTAGAAGTTTCATTTAGCAATGATTTCCCGCTGCTCTCAAGAGGCAGCTTCCACCTGCTTTTCAAGGCTTTTTTTTTTTCCCAACAAAACATTACTTAAAACAGCAGAACATGCATAATGCGCTTTAATTCAAGCATTGTATAAAGTATTAAAACTCAAATGTATATGGCACAGCATCCTTCTTTCAACAAACAAATCCAACTTCTCAGAATCAACTAAACATTTGTCTGGTTTCAAGCTACGACAAACTACGACACCGTATGTCTACTTACGCTCTACAAAGGTTAAGTACTTGTGTTACCTGAGGAATGTGTGCAGTCAAGCCAGAGTCTTTTGAATACATCTCAGATGACAATAAAATATACAGTACACTGCTAAACAAGTCCCTTAAAAAAAAATAGGGAAAATTGTTAATTTGACTGGTTTTTCTGTCCACTTTGTGTTCCATATAATCGATGCAGAGTATAGAAGAACAAAACAGACAAACCTTCAACAAGATGCTTTATGTGGTATATTTTTTGGTTTTACTATTGTAATGCTGCTGGACACATCTGTGGTGTACAAAATTGCTGAATAAATTGAACTATAACGATGGAGACAAACTCAAGGTAAACATTTTCAGAACAGAGTACAAAAAGACAGACATGGAATGCTTCTCCGTGGTTTTACTGAATAAATGAATAAATATTTACTTTAATTACATGTTCGTGATATTGGGACGTATTTCAGGTACCCCAATTCATTGTAATGGTTTTATTGATTCCAAAATGTAAATGGTCACCTATTAATTTAATAGACAAACCATTTTTTTCATGTTTACTTAACAAAAGGCTCTTTTTGATATCATATATGGAAGATTTTTTCATTCTTTAGACATTTAGTTTGCATTATGCTATTGATAAACAAGGTGTATAATAAAGAATTTAAGAAGTAACTGGTTTATTAAGGAAACTCCCTTTTTCCTATAATATCAGATAAAGCTCAACTATCACTAAAACCATTATTTATAATGGAGCTAAGATTGTAATTGCTTATTCCTTTGCTGGAATTCAGAATGGACAACAGCACAATGTACTTGAAGTCCTGGAGGTGCAGTAAGGTCATCCGAAGGCAGCTCTGAGAATAGTACAAAGTTCAGGATGTGTGCTGTCTGAGACACACTGCATAAGCATGTCAGTGTGTTAGGTGAGAAGCTGCCTGATCTCACGATGGACATAACAAAGGAAGTCCATGTATGAGGCTCCTCCATGTATACCTTTATCCTCCACTAGATTCTGGCGGAACAGCATCTCTGATCTGTCCTTGGGCTTCACAATCACCAGCTGCAAGCAGAAGGAACTAATTTAGACTTGAGATCAGCCAGTGCTTAAGTGCTCAAGTACTTTACAATTTTTTAAACAACATGCTTTATAAACTATTAAAACTCGAATCTTTAATTTGCAGATACCTAATTTGTCGATTTCACAGGAAGTTTTAAAACAAACTTTTTATTTATTTATTTTTTTTAAAGAACTTGGTGTGCTTGCTGTACCTTCATGGAGTTGGGCCGCTGCTGAGAGATGGCAGAGATGATAGAACGAAGCTTCTTAGAATAGTCATTATCCAGCTCTGGCAGTGAAGTCTGCAAGCACGACACAATAAGGCAGGTATCAACATCAAGTTCTCTTTTGAGGAGTTCAACAAAAAAATTATGTAAGAAGCTGAGGTATTGGACCAGGCTGTGCACTATAAATAATAAAATAAAGCTGTGGAACAGTAACAGTAGGTAGATGTAACAACAATGTCTATATGGCTTATTTACAGTTAATGTAATTCATTCTAATATTCACTTTGAGGAGGCATTTGAATACATGATTTTGCTAAATACTAATGCAATTATTCCTTAACCCCTTTAACTCTACACATGCGTATTCTTTCCTTTCATTCTTCATCTTCGTCTTCTTGCATTCTGTGTACCTTGTATATATCAATCAGCCCTAACATTAAAACTGTGTAGGTTCCCTTTGTGCTTTTTAAAACAGCAAAAGACCTCTGAAGGTGTGCTGTGGTATCTGACCCTAAAACAAGAGTAGCTGATCCTTTACGTCCAGTCTGAAGTTTAAACTGTCCAGCAAATCCTTCAGATGCTCCATTTCATTGAAATCTAGAGAAAAATTTGCAGGCCAAGTCAACATTATCAATTGTTTGTTATGTTCCTCAATCCAATCCTGAACATTTTTTGCAATGTGGTAGGCAGCATTATTTTGCTGAAAGCCAATAGCATTAGATTATATTGTTGACATGAAGCTGGATGGTCTCCAACAGTGTCTACGTAGGTAGACATTCCGACTGGCAAGTATAAACTTTTTTTAGCAAATGTGCTGTAGTGGCTCTTCTTTGGGAATAGACCAGATGGGCTCCCCATGCGCATCACTGAACATTGGGCACCCATGAGCCTGACACTGTTTCACCAGTTGTCTTTCCTTGGCTAAATTTGGTGCCTCAAAAGACCTGCTGTTTCTGGGATGCTCTTTATAACATGCTTAGTCATCACAGTTTGGCCCGTGTCAGAGCTGTTCAGATACTTATACTTGCCTCATTTCCCCACTTCCAAGACATCACCCTCAAGAACTATGCAGCTGGTGCAGAACATATCCAAAATAATAAATAATAATAGATAGATAATAATAAATGTTGTGTACTTCATCTGTAACTAGCTTTAATGTTGTGGCTGATCAGTTTGTTATTTAATAACAGGTACTTATGATGGACCTTAAAGAACTGGTGTGAGTGTTTGTGTGTGTATACTGTGTCTGACCATGTCAGGACTGAGGTGGGCCAGAGATGGTACATTAAAAAGGCTCTGGATTAGGTCAGGAGGGCAGCCCACACCCAACCACAGGAACAGCGACTGGCCATTCTCCAACAAGAATGCACCAGTCTCACTCAGACGCTCCTCAGAGCAGCGCACTGCAGCTGGCGCCGTCTCATTCACCACATCCATGGAGTGCTGAAAGAGAAAATAAAAGCGCTGTGACCAAACACACTGTAATAATGCTCATTAGTGGAATAGCCTGAAACTACTAAACTAAGTGTTGCATATTTCCACAAAAAAATGGACACCCCCCTACTAAAAAAATTTTTTTTTTTTTTAACAGATTCAAATTTATGATTTGTGCATCATGCTGCAAGTCTGTGAGAGCATGTTTCTATCTGTCTGCTTTGCAATGGACTGATGATCTGTCCGGGGTTTTTTTTCCTCATACCTTGGGTTAGGCTACAGCACCTCTGAACACCAGTCAGGATAATCAAATAATTAATGAAATGGGACTAGTTTTCCAGAGGGAAGGATCTGTGTTCATATATATCAACAGTTCAGTGAATTTAATCTGCCTGTTTAGGTACTTAGGGAATTTTTGGAGAAGTGAGCATAGCTGAACTGGATTGTTTACTGCGCTGCCCAAGACTTCAGAACAGTTTTGGCATTACATTCTTTCTACATTAGTCACAACACCTGTACTGCTAAACTGCAATGGCTCTAGTTTCAGCTTCTATTACTATACTCAAAATTTCAGTTTCATGGATTTCAGCACTTGCCCAGTGAGCCAAAAGGCTTTCATTTATTTCTAAATACATGGAAATTCATGAAAATAGTTGCCCATACTAATTGACAGTTTTCTGCTGAACAGTTTCGATATTTATTATTACTTCAGACAGTAATTTTATATTTGCTTTGATCAAATTTTCCCTGGCTAATTATCATCAGCACATGCAATATAAGTGTATTCTCACCACTGGTATGAGGCGCGGATAAAAGAGAATCTGGCTCTCCTCCACTCCCATAGACATGATGCTAAGTCTATGAAAGGCTCGGTCATCAGTCGAGAGTTCTGCACTCCCCACCAGCACTGGAGTCTTCATCAGACTGTTCATGTACACTGGGAACACCTTCATAGCATCAGGCAAGATCAACTACAAAAAAGGAATATGAGGGGAAAAAGAAATGATACATAAACAAAGTCTAATTTAAATACATACTGGAATCTTCTTTTTTCTAAATTGCTAGTGCTTTTGTCAGACCTGACTGGCTGCAGAGGGGCTAGCGCAGTTCTTCCTGTAGCAGGCCAGCATGTGAGCAGTCTGCTTTACCAGAATCTCCCTCACTGTCTTAACAGGTTGGCTTAGCACTGCATGGTATGCTGAATAACCAAAGAGAAAAACACACACACATACATACATATACATATATATATATATATATACACACACACACACGTATTACATTTTACATGATAGCTCACATTTTATAATGATCCATGTAAATCTAAAAACAATTTACATGTACATATTATATACCAGAAAATGATGTTTTATTCTGTATTTAAGTATTCAATAGTTGAATATAAGTACACTGGGAACACCAAAGTTGTTTCTAACAGATTTAAATAATCTATTAAATAATGATCTACAAAGTTTGTTAAGTTGCTTGCATAGGTATATCATAAGGACTTCTAAAATACTGTGCTTCTAAGCCTCAATATCTCTGGGTATATTTAAATTTATTTCTGGTAATAACTGAACAACTTTGTACTAATTACTATTATTTTATCAGTTCACGTGCAACAAAATTGGTTTGAAATCATAAAACAGAGATTCTACACCTTTCAGTTATATGTTCTAAAGTCATCTGTTCATCCTAAATTTATTCTGAAAATAGGAGATCAGGGACTAATGTTGGATGATTAATTCAGAATCACCAACAATTTGCATTGACCTTAGGCTCATGAGCAACTTCTTTTTGAGCAACTTCTTACCTTTTTTATTGCCAATGTTCTTCTGTAGAGACTAATAAAATTTGTGAGAGCACATCTGGATCAGCAATGCACTGCACAAGTAGCTGATTTCACTCATTTGAACAAGCCTCTGGAAACTCTTGTAAAATATAGTACATAGCTGACTCTGGTAACACTGGTAAAGAGGGCACAGCAGTTGGTTACCTGATTTTGCGAAAAAATTGATGAGTGCATCAGTCTCACAACTCTTGTAGAGCTCAGAGAGCTGAGAGCTGCAGTTCAGACTTAGGTTGTGGATGCGCAGCCGCCTCTGTCCACTGATAGAGGTGTACAGCAGAGCACACTGCAAGCAGAACACAGTACATTAGCAGAAATGTTTTTCTTCTCTTAACAGGTATGTCTCTGCATTGCATTTGCTTTATTTTAGAAATATGTAATGCATTTATATAATAATTAAACAAGGTGTGAAAGCACCTGATTTGTTAAATTACCTGAAATTCCCTGACACTATTAGGGAAAGCTCATGTGTATTCTGTTGTTCTTACTGTTCACCTTAAATGTATGGATGTTTCTAGTGTGACACCACATCCTGTTTAATGAGGCTTTAATGGCTAATGTAAGCATGCACATCCCAGTAAAATACTGTTTGCAGGCTGCAAGTGTAAATCATACATAGTTCAAAAAAGATAACAAAGGTATGCCAAAAATGCATCACATACTGATTGCTAAAAGGACCACAGAGAAAAATTCAACACACAATCCCATAAAACCACTGAACCTGATACTCTTATTTGCTTTTTATAATATCTATTTAGCTGTAGCTACAACACTTTACTCAAATTACATGTTTTCTTTGCTCTAAGTAAGCCTGCTTCACCCCGAGTGGTGAAGCACACAGGCCACTGTACAGTGACAGATGTGGTCACACTGACCTGTATAAGTGCCCCAGTCTCCTCACTGAGCATGTCGTCATGTTTAAACTCCACTGTAACAGTCTTGTCACAGTCCACTGCAGCCATCTCCACATCAGTAGTGTTGCCCATGTAGATGGCACCAAAGAAGTCTGTAGCCCTAAAGCCTAAAATATAAAGAAAATGAAGCTAATAGCTCAGAAAAAATGTTCCAACAAACGCAGACATTGAAAAAAATTAACGCATGGAATTGACTTAGTTTGACAGGAGCAGTATTACCTGTGCTTGTCCGGACACGCATGATGGCATCAAATCCAATGGATTTCTCCACATCTCGCCTCAAATCTGTGAGAAAATGTGCACCGTCTGTCTGAACCTGTGACAGAGACGCAGGTGTGAACAGGACCACAAGGGGGCAATATTTCATAGCGTTCATAAGATTTCATGTGTTCATAAGACTGTTCTTTGTGTAACAGCACTGACCCATTTTAAAATGATCTGATTCACCAATTTCAGTATTAAGCACTAGAAATTCTTCCTTTATTAACTTTTCTCTTTTCATTTTAACCATATAGTTTAAGATGGTCAGAATATCAATCTGTATAACTGACATACATATATGGTCATCTTTGCCCTACTGTGTACATGTCCATAAGCACCTGGAAGTTGCTGTACTTGTACACTGAGCCACCAGTATGTGTTGGGATGTCACCCATAGTGGCAATGTCCACAAACTGGTTAGGGAACACAAAGAGGTCCACACAGCAACCCTGAGCAACACAGTCTTTAACCAGTTGCTCGTACACACCCCGCTGTGGCTGAAAAAGAGTCTGCAAATATACGTATGTGTTAATCTTCAATTCTAAAAGTGTTGACCTGAGTTTCTTTACATCCCTCCTTTGATTTTTTTTTTTTTGCTCTTTCTATTTTGACATCATGCATATATGACGAGTATACAAGATATGCTGGTAGAAAAATGTAAAAATATGGATAAAGGCCACCTTTTCTTTCTCAGTGTTCACCAACTTCCTGTCATCTCTGTTTTTCAGCTTGCCTGGAGCCTCTGCAGTAGGAAGTGAGGAGTGGAAGATAAAGAGCTTGCCACTGCACTCAGCTGCCTGAGGAGACAGAGGGATTAAACGAATTTAATTATACTAACAATTTAGTACAAATAGTGAGATGATTAATAGCTAATTACTAGGTGTTGGGGGGTTAGTGGGTCACTATACTTAAACATTACATACACTCATTATTAAAAATGATGATAGCTAAAGAAATTTTATTTGGCAACAGAATATGGTCTTTGAAGACACACGTGGTACTCATTAACCCTTGCTGTAATGTGAAGGGTAAATTGCATTTGTAATACAGTGATATTTTCTAAGCAAATGTGTGACATTTGAATTCAGGTCAGTAAAAGCTCAGTTCATATTTATTTCATTAGAGTTCAAATGCAAGTGGGGAATATAATTGCATTAATATGTTTGCTTTCTAAAAATGATGAGAAATCTATATGTTTTTGTCTCAGATCACTTTAATAAAATTTGTAAAAAAAAAAATCAATATCAAGACATCAAATATCCAAAGAGGAAGAACAAATTAAGCAGCTTAAAATAATTTTATGATGAAAATTAGCAACACCAACAAGCATTACCTTAAGTGCCTCCACACCAGCTTGAATAACTGGGGCGAAAACTGTCTCGCTCTCATTAGTCTCAGCAAACATGTCTGGGATTTGGTCTAAAAGACTATTATAGACAAAAGCAAAAGATTGCCTGAAGTTAGATAACTTCTAAAAACACATGATGTTTCTTTTAACAAAATAAACAAAAATAATAATCTTACTTGTTGATGACAGCTCGTGACTCCTGAAAATTGACGAGGAAGCCATCGAGTAGAGGCACAAACATCTCTGCCACATCTGAAACCACCATCATCTGGGGCTGAGCCAGTGCACTCTTCACATTGTAAAAGTGCAGAATCTTGTTGTAGGTAACAAATCCCACCTTGATGGCTGAACTCTCTGCTCCTTCCTCTCTAATAAATAAATAAATAAATAAATAAATGACCATACTTCTAGATAAATAAATAAATAACCATACTTACCATAATAAATAAACTACCATACTTCCAGTTGAATGAGGGTTCACGTATAAAGTGTGTCCACATAAGATAACATAAGCTAACAAGTCCAAGGACATATTTCTTAGGGCTAAAAGAAGTATAAAAAAGTCCGTCATAATAGAATGAGCTCATTCTAGCTATGCACCTCTCAGTCTAACTCTTTCCTAATTATTCAGAAAGTTACAAATCTGCGGAAAGCAGCAGCACAAATGTAGTTTTTATGTTTTAAATGGTAATTTTTCTTAAAAGCTTCACACAGACTGTGTTGAAACATTAGAGTGAAACCATGGAATGTTTCTGAAAACATGCTGAAAGGCCAAGGCACGGACATGCTTTTAATTAAGAATCTTATCTTTTACCTTATCGTAGGTCTGACTAAGAGAGCAAAGGTCAAAAGTACACACAGAGTTCCAACTAGAACAAAACAGTTTATAAGTGGTGCACAATCCAAAAGTTCAACAAAGACTTCTAAATTACTATGCAAACACTAAACATGCCTTTTTTGCAATATAAATCAAACAGATACATTTAGTTTGCCTGAAGTTAAAAGTACATTATATGCTTGATTAAAACTACTTTATAGCAAAACTACTTTGCTGTTAGCTACATAGGAAAAACTGTACTTCAGCTAGAAATTTGAGCAAGTTTAAAGTCAAGCAAATAGGCTTTTACTAACATCTATATCTGGGATTTGTGAGCCCTTGCCATAAAAATTAGCAGGACTGTAAAACTTGCTCCTGGCTTGAATTACTCAGGGGCCAGACATTTTCCATACAGAAAAAAAAAAAAAAAACAGATTCAAAACACATATCTTTCTAAACACAAAACATTAGCCCCCATCAGTTTTGTGCACTTTTTCAGGTTTGAATTCTGAGTTAAAATGAATCACTGACATAAAAAATACCACTCAGTTCAGCTACCAGCTGCCTGCCCTGTAGAAGGTTCAGTATTCTTAACTTTGAGAGCTTAGAGTGGTAAAGTAAGCCATATAAAATTGTTGGGTGTCCAATGTGGTATTCATTAAGTGCAAGCACTCTGGTGAGCAAAGCCAGGAACAGGAGGGAGAAATCAGATTTAATACCGCAGGCTTATTTGGAGTGCACTACCAGAGTGCTTGCGAAGTGAGGTCAGTTTTCCAAACAAATATGGACATATTCACAGGAGTTAATGGAGAAGCAAAGTTGAATATTGTAGAGAAGAGATTTATGACCCATATCTGGTAAATCAGAAAAATGTAGACACAGAGTAATCATGTGCTATATTCATTTCTAAGAGACTTGGAATTGGTACCATACTGCAGTTGACAACCTAACCCAGCCAATAGGGATGCACAAGCCAGTGTATTTCTTTGTGCTGGTTCCAAGCTCAGACAAATGGGGAGGGTTACATCAGAAAGGGCATCCGGTGTAAAACATTTGCTGAATCAATATGCAGACAACGAAACAGATTTTCCGGATTTACCAGATCGGTCGAGGGCCAGGTTAACAACGACCGCCACGGTACTGGGTGTGGGTGGAAATTGGGCTGCTGCTGGAAAAGAAGTGCAGGAGAGTGGAAGCGATGGTAGGAACTTTGAAACGTTGGTAGCATGATTGGTGAAGGTAGAGAATTAGCTGATAAGGAAGAGCATGTCAAAACTGTTTTGGTGATGCCCTAGTGGTTAGGGACCAGGCCCCAGAATCAGAAGATTGTGGGTTCGAATCCCCAACCAATAGGTTGCCCTGAGGTACCCTTGAGCAAGGTACCGTCCCCATCACTGCTCCCCGGGCACTTTCAATAGCTGCCCCCTGCTGCACGTGTGTGAGTGTATGGGTTAAATGCAGAGGTGTAATTTCATTGTGTTTCACTGTGGGCTGTGGTGTGCTGTGCTGTGGTTCATAATGACAAGAATGGTCACTTTCACTTTCAGAAGAGTGTCAGATAGGGTGATGAGTCTGAAGCTGGAAGCTGAAGGTGTGATAATGAACGAGTTAGATGAAGTGACAGAGAGTGTACCTAGAAGAGAGAGTGGTGATTGGTGTGGACTTTAACAGATATGTTGGTGAAGGGACCACAGGTGGTGGTGGTCTAGTGGTAGGGTACTTCCCTATGGACCTATGGATCAGGAGGTCGTAGGTTCGAATCCCACCTCCAGAACTACCATCATTGGCATCCTGAGCAAAACCCTTAACCCCAAGTTGCTCCAGGGGGACTCTTGCTGTAGTTAAGTCGCTCTTGATAAGAGCATCCGCTAAATGCCATAAATGTAAATGACAAGGAGGTGATGGGTAGGCATGGTCCTCAAGGAGAGGAATGCTGAAGGTCAGATGGTTGTAGATTTTGTGAAAAGGATGGAAATAGCTGTAGTGAATACTTATTTTAAGAAGAGGGAGGAGCACAGGGTGGCATACAAGAGTGGAGGAAGATGCTCACAGGTGGATTATATCCATTGCAGGAGGGTCAGTCTGAAGGAGATTTGAGACTGCAAAGTAAGGAAAGGGGAGAGTGCAGCTTCACAGCATAGGATGGTAGTCTGCAGGATTACCTAGTAGGTCAAGAAAAGGAGGAAAGTGAGAGTAGGAGATCAGATGGTGAAAGATGAAGAAGGAAGATGGCAAGGTGGAATTCAGGCAGGAGTTTGCATATGCACTGGGAGGTTTTGAAGAGTTACTAGATTGCTGGGCAACTACTGCAAAAATGGTATGGGAAACAGCTAGAAAGGTACTTAAGGAAGGAGCATAAGGAAACTTGGTGGTGGAGCCCAAAAGTTCAGGAGTGTATACAGAAGAAGAGGCAGGCAAAGAAGAAATGGGATGGCCAGAGAGATGAAGAATGTAGACAGGAGTACAAGGGCATGAAGAGCAGGGAGAAGAATGCAGTGGCGAAGGCTAATAATAAGGTGTTTGGTAAACTGTAAGAGAAGTTGGGCAGTAAGGAGAGAGAAAAGGACCTATATCGATTGACTAGACAGAGAGACAGAAATAGGAAAGATGTGCAGCAGGTCAGTGCGATAAAGGATAGAAATGGAAGCATACTCACAAGTGAGCACAGCATGTTGAGCAGATGGAAAGAGTACTCTGGGGGGCTGATAAGAACAAGAGAGAGAGACAACTGGATAATGTGAGGATACTGAACCAGGAAGTGCAGCGAATTAGCAAGATGGAAGTAAAGGTAACGATGAGGATGACAAGGAATGGAAAGGCTATTGTTCCAGATGATATACCGGTAAAAGCATGAAGGTGATTAGGAGAGATGGCAGTAGAGTGTCTAACAAGATTAGTTTAACACCATCTTGGAAAGTTAGATGATGCCTGAGGAGTGGAGGACACGTGAACTATTTTCAAGAATAAGGGTGATGCGTACACATGTGGTAACTATTGAGGGATAAAGTTGATCAGCCACAGTATGAAGTTATGGGAAAGAGTTGTTTAAGAAAAGAGGTGGTGATTAGTGAGCAGCAGGTTTTATGGACAAAGACAGAATATATGAGTGTGAGCAAAAAGGGAGAAAAATGGAGTGGTTAGGATGCAGGGAGTTGAGTTCAATAGAGTTCAGGTATGTTTTGGAATGGGTGAAGAAGAATGGCAGGAGTGATCTATGACAGATGGGTACCAGCAGGAGTGAAAGGAAAGGTTTGCAGGACAGTAGTTAGAACAGCTATGCTATAAAGGTTGGGCACAATGGCGCTGATGAAAAGAGAGGCAGCAGGGCTACAGGTGGCAGAGTTAAAGATGCTGAGATTTTCGTTGGGTTTGACAAGGATGGACAGGATTGGAAATTAATATATTAGATGCACAGCTCAGGTTGGATGTTTTGGAGACAAAGTTAGAGAAGCAATATTGCACTGGCTTGGACATGTTTAGAGAAGAGATGAGGATTATATCGGAAGAAGGATGCTGAGGATGGAGCTGCCAGGAAAGAGGAAAATTGGAAGGCAAAAAGGAGGTTTATGGAGTTTTTGAGAGAGGACATGCAGACAGTTGATTTGAAGGAGGAAGACGCAGAGGACAGGAAGATCTGTAGACAGTTGATCTGCTATGGCGCAGACTGCAGTTGACAACCTAACATTCTCTGGCCTTCCTATATCAGCCCCCCACACGACACCTTGCAAGCAGAAATTTTCAAATGAGAAAATATTGGAATCCTTACTAACATGCCGCTTTTGTTTTATTTCCCCTCTTTTGGTATGGAATTGGGTGCCTTTTTTCAGGTGGCTGGGTTGCATTTCACACTGACAGCAGCTGAGACATGGAACATGTTCCACCAGAGATGCACTGAGAAAGCATTGAGGGCCTTCGCTGCTCAAGACCAAGTGCTTTAAAGACACTCTAAGACACTTATTGCAACAGAGAAGTGTGGTGGTGAAAATTGTGCAATATCCCTGAGGTAATCCATCCTCTTAAAAGTAAACTGCCAATACCAAATGCTGATTCAAAAATGTATTTTCCCCCACAGACAGCTTTAAAAGTACAGATTTTTCCTTAAAATAAAATGTTTCTACATTTTTCTTGGCTTGGATGTATTGTTCAGTAGTATCTTTAAAATTATATTTTATATATATATATATATATATATATATATATATATATATATATATATATATATATATATATATAATATAGTATATATATTACTTATTATATATTAAACTATATATTGGGCATCGGTGGCCTAGTAGTTAGGGAGTTGCCCTCGCATTGGAAGATTATGGGTTCGCTCTCACTCAGCAGGTTGCCTGAGGTACCTCTTCTTGAGCAAAGGGGTAACCGCCCCTGTCACTGCTCCCGGGGTGCTTCCAATAGCTGCCACTGTGCAACCCAATTTCGTTTTGGTGTGCTGTGCTGTAAACTCGCAATGACAAGGGGTTCTCACTTTCACTTTTTTCATTTATAATATTACTTATTATATATTATCTGTAAATTATAAGTGCTTCTTACTACCTTTTAGGCAGCATTGCTTTTAAGGGTGTAGTCAGGGTTGAGAGAAGATCATTCAGACACTGAGCAGTTAAGTGTTCTCTCAGACCACATACCAAAAATACAATCACCTGGTAAGAAAATGTTTTGCTTTGCCATAATGTTCATACCCTATTGTCTAGCCAGTATAATCTGGGCAATACTTTGAGCTAGTCAGCCGTGTAAAATGCGACCAAACAAATAGCCCCCTTACTCACTTTGGGAGTCGGTTCAGAAGTGTTCTCAGTTCCTCACATACTGAAGGTTTGACAAGTCCACTTTTTATGTTATTATAAGATACATCAATCATGAAGATATAAGCCGGTGGATTTGGGGGCTTATTGTTCTAAGAAAGGAAGAAAAAGAAAAAAGAAAAAAAAAAGAA
Organism: Hepsetus odoe; assembly: GCA_017165825.1. Classification (NCBI taxonomy): domain Eukaryota; kingdom Metazoa; phylum Chordata; class Actinopteri; order Characiformes; family Hepsetidae; genus Hepsetus; species Hepsetus odoe. The sequence goes on along the minus strand of CM029388.1, from coordinate 15,261,813 downwards.
ACATATAGTCATTATCCTTTAAGTAAACCCAGTGACAATCAAAACTAAAGCATGCAAATGTTTATTTGCTATAAAAATAAATTGCCAAATGGGCTCAAAAGTGCCAAACAATCATGAATAAAACAGGACTTTTAATTTCACATGATTCAAAATTTGCCTGATTCAGGCAAAAATACCAGATTTCCTAGGCCTCATAACATACATTTCATTTCACATACATTTCATTACTGTCAATACTTCATATATACTTTATTATTTAATTTCTGAAATCTACATGTTAGCTTTGAAGTAGATGAAAAGCAGCAAACTGTTTTATTTCTGTGTAATTAATACTGTGTATTAGGCACCAACTCTGAGCCTTTTGTTTATTATTTCATATGCCCAGATTTTAAAAGATCCACTACTTGCTCTGACTTGTTCTGATTAAATCCATTACTTGTTCTGATTTCTGTTTTTGAATGGATATAATCCCAGATAAAACTTCATATAGTAACAAAATATTTATATCATATATATATATATATATATATAAATATAAAGTGTTCAGCTCCAGTTTTATGACTGAGAAATTTAAATCAGCTTCTACAGCTCATGAATGCTCACATAATAAAAAACAATTATTTTGTAACTGCTTCTTTTCTCTCAAAAGTGGAATTTTCCCACTGCATATGTCATTGTGTAATGGCTGACACATGACACCTAAAACATTCTCAGAAATTAATCCCTTTGTCATAAGAGAGCTCCAGGACCTAAGCAGTGCTGGGGTTCAAGATTTAATCACCCATTTTAACAAAAATGCAAAGATCACAGCAAAGTTCTCTCTCTAGCTGCCTCCTGACATTGCATGACCCCTATGTGTTAGAATCAAAGACTTGGACCATGTTTTCCCCAAATATGTTTCTGACTGAATATCATTTGTTGATGTACTTTGATAAAGCTACTAAATGTATATGCCCAATATATGTTTTCTGTGTATGCAGTTTCATCCTACAATATACCTTAAAATCATATTAATTTAGGAGATAACAGTGCAATACAAACTCCCTTTAAACAAATGATCTGGGTTTGAACTCATGCACTGTTTAGAAGAGGCTGTAACTAGAGCATTACCTTGCAGTAGTCCAGCGTAGCAGCGAACTCATAAGAGCCTAGAGACAGTTCTCTGGTCTTTCATAGATCTACTTCGGCTTCCATGGTCCAGATACAGCAACACGACAGGAACTAGAGAAGGTAATATGTTTTACTTACCTGTCTCAAGATTTAGCTTTGCTATACACACATCATTCTTTGTTTCACTGTTTTTTCTGCAGTTTTAAAAGTTTAAAAATTAAGCTACAAAAAACAATTCATATTTTATACATAAAGTGTTTGCGAAAAGTCACTTATTTACATAAATCCACCTTATTAGCTTACATCAGTTTAGTGCTGCACTTTTTACATTGTATTTCTAAAAACTGTTTGCTTTATGAAGAAAGAATCACAGAGAGGAGCAATCGACAGAGGTTATTTACTTACTTAAATGTTAGACTAATAAAACAGTAAGCAGTAAGACAGTTCAATTCTATGCTATGAGAGGTTGGAAATAGGTCATGTGAAAAACTAAATGATCGGTGTTTTGGTACATTTTGTACCTCAGAATAAAAATTTAAGACAAAGGTAGGAGTACATCACTCTTTAAGGCATGTTATTTACGTACTATTATAAACACTATTTTGTTATGACATTGAGAAGGTATGGCCCTTTTTAGGAGTTTTAAGAAGCTGTAAGAAGGTTTAAGGAGTTAACAGTATCTTCCAAAAAGCCAAAATCCTGATGACCCCCTGATGTAGTCATGGTACTGACCCTCACTGACACAGTTGCAGAAGCCACACTGGTAGCGTCGTCCTCCATCAATGAAGAGCATGAAGGGGCACATGTAGGCCTTACAGCGGTTGCAGCGTATAGGTCCTGCTTCTCCATGATTTACTGTGTACAGAGCAGCCTAAACAGAACACAGAAGACAGAGACAAATGTTTATCTTTTGGACTTGCAAATGGACCTTTGAGAGCTTCAGTTTATTATATATAATATATTGAATGACATATTACTGCCCGCAGTGCAGTGTGTGAGGCATATCACACACACTCATGCACACGTTAGACCTGGTAAATGAATAGTAATCGCAAGCCTAAAAAAGCACATGCAAAGCTAATTGGAATAAGCTGTTCTAAAAAGAGTGGGAAGCTTATTGTAAACAAAGTTGGTAGACATGCAGCCAATTAACTTCTCTTGTTTTGAAATATTTTTTTACAGTTAACTTTTCTGACTGGATTAAAGATGGAAAAGCCAACAGAAACTGGAAGCACTGGGTAGACTGACTGGTACTTCAGTGGTTTCTGTCCCTGCATCTGTATCTTCTTCCTTTAAGGTTTGGCCATCAGTGTTTAATCTGAATCTTTCCTTACCAAGGCCAGCATGGAGTGGTTGTAAGTTTAATACATAATATAATGTAGATTCATATACTTATGCACATATACATTTATCTTTAATGTAGCTGATCTTAGAACAACACCTTGTTTCTTTTACAAACACTTGCCATTTCAACAGTTTCAAAATTCAATGATGATCAGGCCCTTTCTTCTCCAGTGCAGTTACAGGAGATTTAAAGTTTTGTTCTCTCAGTGATGATAAACATTCATCTGAACATGCAAAATGAGTTCATTTTGGGTTGTTGTCTGTTCTTTTACTAGAGAGTGTGATGCAACCATTTTTGCTCTGCTTTTATTGGAAGAGCTTAAAAACCTTTCAAAATGTTCTGGAGAGGAATCAGCTAATTAGCCTCAGAAAGTGAATACTAACATTGCCTCAAAAAGGCCTTAAAGCATAGCGCTGTCAGCGAGCAGAAGGACAGGAGGATTGAAAAGACCCCAGGACCATACAACACTTGGAGACCTTGACATGGTGTTAAAACAAATCATCTTACACTTACATCCAAGTCAACATACCCATATTAAAGGTACAATCAATAAAATGAGACTTGGGGTGCTTAATGTTGGAATAAGTCATGCTTATTAGTTGATTCAAGGGAAATTCTACAGACTTATCAACATTTCTGCATAAATTATTTATTGATATGCAAACAAAGTCATTTGAACTATTTTGCTGTAATATGGAGCATTCTAAAAACAACAAGGATTTTTTTATATAAAAGGTGATGTCTATAATGCAACAGTAGGCAATTTGGGTCTATTTTTTGACCAATCACTTGCATTTGTCTTCTGCATTTTATTCTATGACACCGATGGTGAATGGTAAATGGTAAATTACTGTTAAATATATATATATATTTTTAAATCTTTTTCTTTTGTGATTCTCTGCTATGGAGTTGATTAAAAATATTTTTGTTCACTAGAATGTCACACATTCCTTTAAACATTTTTTTTTTTTATTATTCTGGCTATACGCATTAGAGATGCACACAACAGACAATAAATACTGATATACATATTATTTCATTTTTGGGCACATTACAAAAGGTTTAATGATGGTATTAGGCACTGGCATTGCTTTCATAAGCTCAGAGGTGTACAGGGAAATGAATAGGTTGTGCATCTCATAAATCTGGGGCTAGCATTTCCTGAAACAACAATAAACATATTGACAAAAAGGCCACTAGACATTTTTAAACTATTATTCTACCGATAAGAAATTCATTATTACTTATTTCACTATTGCACTGCTTAAGATAAGACAGAGTTAATGTTCTAGAGCTCACCTTGATCTTGGACTGTGAAATTAGTGGTGACCAGAGGAGGCACCTGACCCCTGAGGTTTGTGGTGTAGAGTTGACCACCTCTTTTAGCCTGGTCATCTTCAATCACTTGAGTCTATACAGTGGTATTGAATTTAATTAAAACATAAGAAGTAAAATGTAGCACACACAATATTTCATATTACCTACTGAATTATCTTTTACATAATCTACTAAGTCTGCAAGCATCTCACTGACTTTTCACAAACTACTCAATTCCTTTGTACCCAATGTATTCCTACTATAAGCCAAACATCGAAGGCTACCAATTCTTACTGTGCTGCGTATAGAGTCTAGGTCAAGTTTCTTCTGAGGAGGTCCAGCCATATGAGCAGCTCCTCCAGGGAAGCCTGCTGGAAAAGCACCGGCCTGAGGCCCTGCACATCTGTGACCCCAGCATCTGCTCCTCCGTATTGCCCTGCAACCACAACATTTTTTAGCTCGGATGAAGGTACTTGCAGCTTAAAATTAATGTATATATTGTCATACAAGGTTTTATGAGATGGGGCAAGCTCCTGGTAAAACCATAATACAACAAATTTAGAAATCAACTAAAAAATTAAGTTCTATTGAGCATATATACTTTGCATAAAACAGGGGAAAACAAATGAAAATTGGCTGATTCACAGCTCCCATTAATGCATCTGAACTGGTACTAATTAATTAGTAATTTGAGAAATTTCTAATCATAAAATTGGTGGTCCCTGACGCGGTATAAAGCAATAGCCCTGTTTGTTGCTGGTGAAAATCCCATGCCATGTCCTATAATCCGAGAGAGTATTCATCGTTTTGCATTGGTAAACCTCTTTACCTGATGTTGAGGTAATCCCTGAGGTCCTGTGGGCTGTTGGAATCCTCCACCCACTGGGGAAAGGCTAGGTTGTGTATTATGCACTCCCATTGGTGGAGCTCCTGCAGCACCCATGGGTGGCCGCCTGGATACTGGGGGCATGCACCAATTGAGGATGCTGAGGGCCTGGTGGAGAGAGGGATGGTGTCCCATTGCTGGTGGACAAGGCATCTGGAAGGGCTGTGTTGCTACTGAACTAGTGGGTGACTGAGGGGTTTGTATGGGGCTTTGGCCTATGTGAAGAAAAACAAGAATATATGTTTTCAAAAATACACCATGGCACAACAAACATTCTAAGAATGAGAAGCTGCCTTGTAAAGATCCCTTGAACCTACCATATCCACCAATGCTCATAGCACTCATCTGACTGGTTATCTGCTGGGCTGGAGGTGGGGCCTGAGTACACAGATAAGCAGGCCTTGAAGGGCTGCCCATAGGGAGGCATGGCAGGGGCAGAGACTGCAGGAGTGGGAGGGAATCTGATGGAAAAAGAAGAGAAGATGAAATTTGATATTAATGGTTTAGAAAATAAAAGTAGAAAACAAAATTCTCCTGAAAACAGTGACCAAACAAGTTACTTCTGAGGGTGTGCGCCATTTTGCTGAACAGATGATCCATATTGGGTGGAGACAGGAGGTGGAGGCATCCCAGAGGTGGAGGATGGTGCTGGCTTTAGCATACCTAGAGTAAACATTTACCAAAAGGGGTCACAGGATTATAACCATATTCCTAAGGGATTACCTACCGTAAATCAGGGTTTTACTTTTTTAACCATTAACAGTCAGCAATTAGATCATATAAATGCAAGACTAGAAACTAGACGTTTTTATTTCAAAATGACAGATACATGGCATCTGAAGAGCCAGAAAAATAAACTGATTATATATTTAATGTTTATAAGCTTTGAGCTGAATAATGAGAATAAGAAGAATAAAAATAATAATAAAAAATTGGCAAGGCCCATTTTGAACATACATCTCTTTTAACTAAACCATTAAAGTAACTGCTAAAGTTGTCTTCCTGTGCCTAGGCTCAAGGGGATCGAAAATATATATTTTAAATCAGCTACATCCATTAACTTTCATGTAAATAATAAGTGAATATATACATTAACACTTTACAACTGAAAGTTTTTGCTTGTTAGTTTCTTCTGTAATATTTCTTCTGAGCAAAGCAAGCTGAGACATGTCAGGCAGAAGTGAGGACATGACCAAGGAGATTATAAAGTACCTGCTGGAAGCCATGCATGAGCAAAGGTCTGGGGCAGATCCGTAATGCCCATAGTGGGACTGTGGAAGGGGAGCTCCAAATCCAGTGGGGTATCCCCCCATACCAGACTGAGCCTGGGAGTAAGGAGGTGTTGCAACATAACCTTGCTGGCTCATCTTCCTGTTAAAATCCTTTCATTCCAGACTAGCCAAAGAAGAAGAACCTGTAGAGTTTCAGAACACATGTTCAGTTTTAATTTCTGAAACTTTATCAAACCACAAATACATGTTTGCAATAACAAGACCATAAAACAGTCTCGTGTTTTTAGATGAGGTTATTGTGAACATGAGGTCACTGTACAGAGTTTATGGTGATTACTCGGGCATTAACCATGCTTTTAGGAATACATTAATAAACAAACTGGTTAAATAAAAGATGCACTGATGGGTGCATCATAAAAATTCTCAACACCCTTTAATTCAAAGTGAAAGTGAAAACCCTCATCATTGCGAGGTCACAGCACAGCACACGTGAACCACAATGAAACTGGACCTCTGCATTTAACCCATGCACACAATCTTATCTTAATCTTATCTTAAATCTTAACCCATGCAGCAGTGGGCAGCTATTGAAAGCGCCTGGGGAGCAGTGATGGGGACAGTACCTTGCTCAAGGGCACCTCAGGCAACCTCCATTTGTGAGGAATCGAACTCCACAATCTTCCCGATGCAGGGGCAACTCCTCAACCACTAGCCACCGCTTGCCTCAGTTTGGTTGTGAGCACTTATCTCACTGAATGCAAGACAGTGATTACAGTTAATTATTTACAAAGCACTGCTTGGAAGACAACAAATTCAACACACCAATAAGTTAATGCCTGAGAGCGAGATTTGTTTTTTTAAAGAAGAGTGCATTGGGAAGAGTAATTTCAGCACTGCCTCTGAGCGTGTGTACAAATGATATTTTGTTCCTTGTGTGTGTCTCAGTTTCTCCATCGCTTGCTCTACAGATCAGAGAGGGTGATCACAGGCCTGCTGATTGCTTTGAAATTCCAGTGGCCCAAACTCAAACCCTACACTAGACTATAAACAGCTGAAGCTGGAGCTCCTCCAGCCTGTTGCTGGAGTGTTGTGTTGGAGTGCAGTGGCCCTTGGAAATGTTTCACACAAAAGCTGCCAGCTCGTATTCTAATAGCAAAAGGTGCACACAGGGAGGGGTTCATCCACTCTTTTTCACCGAGGATATTTCTGGTTAAAAGAACAGCGAGCGTGGGTCTGCCCTGGACCCGGTTCAGCTCCATAGAAGCATCTCTTCACCTCAGCCCACAGCTGCCACGTCAAGAGCAATCGCAAGCTGTTCACGTTTCAAGAGCAAGACGACACGAAAAGGATGTAAAAATCCAATTTCCAAGCGTTTGTCCACCTCTGCGTGAAGAGACTGTTTTTATGGGCTGTTTGACCCCAGGCTGCTCCTCCACATCCACCCTGCGGTCTGCTATTTGCCTCAGGACACACAAAGTGACAACACGCCTCAAACTTTCCGGCCGGGCTGCCTCGTTTTTGCCACCTGGCCTAGTCGGTCGCCCCGGAGGGAGTCTCAGGTGTCTGAGAATGTAGGAAGAGAAAAAGACCAACCTGAAAGGCAGAGAGAACGCCGAGGAGCCGTTTCTGAGAGCAGCTGAGGGAGACTGAGCGGAGTGCCACGTCAAACTCCTGCCCGAGCCCTGTCTCTGCGCATGCGCGCGCCCGTCAGACCCGCTACACGTCAGCAGAGATGCAGATGTGCGGAGGACATCCTCGTGCGCTTCAGCGCCTGAAAAAAGGGCTTTTAACTCCAGAAAACAGTAAATGAGAACAAATCAAGTTCCTCCATCGCTTAGTCACATCCCCAAGAAAAGACAGAAGCATGTAAATATGCTGAAAAATGCTAGCGCAAACTTGTGTTACTGATGATGCTCATGCTGCCTTTTTTGCTCCGTCCAGAAGTGCATTATATAATGGAAGGAGCTAAATATATATATAGATATATATATATATATATATATATATATATATATATATATATATATATATATATATATATATATATATACAAGCGAAAGTTACAAACGTCTTTGTTATCGTTTATCCTTTCACTGCTTTTTAGCTCTACTGTCAGTCCCTGAAGGTACTGACTGTCTGGACTAAACCTGTTTTTTATAGCAATTGGTCTTAGATGTTCATTCAACCCGCCATGTTTGTTTGTGAGCAACATGCTGCTTGTTTATTTCGGCTGAAGTGGGAAAGTTGGCTGTTTTCCAGCCGGAGATCTCACTCCTCCTCAGGGCTCCTTCCTTCCTCCCGCCCCCAGCTCCAGCTGTGCACATATGGGAGGTCTCAGAGCTGTGACGCGGACAGTGGGCGGGGCGTGTCTCCCTCCCGCCCACAGCTCCAGCTGCACACAGCTGGGAGGTCTCAGAGCTGTGACGCCGAGAGTGGGCGGGGCCTGTCGGGTTGTGGATGCACGCCCACCTCCAGCTCCACTTATTTGGGGGAACTCAGTGCACAGACTCCACAGCTGTGGGGCAGAGGGGATGGGCGCAGGGGACCACGCGTGGATATCAGGCTGGGGCTTTGGGCTCCAGCTCAGGGGCACACAGCCTAACTGCACCCTCAGGGTGGACCAGGTGAGTCTCTGATAACGCTGATGAATGGCTGATTGCAAACATGCACTTAAAAACGCTGCAGTGCACTGAACAGTGACCCTGGTTGAGCTTGATTCATGATGATGATGTTGAAATACTTTTTTTGCTGCGCACTGTTTCAGGGACGCTAGTGGAGAAAGACACCGTATCAGTGTGTATTGGGAGAAGTTTGTGTGGTCATGTTAATACTGCAGCACAGTGGGTTATAATGTTTCATTTCCACCAGAACCTGAGACATGAACCTGCACTGGAAGGAGACCCATTGCCTGATCAGAGCTGCCTCCATCAAAGATTCTCTGAGTCAGAAGTTCTGTGAACAGTGTTTAGAACACAGTGATGTTCTGCTATCTACCTTTTGAATCTGTGGAAATGGTGATGGAAGTTGTTACAGACCCTCTCCAACACCCTTGAGCAGGGGCCCTTATATGGTCATGGCACAGCAGCTTGCTGGTCAGCAGTGAGCTCTATCTGTGCTCACTCATGGGCCTACGATCAAAAATCTAAACAAGTGAAAACCGTTGGGGCTGAGGAAGGATTATTAATGAACGCAGAACTGGAGTCTTTGCACAAGAGCACTAGAGTTACACAAGATTTTTGTTATTGCTGAAGCAGATACTAAATTAGAGCTTGAGTGGAAACAGTTGAATGATTTTGTAGTTTTCCTTCATTAATATTTTTACGTTTTTGAAATGATCCTGTTCATATAAACATAATTGATTTTCTCCTCACAAGGCCAGCAAGATTACAGACTCTTCCTTTTCTTTCTAGAACTAGAGTTTTTTTTTTGCATTCAAGTTTCTTAAAGGGTTCTTGGCCTTGACATATGGTGTTTAAAACGGTATGGAACCTTTACAATATGTGAAAGTTAATTTAACCCAAAGGAAAGAGAGATTGAAAAGTCCTCTAGAGAACCAAAAGTGGTTAATGGTATCACTCCATACAGCAATATGAGTTTTTTAAGATTGTATTAAAGAGGGCATAGATAGATGGACAGATTCTTTATTGATCCCGAGGGAAATTCATAAGCTTTATACCCCATTATGGCAGGTTAAGTACACCTACAGTATCATTTGGAATGGCTAAATTTGACATTCATCAGATGTTCTTACGTTCATCTACAGTCAAATGTTGTGTTGCTTCATGTCCGTTGTCATGGAAGGCTTATGAAGGTTTCATATAGCTTTATGAATCATGACCTACAATAATGAATGATCAAAGTGTACATTCCTTGTAATCCTCTGGCAACTCATCATTACCTTCTTCCATGCACTTCTGAAGTGGCACTTTCTTTAACTGATTTCAATTTTTTAATTGGTTTAATCCCATTGTTTTAATTGGATTCATTAATTTTGCTAAACATCTTGAAATTCTCTGTTAAGGTCAACACATCGAGACAACCTTTGGCTGATGTGTAACTGGATAAACAATAACATGCAGAAAAAGTACTCAGCCAACAAATGTTCATTATATATACATACATATACATACATATATACAGTTAGGTTCATATATATTTGGACACTGACACAAGTTTTGTTTTTGTACCTGTTTACATATTCCACTTATAATTATATAATGGACATGGACATAATGTGTAGACTCTCGGCTTTCATTTGAGGGTATCCACATTCAAACTGGATGAAGGGTTTAGGAGTTCCAGTTCCTTAACCTGTGCCACCTTATTAAAGGCACCAGAAGTAATTGGACAATTGACTAAAGCACAATGGGGGCATTACCCACTAATGTCCAGCATTGTAATTCCAGGATTGGAAGGTTGTGGGTTTGAATCCTGTACCAGTAGGTTCCCCTGAAGTATTCTTGAGCAAGGTATCATCCCATCACTGGTGCTCCCCAGGTGCTGGACATGGCTGCCCCCTGCTGCACGGTGTGCGTAAGAGCTAAATACGGAGGATGCACTTCATTGTGGTTCACTGAATGGGCAGACAATGACACTTTTGCTTTCACTTCACCCATGTCGGAGTTACATGTAGGCTTAATTTGAAAATTCATCTGACAAGGCACTACAGTCTAAAGTCTTATCCAAAAGGGGGTAAATTCTGTTTCACTGCACCCAAGGCTATGAATCGTTTAGATTCTAGACTTAAGGGCTATTAAAAGAGTTTAACTTTGTATTGCGGTCATTGATTTCAGGAAAATGTATCTCATCTGTTATGTATACATATAGTATATGGGGCTATTCTTCGATTCCTTATTGTAATCATAGTAGTAACTGAGAAATACATCAGATATACATTGTTCAGGTGGTTAAATATGATTCATATTATTTTAACATCAGTACTGATGAGCATTGTTTGTGGTGAAAACTTACAAAAGAAGGGTTAAACCTTTTAAACATCCCATGCTTAATTTGTGGTATATACAACTTCTTTAATAATTTTATTTCTTTATTTATTTTTATTTAGCCCTTTTAAGCATGTTTTTTCAGCTCAGACATCATTCAGCTTGATGACTTATTGGTTTAAAGATAGCTGCAAGTTGTTGCAATTTAGCCCAACGTTCCAAAAACACAAAACACAATATTCTCAAAGCTGAACATTTTTTTTTCAAGAACCTGTGTTGTTAGTACTGGTGTTAAAGTGAGAAGAACCTGACGCAATTTCATACAAAACATTAGCATTAGGTATTAAGTATTAAGTATTGTATACTTATATTTTACAGCAGTTGAGTCCCAATATTATTGTATTTTACATTTTTTATAAGAAGGACATTTGATTGTCCAGTGACAACGGTGACAATATGCTCAAGGCAGGCTACGTGCAGCAGTACTGGTGACAGAATCGAACCCATAATGTCCAGGGCAGCTCCCTAACCACTAGGCCACCCTTCTATTTAACCCATGCACACAAACTGTGCAACAGGGGGCAGCTATGAAAGCCCTTGCTCAAGGCAACCTACTGGTAAGGGGTTTGAACCCAGAATCTTCTGATCCTGGGCCAGCTCCCGAACCACTAGGCCACCGCTGCCCCTTTGGTCTGTCACTACACTCTAAGGAACATGGCAGCTATGTAAGCTGCCCGGGGAGCAGTGACAGGGACGGGGACTGCGTTCGATTCCCTCACCAGACGGTACCTTGCCCAATGTATAAATCATAAAAAATCATAAAATATTTGAATAAGGGTTGTCCCACATGCCTGAATTTAAAAACAGCTTGGAAGCATCGATGCGACCATGTTTTGGAAGGTGCTTTAGAGGGCTAGTCATTGTTTTTCTGTGGCATTTTTTCCAAAGAACAATTTTCTTTTACTTTTAAAAGTGTAAGATCATTTATGTTTGCAAAGGTGGAATTTCATATCCCATCAATTGAATACTTCAAATAACAGATACAGTTAAGCCAAATTTCATCCCATATGAGCTGCCAAAAAAAGGATATTATTACTAGTCATATGCTCACACTTGGTCCCTAGTGCTGCAATACTGATACCTTGCTTAAAGGGTTTGCTCTGTTGCCATAACTGCTTGGTCAGTAAAGCTGTCATCAGCATGTCATCACCACAAACTGCTGGTACTTAAAAAAAAAAGTGGCTGAAAGTTAGCTAAAGAAAACCCAAAGCATTCTTAAGTCTTCAGTATGCACAGAATAGCACCTGCATGCTTTGGTCGATATTTTGAATTTATATCTTAAACAAGTGCCTTAAACTGCCTTCTTCTGCAAGTGATGTAAAACATTAGAAATAATATGAGGTATGTTTTAGGCAGCTGTGGTTTTGATTTTACATTCATTTTCATTTTGTTAATCCTCATGAGTGTGAATATTAAGGGTTAACTAAACTGTCAGGAGGGGCAGTGGTGGCCTAGTGGTTAGGGCGTTGGCCACATGATCGGCGGATCGGGGTTCGAACCCCTTCCCAGTGGGTTGCCCTGAGGTACCCTTGAGCAAGGTGCCGTCCCCGTCCCGCTCCTCCCTGCGATGGGCTGGCAACCTGTCCAGGGTGCGTCCCCCGTCCTCGCCCTGTGTGCGCTGGGTTGGACACCGGCACTCCCCTGCGACCCCGTTTGGGACAAGCGGCAGATAATGGATGGATGGATGGATAAACTGTCAGGTGTTGTTCTGTACTGCATTACTGCAAGATTTAATAGGAGAGACCTTCTGTTTTAATGATGGGTAGCAACTTTTCCCTAACATCTTAAATTAGCAGGATAATTGCATCCTACAATGTTTTGATTATTGTTAGAAAACCATGCAAACTGGTTAAGTTACTCTTTAATCAAGAGTGAGGAACTGAAGTGTTCACCCTCAGTCAGGCCTATGGTATTTAACAATTATGAAGATAGTATTCAATAAAATTGAATAGCTAAACTCAATTAAATGCTGGCTTATCTCATTACAAGCTAAATGATGAGTCATTTCAGGTATTTGAGAAAATCTTTGGGCCTTTCCTTAGACGTATTTGAACTGGGACTGCAAGCTAATAACTAAAACTGCTTTCTGTAAATATTTGATAGATTTTTTTCTTTGTTAGTGTTAACAGGTATCTTATTGCTTGATATTGCCACCAATGTTGCACAGAACTGAAAGGACTGTGGACCAAGAGCTGGTAGGACTGTGTGTGGCTCTATCCTGTTTCCAACAGTAGCACTGTTTTAGCCAATCAGCAAGACCCTTGACCCCAAGTACCTGCAGGGAGTCATTCCCAGTAATTAGTCAATGTACATCACTCTAGATGAGAGTGTCTGGTAAATGTTGTGAATGAATGTAAATCATGTGGGAATAGTCTTCAGTTTTATGGCAATACTATAAAGTCAGACTTAACACTATTTCAGCTATATTTACAGTACTGTGCAAAAGTTTTAGGCAGGTGTGAAAAAATGCTGTAAACAAAGAATGCTTTCAGAAATGGAAGTGTTAATCATTTATTTTCATCAATCAGCAAAATGCAGTGCATGAACAAAAGAGAAATCTAAATCAAATCAATATTTGGTGTGACCACCCTTTGCCTTCAAAACAGCATCAGTTCTTCTAGGTACACTTACACACAGTTTTTGAAGGAACTCGGCTGGTAGGTTGTTCAAAACATCTTGGAGAACTAACCACAGATCTTCTGTGGATGTAGCTTCCTCACATCCTTCTGTCTCTTCATGTAATCCAGACACACTGGATGATGTTGAGATCAGGGCTCTGTGGGGGCCAGAAGAACTGATGCTGGTTTGAAGGCAAAAGGTAGTAACACCAAATATTCTGATTTAATATCTGATTTAGATTTTTCTTTTGTTCGCTCACTTTTGCATTTTGTAAATTGATAATAATAAACAATCATTATTGATATTTCTGAAAGCATTCTTTGTTTACAGCATTTTTTCCACACCTGCCTAAAACATTTGCACAGTACTGTATATGACAGTGAGGGTAAAGGAGTCAGATGTGTTTTCTACAAAACAAAATAAAATGCCAAAAGTCATTCTAAATTGAATCTGTAACAGTGCCAAATTTTAAAAGTCAGGATTTAAGTTAATACAGTATTTATTCCACTTTGGAGCTGCCAATTGCTTGGTTTGTGTCCTTTGCAGTCTCTAAAGCTGCTAAACTGAACTTGAAATCTGTGTTTTCTTACTTCACTCTTATGTAAGGCATGTCTGAGAACAGGGTTTAGCTGAGCAGTTAAATATTTGCCTGCCCTCTTGTGAAGAGGCTTGGAAGGAGTGATGTTTCTCACAGATATTTGTCTCCACAGAATGATTCTGTCTGGTGATTCTGCAGCATCTGGGAGACATAACTTTACCTGAGTGAGGATTATTTTAAGGAGGTGTAAGGCAAATCTATGAGGGACAAGAATGCCTGAAAAAGGCAATGCAAGATCATGAGATAGGGTGTCCATGCAAGGCCATTGTTAATTATGATAAGCAATTTCAGATGTGGCCTTAGCGTTATGGGGGAGACTGACCATGAAAGGGTTGACATTCGTTTCCAGGCTTGTGTTTGTGTGCATGTGTGTGTGGGTACATGAAGGAGACTGCCTTATAAGGCAGTTTGTTTTCTTTTTTCTTTGTCATCAGTCTTTCGGGGAATTCTGGCTTCGTCTCAAAGCTGCTGAAGTCATAACTCCTCACATTCTTAAAGAAGCAGAACCTCTTTTACTTGCTTTGAGTTTTGGCCAAAACAAACATGGCCTTCTGCAGAAATACCTGTACTTGATGTTGGAGTCAAAACTCGGATATTAACCACCACGACCTCGGGCTGAGAGATGATGTCTTATATTCTACTGTCTTAACCTTTGTGTAAAGAGCATAAAACTGAATTTTACTGTGAATCATAAATTTAAATTTATGGCATTTAGCCAGCACTCTTATCCAGAGCAACTTCCATTTCCTAATTACAGGCACAGTCTCCCTGGAGCAACTTGGGTTTAGGGGTCTTGGTCAAGAACCCTATGGGAGTAATGCTGGAGGTAGGGTTTGAACCTGGGGCCTCTTAGTCAGCTGTCCCACCATTAGATCACCACCACCCCTCCCATCATATCAGACATACAGTGTGCAATAACTTTATTGACTTCTTGAGTTTAGGCACTGTAAATACACTATATGGCCAAACTCATATGGGCATCCCTTCTAACATCTAACTAGTGGTGCCACAGTAAACTTTAAGTCTGTGAAGTGGAAATGTCTAGAAACAGTTTAGCCACACAAGCTCATAAAACAAAACTTCCGTGCAAAAAATAAAAGGTCGGTCCTCTTGCAACAATGTTTACCACATTTCAAACAGGATCTGGAAGCAACATCAGCAAACGAACTGTTTTTTGGGAGCCTGTGTTTGCTGGATTTGTCAGAAGACACAACCTGTCTGAACCCAGAGTGCTGACTGTAACGTATGGCACAGGAGGAACAATGGTCTAGTTTAAAGTGCACATCTTAAACATACATTTTTTTAAAGTCTGAGCTAGGCCCCATGCTGTACAATTTGCAGCACTTCTTTGAACCAAAATGAATAATGAATTATTTTTCTATTAACTTTCCGTTAGGTGCTGAATGACCTTTCATTCAACAAGGGTTACTTTTTAAGTATGTCGTTTTTACAGTAGTTGCACTGAAGAATACTCTTAATGCCACTGCAAAGGACTGAATACCTGCAATTAAGTTACAAAAGTGGAAAATATTCTAGAGGAGTGTAGGCTGATAAAGTAGTAAAGGAAGATTTATGTCCTTGTAATGCTAATGATTTGAAAATGAAAGTTTCTTCACAAGAATGTAATGCTCAGTGGTCCACATACTTTAGACCTTGCAGTGTCATTTTTTCTTATCATCATATAAGTACCATGTATATGCTTTATTGATGCTTATTGTTTTACCTTTTGTTAAAGTGACCATTAATAAGTATAAATAGCTAATGTGTTTATGCACAATAATTCCTGAAAACCTACCATGTCCCAAGAGCCTGCAATAGCTGGTCTTCCCAAAATCATTAAATTGCATTAAATGATTGCCTAATGTAGTGACTTCAGGCATGTGGTAATCATTATAAATGCTTTATCTGACTAAATTATGCAATCACTACCACATTTAACATCTATCTATCTTTGTGCAGTATTTATAATACTGAATGTAGCAATGTGGGTGGTACATGATAATGACAAAATCAACAACAAATCAAAGTATTGTATTGTTTTGTGTCATATCCTACTGTTTTATTGTGACTAATATGTTAGCTCGAGCATAGAGTGTTAGTTTGGGGATGACATAATAGCTGTTCACTACAGCATCTTATTAGGATGCTATATAGCACAGCATTTGTTTTAAATATTGTACTGTTATAATGTTAAATTACCATGAGTTTTAATCACAAATTCCATTCCAGTTCATTGTTCCACTACAACTGAGAATGTAGTTCAATTGCTCCATAACCCAATGTTATTTTTTCCTTTTCTAAATGTTGCGTCAAATTATGGGACTGTAGGCTCAAGTGCAACTGCTCCAGACTGTCCCATTGTATTGACAGTGGTGTTCTATTGAGATAATACAAGCTGTGTACAGATAAAATCGAACACCTCTGCCAGTAACAATTGCAACGGCACAATAAACTATACTAATAAAATAGTACAATACACTATACTAATACTATTATTAGTACACTATACTATAGTACACCAAGGGGTGACTGAATACCTTTGATAATCAAACCTTTTTGTAATGCTCAGCTTCCTGGCTCGGCTCATCACAATAAGGCATATGCAGCTCTGGCATCCTCCTGTACAGCTTGCTCTGTCCATCATAGGAAATAAAGCAAGTGTTGCTTCTTTCCCCTCCTTTTTTGGATGGTTGAGTGAAGGTTGATTCTGGCTATTTAGACAGGCCCCTGTTCCTGTTTAAGCAGTCACTCCACACATACTGGATCTATTAGAGATCCATATACGGCTACTTGAACACTTCAATTTACCCCTGCTGTTACAGTTGTTGAGACAAAGCCCACATCAGCCTTGTTTTATCACTCCTCTGGACATACAAAGCAGCCATATAAAGCCATTTGAATAATGGCCCGTTTTATATTGAATATCTGCACTCCAGTTGTTCTTGCTGAAGGTAATGTTACTGCACTGCTAAAAAGTTTAGGACTCAATCACTAAAGAGTGTCAGCCGTTATTCACAACTCAGTAGTAAAGGTTGTCTGGATATTTTCATGAAAGAATGACTGTCAGTTTTTCACAGTCTGCTTCTTTGCTATAAGCAGTAATGATATGTAATGAGCCTCAAATGTTTCATGACTGACAAAGCGCTGCTCTCTAGTGATAGAGTAGAGAAACTACATCATGCTACCACAATATTGACTATAAATGCTGCATCATGGCAATTGCAGCCATGAAGAATTTCTATAAATGTGTTTCCAAAACCTAAGAACTTTTACAAGGGCTTTGCTCAGCCTTCACTTGGCTCAATCAGGTCCATGTCATCCTACATCTTACAATATATACTCATATATGTCTCATATATTTTTATTTTTAAAAAACAACCACAAACACGTAGTATTGTATTTATTTATTTATTTGATTTAATATCTCTTTGGGCAAAAAAACTTTAGAGTAAAACCAAAACACCTGCATTCCCTTTACATGTTTGTCCTTAACCCTTTTATGAAGGATTTTACTAAAGGATTCCTAAAACATAGTTAGTGTCTGGATTAAAGCTAAAATCTCTGCTGAAAGACATTTTGTAATATGTAAAAGTGCAAAATGTTTTCTTGATTAAACAATAAAGCTGTCTGTACTTACACACAAAAAACTTATTATACACAAAAAGCATTCTTAAGTAGCATATTTAAGTAGATAAAGTTTTTATCAATTTTTTCAAAGCATCCAAACAAATATCCATACAAATATTACTTTTTAAATTGTCTTAAAACTGCTTTAAAAATACCCTGTCTACCTGCAGTGTTTATATTGTTTCAGAACTGATGAGAATTACACACCAGAGTGTGAAAAAATAAAAAGATAAAAGCAAACTAGCAATAAACACACGTTATCGGCTAAACTCAACCATTCAGGAGCATCACACTGTGGAACTAAAAGTCTAAATGTCTAAATACTGAAGTAAAAATGGAGAGAGAGAGAGAGTATGTGTGAGTGTGTGAGTGTGTGTGTGTGTGTGTGTGTGTGTGTGTGTGTGTGTGTGTGTGTGTGTGTGTGTGTGTGTTGAACTAAGTCACCTGGTGTGGACTGACCTAGAATGAAGCAGCGCATTTGAAAGTGTTATTTACAGTTTGGCTCAGGCAGCTGTGGCCTGCGCTCGATGCATTATGATAGTGTGGTCTAAAATTAAAAAGCAATCCAGAGTGATTTCTTGGGCTCCAGTTGCACTTTGCTCTTTATAAATAACTGATTGCTTTGTTTGAAAGGAGAGGTTCCCACAAAGACTGTTTAAAACGATATTATTTATTACACTGAGGCAGCAAAAATGGTTATTACATTAACAACACTGCCAGAGTTTGTGGGGGACTGCCTTTATTGGGTTTCTTTTACTAAGAGCAGCTGAAATTATCTGATTAAAAAGGGACACACACACCTTACGACTTTTGATTTTTTATAGGGTAACAAAAAACAATTAAAGGCTTATTATCTGTAATATTGTAGCTATTCAACCACTGTGAACTGGAAACACTGACCTACGTGTGAATCATTCAAGCAGCAAAATGCCTTCTAACTTAAGGCATGTAGCATGAAAGAAACAGGTGCAGATGATTCCAGATGATCAGGCTGGTGATTAGTTTATTGGAACCACTTTATCTAGACTCTTTGTATCTTTAGGCATTTTGCAGCTGGTCACAGTGAAACATCTATTCCCATTTCTTTACTTTAAACTACTCAGTGCTTTACCTACCCTGCACTTTAGCCGTAACACTGCTGCTCTATTACACTGCTCAACAACTTGGGCTGCTTTGTTCCACAACGCTGCGGCTCTCTGACAGATGTACTGTCTGTTGTACTGTCTGTTGTTGTCTGCACTTGTTTGCCTTGTCTTGTAAAATAAAAAACCTACTTGACTGACTTGACTTGACAGTATGCTAAAGATAAGGCAGTTTGACAGGCATAAAATAGTATAGTGGCTCAATACTTTTTCCATAGTACTGTATAAATGCACACGTATGCACAAATAGCCCAGTGCAACATCTAAATACTGAAAAGATTTTAAAAGATATTATTTGCTCTCCATTCTATATGGTCCATGTATGCAAATTAAGCTCTAACTTTTTTTTGGACAAAAACCAAAGAATATGTTTTTATACATCTACTCAGGGAACAGTAGCATAGCCCTGATCTTTCACATTAATGTGCAAAGATTTCTTTTATGAATGAGACAGTATAGGGCAGGGCATCAGTCTTAAAGACAGCCTCGTTAATTTGGTTAATTTGGTCTTAGCTGGATGGGCTGACTTTGAAACTGTGGGGATGAGGACCTCCAAATCTGTGCTCATGGTGCTCCCAGAAAAAGTATGTCTTCTTTGGGTTGGGAAGAAGTTATTGGCTCAAGTGGAGAAGTATTTGGGATCTTGTTCGGAAGTGATCGTAAAATGCAGCGGGAAATCGACAGATGGATTCTGTTCCAAACTTCACCTATGTCTATGAGCTCTGGATAGTGACTAAAAGAATAAGACACCACATACAAGTGGCAAAAGTGAGGCAAAAGTGAGTTGTAGAGCTCAGACATCCATAAGGAGCTCAGAGTAGAGCCCCTGCTCTTCTATGTTGAAAGGAGCCAGCTGAGGTGGACCCAGCACCTTGTTAGGATGCCTTCCAGGCCTGTGTTTAGACACAACCAATAAGGAGACCATGGGGCAGACCCAAGACACCCTGGGAACATTATATATCTCAGTTAGGTTAGAAGTGTGGCAGGTTAACAGGAGGAGCTATTGGACCTATAACCTCCTCAGCCAGCTACCATCCTTACCCGGTCCTGGATAAGCGGGTTGGAAAATTGAAGAATGGATGGATGGAAATATTATGGAGTACTACATCCTTTACATCCAGACTCCTAAAGTTTTCATGCTTAATAAAAGCTAATTTATTAAATATATCATTTGGAATTTTTTTCTGGAATTATTTTATTGCAAGTGGGCCCTCTCACATGCCTCTTTCATGCAGACAGCCACATACAATATATATTTAGAACTTCTGTTTCTGGATTTCTCTGAAATGGATCTCAGCTCTTATTATAACTACAGATAACAAAGCAATATGTTAGCCATGCATACCAACTTGGAGGAACAAATTGCATTTTACAAGCGAACCACCTTTCAGGGCTGATTTGTGTTATGTGTGAAGTCAAAGTAAAAGGTCTGCATTAAATCTCATCCTTTGCTGACAGCATTGCTTCTCTTTTCTGGATGTGAGCATTGGCTGGCTCTGAATGCTAACAGACACTCCTCAACAAGAGCATGGATTGCACAGAAGAGTGTTACTTCAGGGTCTGTTTGAATAGCATTTTTAATGTAACCTGTTGTGCTGAGCCTGTATAATAAGTGAAAGTGAAAGTGACTATGTGTCATTGTGAAGCACAACGAAATGCAACCTCTGCTTTTTACCCATACACACTGTGCACCAGGGTCAGCTATTGAACATGCCCAAGGAGCAGTGATGGGGATGGGACCTTGCTCAAGGGTACCTTAGGGCAACCTACTGGTCGGGGATTTGAACCCATGGCCTTCCAATCCCGACTACTAGGCCACTGCTACCCCAGTGACCCCATCACATACAATTAATTTAAAGTCCAAAATTGCACATTCCCTCCATGTCTGCAGGGATTTTCTCTTGGTGCCTTCAAACACTCAGATATGCATGTCAGGTATATTAGAGATGCTGTATTGGCCCCTTGTTGTGAATGTGTTCAAGCATATGTTTGTTTGTGTTTTTGCTGTATGATGAGTTGGAGACCAGAAGGTTGCCTTGAGGTATCACTGAGCAAGTTACCGTCTCCATCACTGCTCTCCGGGTGCATGGTGTGTTTATGCGTTAAAAGTAGAGCATGCATTTTGTTGTGGTTCACTTTGTGCTTACAATGACAAACAGTAAACTTTCATAATTATATAAAAAAAACTTAAACTGATTTTATAATAAAAAGAAAACAAGGAAATAAAATGGAAATGGAAATTTTAAACATAATTAAAAATAGAAAAAAATGTAGTATTGTTTAAGTAATATCCTGAAACACTTATTAACTTAGAATAAACTCACCCATGTCTATGCTCTTTCTTTCAGGTGGAGGAAGGTAGCCATGCATACTTGGCAGGTTTGCGTGAAGAGGATGAGATAGTGTCAGTTAATGGGCAACCCTGTACCAGCCTCAGCCTACAAGAGATCATTGCGCTCATTAAGGATTCCACTGAAGGTCTGCAGCTAGGAATGAAAAGGTAAAAACTGAGCACCTAATTTTTACTAACCAAAGCCTTAGCCTTTGTTCAGCATCACTAAAATCAGGTGGTAAGCCCATCCCACATTTTGATTGCTCATTTCTTGAAGAGGCGTGGCATTTGGTGTTGACTGATTTAACAAATGGCAAAAAATCTGCATTGTTTGTTTCTTGGAGCCCAAAGAATTATCCAGACATAGCTAGTTGTTGGTTTCTGTTGGTGAAGTAGCAGTAGATTGCAGAGCACTAATGTTGAACACTCTATTACACATAATTAATTACTGAATTGCTCATGCATCTTTCTTTATTGTTGTAATGCTGTTTGTGACCTTCCAACATACAGCATACATAAAGTCTGGCTCATTAAACACTGTGACCTTTCTGCATGGAGCCTCATTTGGTACTTTTAATGATTCACCATGTTGTGAATCAGCATGCTTTTACTGTTTGCCGGTACTTCTGGAGTGCATGAACTACACTTTTTGCATATATCATGAAACACCATGCTTAACTGATCATACTTAAAGAGTTAGCTTGCCTTAACCAATATTCCTGTCATTAGACTTTTATTAATTAACGATTTTGCTGTACTTTCAGTTAGCTATAGAGGCACATATGAGTGCGCGAGCTATAATGTTTTGCACATAAACATAAGCATATGCATATACACCATTTCAACTATTTATTCATGGCTACAGGAAGTGTGTGATTAAATTTTTCTAATCAGTTAGTCTCGGTCTGAGCTGTCTCTGCTTTGATAAAACCTGCAGTCGCACGAAGCATAGTTTAAGATAAACCTGGAGACTCCTACTTTAACAAAAGTTCTCCCTTTCTGCAGTTTTCTATTTATTTGATTAGTTTTGGTGTATTCTCCCAAATGCACATTAGTGTAGTGAGAAATCATTTTTATATTGTGTTGTTGCACTCCTACTTTTTATGATTCCCTCTAATGTGCTTTTATTTTTATACTTTTTGTGCATTTAGAGCATATGCACCAAAATATATTGAACTTGATCTAACAACACAGTAATTCCATTGGTTCCTGTTTCATTCGAGATAAACGATGGCCTTGAAGATGCACATATGAATAATATGCCACTTTTCAGGTCACCTCTGATCAATATTCTGATTGCACCTGTTAATCATAGTGCATCCAGAAATAATCATACCCTCATGTTCATATACAACCTGGCATCACAACATTCTGAATTCACATGCTGATACATTTTACTATGCCTGACATTAACATACTTGTTCTGCAATTACTCTGGGGACATTTTTATGAGTTAAAAGGGTCAAAGAAATGGAAAAGAAATGTATCATTATGTAAGGTTTAAATAGGTAACCAGTACTCCTAACCTTGGTGATCTGGTTAATTTAACCTTGCTTTAATCAATAGTTCTCCTTCACAGATGCTGTTTTCAAGGGAGCTTCCAAACAATTAGCACCACTCTGTGCCTTCCACCTCTAAAACAGCCTCAGGAATTTAAGGAACTTTACATCTCTGAGTCACAAGATGAAGCATTTTATGGAGAGACAGATAGTGAAGCTGAGAGCCCTGAACGGAGCCCTATGGTCCAAACTCAGTTTTGCATATCAGCTCCAAAGGTCAGGATTGGAGCAAATACCCAAATCTCTGGAGGTGGAGGTACCAGGTTGGAAATTACTCCAGGATCTGTGGTAGAGTTGCAGCTGTCACTCTCTCAGACTACCTTGGAAGACACAGGTTGTACCTCATTGGGTTATGCTCGTGGAGTTGAAGGAGACTTCTACCAAAAAAAACCTAATAAGGATGACGACACTGCAACCAGCATGCCAGGTTGCACCTTCTACATACCCCGCCATGAGAGAGAGCCTTTGGGTCAGCGAGGTGTGCTTATCAGTGCTCCATCTGCTTCACTGGGACAGGTGGGGGTGACCACACAGCCAGCAGGGAGGGACTTTGGAGGCAAAAGGGTGGGACCCTGTGTGATTGAAGCAAAAGCTAGTGAACGAGTGGATAATGGTGACGGTGAAGGAGGGTACACTGAGGAAGCTCCCACCTCCTCCTCTGTCTCTTTTGGTATTCCATCAGAAGAAGGGGATTCTGAGTCAGAAAGGGAACTCAACAAGCCCAATAAGCACCGGGCAAGGCACGCCAGTAAGTGACATCTTATTATTTTATCACAGATTACTTTAGTACTTAATAGCAGTAATAGCATAATAAGGTCAGACTTACTAGATATTAACTTTATTTTCTTATTGTGTAGTGATTTTGATAGAATTACTGAATTGTCCATGCCAGATATGGATGACACTTCTATACTTGTACTAACACCAGTAATATGGTTAAAAAGAAGTCCACCAGGAGCAAGTATAACTTAAAGTTCATCATGGAACCATGCATGGGGTCCCTTTTTTATTTCACTGCTTACAGGATCTGTTTTCTTTTAGGGTATTTGAAATAATTTTTGTAAGACATAATGATAATGATTTTTAGATTTGTAAACTTTCCTGGAAGTATGCTTTATGTTTATTAATTTAATGGTCTTGACATTTGCACTGATAAGGAAATTCTGGATTAATTCTTACTAAACTTTTAACTTTTATCTTCATGTGTGGCAGTGTTAGGGAGGGGGTTGGAGGGTGACATGGTGAGGATAAGAATAAAACACAAGCATGCTACTGCTGCCTGTAGGACAGTCATTTGACAGACACCAGCATGTGTGACACTGCTGCGTTACCTGATCCTTTAAAACTGTCCATCTTAGCAGCACTGAAAAGGGAAGTGCTCTCTTCTTATCCAGTCTATCCTCATCTTGGCAATTTGCCTACCAAAAATGTAAGACAACCTATTCTCATACGTCACTTTGCTTTGTGTTTCTTTACTGCAACATTGTGCTTAAGCATTAACAGCTTTAAGAGATAAATAAGGACATCAAAACTATGTCATTTACTACAGTGGAAACTTTATTCAAATGAAAAAATTCAGTGTATAGATTTTTTAATGCACCAGCAATTGCATGTGGTGTTAGAAACAATCAATCCCTCCACCTTACTTGACATATTTTCACAGCTGTGAATGGCTGGATTTAATGTTATGTATTATCAGTGAGTAAATGAGAAGGATATTATCCATGGGTCAGTGAATAGCGGTAATGACTCACAGTGATGCCAACACTATGCCCATGGAATTTGTTGATATTGTAATTGAGCAACAGTAATTAAGGGTGCTGGTTCTTATTTCTCATTTTAAATAAATATTGATAAAATGAAATTTTAGTTTTTGTACTCTATTCTGTTGGCTCATTTACGAAAATAACTTTAAATTTTCTGACACTCTGAAAAGCTTAACGAATAGTGATAATGAATAGTTATCATCCAAAGTCATATTATGTTAATTATTAACATAATAATACTTGCCTTTGCAAACTGTTTACGTATGATAATGAATCAGAAAGCATATTTACAATGTTATGCTTGTAGTTTTCTGAGTTTGATATGGTTTCAAATGAGGAGATTTCTTGATTATTAGTCATGCTACTCATGTAGCTCAGTTAATTAGGCCACTAGGAGTAACAATTTGAAATATCCCTCTCCTCGCACCCTACTGTCTTTATCCTCCCAGTGCTCTAAACCTCCCATCTCTGTCTTTTCAAGGGCTCCGGCGGAGTGAGAGCCTGTCTGAGAAGCAGGTGAAGGAGGCCAAGTCTAAATGTAAGCGCATTGCTCTACTTCTTACTGCTGCTGCCCCCAATGCCAATAATAAGGGGGTGTTGATGTTCAAGAAGCATAGACAGAGGGCCAAGCAGTATACACTTGTTAGCTACGGCACCGGAGAGAACGAACCAGAGTTTGAGGACGAGAAAGACGAAGACGAAAATAAGGAAACGCACGCTCTTGAGTTCACAGTTCTAGCCACCAGTGAAACTGAACTTGATGAGGATTTTTTCACGAATCCCCCAGGCCACAAAAGCATTGTGACCTTTGACTGGGACACTGGCTTGCTTGAGATAGAGCGCAAGCTTCACAACCCTGAAGATATGAGTGCACTCCCTGAAACCAAGGGTAAAGGAGCCTTGATGTTTGCTCAGCGCAGGCAGCGTACAGATGAGATTGCAGCTGAGCATGAAGAGATGAGAAGTAAGGGGATCCCTGTTGAAGGAGTGCAGGAGGCTGAGAGACATTACCAACAGGAGAATCAGACCTCTTACATTCAGGCTACTGACAGTCATGATTACATGGATGTAAATGTGCAGCACCAACAACAACAGCAGTACCAACAATACCAAGAACAATATTATCAACAGCAACAGCAGAAACAATATCAAGAATACCAGCAACAGTTACAATATACGCAACAGCATTATCAGCAGCAGCAAGAGTACCAGCAACAACATTTTCAGCAACAGCAAGAGTACCAGGAACAGCATTACCAGCAACCCCAAGAATACCAACAACAGTATCATCAGTCTCAACAGTACCAACAACAGCAGCAAGGGCAACAGTATTCTCCTCACATGAATGGGGCGCCATGTCATCAAACAAATATAACAGAGTCATCTATCATGAATAGAAGTGCCAAGCCATTCTCTGTTCAGAACAGAGCAGCAGCCCCATTTTCCCCATCAGCAAGTGAAGAGCAGCCCTGCTACTCAGTTGGACAAGGTGAACAAATTGCTTCTCGAGATGAGCGAATATCTGTACCTGCAATCAAGACCGGGATCTTGCAAGATACCAGAAGAAGGAATAAAGCTAAACCAATGTTCACTTTTAAAGAGTCTCCCAAAGTTTCTCCAAATCCAGAGCTATTAAATCTCCTTACCAGGAGTGACAAGAAGGCAGGCTTTGAATCTGGCCCAGAGGAGGATTATCTGAGCTTGGGGGCAGAAGCCTGCAACTTTCTGCAGTCACCTAAGGTAAAGCACAAAATACCACCACCGGTTGCTCCCAAGCCACACATAAATCCAGCCTCTCCACCATGGTCACCACAACCAGAAATCACAAGCCAGCAGTTCCCTCAACATGCTGAAAATAACATCCCACCAACTGCTGAGGCTCCTGGGCCAGAAGCCGACCTTGCCCCTGAAATGGAGTCCTCAGCCATACCAGAGCAAGAAACCTCCCCCACACCTGCTCATGAATTACAGGAAGCACCAGTTAAACCCCCCTCACAGGAACAGCAAGAGGCAGTGAATGTATGGGCTCCATCTGAGCAACAAATACAGCCAGATCAACATCAAGAGACGTGGAGTGAGAATCAATCTCAGCAACAAATAAATATCACTCAACCTGTCCAACCACCACCTCAAGTAAACGTAAAGTCAGAGCCGCCTGCCAGCTCTTGGGATCCATCTCAAACTCAGGACATTCAGCAGCCACCAGTGAATGCTTGGAAAGTTCAGTCACAAACCCTTGCTCAGGATCATGCAGAATCACACATGCAGCAATCCTGGGCAACACAACCCCAAGTGCAACCACCCACATCCATTCAACCTCAGTCACAGCCCCTGCCTCCTTGGATGATACAGAGCTCACCCCAACTTCAACCTCAGTCCCATCTTCAGCCCCAACCTCAGTCCCATCTTCAGCCCCAACCTCAGTCCCATCTTCAGCCCCGACCTCAGCCCCAACTCCAGCCAGAGCCTCATCCTCAAAGTCAGCCCCAACTTCAACCCCAACCTCAACCTCAAATTAATTCATGGGCAACAGTTCAACAATCACCACCCCAGCCCCCATGGGCTCAATCTCAAGTGCAAGGCCAACCATCTGTCAGTACTTGGTCTCAAGACATTAATCAAACCCAAGTTCAGCCACCTTGGGTACAACAACAACAGGAAACTCAGCCATTACCACCTTGGACAGCTCCTCAACAGCATCCTCAACATCCTCAGCCCTCTTGGCCCCAACCTCAAGACCAATCTCAGCCTCAACCACCTTGGGTCTCCCAAAATCAACAGCAAGCACTACCACAGCAACCTGTAAATTCATGGACGCAACCTCAAAGTCCAGTTCAAGCACAGCCACCATGGGTTCAGCAGGCTCAGCCACCACCACAACCTCCAGGACAGTTACAGCAATCCCAGAGTGCTTGGGCCTCAGTGCCTACACAGTCACAACCACAACCACCATGGGCTCAGCAGCCTCAAAAACATCAACAACAAATGATGAATTCTTGGGCACCCGAACAGAATCAAGTCCAGGCACCCTGGTCTCATCCACAGCCTCCAGTTCAGGCACAACCTCCATGGATTCATCAACCTCAGCTAGAGGCACCACCACAGTCCCAAAGTCAAAGAGTTATAAGTTCATGGGCACCAGAGCCACAACAAGATTCAGGCTTTACCACTGTGCCTGCTGAAACTCAGAAACATTCTCAGTCTGCCAAACCATGGAGTACACCTCAGACCACTCAGACCACTTTACAACGAATGGGTTCATACACATTTGGAACAAAAGTTCCATCACCCATTCCAACAAGTAGTACAATGTCTCCCTCTAGAATGGGATCAGCTTTCGAGATGCCAGCTTTGAGAGGAAAAGGAGCTGAACTCTTTGCTAAGAGGCAATCCAGAATGGAGAAGTATGTGGTGGATTCAGACACAGTACAGGCAAACAAGGCAAGACCTTCTTCTCCTTCTCCTTCTTTGCCAACCACATGGAAATATTCGCCTAACTGTCGTGCTCCTCCACCTTTGGCATACAATCCACTTCAGTCTCCCTCATATCCACCAGGTGCTATCAAACAGGCTCCATCTTCTAGCCCTTCTTTAAAAAACAAAAATAAATCCAAAGAGAAGGAAAAAGAGAAACCTGCCCCAAAACCTCTTCATGTTCTGGATGTCATGAAGCATCAACCCTACCAGTTAAATTCATCCCTTTTTACTTATGGGCCAGCAGCAGAAAAGCTTGCTGCAGAAAAGGAGGCTGCTGAAAAGCTTGCTGCTCAGAAAGCAGCTGAAGCTCAAGCACATGCCCATGCTCAAGCCCAAGCTCAGGCTCAGGCTCAGGCTCAAGCTCAGGCTCAGGCTCAAGCTTATATGCAAGTTGCTAGTCCAAATGATCATTTGAGATATGATCAAGCTCCTGGCCCATATGGTTTTATACAACAACAGCCCCAGCCACCCCAACAGCACTATGGGATGTCTGGTCCTGCACTTGCTGTGCAAGATAGCCCTTATCACCAGTCTGCTCCTACAAGCTACCAGTCTACCCCTAATCCTTATCAACAATCATCCTATCAACAAATTTATAACCCCCAGCATGTTTACCAGCAAACTCCTTCCAATTCTTACCAGCAAACCCCAAGTCCCTCCTACCAACAGCCCTCTCCATATCAAACTGGCCCAAACCCGACCTATCAAGCTGATCCAGCACCAAACTATACACCTGTTCCAAGCTCCTATGTGGTAAATTCTTTACCAGTAGTAACAAGAGCAGATTCCACCCCAGGAAGTGCTCCAAAACCAAAGTTTTCAGCCAAAAAAAGTGCCGCACAGGTTTGGAAGCCTAGTGCTGTTGAAAGCGTTGAAAAGTAGTGTTAACAATTTTCATAACAATGTAGGATGCAAATGTGTATATAAAAAGTGTGACACAAATCTTGCCAGAAATTTAGACAGATTTTGTCACAGAGGATTTAAAAACTTATTATTAAATTTCAAAGCAGAGAGTTTACATTGTGTTTGATTTTCAAAACATATGCGTACCAACATATATGTTCTGTATATTACAAATTAATGTTATACTAAAATATATTTTATATGTATAACAATTAGAGAGATGTTAGACTGGTGTCTAATTAAACTGTCTAATTCTGTTCAGACTTAAATGTATGGAACTCAAACAGGTAAACAACTCTATGACTTGGCCAAAAATGCAGTGTTAGTCCATCAGGAGGAAGAAGAGTAGGGAAAGAGGAAGAATGACAGATGAATATCAGTGAGAATAAGGTGAAAGAGATTTTGTTTTATCAAGTAAGATATCCAACAAGTACTTGATTTTAAAACATTTTCATATTGACTGACTATTGAATGCTTTTTATATGAATTATAATCTTTACAACAGAAAACAATTCCTGACTGTAGAG
Organism: Hepsetus odoe; assembly: GCA_017165825.1. Lineage (NCBI taxonomy): Eukaryota > Metazoa > Chordata > Actinopteri > Characiformes > Hepsetidae > Hepsetus > Hepsetus odoe. Next base: position 15,232,370 of record CM029388.1, on the reverse strand, counting down.
AATTAATTAATATTGTACAGTATCTCGGTGGTTTCTGTGAACAGAGTAGTTCAGATTAATGAAATATGTAAGTACAGATGTTTTACGACAGGTGGATGAGGCAAAGTTTGAACGCATATACAGTGTAGTTGTGGCCATTTTATATATTATGAAAACTACATTTATAAACTTTGGAAGGAAATTTTAAATCTTTGTAAAAGTTTTTTTTTCGTAACTAAGAAGCGATTAATATTTTTGATGTGGTCTGTCTAAGATCATTGTAACAGTTGGGACAGTAGAAAGCCATCCATCCATTATCTGCCGCTTGTCCCAAACGGGGTCGCGGGGGGGTGCTGGTGTCCAACCCAGCGCACACAGGGCGAGGACGGGGGACGCACCCTGGACAGGTCGCCAGCCCACATTAGAAAGCCTTTTGTAGATAATGCGTGAGACACTCAGAGAGCAGGTGAGGTAGGAAGTGGACCTGGATTTTTTTTTCAACATTCAAAGTATCATGCTAAATGCTTCACATCTGGCTTCTTCTGCTTCACTTTTTATTTTTTATTTTTACTTATTTAATTTTTTTTGGGGGGGTACATTTTGAAATGCTGATAATAGGGAAAGGAAAAGGAACAAGATTCTTAAAGAAAGCAGTGTAAAGAAAAAGCAAATTTAGAAAACATTCAAGTGGAGTGTTTTGTAATTTGCTAGCTGTTTGTAGATGGACTTCATGTTCTTTTATTTTTCATTTTTTGTGTGATTTTCTTTGTAGGGCACATTCTGTAAGATCTGCCACAGTGCGATTAAAAAGACTCTGTCCTTCTGTTTTGCTTTCTTTGTTTCCCCTTTGCATGTCCATCACTGTCACCATTCCTTGCACCAGCTTGTCACTTTTTCACATTTTTTCATTTTTTCACAGTTTTTTTTAATTATCTGAATTACAATACTGTTGATGCACTCAATAGAAATGAATGTTGTCACACCCATGCTTGAAACATGATACTAGCAGAAGGCAGCTTCCCAGTTCTGAATAACACTGCATAGAGTACAGTGCGTCAACCAAGGTGTAAAGTTTCTGTGGATATATCTACAGCTGCATTCTTTCTTAAAAATAAAGGTGCTAGAAAGGGTTACTTTTGACCAGCATAGTGCGGAGAATTCTTTACCGAAACAAACCTGATACAACTCACCTGTTAATTTCCAGGTTGTGTGTTTGAGCAGGGAAATTCACCAAACTCTGCTGAACATTGGACCTTCAGAATCAGAGTTGGGGACAGCACTGGAGCTCATTGGTTCTCAAATAGGTTCTCAGGATCCTTTTTGGTCATTTTTGGTTCATCTTAATGCAAGTGAATGGGGAGAGATGTCTGGGCCTTTTAGTGTATGGTTAAAGACAATGTTTTTAACTAAGATAAATTAATATGAAAAACCTTTTAATGAACCTTCACACAATTTTTAAAACCATTTTCCTAAGCTCAATTTTTTTTAAGCCAAAAACCATTTCAGAACCTTTATTTTTAAGTGTGAACACCCTATCACACTTCAAAACTGATTTTTTTGTTTGTTTTCCTACAGTGGTTTGTTTGGTGCAAAATTAAGGTTTAGATAGTGAATCTCTTCTGCCTCATGCGAGTGTGAAGTCTTGTAATTTGCGAAATATGGATGTGATATGAGTCAAGGGCCACTGCTAGGCCATGCTCTGACTATTTTTGGAAGAATCTGATATCTCATCCCATGACCTGAAAGAGAAGAGGGCACTAGTATACCAGCTGTCTTTTTATCTCATTTAGATGTATCCAGACTTTTTACTGAAGAAGTGAATGTCTTCAATAGCAACATTACAGTATTCCCATGTAGTATAACTAGTATTATTATAAGTATAAAATAATAAAGCCTCCTTTCATACATTAAAAATGTAGCTCAAAGTACTTCACACTGCATTTAAAAATAATGAAGAAAGAAAAGGAGCATTATAGTTGAATAACATTGACAAATTAAAGCAATAACAAAAAAAACAGAATTACTTTTCATGTCTTATTCAGCAGCCTAAGTAAGGATATTCACAGTCTATGTAGTAGTCATCAATCTATAGATTAACAGCCTTTAACCACTAAGAGAACTTTTTAAACCCAGTATATTAATACCTTCACACACTAACACTATTACTAGATGAAGAGTTGCTAGGCTGAACTCAGAAGGGCTGCTCACTTAACTGAATTTTAATTCTGTTTACAATTTTGACATTCAGCTCAATCGCCTGTAGCAGTGCACAAAATTCATCTTTATTTATTGTATTTGTGTTGTATAATATATATTATATTGATTATATGTTTTCCAATGTAAAGTTAATAAAAATGAATTAATTTAAAGATCAAACAAATTACTTAAAGGCTGTTAACTGGACAAATAAAAAAAGAATAATTACAGAGGAATTACAGATCCTGATGTAAATTGTTTAGAAATTGCTTGCATGATGTTTTAAAAGTCAATGGATGTTAAATATTTGTGATTCACCTGTAGTCTGGGAATTATCAGTACAACATAATGCCCAGTTAAAAACTATAGAACTAGAGCACAGGTGGGACTTTCTGAATATGCAGCAGATGTTTAAGAGGGTGTGTAAGAGTGGAGTTCTAAAATAGTCCAGCCTTGATGTGATGACGTCATCCAGGAATAAAATGTGTGTAGAGAAAATTCTGATTTTGTGAAGGTGAAAGCAGGCAGATTTGTTGGCTGCAGTATGATTTTATGAGAAAGAGCACAACAGATGCAATGTTTGCACTGAGGGTGTTGATGGAGAAGTAAAGAGGAGGTCAGTAGTAGTGTTGCTTTGTGCATTTGTGGACTATGTTGAAAGCATATGACAGGGTGCTTATAAAGGATAACATGAGAAGTATGTGAGAGTACAGAGTATGCATGAGGGCAGTGTGACAGTGGTGAGGTCTGCAGCAGGAGTGACAGGTGCATGTAATGTAGAGGTGGGATTACATCAAGGATCAGCACTGAACCCATACTTGTTTGCCATGGTATTGGACACGTTGGACAAATGAGGTTATACAGGAGTCCCTATGATGTATGCTGATGATATTGTGACCTGTAGTAAGAGTAGAGAGCAGCTTGAGGAGAACCTGGAGAGATGGAGCTATGATCTAGAGAGGAGATTAGTAGGATGAGGACAGAATACACAAGTGTGAACAAAAGGGAGGAAAGTGGAGTTGTTAGGATGAAGGGGGTAAAGGTAACAAAAGTGTAGGAATTTAAATACTTGGGATCAACAGTTCAGAGTAATGAAAAATGTAGAAGAGAGGTGAAGAAGAGAGTGCAGGCAGGTTGGAATTGGTGGAGACAAATAACAGGAGTGATCTGTAACAGACAGGTACCAGCAAGAGGTAAAGATGCTAAGATTTTTATTGATTACGATGAGATTGGACAGGATTAGAAATTAGTGCATATATGAATATGTATATTAGAGGGACAGCTCGGGTTGGATGTTTTTTTGGAGACAAAGTTAGAGAAGCAAGGTTGCGTTGGTTTGGACATGTCCAGAGGAGAGATGAGGATTATACTGGGAGAAGGATGCTGAGGATGGAGCTGGCAGGAAAGAGGAAAAGAGAAAGGCTAAAGAGGATGTTTATGGATGTTGTGAGAGAGGAGATGAAGACAGTTGGTTTGAAGGTGCAGAGGACAGGAAGAAACGGATATGGTTGATCCGCTGTGGTCCCCCAAACGGGAACAGTATTGATAGCTTGGTATCAAAATGATTCTTCCGTGACACAGATATGAGTAAATTATTAACATTGTTATAAACCTAAATGCCAGGACAGTTTATTATATATATTACTTTATTAATGTGTATAAATATTTATTAATATAAATAATATATCATTTCTTAACAAAAGAGCTTATTGTTATATTAAAAGTAAAAAATAAAGAAATGTGGTGATTACAGCATGTACATGTTATACTTGTTTAGAAGGCAAAGCCAGATTCCAACAGTTTATTTGGTGTGACTGTGTTCATTAGAAGTGTTAACCCTGGAAGGATTATATTGGTTTTGTAGGTCGATAAATAAGTAAATAGATTAACAGGGGTGATTAAAAGGGTTGAGTAAGCACTCGCTGTGAGAGCAGTGACTAAAGGTGTCGTTCGCAAGAAAGGAAAAAAGCTGCATATCTATCTCTTAACCAGCAGATGGCAGCACCATCGTTCTTGCTTTAACCTCTGCAAGACATTCAGATGCTCAAAACTGTGGACGGTCTCCACTGAAGGTCATTCAAGGCCTTCAAACAGGACTAAATGTGGATTACTCAGGAGCACCCTCTCCATAAGTTAATTGTTCAGGGAAATCAGAGGGGGAAGTAGTGCACTGACACATCTATCAATGGCACTTGATGTAACCCCTGCTCTTTAGCTTGACCTGCAGGTGGGCGCTGCTGGAGCTTAATCTGCTTTGACTGAGACTTTCATGTGTTCATGGAACGAAAATACTTATAATGTATCATGATCTGTCCTATCCCTCCAAAATACATTCCAGTGGTTCAAATGTAACTTCCCTCAACACAACAATGCTGGTAAGAGAATGAGTGTAACAATATTTTCAAGGCTTCAAGAGAGTTCTGTAGAAAAATGCTACCAATGATGAACTATTCTCAAAGTTTATGCTCTGCAGTTTTACACCATTTGCCATCATAGGGCAAATACCTGTGTGTGTGTGTCTTGATATTTTTACTTTTACATAAAAAAATATATGTATGTATGTATGAATTATTATTGTTATTTATTATTATTATAAAAGCAATAAATAATAATGTGAACTATTTATGTATATAACAAATAATTTACTTGCAATATATAAAACTAAATGTATTTAATTGTATATATAATTTTTTTTTTTCACACACACACACACACACACACGCCTATATGTATATGAAATTAAATTATTTTGTTTGTTGTAAATACATGTTTTCTCTTAAAGGTTTCAATGTTTTGCAGGCACTTGGAAGAAGCTCATCTTTATCTCCGCCTGTTAGATTATCACCACTGGGCCTGAGTTCAAGGTCTGCATCTGTTTCCCCATCACCGAGACCTTCATCCCACGCAACCTACACCTCTCGCTCAGCAGAGAGGCAGGCCTTCTGGGTAGAAAAGGGCTACAAGCCTCCTACTCCATGGGAGGCTGCATCCCGCCACCCCCTGGGAATGGTAGATGAAGCATTCGCCTTCCAGAACCTGCAGCAGTCCATTGCAACTAACCTGCGTTCAGCAGCCCATCGAAAACTTTTGCCTGAACCACCATTGGATTGGAAGGCAAAGGTTGCATATGAGCCTCCATCAAAGAGTCAGAGCTTGGGAAGGGGTCGCTCATCTTTGCCTTTTGTTTCTCCAACCAAAAGCACAGCATCTGCTCCAGCTGTTTCTGTTCCATACCGATCACCATTAAGACAGCCTCAGCCACCTAGGTCCATGACCGAGGCTAATCTTGGTGTGTCTCTGGCTGGGCCAGAGAACAAGAGGTTTCTGGGACAGTCTAGCTATAAAAGCACATACAGTTACACTTGGAGGCGGTAAATTTGGGGATAAGGTTTGTAATGTATGACCTGCAGTGCAAATACAGGTTCTGAATGTGTTTCTGAGACGTGCGGAGTTAAAGATGTTGTTTAAAAAGAAGTCAGTGAATGTGGGAATATAGAAGAGCAGTATAGATAACTGTGGAGGTTTTGAGGGATCAGCCAGCAGACTGTCACACTAACAGGATCACTAGCACCTGGTTCTTTTCCAGATCTGAGCTCACCTTGTTAAATAAATGCTGAGTGCAAACCTTTTACAGGGAACACACTTTTGCACTTTGCTCAATAACAATTTATTCGCTAAATTTAACATGACTAACATTTATCTTTATATATGGCCCGTGCACAAGTTATGGCACGCCTTCTGTTCTGTTTTTGTTTTTGTTTGTTGTTGTTGTTTTTCCAGTACATTAGAATAAATAAAATTAATTGTACGCTAAAATTGGCAGAAAGTGACGTAGTTAAATGGCACGTGTTAAGAGTGTAGTCCGAAAAAACCGAAGCCAGTCAACTCCCAACACAATAGTAGCCAAAAGGCAGAAGCATCTTCAGTTTCAATTGCTTTTTTGTTTTTTTAGATAATGGGAAGCAAAGGACAAAGGAAAAACATTTCAGATCATTGTTGTTCATGATAATTAAACAGCTAGTATAAATGCAGCAGATCTACGTTGTGTTCCTTTATAGGAGATTTTTAAAAAGGGTTCTTGGAAAAGAAAGAGTTTGAAAATTTTGTGGAAATGTTGACAGAAGGATCAGAGAAAGTATCTGAAAGATGAAAGACATTTGACGGAAAGAACTGTTCCAAAAGGCTGGAAAGAGTTTGTTTCTCAGCTGCTGGTGATGTGTAGATATGGAAAAAGGTTTATGTGCTTTATGTTACTTACACGCATTTTCATTGTTGTATCCACTTTACTTTCCATGCATGTTTTTATCCAAAAGAACCATCCTGCACATGCTTTTAAATGCTAAAGGGAATGATGTGGAGCTGGAAACAGCTGAATTTGTATAATGCTTTTGTTACATAAGTCCCACTTTAAGAGATTAAATCATTCTGTAGTGACCCTGACCGCCCTTTATTTACTACATGAGACCTGGTCTCGTTTCCTATGACGATACAAATGATCAACCCAGCTGTTAGGCTTCTGCAGGCCCAAAAAAAACTTGCTTCCATTTATTCATTTGTCTCAAAAACAAATCAAGCTGCATGTGTTT